>OX451735.1:1105443332-1106079950 GCA_948472305.1 Vicia faba
AAGTAAAATTACTAAGCTATTACATCATTAGGGGAGGGGGGTGTACAAATTACAAATGGGGATTTGTAATAAAATTAAACCTAATTAATTATTACAACCATATTGAATAATACACAAGAATTGAATAAATAATGCACAAGGATAAATGGAAAAGAAATGATTTTCATTTGGTTTTTAATGAGAGGGTTTGGTCTTGACCTAATTAAAGAAAATAATTATATAAGAATAAAAAAAATTAAGTTTAAACTAATTAAGAAAGAAATTAAGTTAAAAATGATTTTTTAGGGTTTTTATGAAAAAGGTTTTAAATTAATAAAATAAAGATGAAAATTAATTAATTAAAAGAAATCTAAATTCTAAGTTAATTTTGATTTAAAAGAAAATAAATAATAATTAAACCTAAATCTAAATAATAATTATTAAAAAAAAGAAATTAAATTTATTAAGAAAATATTTTTAGTCTTTTTGTTTTAAAAAGAAAATAAAATAAATGAGTGTTTTTTAAATATGCAAATAAATTTTTTTTTTTTTTGGATTTTTTATTAATAATAAAAAAAAAATAATAGAATAAAAAAATAATAAAAGAAAACTAAAAATAAAATTAAATAAGAAAAGAAAATATATAAAAATTAAATATTAAAAAAAGGGTTGGGCCAAGCTACAAAAGTAAACAGGGGGTTAGAAAAAGCAAAAAAAAGGAAGGCCCATTGTTGGAGGCCCAGGCGCCTGTAGCTGAAACAAAAAAGAGTGGAAAATGTGAAAAATGAGAAAAGGTAGCGCTGGGTGTTGAACCCATGACCTCCAATACATACGCACGCTACCTTTGCCACTGGGGTGGCTGTACATCCGTTAACATTGATGAAATAATAAACATATAACACAAATCAAGTCCTGAATGTAACTTCATCTTCAACCTCCAGCCTGAACATCTGTAACTTCACCATTTCTCAACAAAAATAAAATATGCAAACATGAAAGTTACTCCATTTTTCCATACGAATCCAGCCATATAAATATCATGATTACAAATGGACTTTCATAGTGGGAGGCCATTTGCCCCTGGGATCACCTTACGATAGTGTGATATGGTGGGATAACTGACTTGGGTGTTTTGCGTTTTATCACAAATGTTGCGGTTAGCAAGAGTCGCCACCGACTTTTCTTTTATCCAAAAGGAAAGACTGAAAAGAACAAGAAAGGCCTTTGAGATTATTTCTCGAGTTAGGGGGGTAGATTATGAAAAGGGAAGGTATTAGCACCCTTTTCATCCATAGTTATCTATGGGATCTTAGTTATTTGCTAGATCACTTGCTTTTGTTTGAAAATGTGCTTTGTGTGGTTTTTTAAAGTATTTTGAAAAGGCGCCATCGTTTAGGAAAACTTTGTAATAGTTCTCGTTCGTAAGAACGTATACAAAGTGTTAAGCTTTTGAAAATATTTCATGTTTGGAAAATGGTTTTGAAAGTGTTTGGTGTTTATTTTGAAAATAAGCAAGGATGTTTGATTTGAAAATGAGCAAGTAACTAGGAACAATCTACCTACTCAAAAGTCTTTGTTCATTTCTTCCTTCCTTTCATATTGCTATCTTACCATTGATTAGTAAGAAGCCTTATCTTTGGATGTAAAGGGACAGACGTGGGTCATCGTATAGCCATGATAGCAATGTTGTAAGATGTCTTAGCATTTCTCTTTGAGGGACTAAGATCATTTTGAAAGGCAACATTGATAGCGTCATCGAGGGACTATGATCTTGTATTTTTGATTGCTTTTGCTAAGATATCCCACATGCGTAACATGGCCATTTTTGTAAGGCAACAGAGTGGAATTACTCTAAGGGTGTAAGTGTGCAAGTATGTTTGATTTACATGTTTGTCTTGTCTTTAATTAGGGTTTGCTAATTGTTGATTTTAATCTTTCCATACAAACCCTAATTACTAGCATTTATATAAAGCGATAAATTGCGGAAAGTAAAATTACTAAGCTATTACATCATTAGGGGAGGGGGGTGTACAAATTACAAATGGGGATTTGTAATAAAATTAAACCTAATTAATTATTACAACCATATTGAATAATACACAAGAATTGAATAAATAATGCACAAGGATAAATGGAAAAGAAATGATTTTCATTTGGTTTTTAATGAGAGGGTTTGGTCTTGACCTAATTAAAGAAAATAATTATATAAGAATAAAAAAAATTAAGTTTAAACTAATTAAGAAAGAAATTAAGTTAAAAATGATTTTTTAGGGTTTTTATGAAAAAGGTTTTAAATTAATAAAATAAAGATGAAAATTAATTAATTAAAAGAAATCTAAATTCTAAGTTAATTTTGATTTAAAAGAAAATAAATAATAATTAAACCTAAATCTAAATAATAATTATTAAAAAAAAGAAATTAAATTTATTAAGAAAATATTTTTAGTCTTTTTGTTTTAAAAAGAAAATAAAATAAATGAGTGTTTTTTAAATATGCAAATAAAAATTTTTTTTTTTTGGATTTTTTATTAATAAAAAAAAAATAATAATAGAATAAAAAAATAATAAAAGAAAACTAAAAATAAAATTAAATAAGAAAAGAAAATATATAAAAATTAAATATTAAAAAAAGGGTTGGGCCAAGCTACAAAAGTAAACAGGGGGTTAGAAAAAGCAAAAAAAAGGAAGGCCCATTGTTGGAGGCCCAGGCGCCTGTAGCTGAAACAAAAAAGAGTGGAAAATGTGAAAAATGAGAAAAGGTAGCGCTGGGTGTTGAACCCATGACCTCCAATACATACGCACGCTACCTTTGCCACTGGGGTGGCTGTACATCCGTTAACATTGATGAAATAATAAACATATAACACAAATCAAGTCCTGAATGTAACTTCATCTTCAACCTCCAGCCTGAACATCTGTAACTTCACCATTTCTCAACAAAAATAAAATATGCAAACATGAAAGTTACTCCATTTTTCCATACGAATCCAGCCATATAAATATCATGATTACAAATGGACTTTCGTAGTGGGAGGCCATTTGCCCCTGGGATCACCTTACGATAGTGTGATATGGTGGGATAACTGACTTGGGTGTTTTGCGTTTTATCACAAATGTTGCGGTTAGCAAGAGTCGCCACCGACTTTTCTTTTATCCAAAAGGAAAGACTGAAAAGAACAAGAAAGGCCTTTGAGATTATTTCTCGAGTTAGGGGGGTAGATTATGAAAAGGGAAGGTATTAGCACCCTTTTCATCCATAGTTATCTATGGGATCTTAGTTATTTGCTAGATCACTTGCTTTTGTTTGAAAATGTGCTTTGTGTGGTTTTTTAAAGTATTTTGAAAAGGCGCCATCGTTTAGGAAAACTTTGTAATAGTTCTCGTTCGTAAGAACGTATACAAAGTGTTAAGCTTTTGAAAATATTTCATGTTTGGAAAATGTTTTTGAAAGTGTTTGGTGTTTATTTTGAAAATAAGCAAGGATGTTTGATTTGAAAATGAGCAAGTAACTAGGAACAATCTACCTACTCAAAAGTCTTTGTTCATTTCTTCCTTCCTTTCATATTGCTATCTTACCATTGATTAGTAAGAAGCCTTATCTTTGGATGTAAAGGGACAGACGTGGGTCATCGTATAGCCATGATAGCAATGTTGTAAGATGTCTTAGCATTTCTCTTTGAGGGACTAAGATCATTTTGAAAGGCAACATTGATAGCGTCATCGAGGGACTATGATCTTGTATTTTTGATTGCTTTTGCTAAGATATCCCACATGCGTAACATGGCCATTTTTGTAAGGCAACAGAGTGGAATTACTCTAAGGGTGTAAGTGTGCAAGTATGTTTGATTTACATGTTTGTCTTGTCTTTAATTAGGGTTTGCTAATTGTTGATTTTAATCTTTCCATACAAACCCTAATTACTAGCATTTATATAAAGCGATAAATTGCGGAAAGTAAAATTACTAAGCTATTACATCATTAGGGGAGGGGGGTGTACAAATTACAAATGGGGATTTGTAATAAAATTAAACCTAATTAATTATTACAACCATATTGAATAATACACAAGAATTGAATAAATAATGCACAAGGATAAATGGAAAAGAAATGATTTTCATTTGGTTTTTAATGAGAGGGTTTGGTCTTGACCTAATTAAAGAAAATAATTATATAAGAATAAAAAAAATTAAGTTTAAACTAATTAAGAAAGAAATTAAGTTAAAAATGATTTTTTAGGGTTTTTATGAAAAAGGTTTTAAATTAATAAAATAAAGATGAAAATTAATTAATTAAAAGAAATCTAAATTCTAAGTTAATTTTGATTTAAAAGAAAATAAATAATAATTAAACCTAAATCTAAATAATAATTATTAAAAAAAAGAAATTAAATTTATTAAGAAAATATTTTTAGTCTTTTTGTTTTAAAAAGAAAATAAAATAAATGAGTGTTTTTTAAATATGCAAATAAATTTTTTTTTTTTTTGGATTTTTTATTAATAAAAAAAAAATAATAATAGAATAAAAAAATAATAAAAGAAAACTAAAAATAAAATTAAATAAGAAAAGAAAATATATAAAAATTAAATATTAAAAAAAGGGTTGGGCCAAGCTACAAAAGTAAACAGGGGGTTAGAAAAAGCAAAAAAAAGGAAGGCCCATTGTTGGAGGCCCAGGCGCCTGTAGCTGAAACAAAAAAGAGTGGAAAATGTGAAAAATGAGAAAAGGTAGCGCTGGGTGTTGAACCCATGACCTCCAATACATACGCACGCTACCTTTGCCACTGGGGTGGCTGTACATCCGTTAACATTGATGAAATAATAAACATATAACACAAATCAAGTCCTGAATGTAACTTCATCTTCAACCTCCAGCCTGAACATCTGTAACTTCACCATTTCTCAACAAAAATAAAATATGCAAACATGAAAGTTACTCCATTTTTCCATACGAATCCAGCCATATAAATATCATGATTACAAATGGACTTTCGTAGTGGGAGGCCATTTGCCCCTGGGATCACCTTACGATAGTGTGATATGGTGGGATAACTGACTTGGGTGTTTTGCGTTTTATCACAAATGTTGCGGTTAGCAAGAGTCGCCACCGACTTTTCTTTTATCCAAAAGGAAAGACTGAAAAGAACAAGAAAGGCCTTTGAGATTATTTCTCGAGTTAGGGGGGTAGATTATGAAAAGGGAAGGTATTAGCACCCTTTTCATCCATAGTTATCTATGGGATCTTAGTTATTTGCTAGATCACTTGCTTTTGTTTGAAAATGTGCTTTGTGTGGTTTTTTAAAGTATTTTGAAAAGGCGCCATCGTTTAGGAAAACTTTGTAATAGTTCTCGTTCGTAAGAACGTATACAAAGTGTTAAGCTTTTGAAAATATTTCATGTTTGGAAAATGTTTTTGAAAGTGTTTGGTGTTTATTTTGAAAATAAGCAAGGATGTTTGATTTGAAAATGAGCAAGTAACTAGGAACAATCTACCTACTCAAAAGTCTTTGTTCATTTCTTCCTTCCTTTCATATTGCTATCTTACCATTGATTAGTAAGAAGCCTTATCTTTGGATGTAAAGGGACAGACGTGGGTCATCGTATAGCCATGATAGCAATGTTGTAAGATGTCTTAGCATTTCTCTTTGAGGGACTAAGATCATTTTGAAAGGCAACATTGATAGCGTCATCGAGGGACTATGATCTTGTATTTTTGATTGCTTTTGCTAAGATATCCCACATGCGTAACATGGCCATTTTTGTAAGGCAACAGAGTGGAATTACTCTAAGGGTGTAAGTGTGCAAGTATGTTTGATTTACATGTTTGTCTTGTCTTTAATTAGGGTTTGCTAATTGTTGATTTTAATCTTTCCATACAAACCCTAATTACTAGCATTTATATAAAGCGATAAATTGCGGAAAGTAAAATTACTAAGCTATTACATCATTAGGGGAGGGGGGTGTACAAATTACAAATGGGGATTTGTAATAAAATTAAACCTAATTAATTATTACAACCATATTGAATAATACACAAGAATTGAATAAATAATGCACAAGGATAAATGGAAAAGAAATGATTTTCATTTGGTTTTTAATGAGAGGGTTTGGTCTTGACCTAATTAAAGAAAATAATTATATAAGAATAAAAAAAATTAAGTTTAAACTAATTAAGAAAGAAATTAAGTTAAAAATGATTTTTTAGGGTTTTTATGAAAAAGGTTTTAAATTAATAAAATAAAGATGAAAATTAATTAATTAAAAGAAATCTAAATTCTAAGTTAATTTTGATTTAAAAGAAAATAAATAATAATTAAACCTAAATCTAAATAATAATTATTAAAAAAAAGAAATTAAATTTATTAAGAAAATATTTTTAGTCTTTTTGTTTTAAAAAGAAAATAAAATAAATGAGTGTTTTTTAAATATGCAAATAAAATTTTTTTTTTTTTGGATTTTTTATTAATAAAAAAAAATAATAATAGAATAAAAAAATAATAAAAGAAAACTAAAAATAAAATTAAATAAGAAAAGAAAATATATAAAAATTAAATATTAAAAAAAGGGTTGGGCCAAGCTACAAAAGTAAACAGGGGGTTAGAAAAAGCAAAAAAAAGGAAGGCCCATTGTTGGAGGCCCAGGCGCCTGTAGCTGAAACAAAAAAGAGTGGAAAATGTGAAAAATGAGAAAAGGTAGCGCTGGGTGTTGAACCTATGACCTCCAATACATACGCACGCTACCTTTGCCACTGGGGTGGCTGTACATCCGTTAACATTGATGAAATAATAAACATATAACACAAATCAAGTCCTGAATGTAACTTCATCTTCAACCTCCAGCCTGAACATCTGTAACTTCACCATTTCTCAACAAAAATAAAATATGCAAACATGAAAGTTACTCCATTTTTCCATACGAATCCAGCCATATAAATATCATAAGCTATAAATCAAAGATGAATGGGAATTTTTGAAAGTACCAAATTCTGACCTAATTATTTTCAGAGATTCAAACCTAAAATTCTCTAAGCTTAAGAAATATAAATGAAATCTATGGAGATGTACAGCTTCAGGACAATGATGTCTACATTTTATCTTCACAAATGCAAACCTAACAATGTCTAAATGAGAAGATAGAAGTTCATAAAATATACCTCAAAAATGGAAATCGTGAAATGAGTTTGAGCTGCTTTCAAGGAGTTGTGATGATCATGTTAGCTTCCTCAAGTTCCCAGGAAGCTAATGCAATGATTAGCTTGAGCAATGGATGGCTGGAATGGCTTGGAGAAGTCAATGTGCAGACTCTGCTTTTTGGTTATGGAAGTTGATGTAAATGGTGTTACAGTTCTAGAATAAGGATGAGGATGGACTATGTTTGATATGTAGGAGCTTTTGGAAGTGAAAGGCCAAGAAATGCACGAGGGAAATGGGAGTTACAAGTTCAAAGTCAGAAACTGTGCAACAATGGTGTTTTTGGGCAATTTCTGGCTTGAGGGAGTTTGAGAGAGTTTCAGGGTGTTAATGCTCGTGTCTTAGCTCACAAATAGTGTCTATTTATAAGCAACAAGGTTGGAGGCTTGACCTTGATCAGAATTCAAAATCACATGTTTAAGCTCAACATGTGATTTTATTAGAAATCAAGTTTCAAAGTCTTGTGTACTTGCTAATATAGAGTGGTTATGCTTTAAACACACTTGCTTCTGACTTTGTAGATGAAGTGTGATCAGAGGGAACAAGTTAGAGGCTCAAGAATTGACTTTGTGCATAAAGCTTTCTTTTCAAGAATGGCATTCTTCACTTTCTTCCCAAAATGGCAATTTGAATTGGATAAAGCTTAAACCACTTGGATTATAGCTCAAAAGTTTGTGTAATCCATTAATTATGGATAGATACACAAGTTAGAAGGCCTTCAAAGCAAGATTATGCAGCCTAATATTGAAATTGAATTATGTGTTCATCAAGAAATGACTTGTAATTCAAGAATGAAACCCTAACTTCTTGCCTTAGATTCTACTTGCTCAAATATGATCTCAATGAGTTCTTTGACATTTTGTAAAGCTTGTAACATCCTCTACAACCTCTAGGTTGGACATTGTTTAAGATTCATCTTGGAACTATGTGAAAAATTTCCATGAAGTTAGGTCAAAATCCTGCCTAAACTAGGGCAAAATTTCACTAAGTTTTCAAGTTTCATGAACATGTCTTCTTAAAATCATATCTTGAAATATATGAATTTATAGAAATAGTTATGTTCTACAATGTTTTATATCTCATGTTGGAAGTTTCCTTTGAATCATCTTGCATCATGGTGAAAATTTGGCTCAAAGTTATGAAAAAAATGTGAATTTCCAACACTTTGAAAAATTTCTAAGTTTAGAAATTTTGAATGATATATTGAATTTTTGATTTCTTTATGAACAAGTTTCATATTTTTACATGTCTTGATGAATTATGATCTTTGATACTTGATTTTGATCAAAAAGTCAAAGTTTGACTTTTCCGTGTACATTTGATTTTTCATTAGTTAACTAAAAATCAACTATCAATCAATTGATCTTGAGAGATGTTTTGAGTCATGACATTAGGTCAAAATGAAGCATTTGAGTCCTTGAGATCATTCCATAAACCAACAAGTCATTTGCTAGGTCAAAAATCAGAAATTGCACTTTCTCAATCAAAACCCTAATTTTGACCATTTTGCCCTTTTGATGATATGATGAAATTTCTTGTGGAATTATGGTCCAAACTTGATCAAATGACATATATGAGTTCATAATGTTGATATGGATCAAACATTATGAATTTTGACTGTAAATTGACCACAATTGACTTTTTCCCCAATATAGTTGATTTTAGGTCAACTGATCAATTGACTGAGCAAAAATGTGATCCAAGACTTGAAACTTGACATGAGCAATCTTGAGGGTCCAAAATGATCCATGAAAGTCATATGGGGCATTAAAAGTCCATTTGTCCTTGTGCAAACTCAAACCCTAATTTTCAGTTATCAGTGCTTAAGGAGTTGTCTTGAGCTGATCGAGCCTGGTGCAATCTTGAATCAAGGGAGATCTTGTGAGAGATTACTTGAGAAATGAGAGGGCAAATTTTGGGGTACAACAGCTGCCCCTGTTCAATCTTCTTAAACCTGAAGAGTTAGATTGGCAGATCCGCCATTCGTGACTTGAAGGTGGAAGATGATTGAACACTAGAGTGCCCAGAAATTTGCACTCGAAGATGTATTGGGAATGGGATTATAGATACCATTTGAAGGAATGATGGTAAACATTGGTAGAAGTATCAACACAAATATTTGGTCGATTTATACTAAAACTTGATGTTTTACCTGTGGAAAAAGGATTAGTAAAATACATATGTATGCACGATGTTCACAAGATGAATGAGATCATACTAAATTCATTTTGTATGTATATGCTATGATGTATAAATGTGGGGTGTATTTTTGTCCGGGAAAATAAATCCCTGACTGCTGCTGAGGAATTTTGAATCCCGGATTGTTGTTGGGGATGGAGAGTATACATGTCTTCAAACTTTGTTGAACGGATGCTTCCGCTGGGGAATATCTCTTGAATGTCAGCTGTTATCTGGTCGGATCCAGGCTTCACAACTTGCTGAGGATAAGGAAGTCAAGTGCTATCTGGTCAGATTCCAAGTTTCACTGTAACTTTCCGGGGAAGGATAAATTAACTATTATCTGGTCGGATCCAGGCTTTGTAGAAAATTTCTTGGGGAGAGTGAAGTTAAGCTGCTATCTGGTTGGATTCCCAACTTCACAACAACCTGCTGGGGATATGGAAGTTAACTGTTATCTGGTCGGATTCCAGGCTTTGCAGTAACTTGCTAGAAAGGATGAAGTTAAACTGATATCTGGTCGGGTCCAGGATTCCTAGTAACTTGAAGTGGTGACTACTATCTGGTCGGGTCCAGGCTTCCTAGTTTTTGAGAAGTTATACTACTATCTGGTGGGGTCCAGGCTTCATAGTGTCTTACTGGGGACCGTAGCTAGTTATTATCTGGTCTGGTCCAGGCTTCACAATAACTTGCTTGAATAAACGAATTTGAATTGATATCCGGTCGGATCTAGGCCTCACAGGTTTTGAGGTGGATGAAGTTAATTTCTATTTGGTCGGATCCAGGTTGCACAATAAACTTGTTTAAAAAGATAGAGTTGAACTGATATCTGGTCGGATCCAGGCTTTATAGGGACTCGCTGGGAAATTAGTTATTATCTGGTCGGATTCTAGGTTTCATAATGAACTTCTGAAAGGGATTGCTATCTGGTCGGGTCCAGGCTTCACAATAACTTACTTGAAAAGATGAAGTTGAAAACTGATATCTGGTCGGATCCAGGATTCACAGTAACTTGTTGGGGGTAGAGGAAAACTCTACTGGGGAAAAGAAGTTAAACCTTGGTCTGGTTGAGTCTAGGTTCTTCAATATCTTTGAAGAGTTAAACTATTATCTGGTCGGGTCCAGGTTTCATAGTATTTGAAAGGCTTTCACCATCATCTGGTTGGGTCCAGGATCTATAGTGACTTGAGAAGTTGACTATTATCTGGTCGGGTCCAGGCTTCATAGTAACTTGAAAATTGTACTAATATCTGGTTGAGTCTAGGCTTCATAGTATCTTTTGGAGATAGTAAAGGTTTGGTTGACGACTTCACTGGGGATTAGGGATTATGGTCCTATGATTTGTAATAGTCTGAAAGGCAAACTCAAGCTGGAGAGGATAAAATCAGTTGGGGAAACCAGGCTCAGCTGGGGAGAATTGACTCAACTTGTGGAAGATAGACTATGTCAGGGGAAATCAAACTCAGCTGGGGAGTTATGCTACTCGTTTTTTGTTGGGGAAATAAACCCTGTTGGTGAATACTTTGATGAACTGTTGACGAGGTGAGTTCTTCTTCTTGTAGGATCAGTTTAGTTGGGAAGAGAGTTACCAAGAGATTGAGACTCTGGTTGGAGATTAACCTGTGCAAAGAGACTTTGTGGGTAACTCTGTTGAGGATTGGTTTACTGTAGCCGGCTTGTGGGGATAATGCTAGTGAAATAACTCTGGGAATATTCCATATACATTAAAGGGATGCTTATTCCTGCTTAGCAGGACACATGTGCCAAATAGTTTTAATTATGTTCATATGCATATGTTCGTTTAATTTTAGTCATTGGATAAGTTTTCATTCAAAACAAACACAAAGTTTGCACTTCAAAGTATATTTGTATTGATATTTTGCCCATGTATAGGCGTTTTTGTACAAAGAGACGGAGATCCTAGTAAGAGGAAATCGTCGAAAGGAAAACAAAAATTGAAAACAAAACAAATAGTCATGTGGAAATGATCTCACTGCATTCCAACTCTATTATTACCCCAATGTCTTCGAATGCCCCTTGCCGTTGACAAAAGTCGACTGGATTGATCTTGGACCGTTTGAACTCAGACCTTGGTGATAAAGTTGACAGTGGTGATTCCATGGGACATATTCATATGCTTTCAATCCTTAATTTTTGCCTGGATCGCCCTTCCGGGTTTTCAGTCCACCAGGATACCCATTTTTTCCGAAGTCGCCCTTTCGAGTTTTCAACTTGATGGGTGTACAATCTTTTGCATATATCCCTAATTTTTGCCCAAACCTTTTGGTTTGCCGGGATGCCCTTATTTTTCCTAGGTGTGTCAACCTAGCGGGTCATTTATGTGTAGTATTTTTTAACTATGTCCGCGTTTATAGGATGTGGGAAGTCTTCACCATCCATGGTAGTCAGCATCATGGCACTTCCAGAGAAAAATCTCTTGACAACAAATAGACCTTTGTAGGTGGGAGTCCATTTTCCTCTGGGGTCGCCTTGTGGCAGAATGATGTGCTTTATCACCAAGTCACCAGCTTGATATACTCGAGGCTTGATCTTTTTATTGAAAGCCTTGATCATACGTTTTTGGTACGTCTGACCATGACAAACAGCAGCTAGTCGCTTTTCATTGATGACGTTCAATTGATCCAATCTCGTCTGAATCCATTCGTCCTCGCCTAAGCCTGCCTCATTCATAATCCTTAGTAAGGGAATATGAACTTCCACTGGCAGAACAACTTCCATGCCATAGACTAGAGAAAAGGGAGTTGCTCCGGTTGATGTCCTCGCTGAAGTACGGTAGCCATGTAGAGAAAATGGTAACATCTTATGCCAGTCCTTATAGGTCACTACTATCTTCTGCATAATCTTCTTAATATTTTTGTTGGCCGCTTCGACTGCGCCATTCATTTTAGGTCTATATGGAGAAGAATTGTGATGCTTGATCTTGAACTTAGTGCAAAGTTCAGTAATCATAACATTGTTGAGGTTAGTCCCATTGTCGATGATGATCCTTTCGGGGATACCATATCAATAGATGAGGTTATGTTTGATGAATCTGGCTACCACATTCTTGGTGACTGAGGCAAACGAGGATGCTTCGACCCATTTGGTGAAATAATCAATAGCGACCAAAATTAAGCGATGTCCATTGGAAGCAGTGGGCTTGATTTCTCCAATCATATCAATGCCTCACATTGAAAATGGCCACAAAGTGGTCATGACGTTCAGAGGTATAAGAGGCACATGGACCTTGTCAGCATAGATTTGGCATTTGTGACAAGTTCTAGAGTGTTGACCGCAATCAGTCTCCATTGTTGACCAATAGTAGCCAGCTCTCAGAATTTTCTTAGCCATCGTATGTCTGCTTGAGTGAGTACCAAAGAGACCATCGTGCATATCTTCCATAATTTCCTCTGCCTCTTTCATGTCCACACATCGGAGTAGAGTAGTATCATGGTTGTGCTTGTACGAAATTATGTTGCTTAGGAAAAATTTGGCTGAAAATCTTTGTAAGAACTTTCTGTCATTGATGGATGCTCCCTCGGGATACTCTTGTGCTTCAAGATATCTCATCACCTTATGGTACCATGGCTTTTCTTTGTCAACGTCAAGCTCGGAGCAGTGTGCGGGTTCGTAAAATCTTTCGATGGTAATCATATGAGCTTCGTTGTCCCATCTGACCTTGAACATTGAAGACATGGTTGCCAAGGCGTCAGCCAACTGATTTTCTTCCCTAGGGAAGTGCTCAAAGGTGATCTCTTTGAAGTAGGGAATCAGGGATAACACAAGTTCCTTGTAAGGGATGATATTATGGTGTTTAGTGTCCCAATATCCTTTTACTTGGCTAATCACTAGAGCAGAATCCCCAAACACATTCAAATGCTTGATCCTCAAATCGATGGCAGCCCTCAGACCCAAAATGCATGCTTTGTACTCAGCCATATTGTTCGTGCAATTGAAGCAAAGACTGGAAGTGAAAGGAGTGTGGCAACCTTCAGGGGAGATGATCACGACACTAATTCTGTTACCTAAGGCGTTGGAAGCCCCATTGAAGACCATAGTCCATCGGGATCCTTGTTCAGGTCCGTCATTCGGTCTAGGTTTTGCACAGTTGGTTACTAGCATGATGTTCTCGTCAGGGAAGTCGAAGTTCATGGACTAATAATCATCAACAACTTGATGGGCCAAATGATCTGCTAGTACACTTCCTTTAATGTCCTTTTGCACAGTGTATTGAATGTTGTACTCAGTCAAGATCATTTTCCATCTGGCTATCCATCCGAAGAGGGCAGGTTTCTCGAAGATGTACTTGATTGGGTCCATCTTAGAAATCAACAGAGTGGTGTGAGTCAACATATATTGTCTTAGCCGGCGAGCAGCCCATGTCATAGCGCAATAAGTTTTCTCAAGCAGTGAATATCTGGTTTCACAGTCGATAAACTTTTTGCTCAGATAATAAATAGCATGCTCTTTTCGGCTAGACTCGTCATGTTGGCCCAAAACACACCCCATAGAGTTATCTAGCACTGTCAAGTACACGATCAAGGGTCTTCCTTCAATTGGATGCATGAGAATAGGATGTTCTTGCAGATATTCTTTGATTTTGTCGAAGTTGGCTTAGCATTCATCATTCCATCTGACTACTTGATCTTTCTTCAAGAGTTTGAAGATTGGCTCACAAGTAGCAGTCAAGTGAGATATGAAGAGGGCGATGTAATTGAGACGATCTAAGAATCCTCTAACTTCTTTTTCAGAATGAGGGACTGGAATTTCTTGGATGGCCTTTACCTTGGAAGGATCAACTTCAATGCCTTTATTACTGACAACAAAACCTAAAAGCTTTCTAGACCATACTCCAAATGTGCATTTGTTAGGGTTCAACCTTAACTTGTACTTTTTCAACCTCTCGAATAGCTTGTACAGGTGATCGAGATGTTCCTCTTCATTTTATGATCTGGCAATCATATCTTCCACATATACTTCTATTTCACGATGGATCATATCATGAAACAAAGCCACCATAACTCTTTGATATGTTTCCCCTGCATTCTTCAATTCGAATGACGTGACCTTGTAGCAAAAGGTGTCCCATTACGTAATGAAAGTAGTATTCTCCATGTATTTGGGATCCATTCTTATCTGATTATATCTAGAGAAGCCATCCATGAAAGAGAAGACTTTATGCTGAGCATTATTGTGATACAGTGGGAGAACTGACTTGTTGTTTTGCGTTTGATCGCAAATGTTGTGGATAGAAAGAGTCGCCACCGACTTTTCTTTTATCCAATAAGGAAAGGTGAAAAAGCACAGGAAAGACCTTTAAAGATGTTTTCTTGAGTTTGGAGGGGGGGTAGATTATGAAAAGGGAAGGTATTAGCACCCTTTTCATCCATGGTTTTCCATGGGCTCTTAGTTACTTGCTAGATCACATGCTTTTATTTTGAAATGTGCTTTGTGGTGTGGGTTTTGAAAGTATTTTTAAAATGCGACTTTGTAATAATTCTCGTCTCTATAAGAATGCGTACAAAGTGTTGGTTTCGAAAATAGTTCAAAGAGATGTGTTGGTGTATAAAAATTTTTTTGTTGTGAGAAAGCGAGCAACTAGGAGCAATCTACCTACTCAAAAGGTCTTAAATGTTCTTTTCTTCCTCCTTTAGATGTTGCTATCTTACCATTGATTTGGCAAGAAGCCCCATCGTTGGATGTGAAGGGACGATCGCGAGACGTTTTTTGTATAGTTATAGAAGGTAACCCATGGAATGTTTTAGCAATGTCATGTTAGGGACTAGATTGTTTATTGAAGGCAACATCGAGGGTCATCGAGGGACTACGATCTTTTATCGTGGGTCTTTTGCTAAAACGCCCATGTTTAAGGGACATGACTATTTTATTGATAGGCAACAAGGTGGGATTACCCTAAGGGTGATAGTGTGCAAGTGTGTTTGATTGCATACATTTTAGTCTTGATTAGGGTTATCTATTTGTTGATTTCATATCTTGCCATACACATCCTAATTACTATCATTTTATATTTGGAAAAGCGTTAAATTATGGAAATATAAAAGTCCTATGCTATTACAATATTTTAGGGATGGGGGTACATATTTACAAATGCGGGGTTACAAGAATTTAAATCCTATTTAACTATTACAACCATATTGAAATGTACAATGTAAGAGAGAAAAATAACTTGTTTAGAAAATAGTTTTTTGTCTTAATGAATTAAGAAAAAGAAATAAATTAGTTAATAAAAGAAAATATTTTTATGTCTTTTTTATATTAATAAAAAAGGGGATTAATATTGAAAATTTTAAAAGGAAAATAAATGAAAGATAGAAACAGCGTGCTGCTGCAAGCAAAACAACAAGGATCAGAAGTTCTGAAGCCAGACGCGTGGTGACTCAGAAAGGAACGTCAGTGGAATCAAAAATTCTGGACTAGTACACTCTAAGGCCCTGCAAGAAACATCAGAGGGAAAGGAAATAGAGGTTCTGGATGGCAATCAGACAGTGAGCCAAAAGTCAGAAGTTCTGTGTGTTAAAATGGTGAATGAAAAAAAAAAAGTTTAGTGTGTTGTGAGCATGTGAAAATAAAAAATTCTGAGTGTTAAAATAGCGAGTGGAAGCATCAGAAGTTCAGTGTGCTTAACAGTAAGAAAGCCTAGAAGTTATGTGTGTTTAACGTGTAGGGAGAACTCGGAAGTTCTGTGCTGTGCTAAAACAGTGAGTGAGCATCAGAAGTTCTGTGTGTTAAAACAGTAAGAAAGCCTAGAAGTTATGTGTGTTAAAATAGTGAGTGAGCATCAGAAGTTTTGTGTGTTAAAACAGTAAGAAAGCCTAGAAGTTCTGTGTGTTAAAATGGTGAATAAAGAACAAAAGTTCTGTGTGTTAAAATGGTTAATGAAGAACAAAAGTTTTGTGTTACATTTCAACTTTTTCCTCATATTAATCACCATATCAGCAATTTATTCAGTCCTTAACAGCAAATCAGGAGGATAAAAGCACAACAGTTTATAGAAGTTCTAATCCTAGTTCTGAGCCTAGCCTTAATCAAGAAGTTCTGATCCACAGTTTTTCTTATGCAATGATATGGACAACATCAACACTATGATATTTACATATTTAATGATGTTCTGAATGAGAAGATACAAAGTCAGAAAGACTTACCTTGAATCTGGAGCGTGTGTTTGGAACTTGAACTGTTGCCTTCATATGTTCTGGAGTCAGCAAGAGCAACGGAAGAGAAAATGCCAAGTTCTTTGATTCAATGGGAAGAATAAAGGTTTGTTTTTCTGTTTGGGAATTTGATTTTTGATGAAGGTTTCACAATTTTCTTTTCTCTCTTTTGACAATTTTCTCTCTCCAAAAGCCAACCTCTTGAACGTGTGATGGAGCCACTTATTTATAGATGGATTTGCCGTGGTTTTGGGGGGAAAAACAAATGGGATTTTTAACCTTTTTGGCATACTTATCCATTGCTTTTTAATCACAGTTTTTGTATGCTAATTTGATGCAAATATGAGGTTTGAGAAAGTCCAGGCGTGGACTAGATCAGCAGCTGATTGTAGAACTGTGATATAGCAGGGCAGCAGGCTGCTTAAACCAGGCTTTGGGATTTGGTGATGTTCTGATCGCAGAAGATCAGAAATGTAATCCATATGCTGAAGAGTCATGTTCTGATTGAAGAACTATATTCTGAACCATGTTTGCAACTTCTAACTGCACTTGTGTGGAGGCTGGCTCAGAAGTTCTAAAGTATCATATTCTCTTAACACTTAGAAAATTTTCTAAATGTTTAGAAATTTTATTTTTTCAAAGTAATTTCTGACTTCTGACTTTTTTTTATAAGCCAATTTCATGTCTTGATGAAATAACATTGTTGAAACTTGATTTGATCTGAAAGTCAAAGTTTTACTTTTCAGTGTGCTTTTGACCATTTTGCCCTTGTGGATGATTTTCTTGAAAAGTGGTAATTCAAGACTTGGAACTTGATAGAAGCAAACCTGAGAGTCCAGAATGATCCTTTGAGAAATGAGAGGTTAAAGTTTGGGGTACAACAACTGCCCCTGTTAAATCTTCTTAAGCCTGAGGATGTAGATTGGCCGATCTGCATTTCGTGATCTGAAGGTGGATGATGATTGAACACTAGAGTGCCCAGAAATTTGCACTCGCATGAAGTAATGCTGATTGGTGATGTCGGGAATAGGCTCACAGATGCCATCCCGAAAAGATTAGTTGCATAAGATATTCCTTGGCGAGAATTCCTGTACCTGCGGTTGAGGAGGACTTCACCGAGGAATTTTGGTTTATGTCCTGGGAAGTAGAGTCTAGGAGCTTCAGTTGTCCATTACTCTGCTGGGGAATTAACTCTTGATTGAGGAAGTGAAAGTAGAATGCATATCTGGTTAGGGCCCAGGCTGTACATAGGCTTACTAGTGAAATGTGAAATCGACCATATCTGGTCAGGTCCGAGCCTTATAGTGTTGTAAATTGTTGTCTGGAGATAAGGGAGAAGGAACCTGGATCGTAAGGTTACTTCGAGATGAGAGCCTGGATAATAGGGCCATAAGAAGGAACCTGGGTAGTAGGGTTACTTCGAGATGAAAGCCTGGATAGTAGGGCTATGAGAAGGAACCTGGGTAGTAGGGTTACTTCGAGATAAAAGCCTGGATAGTAGGGCTATGAGAAGGAACCTAGGTAGTAGGGTTACTTCGAGATGAAAGCCTGGATAGTAGGGCTATGAGAAGGAACCTGGTTAGTAGGGTTACTTCGAGATGAAAGCTTGGGTAGTAGGGCCATGAGAAGGAACATGGGTAGTAGGGTTACTTCGAGATAAAATCCTGGATAGTAGGGCTATGAGAAGGAACCTGGATAGTAGGGTTACTTCGAGATGAAAGCCTGGATAGTAGGGCTATGAGAAGGAACCTGGGTCTTAGGGTTACTTCGAAATGAAAGCCTGGATAGTAGGGATATGAGAAGGAACCGGGGTAGTAGGGTTACTTCGAGATGAAAGCCTGGATAGTAGGGCTATGAGAAGGAACCTGGGTAGTAGGGTTACTTCGAGATGAAAGCCCGACTAGTAGGGCCATGAGAAGGAACCTAGGTAGTAGGGTTACTTCGAGATGAAAGCCTGGATAGTAGGGCTATGAGAAGGAACCTGGGTAGTAGGGTTACTTTGAGATGAAAGCCTGGGTAGTAGGGCTATGAGAAGGAACCTAGGTAGTAGGGTTACTTCGAGATGAAAGCCTGGATAGTAGGGCTATGAGAAGGAAACTGGTTAGTAGGGTTACTTTGAGATGAAAGCCTGGGTAGTAGGGTCATGAGAAGGAACCTGGGTAGTAGGGTTACTTCGAGATAAAAACCTGGATAGTAGGGCTATGAGAAGGAACCTGGGTAGTAGGGTTACTCCGAGATGAAAGCCTGGATAGTAGGGCTATGAGAAGGAACCTGGGTAGTAGGGTTACTTCGAGATGAAAGCGTGGGTAGTAGGGCTATAAGAAGGAACCTAGGTAGTAGGGTTACTTCGAGATGAAAGTCTGGATAGTAGGGCTATGAGAAGGAACCTGGTTAGTAGGGTTACTTTGAGATGAAAGCTTGGGTAGTAGGGTCATGAGAAGGAACCTGGGTAGTAGGGTTACTTCGAGATAAAAGCCTGGATAGTAGGGCTATAAGAAGGAACCTGGGTAGTAGGGTTACTTCGAGATGAAATCCTGGGTAGTAGGGGCATGAGAAGGAACCTGTGTAGTAGGGTTACTTCGAGATGAAAGCTTGGATAGTAGCGCTATGAAGGAACTTGGGTCGTAGGGTTACTTCGAAATGAAGGCTTGGATAGTAGGGCTTATGGGAAGGAACCTGGGTAGTAGGGTTACTTCGAAATGAAAGCCTGGATAGTAGGGCTTATGGGAAGGAACCTGGATAGTAGGGTTACTTCAGAATGAAAGCCTGGTTAGTAGGGCTTATGGGAAGGAACCTGGATAGTAGGGTTACTTCGAAATGAAATCTTGGATAGTAGGGCTTATGGGAAGGAACCTGGGTAGTAGGGTTACTTCGAAATGAAAGCCTGTATAGTAGGGCTTATGGGAAGGAACCTAGATAGTGGGGTTACTTCGAAATGAAAGCCTGGATAGTAGGGCTTATGGGAAGGGACCTGGGTAGTAGGGTTACTTCAAAATAAAAAGCCTGGATAGTAGGGCTATGAGAAGGAACCTGGGTAGTAGGGTTACTTCGAAATGAAATCCTGGATAGTAGGGATATGAGAAGGAACCTGGGTAGTAGGGTTACTTTGAAATGAAAGCATGAATAGTAGGGCTATGAGAAGGAACCTGGGTAGTAGGGTTACTTCAAAATGAAATCCTGGATAGTAGGGCTATGAGAAGGAACTTGGGTAGTAGGGTTACTTCGAAATGAAATCCTGGATAGTAGGTCTATGAGAAGGAACCTGGGTAGTAGGGTTACTTCAAAATGAAAGCCTGGATATTAGGGTTATGAGAAGGAACCTGGGTAGTAGGGTTACTTCGAAATGAAAGCCTGGATAGTAGGGCTTATGGAAAGGAGCCTGGATAGTAGGGTTACTTTGAGATGAAAGCCTGGATAGTAGGGCTTATGGGAAGGAACCTGGATAGTAGGGTTAATCTGCTTGATCATGTAGATTAGTTGATCTGTTTAATTTCGGGAACTGGTTTTTTTTCATTAGCTGTCTGCAGATATGACATGTATAATTGCTGGAATTGTTGGTGATAAATGTCTTTCCTGAAAAGATAACAGGGTTAATCATATGCGATGCATGAAATGCATTATGCGATGATCTTCTCAAAATAAATGAGATTATGCTGTATGCAATATCTATCGCACGTCATGATGTATGAACATGAAATTCTATTGCGACATGTCTGAGTCTGGGAAAATAAATCAATGACTGCTGCTGGAGAGCACAACATTCCTGACTGTTGTAGAGAACTGTGATTCTTCCACTTCTGTTGGGGATGGCAAACAAAAATGACAGTGCTGGAGAATTGCTCTTCGTTGTTTGTGAATATTCTGCCAGGGAGAGACTCTGTATGAGAATAACTCTATAGGGGAATGACTCTGTTAAGCTCTGTTGGGATTGAGCCTTTGTACCTAGAGAAACAAACTCTGCTTGGGGAAAAGAGTTCTGGAGTTTTGATTGTCCGTTTCTCTACTGGAGAGTCGAAGTTAAACTAATATCTGGTTGGGTCCAAGCTTCACAATAACTTGCTGGGAATTTTAGAGTAGTCTACTGGGGAAGAAGAGTTATGGTCCTTTAATTTATAGTAGTCGGAGAGGCAAACTCAATCTGGGGAATCTGTAGCTTGTTGGGGAAATAAACCCTGTTGTCGGTCTGTTGGAGAGGAGAAAAACCTCGAGGATTCTTGAGATCGACTTGACAGGTGAGAAGTTTTCAGAGATTGAAACTCTGGCTGGGAGTCATCTCGTGAAGAGGATCTTGGGGATATTTGTCATTTCCCCTAGTGGAAAATGCTGTAGTAATGCCAGAAAATGTTTACTTGGTTGCACATGACCCTTTATGTGGGAGCCTGTTTGCCCCCAGAGTTAAACTGGTGCACCTCGATGCTTGAGATTTTGATCACATTTCCGGTAGCCCTGAACTTCCTAGAGATATTTTCTAAGACTGTTGTGGAAGAAAACGAAGACCTGATACTGACACCATCTGATACTACTGGCACAGATGAACAAAATGGTGGTGTCCAAGATCTTCGGTCAAGTCTCAGAATTTTCGAAGAACTGTCACTGGCAGATTTGAAGACATCATACTGACGCCATATGATACCATTGGTATAGACAAGTGATTTTTGATGGTACTGAAGGTCTTCAAAGTGGATTTTGTTCAAACCCATGATCATCGTAACATTGCCCCTTGAGTGATACATACGAAGATTTTCCCCTGGTTATTCAACAATTCTTTGAGATATTCTTTGAATCTCGACTCGTTTGCCCCGGATGTGTTGGACAAAGGTCATGTCGTGCCCCTTGATTATGAGAGTTTTGTCATTGGAAGTGTCATCCTACTTGAAGTGATTTTGTTCACTGAGAGAGCTTTCGTTCGTTGGATATTCGTTGTGCGAATTTCTCTGTTGTCAAACAAATAGCCATATGCAAACAGTGATATTCAAATAATGCAAAGTTTATGCTTGTCTTGAAGTTTTGAAAATGCGTTTTAGCAAGTAAAGAAATTTTGTAAGAAAAATTGAAACTCAGGATTTAGAGTAAAGCCTTACAGGAGTCAGGATACCTTTAGTAACAGTATGCTTTCGAACTAACCCATGCTTCAATTAGGACTTTTGAAGGATTGTAACATGGCTTGGTTCACGGTTTAAGAAATAAAGGATAAAGGCTCAAAGTGTATTTGTACCCACCCGCTCTTCATGATGTTCTTCAATCCTAAACTCAGTTAATTGTGTGTTCCAATTGAGTCTGGAATGACACATTGGTGATGGCTCAAACAAGTTAAGTTTTTTGGAAGGCTTCCATTTTTGTAACATTTTTCTTGTTGTGGAGGATTTGTAGTGACCTCTTTCTTTTGATTTGTTATCCCTAATTTTCCTGACTGTTCTTACGGTCAGCGGGATGCCCCAGTTTTTCTTAAGTCTCCTTTGTAGGTTTTGACTTAGTGGGCTTTTCTCTTGAGAGCTAATGACTGCCTATTTGGTAGGGAGCCATCACTGCCTTTTGATTCTAAAGGAATATTTTTGATGTCACTCGTTATATTACGATATGAGAGTTTGCAATTGAACGCGCATTTGAATTGACTGAGAAACTACCCTGCCCCAGGTTTTGATGAAGGGTTTCAATTGGTGTAAAAAGGAAACTTCTACTTCTTTGGCTCGAAGGGGTTGACTAGAGATTATCTTCCTTGTAACTCTAGTGTTCTGGATTTGAAAAAATGCCTGTACATCGTCAGCAAGGTCTGTCTAAAAGCATACTGTATGAGATGAAAGCATTATTTTCGTCATCCTCCCTCTAAAGGCTTGTAACTTTTAGCAAGAGTTGAATGTTATAAAGAGAGTAAAAAACATAGTTTAAATATAGTGAAAACGAATGGATGAATTCAAGACAATCATATGCAATGCATTAATGAAACAAAGTTTTACATTAATAGATAAATGTTTGAATAACAAAAGGAATTACAACTGAAAATTCAAATGAACAGAAGCCTCTTTGCCTGAACTTGTCACTTTAGGTGGTGAGCCTTTGAGGGAAAGGAGAAGAATTCAGTCTGGCCATCTTGTGTGAACTCCAACATTCCTTCGTCGACCAGGTTTTGAATCTTGTACTTCAGCGCCCAACAATCGTTTGTATTATGCCCAGGACTATTGGAATGATAGGCACACATGGCATCAGGATTGTAGCTGGGAGAAATTTTTTTGGGATTTGGATGAGGTCTTATTAGTGTATTCAGATTCATCCTCAGCATGCGTTGTAGCGCTTGAGACAATGGTATGTTGATGTTGGTAAACTATCTTTTGGGCTCGCTTTGCCTTTGCTGATTTTCCGGTTGATGTTGACGAAGTCGTTGTTGGGCTCGTGACGTGGCAGCAAATTGGGAAGGTCTCCTGACTTCTTGTCTCATGGGAGGCTGAGCAGTGACTTGATTTCCAATTCTGGTTATTTTCCCCATACGGTTGCAACCGTCTTGACGAAGTTGGTTGACAAGAACTTTCAGCTCTTCTTGTCCTTGAGCCATATTTTGGATAAGAGCCATCCGACCCACTAGTTATTCCATCATTTTGACTTTCATTATGGCTATCTCAGTTTGTAACCGCTCCAACTGGTCATCTCTGTCATTCCCAGAATTTCCCATGACCATACCCTTGGTGAGGAGAGTTTTCACCTCTTCTTGTCCCTTGGACAGATTCGAGAACATCTCTTGAAGTTGGGCGTTTTGAGCCTGGATGTCTTTCACTCTTTGTTCCATATCCATCTTACTGAAATAAACAGTAGGAAGATAAGGATACCTGTATGGGAGAAACCTGTCATGACATGATGCATGATATGTGGATGCATGTTTTCAAGGATCTCGCGGGGTTAGTAGTCACTTACAATTTTGATTGGAGAACTTTGTATCGGTGGATTTCCTTCCATGAGAATTAAGCTCGCCATGTCGAGTGGGTCATAGCCCTTGACTCAAGTTGTTGTACTTGATCTTTGACGGTGTTTGGTTAGAGGAAAATAAATCCTCTTGTCCCTCGCTAGACGTCTGGTTCAACGTGACCTTGTGTCAAAAACCCTCGAGATCCTTGAAATGGTATTTAAAAAATGCTTATGGTATGATATCATGATGTTATGTGCAAATATGCAAAGTAGGCAAGTTTATGCACAAATGAACATATACACACAAAGCAGACAAGTCCTTAGGTTTAGGCTTGCGTGGAGTTTGTAGGTAAGTACCCTTTTGAAGTTTAGTTGGCTCAACCTGTCATAGTTAATAGTAACCGGGTTCTAAGGGGTCTCAATATCACTGGTCATTCTCTATCGGGCATTGTTTCAGCTCAGACAATTTTTTCTTGCAGTCAAAATATCCCGAAAGTCTGATCTCAACGAGTGTAGCATCGAGTATAAACCAATCCTCAGCTTTATACCGAGGTCGGCTATCTTACTACTTTCTAATGGCCAAGTTTATTCAACTAAGATTCTAAGGTCCGTTAGTGCTTCAGAACACCACGCGGCGGCCCCGTATTCTCTTTGTTTCCACACAAAGGATACCGGTACCAACCAAAATGTTACACTAACACAGCCATCGTTTAAACCATATCGATCTACGCCGTACAATCTCCACGATCTTTTGCTGTTTACCTAACAAGTGCCCCCGGATCTGGGTGTAGGATCTTTAACAATACCTAAGCAGAAAACCCTTAAATGTAAAGCAAACAAGTCAAACAAAGAAAAGCAAGTAAAGGTGATCTAACCCTAAGGTAACCCCACTTATTATTTCCCTAGCAGAGTCGCCAGTTCTGTGATACGGTGGGAGAACTGACTTGTTTTTTTTGCGTTTGATCGCAAATGTTGCGGATAGCAAGAGTCGCCATCGACTTTTCTTTTATCCAATAAGGAAAGGTGAAAAAGCACAGGAAAGACCTTTAGAGATGTTTTCTTGAGTTCGGGGGGTAGATTATGAAAAGGGAAGGTATTAACATCCTTTTCATCCATGGTTTTCCATGAGCTCTTAGTTACTTTCTAGATCACTTGCTTTTATCTTGAAATGTGCTTTGTGGTGTGGGTTTTGAAAGTATTTTGAAAATGCGACTTTGTAATGATTCTCGTCTCTATAAGAATGCGTACACAGTGTTGGTTTAAAAAATAGTTCAAAGAAGTGTGTTGGTGTATAAAAAGTTTTTGTTGTGAGCAAGCGGGAAACTAGGAGCAATCTACCTACTCAAAAGGTCTTAAATGTTCTTTTCTTCCTCCTTTAGATGTTACTATCTTACCATTGATTTGGCAAGAAGCCCCACAGTTGGATGTGAAGGGACAGGCACAAGACGTTTTTTGTATAGTCATAGAAGGCAACCCATGGAATGTTTTAGCAATGTCATGTTAGGGACTAGATTGTTTATTGAAGGCAACATCGAGGGTCATCGAGGGACTACGATCTTTTATCGTGGGTCTTTTGCTAAAACGCCCATGTTTAAGGGACATGACTATTTTATTGATAGGCAACAAGGTGGGATTACCCTAAGGGTGATAGTGTGCAAGTGTGTTTGATTGCATACATTTTAGTCTTGATTAGGGTTATCTATTTGTTGATTTCATATCTTGCCATACACATCCTAATTACTATCATTTTATATTTGGAAAAGCGTTAAATTATGGAAATATAAAAGTCCTATGCTATTACAATATTTTAGGGATGGGGGTACATATTTACAAATGCGGGGTTACAAGAATTTAAATCCTATTTAACTATTACAACCATATTGAAATGTACAATGCAAGAGAGAAAAATAACTTGTTTAGAAAATGGTTTTTTGTCTTAATGAATTAAGAAAAAGAAATAAATTAGTTAATAAAAGAAAATATTTTTATGTCTTTTTTATATTAATAAAAAAGGGGATTAATATTGAAAATTTTAAAAGGAAAATAAATGAAAGATAGAAACAGCGTGCTGCTGCAAGCAAAACAACAAGGATCAGAAGTTCTGAAGCCAGACGCGTGGTGACTCAGAAAGGAACGTCAGTGGAATCAAAAATTCTGGACTGGTACACTCTAAGGCCCTGCAAGAAACATCAGAGGGAAAGGAAATAGAGGTTCTGGATGGCAATCAGACAGTGAGCCAAAAGTCAGAAGTTCTGTGTGTTAAAATGGTAAATGAAAAAAAAAAAGTTTAGTGTGTTGTGAGCATGTGAAAATAAAAAATTCTGAGTGTTAAAACAGCGAGTGGAAGCATCAGAAGTTCAGTGTGCTTAACAGTAAGAAAGCCTAGAAGTTATGTGTGTTTAACGTGTAGGGAGAACTCGGAAGTTCTGTGCTGTGCTAAAACAGTGAGTGAGCATCAGAAGTTCTGTGTGTTAAAACAGTAAGAAAGCCTAGAAGTTATGTGTGTTAAAATAGTGAGTGAGCATCAGAAGTTTTGTGTGTTAAAACAGTAAGAAAGCCTAGAAGTTCTGTGTGTTAAAATGGTGAATAAAGAACAAAAGTTCTTTGTGTTAAAATGGTTAATGAAGAACAAAAGTTTTGTGTTACATTTCAACTTTTTCCTCATATTAATCACCATATCAGCAATTTATTCAGTCCTTAACAGCAAATCAGGAGGATAAAAGCACAACAGTTTATAGAAGTTCTAATCCTAGTTCTGAGCCTAGCCTTAATCAAGAAGTTCTGATCCACAGTTTTTCTTATGCAATGATATGGACAACATCAACACTATGATATTTACATATTTAATGATGTTCTGAATGAGAAGATACAAAGTCAGAAAGACTTACCTTGAATCTGGAGCGTGTGTTTGGAACTTGAACTGTTGCCTTCATATGTTCTGGAGTCAGCAAGAGCAACGGAAGAGAAAATGCCAAGTTCTTTGATTCAATGGGAAGAATAAAGGTTTGTTTTTCTGTTTGGGAATTTGATTTTTGATGAAGGTTTCACAATTTTCTTTTCTCTCTTTTGACAATTTTCTCTCTCCAAAAGCCAACCTCTTGAACGTGTGATGGAGCCACTTATTTATAGATGGATTTGCCGTGGTTTATGGGGGAAAACAAATGGAATTTTTAACCTTTTTGGCATACTTATCCATTGCTTTTTAATCACAGTTTTTGTATGCTAATTTGATGCAAATATGAGGTTTGAGAAAGTCCAGGCGTGGACTAGATCAGCAGCTGATTGTAGAACTGTGATATAGCAGGGCAGCAGGCTGCTTAAACCAGGCTTTGGGATTTGGTGATGTTCTGATCGCAGAAGATCAGAAATGTAATCCATATGCTGAAGAGTCATGTTCTGATTGAAGAACTATATTCTGAACCATGTTTGCAACTTCTAACTGCACTTGCGTGGAGGCTGGCTCAGAATTTCTAAAGTATCATATTCTCTTAACACTTAGAAAATTTTCTAAATGTTTAGAAATTTTATTTTTTCAAAGTAATTTCTGACTTCTGACTCTTTTTTATAAGCCAATTTCATGTCTTGATGAAATAACATTGTTGAAACTTGATTTGATCTGAAAGTCAAAGTTTGACTTTTCAGTGTGCTTTTGACCATTTTGCCCTTGTGGATGATTTTCTTGAAAAGTGGTAATTCAAGACTTGGAACTTGATAGAAGCAAACCTGAGAGTCCAGAATGATCCTTTGAGAAATGAGAGGTCAAAGTTTGGGGTATAACAGCTGCCCCTGTTAAATCTTCTTAAGCCTGAGGATGTAGATTGGCCGATCTGCATTTCGTGATCTGAAGGTGGAAGATGATTGAACACTAGAGTGCCCAGAAATTTGCACTCGCATGAAGTAATGCTGATTGGTGATGTCGGGAATAGGCTCACAGATGCCATCCCGAAAAGATCAGTTGCATAAGATATTCCTTGGCGAGAATTCCTGTACCTGCGGTTGAGGAGGACTTCACCGAGGAATTTTGGTTTATGTCCTGGGAAGTAGAGTCTAGGAGCTTCAGTTGTCCATTACTCTGCTGGGGAATTAACTCTTGATTGAGGAAGTGAAAGTAGAATGCATATCTGGTTAGGGCCCAGGATGTACATAGGCTTACTAGTGAAATGTGAAATCGATCGTATCTGGTCAGGTCCGAGCCTTATAGTGTTGTAAATTGTTGTCTGGAGATAAGGGAGAAGGAACCTGGATCGTAAGGTTACTTCGAGATGAGAGCCTGGATAATAGGGCCATAAGAAGGAACCTGGGTAGTAGGGTTACTTCGAGATGAAAGCCTGGATAGTAGGGCTATGAGAAGGAACCTGGGTAGTAGGGTTACTTCGAGATAAAAGCCTGGATAGTAGGGCTATGAGAAGGAACCTAGGTAGTAGGGTTACTTCGAGATGAAAGCCTGGATAGTAGGGCTATAAGAAGGAACCTGGTTAGTAGGGTTACTTCGAGATGAAAGCCTGGGTAGTAGGGCCATGAGAAGGAACATGGGTAGTAGGGTTACTTCGAGATAAAATCCTGGATAGTAGGGCTATGAGAAGGAACCTGGATAGTAGGGTTACTTCGAGATGAAAGCCTGGATAGTAGGGCTATGAGAAGGAACCTGGGTCTTAGGGTTACTTCGAAATGAAAGCCTGGATAGTAGGGATATGAGAAGGAACCTGGGTAGTAGGGTTACTTCGAGATGAAAGCCTGGATAGTAGGGCTATGAGAAGGAACCTGGGTAGTAGGGTTACTTCGAGATGAAAGCCCGGCTAGTAGGGCCATGAGAAGGAACCTAGGTAGTAGGGTTACTTCGAGATGAAAGCCTGGATAGTAGGGCTATGAGAAGGAACCTGGGTAGTAGGGTTACTTTGAAATGAAAGCCTGGGTAGTAGGGCTATGAGAAGGAACCTAGGTAGTAGGGTTACTTCGAGATGAAAGCCTGGATAGTAGGGCTATGAGAAGGAAACTGGTTAGTAGGGTTACTTTGAGATGAAAGCCTGGGTAGTAGGGTCATGAGAAGGAACCTGGGTAGTAGGGTTACTTCGAGATAAAAACCTGGATAGTAGGGCTATGAGAAGGAACCTGGGTAGTAGGGTTACTCCGAGATGAAAGCCTGGATAGTAGGGCTATGAGAAGGAACCTGGGTAGTAGGGTTACTTCGAGATGAAAGCGTGGGTAGTAGGGCTATAAGAAGGAACCTAGGTAGTAGGGTTACTTCGAGATGAAAGTCTGGATAGTAGGGCTATGAGAAGGAACCTTGTTAGTAGGGTTACTTTGAGATGAAAGCTTGGGTAGTAGGGTCATGTGAAGGAACCTGGGTAGTAGGGTTACTTCGAGATAAAAGCCTGGATAGTAGGGCTATAAGAATGAACCTGGGTAGTAGGGTTACTTCGAGATGAAATCCTGGGTAGTAGGGGCATGAGAAGGAACCTGTGTAGTAGGGTTACTTCGAGATGAAAGCTTGGATAGTAGCGCTAAGAAGGAACCTGGGTCGTAGGGTTACTTCGAAATGAAGGCTTGGATAGTAGGGCTTATGGGAAGGAACCTGGGTAGTAGGGTTACTTCGAAATGAAAGCCTGGATAGTAGGGCTTATGGGAAGGAACCTGGATAGTTGGGTTACTTCAGAATGAAAGCCTGGATAGAAGGGCTTATGGGAAGGAACCTGGATAGTAGGGTTACTTCGAAATGAAATCCTGGATAGTAGGGCTTATGGGAAGGAACCTGGGTAGTAGGGTTACTTCGAAATGAAAGCCTGTATAGTAGGGCTTATGGGAAGGAACCTGGATAGTGGGGTTACTTCGAAATGAAAGCCTGGATAGTAGGGCTTATGGGAAGGGACCTGGGTAGTAGGGTTACTTCAAAATAAAAAGCCTGGATAATAGGGCTATGAGAAGGAACCTGGGTAGTAGGGTTACTTCGAAATGAAATCCTGGATAGTAGGGCTATGAGAAGGAACCTGGGTAGTAGGGTTACTTCGAAATGAAAGCCTGGATAGTAGGGCTATGAGAAGGAACCTGGGTAGTAGGGTTACTTCAAAATGAAATCCTGGATAGTAGGGCTATGAGAAGGAACTTGGGTAGTAGGGTTACTTCGAAATGAAATCCTGGATAGTAGGTCTATGAGAAGGAACCTGGGTAGTAGGGTTACTTCAAAATGAAAGCCTGGATATTAGGGTTATGAGAAGGAACCTGGGTAGTAGGGTTACCTCGAAATGAAAGCCTGGATAGTAGGGCTTATGGGAAGGAACCTGGATAGTAGGGTTACTTTGAGATGAAAGCCTGGATAGTAGGGCTTATGGGAAGGAACCTGGATAGTAGGGTTAATATGCTTGATCATGTAGATTAGTTGATCTGTTTAATTTCGGGAACTGGTTTTTTTTCATTAGCTGTCTGCAGATATGACATGTATAATTGCTGGAATTGTTGGTGATAAATGTCTTTCCTGAAAAGATAACAGGGTTAATCATATGCGATGCATGAAATGCATTATGCGATGATCTTCTCAAAATAAATGAGATTATGTTGTATGCAATATCTATCGCACGTCATGATGTATGAACATGAAATTCTATTGCGACATGTCTGAGTCTGGGAAAATAAATCAATGACTACTGCTGGAGAGCATAACATTCCTGACTGTTGTAGAGAACTGTGATTCTTCCACTTCTGTTGGGGATGGCAAACAAAAATGACAGTGCTGGAGAATTGCTCTTCGTTGTTTGTGAATATTCTGCCAGGGAGAGACTCTGTATGAGAATAACTCTATAGGGGAATGACTCTGTTAAGCTCTGTTGGGATTGAGCCTTTGTACCTAGAGAAACAAACTCTGCTTGGGGAAAAGAGTTCTGGAGTTTTGATTGTCCGTTTCTCTACTGGAGAGTCAAAGTTAAACTAATATCTGGTTGGGTCCAAGCTTCACAATAACTTGCTGGGAATTTTAGAGTAGTCTACTGGGGAAGAGGAGTTATGGTCCTTTAATTTATAGTAGTCGGAGAGGCAAACTCAATCTGGGGAATCTGTAGCTTGTTGGGGAAATAAACCCTGTTGTCGGTCTGTTGGAGAGGAGAAAAACCTCGAGGATTCTTGAGATCGACTTGACTGGTGAGAAGTTTTCAGAGATTGAAACTCTGGCTGGGAGTCATCTCGTGAAGAGGATCTTGGGGATATTTGTCATTTCCCCTAGTGGAAAATGCTGTAGTAATGCCAGAAAATGTTTACTTGGTTGCACATGACCCTTTATGTGGGAGCCTGTTTGCCCCCAGAGTTAAACTGGTGCACCTCGATGCTTGAGATTTTGATCACATTTCCGGTAGCCCTGAACTTCCTAGAGATATTTTCTAAGACTGTTGTGGAAGAAAATGAAGACCTGATACTGACACCATCTGATACTACTGGCACAGATGAACAAAATGGTGGTGTCCAAGATCTTCGGTCAAGTCTCAGAATTTTCGAAGAACTGTCACTGGCGGATTTGAAGACATCATACTGACGCCATATGATACCATTGGTATAGACAAGTGATTTTTGATGGTACTGAAGGTCTTCAAAGTGGATTTTGTTCAAACCCATGATCATCGTAACATTGCCCCTTGAGTGATACATACGAAGATTTTCCCCTGGTTATTCAACAATTCTTTGAGATATTCTTTGAATCTCGACTCGTTTGCCCCGGATGTGTTGGACAAAGGTCATGTCGTGCCCCTTGATTATGAGAGTTTTGTCATTGGAAGTGTCATCCTACTTGAAGTGATTTTGTTCACTGAGAGAGCTTTCGTTCGTTGGATATTCGTTGTGCGAATTTCTCTGTTGTCAAACAAATAGCCATATGCAAACAGTGATATTCAAATAATGCAAAGTTTATGCTTGTCTTGAAGTTTTGAAAATGCGTTTTAGCAAGTAAAGAAATTTTGTAAGAAAAATTGAAACTCAGGATTTAGAGTAAAGCCTTACAGGAGTCAGGATACCTTTAGTAACAGTATGCTTTCGAACTAACCCATGCTTCAATTAGGACTTTTGAAGGATTGTAACATGGCTTGGTTCACGGTTTAAGAAATAAAGGATAAAGGCTCAAAGTGTATTTGTACCCACCCGCTCTTCATGATGTTCTTCAATCCTAAACTCAGTTAATTGTGTGTTCCAATTGAGTCTGGAATGACACATTGGTGATGGCTCAAACAAGTTAAGTTTTTTGGAAGGCTTCCATTTTTGTAACATTTTTCTTGTTGTGGAGGATTTGTAGTGACCTCTTTCTTTTGATTTGTTATCCCTAATTTTCCTGACTGTTCTTACGGTCAGCGGGATGCCCCAGTTTTTCTTAAGTCTCCTTTGTAGGTTTTGACTTAGTGGGCTTTTCTCTTGAGAGCTAATGACTGCCTATTTGGTAGGGAGCCATCACTGCCTTTTGATTCTAAAGGAATATTTTTGATGTCACTCGTTATATTACGATATGAGAGTTTGCAATTGAACGCGCATTTGAATTGACTGAGAAACTACCCTGCCCCAGGTTTTGATGAAGGGTTTCAATTGGTGTAAAAAGGAAACTTCTACTTCTTTGGCTCGAAGGGGTTGACTAGAGATTATCTTCCTTGTAACTCTAGTGTTCTGGATTTGAAAAAATGCCTGTACATCGTCAGCAAGGTCTGTCTAAAAGCATACTGTATGAGATGAAAGCATTATTTTCGTCATCCTCCCTCTAAAGGCTTGTAACTTTTAGCAAGAGTTGAATGTTATAAAGAGAGTAAAAAACATAGTTTAAATATAGTGAAAACGAATGGATGAATTCAAGACAATCATATGCAATGCATTAATGAAACAAAGTTTTACATTAATAGATAAATGTTTGAATAACAAAAGGAATTACAACTGAAAATTCAAATGAACAGAAGCCTCTTTGCCTGAACTTGTCACTTTAGGTGGTGAGCCTTTGAGGGAAAGGAGAAGAATTCAGTCTGGCCATCTTGTGTGAACTCCAACATTCCTTCGTCGATCAGGTTTTGAATCTTGTACTTCAGCGCCCAACAATCGTTTGTATTATGCCCAGGACTATTGGAATGATAGGCACACATGGCATCAGGATTGTAGCTGGGAGAAATTTTTTTGGGATTTGGATGAGGTCTTATTAGTGTAATCAGATTCATCCTCAGCATGCGTTGTAGCGCTTGAGACAATGGTATGTTGATGTTGGTAAACTATCTTTTGGGCTCGCTTTGCCTTTGCTGATTTTCCGGTTGATGTTGACGAAGTCGTTGTTGGGCTCGTGACGTGGCAGCAAATTGGGAAGGTCTCCTGACTTCTTGTCTCATGGGAGGCTGAGCAGTGACTTGATTTCCAATTCTGGTTGTTTTCCCCATACGGTTGCAACCGTCTTGACGAAGTTGGTTGACAAGAACTTTCAGCTCTTCTTGTCCTTGAGCCATATTTTGGATAAGAGCCATCCGACCCACTAGTTATTCCATCATTTTGACTTTCATTATGGCTATCTCAGTTTGTAACCGCTCCAACTGGTCATCTCTGTCATTCCCAGAATTTCCCATGACCATACCCTTGGTGAGGAGAGTTTTCACCTCTTCTTGTCCCTTGGACAGATTCGAGAACATCTCTTGAAGTTGGGCGTTTTGAGCCTGGATGTCTTTCACTCTTCGTTCCATATCCATCTTACTGAAATAAACAGTAGGAAGATAAGGATACCTGTATGGGAGAAACCTGTCATGACATGATGCATGATATGTGGATGCATGTTTTCAAGGATCTCGCGGGGTTAGTAGTCACTTACAGTTTTGATTGGAGAACTTTGTATCGGTGGATTTCCTTCCATGAGAATTAAGCTCGCCATGTCGAGTGGGTCATAGCCCTTGACTCAAGTTGTTGTACTTGATCTTTGACGGTGTTTGGTTAGAGGAAAATAAATCCTCTTGTCCCTCGCTAGACGTCTGGTTCAACGTGACCTTGTGTCAAAAACCCTCGAGATCCTTGAAATGGTATTTAAAAAATGCTTATGGTATGATATCATGATGTTATGTGCAAATATGCAAAGTAGGCAAGTTTATGCACAAATGAACATATACACACAAAGCAGACAAGTCCTTAGGTTTAGGCTTGCGTGGAGTTTGTAGGTAAGTACCCTTTTGAAGTTTAGTTGGCTCAACCTGTCATAGTTAATAGTAACCGGGTTCTAAGGGGTCTCAATATCACTGGTCATTCTCTATCGGGCATTGTTTCAGCTCAGACAATTTTTTCTTGCAGTCAAAATATCCCGAAAGTCTGATCTCAACGAGTGTAGCATCGAGTATAAACCAATCCTCAGCTTTATACCGAGGTCGGCTATCTTACTACTTTCTAATGGCCAAGTTTATTCAACTAAGATTCTAAGGTCCGTTAGTGCTTCAGGACACCACGCGGCGGCCCCGTATTCTCTTTGTTTCCACACAAAGGATACCGGTACCAACCAAAATGTTACACTAACACAGCCATCGTTTAAACCATATCGATCTACGCCGTACAATCTCCATGATCTTTTGCTGTTTACCTAACAAGTGCCCCCGGATCTGGGTGTAGGATCTTTAACAATACCTAAGCAGAAAACCCTTAAATGTAAAGCAAACAAGTCAAACAAAGAAAAGCAAGTAAAGGTGATATAACCCTAAGGTAACCCCACTTATTATTTCCCTAGCAGAGTCGCCAGTTCTGTGATACAGTGGGAGAACTGACTTGTTTTTTTGCGTTTGATCGCAAATGTTGCGGATAGCAAGAGTCGCCATCGACTTTTCTTTTATCCAATAAGGAAAGGTGAAAAAGCACAGGAAAGACCTTTAGAGATGTTTTCTTGAGTTCGGGGGTAGATTATGAAAAGGGAAGGTATTAACATCCTTTTCATCCATGGTTTTCCATGAGCTCTTAGTTACTTTCTAGATCACTTGCTTTTATCTTGAAATGTGCTTTGTGGTGTGGGTTTTGAAAGTATTTTGAAAATGCGACTTTGTAATGATTCTCGTCTCTATAAGAATGCGTACACAGTGTTGGTTTAAAAAATAGTTCAAAGAAGTGTGTTGGTGTATAAAAAGTTTTTGTTGTGAGCAAGCGGGAAACTAGGAGCAATCTACCTACTCAAAAGGTCTTAAATGTTCTTTTCTTCCTCCTTTAGATGTTACTATCTTACCATTGATTTGGCAAGAAGCCCCACAGTTGGATGTGAAGGGACAGGCACAAGACGTTTTTTGTATAGTCATAGAAGGCAACCCATGGAACGTTTTAGCAATGTCATGTTAGGGACTAGATCGTTTATTGAAGGTAACATAGAGGGTCATCGAGGGACTACGATCTTTTATCGAGGGTCTTTTGCTAAAACGCCCATGTTCGAGGGACATGACTATTTTTCCGATAGGCAAAAAGGTGGGATTATCCTAAGGGTGCTAGTGTGCAAGTGTGTTTGATTGCATGCATTCTAGTCTTGATTAGGGTTATCTATTTGATGATTTCATATCTTGCCATACACATCCTAATTACTAGCATTTTATATTTGGAAAAGCGTTAAATTACAGAAATATAAAAGTCCTACACTATTACAATATTTTAGGGATGGGGGTACATATTTACAAATGGAGGGTTGCAAGAATTTAAATCCTATTTAACTATTACAACCATATTGAAATGTACAATGCAAGAGAGAAAAAGGACTTGTTTAGAAAATTGTTTTTTGTCTTAATGAATTAAGAAAAAGAAATAAATTAATTAATAAAAGAAAATATTTTTATGTCTTTTTTATATTAATAAAAAAGGGGATTAATATTGAAAATGATAAAAGGAAAATAAATGAAAGATAAAAACAACGTGCTGCTGCAAGCAAAACAACAAGGATTAGAAGTTATGAAGCCAGGCGCGCAGTGACTCAGAAAGGAACGTCAGTGGAATCAGAAATTATGGATTGATACACTCTAAGGCCCTGCAAGAAACGTCAGAGGGAAAGGAAACAGAGGTTCTGGGTGGAAATCAGACAGTGAGCCAAAATTCAGAAGTTTTGTGTGTTAAAATGGTGAATGAAAAAACAGAAGTTCAGTGTGTTGTCAGCGTGTGAAAATCAAAAATTCTGAGTGTTAAAACAGCGAGTGGAAGCATCAGAAGTTCAGTGTGCTTAACAATAAGAAAGCCTAGAAGTTCTGTGTGTTTAACGTGTACGGAGAACTTAGAAGTTCTGTGTGTTTAACGTGTACGGAGAACTTAGAAGTTCTGTGCTGTGCTAAAATAGTGAGTGAGCATCAGAAGTTCTGTGTGTTAAAACAGTAAGAAATCCTAGAAGTTTTATGTGGTAAAACAGTGAGTGAGCATCAGAAGTTCTGTGTGTTAAAATGGTGAATGAAGAACCTAAGTTCTGTGTGTTAAAATGGTGAATGAAGAACACAAGTTTTGTGTTACAATTCAACTTTTTCCTCATATTAATCAGCACATCAGCAATTTATTCAGTCCTTAACAGCAAATCAGAAGGATAAAAGCACAGCAGTTTATAGAAGTTTTAATCTTAGTTCTGAGCCTAGCCTTAATCAAGAAGTTCTGATCCACAGTTTTTCTTATGCAATGATATGGACAAAATCAACACTATGATATTTACATATTTAATGATGTTCTGAATGAGAAGATACAAAGTCAAAGACTTACCTTGAATCTGGAGCGTGTTTTTGGAACTTGAACTGCTGCCTTCAGATGCTCTGGAGTCAGCAAGAGCAACAGAAGAGAAAATGCCAAGTTCTTTAATTCAAAGGGAAGAATAAAGGTTTGGTTTTCTGTTTGGGAATTTAATTTTTGATGAAGGTTTCACAATTTCCTTTTCTCTCTTTTGACAATTTTCTCTCTCCAAAAGCCAACCTCTTGAACATGTGATGGAGCCACTTATTTATGGATGGATTTGTTGTGGTTTTGGGGGGAAAACAAATGGGATTTTTAACCTTTTTGGCATACTGTTCCATTGCTTTTTAATCACAGTTTTTGTTTACTAATTTGATGCAAATATGGGGTTTAAGAAAGTGCAGGCGTGGACTGGATCAGCAGCTGATTGCAGGACTGTGATATAGCATGGCAACAAGCTTCTTAAACCAGGCTTTGGGATTTAGTGATGTTCTGATTGCAAAAGATCAGAAATGTAACCTTCATATGATGAAGAGTCATGTTATGATTGAAGAACTATGTTCTGAACCATGTTTGCAACTTCTAACTGCACTTGTGTGAAGGATGGCTCAAAAGTTTTGAAGTATCATATTCTCTTAACACTTAGAAAATTTTCTAAATGTTTAGAAATTTTATTTTTTCAAAGTAATTTCTGACTTCTGACTTTTTTTTGATGAACGAATTCCATGTCTTGATGAAATAAAATTTTTGAAACTTTATTTGATCTGAAAGTCAAAGTTTGACTTTTCAGTGTGCTTTTGACCATTTTGCCCTTGTGGATGATTTTCTTGAAAAGTGGTAATTCAAGACTTGGAACTTGATAGAAGCAAACCTGAGAGTCCAGGATGATCCTTTGAGAAATGAGAGGGAAAAGTTTGGGGTACAACAAGTATTATCGACCAAGAAGTCAATGTGAGGTAGAGGTAAGTCACCTTGGGGCTTTCCCTATTCAGATCCCTATAATCTACGTATAGACGCACCTTTCCGTCTTTCTTTGGTACTGGAACCACATTTGCTACCCATTGGGGGCAAGATGTCACAACTAAGAACCCTGCATCAAATTGTTTCATCACTTCAGCTTTTATCTTTTCCGACATGTCAGGCCTCATGCGAAGGACTTTTTATTTGACAGGAGGACAATCTTCCTTTGTCGACAGACGATGAACTACGATGTCGGTATCCAACCCGAGCATATCCTCATACGACCAAGAAAACACCTCCACATAATCATGCAACATTTGAACCAACCTGCTCTTGACACTGTCTTCTAAGTTAGCCACGATCTTAACCTCTCTCTTGTCTGTCTCAGTACCCAAATTGATGACTTCAACTGACTCTTCGTGCGGCTGAATATCTTTTTCCTCTTGTAATAGAAGTCTGGCTATTTCTCCCGGTATATCATAATCTTCCCAACCTTCGTCTTCGGCTTGGTTAATTGGACATTTGAAGTCATAGTCGGCAATAGTAGAGTCATTGGCAATAAGATCCAGAGTGGATGAGGACCTGCAAGAGTGTGTGCGTGCATGTAAGATACATGGCTATTTTGAAAAATGTATTTGAAGGAAAAGAAAGACAATGAACACAAAGATTTGAATGCAAAAGAGTCCAATAATTTGTATTGAATGATCATATGATTAGATGAACATAAATAAAACCCTTGACAAATGGACCAAAGTGCCCTGGGCCAGGCACATGGCTTAAAAGTTATTGTAAAATATTACAGACAAAATGTTCTTGAATTAATAAAAAGCAATAAACAAGTAGATTACTCCTCAATGAAGGATATGGGCACGAAGTCCTTTGCATGCCAATTCTTCAGATCCGTTGTAGTAGGATACACCCAATCTTCAAATGCAACTTCATCATTAGAATCACCTACATCGTTGACCTCATGGCTTCTAATACGGAGAGGTGGCTTTCCTGCACGAGCACGCCTCACTTCCTTCTGAGCCTTAACGGTGAAACCCAAAACAAACTTGTCTGCTTTGAATGGGATATCGAGGAGTTGCCACCAAGTATCACATCTTCCTTCTTCAATTGCAGCACGATCATCTTAGACTGAGACCATCTTCGATACGACCTTAAAAGCTTTGGACTCATCAGAGGAACATTTGGTAGCAGCGAACATTGGTGGCATAACTTGAAAGGCTTGACACGGGGTCTCAATGAATTCTCCATCCATTTATACATACTTGAAAGAGTTAAGGTGGCTTACCATAAACTCTTCCTCTCCACAGATGATGATAATTCTTCCCTTGACCGGATATTTGAGTTTTTGATGGAGAGTTGACGTTATTGCCCTAACTTTATGGATCCAAGGGCGACCCAACAAACAAGAATAGGCAGGACGGATATCCATGATGTAGAAGGTGGAATTGAAAATTTGTGAGCCCGCCTTGATTAGAAGATCTACCTCTCCATGAACAGTCCTTTTTGATCCATCGAACGCCCTTACAATGATATCACTTAGTTTCAAGACTAAACCTTCACAGTCTAGACGATCTAACGCCCCCTTGGGTAGTACATTTAGAGAAGAACCAGTGTCGACTAGAACATGTGCTAGGGTGGTCCCCTTGCACTCGACAGAAACATGTAGAGCTTTATTGTGGTTCTTCCCAAGCGGTGTTAGGTCAGCATTTGAAAATCCCAAGCCATTATTAGCCGTCAAGCTTGCCACACAATTCTCAAACTGGTCCATTGTGGTATCATGGGGGACATGAGCCTTTTTCAAGAATTTGATTAATGTACGAGCATGGGCATCAGAACAGAGTAGCAATGACAACATAGAAATATTAGAAGGGGTTTTCCCCAACTGTTCCACAATCTTGAAGTCACTCCTTTTTATAATCTTTAGGATCTCATCCATCTCACGAGCGGAGGGTTCTTCATCAGCAATGTCCTTTGCGGGTACTTCTGTCACGACAGGCTCAACGACCTTCTCTTTCCCTCTTGTATCGGCACTTGGCTTAGCGACAATGATGCAGACAGGTGTCTTTGTAACAACTGGTGGTGAGATGTTGGGTGAAAAGATTCTCCCATTTCGAGTTACCTTACTTGAGCTAGTTATGTTACCAACATCATCAGCTTTTTCTTCTTCGATCCAAGCGTCTTATTTTATCCCGTGGTAAAACACCTCAGCACCACAATTCCATGGTACTGCCTTGTTTGAAGAGTATGGAATTGGTCCAGGATTGGTAATTATTAGGGGAGCAACAATTGATTCATTTGAAATCCTAATAGGACCTTTGGAGGAGATCCTAAGAGGTTTGTTTGAGATGGTTATAATGGAGAGATCTTCACATTTATCAGTCAAACTTTTGATAAGCGGGGTCTTCTCAAATAGGATCTCATGGCTGTCCATCAGGTGTTGAATGCCTTCCTTCAGCCCTTCGCATCCATTGAGTTGTTTATTACAGCAAACACAGTCTTTTACACATCCAGGGAAGATCCCAGCTTTCAAAAGATTCTTTTTGATGATATTCAGCGGAGTAGTCAAGTCTTCAACAGAGGCAACAAAAATTGTATCTTCAACAACATTAACACCCTTGTCATGCTTTGGCATAGGCGCGGTGACTACATTCGGAGTTGGAGGAGGATCAAATTCAATAGTCTTGTTATCGATCAAATCTTAGATTTTATTCTTCAAGGCCTAGCATTGGTCAGTCTCATGCCCGGGGCTACTTGAGTGGTAAGCACATTTAGCGTTCGGATTATACTTTGGTGAAGAGGTATCTGGATTGGCAGGAGGATCGCGCAACGTCACCAAATTAGCCTTGAGCAAGTGTTGTAAGGCTTGAGATAATGACATTCCTAACCTCGTGAATTGTCTTCTTCGAGTTTCAAACCATTGGTGATTAGCATATGGTCTTTGAGTAGGAGTTTTACCCTGTACACAACATTGATTTCCTTCTTTGCAGCAAAAGGTTTCTTTATAGGATTTGAAGCGGAGGCAGATGCCATGGAGATCTTTCTGCTTTTGATGCCGCTTTTAACTCTTTCTCCGGTTAAGATTAACTCGGTGAAACCCGAAGAAGAACAACCAACCAATATATTAAAGAAAGGACCAGATAAAGTGCCCATAAACATGTCAATGTGCTCCCTATCAGTCAAATGTGGTTGAACCCTACTGTCGAGGTATCTCCACTTTTGTGCATATTCTTTAAATCCTTCATTCTTCCTCATTGTCATATCTTGCAACTGAACTCTTGCTGGAGCCAATTCGGTGTTATACTGATACTGATGGTAGAAGGTGATAGCTAAGTCCTCCCAAGTATTTATACGGGAACCATCCAACTGGTAGAACTACTCTAGTTGCGTTCTGGTCAAGCTATCTTGGAAAGAGTGAACCCAGAGTTTCTTATCAGCGGTGTGCGACTGTATCTTGCACACATAAGATTTCAGGTGAAGTTTTGGATAGGAAACTCCATCGTACTTTGCAAAGACTGGTATTTTGAATTTATGGGGAATGACAACCCCAGAGATCAAACCCAAATCATCAAAATCTAAATCGGGGACGGCTTGGATCTCGACGACCTTCAATCTGTCTTCTAACTTCTTATACTTGACATCGGCGGGTGGATACCACTCGTCAAAATAATCATCATCAGACGCTTGATCATTAATACAGTCAGCCTGGGTACTCTTAACTTCACCAATCTGATTCTCGTCTTCCTCAGATGAGTCTTCCACTACTGGGATCTGACGGACATGCTCTTTGAACCTTCTGCCCATGTTGACCAGAGCCTTTCTCTTGGGTTTCTTCTTAACTTCCAGCAATGCCATCATACCTTGTTTCCCCTTGGCTAGGTCTAGTAGAGTCTCTTGGAATTGAGGGTTTTGTGCCTGAAGACCCTTCACAGTTTTCTCTAGATCCATCTTGCTGAAATAAACAACAGAAAGATAAGGAAACCTGTTGTGTGAAAACCTGTCATGTCATGATGCATGGAATATGTATATGCAAATGATTTCAAGGATTTAATGAAATTTAACTTTGTATAGACAAAAGAATAAACAAATGTCAATTTTCATTAATTAGTTCAAAAGGATTACAACATGCCCCTTGGACTTACAAAATAAACTCTCTAAGATAAAAAGACTAAACGCATCCTCTTCGGCGCGAGATAAGCGTTCACACTTTTCTCTTCTTGTAGCTGCTTTGTAAGCTCCAAGACCCTCTTCTCACTAGCATAGAATTGTGCTTTGAAAGTATCTTGTTCTTCCTTTAGCTGAATCTAACCCTTTTGTAAGTCTTCAAGAGAGGTAGGCATGTCGGGATGGAGGACAGTGTATGGGACATCTCCTTCAACCACAGGTTCCATGATGACTGGTAAGATGGAGGGATAAGGCATCACAATTTTCTGAGCACGAGCTCGTACCCACCTATGGTAAGGCTCAAGGGGAATGGAATTCTTGTGTCCCAGCGTCTTACTATCCACCTTGCTTACCATCCTCCAAGCTGGTATAAACCTTTGACGGTAGCTTTGATCATCGCTTTCGTAGTTGAATACCACTCATTGGATGAGCATCTCAGGTGGACCATCCCTTCGGGCATAACCAAACTGTCATGAAGCTAAGCAAGGATTGTAAGTGATACCTCCCCTAATGCCAAGCAAAGGGACATTAGGAAATTCCCCACAATGGTCGATGATAGTAATGTTCTCCAAGGATCGAGAGCACCAATGAACATCTTAATGTCTGAGCGTTATCAACCTATGGGACCACCTAAAACCTTGCTCGTTCTTCAACACAGATCGAGGAAGATGCGAAATAAACCATCTTACCAAGAGAGGAGTGCAACACATGAGGATCCATATCTTCCTCATAGTGTGAGAGTGACAAGAATGTAGGATATCTCCAAACAAAGTAGGCACTGGATTACGAGACATGAAGATTTTGACAGAATTTACATCTATGAGTTGGTCAGGGTTTGGAAACAAAAGCATCCCATAGATGAGAAGGGCCAAGATTTATTCAAAAGCTTGTAATTCCAAGGAGTTCCAAAAATATTGAGCTTTCTCAAACAAGAACTTGGCTAAGAAACCTTTGACACCACTCCTTGTTTCCCAATTAGTTGTGATATCAGATTGTTCCAAGTTTAATGCTTGGGCAATCTCTTCAGGTTTTGGATCTCTTTCCGTACCGTTGAAGGATAGTTGATCAAGAATGGGAATCCTCAAGAGTTGTGAGAATTCTTCTAGAGTAGGCACAAGTTGATAATCTAGAAAAGTGAAGAAATAGTGTAGAGGATCAAAGAACTAGAACAACACCTTCATCATATCTTCATCAGTGTTGAAGGTAACCAAGTTTAGGAGACGACCATGTCTTTCGGTGAATGAATAACTCTCAGGGACCCTTGATGCTAACTATTTGAGTTAAGGAGGAATTCTCACGAGATTGACTTGGATAGTATTCCTGCGGATAGAAGCCATGTCCTAAAAAACAGAACAAAGATAAATTTTAATAATCCTTGAAATGGTTAGTGAAAATGAGCATGATGTTATGATGTTTATGATGTTATGTACAATTAAGTATATACAAATAAGGCAAACAAGTCCTTAGGTTTAGGCTTGCATGAAGTCTTATAGGTAAGTACCCTCTTGAAGTTTAGTTGGCTCAAACCTGTCCTAGAAATAGTAATCGGGTTCTAAGGGATCTCAATATCACTGATCTGTCTTCTCGTGCATTGGTTCAGCACAAGCCTCTTTCACGGTGACCGAGATACCCCGAGAAGTCAAACCTCAATGAGTGTAGTATCGAGTATCAACCAACTTTGGAATGCACCAAACCCGGTTATCTCACTACGTCCTAATGTCCAAGTTGGTCAAGTAAAGGTTCTAAAGTCAGTTAGTGCTTCATGACACCATACAACGGCACCATATTCTCCTTGCCTACTCAAGGGCTACCGATACCCACAAATGTGTCACACTAACGTAGCTATTGCTTAGACCATGTCAGTATACCCTGCACAGTTTCCACAACGTATTGCTACTTACCTATAAGGTATCCCAAATTCGGGTAGAGGATTTAAACAAGCCCAAACAAGGAACCAAAAATGTAAAGCAAGCAAGTCAAACAATGAAAGAAAATAAAGGTAAGTATCATAGCACCGTCAAAAAATATTTTCTTGATTACAAATGGCCTTTCGTAAGTGGGAGTCCATTTTCCCATGGGATCACCTTACGATAGTGTGATACAGTGGGAGAACTGACTTGGGTGTTTTGTGCTTGATCACAAATATTTCGGTTAGCAAGAGTCGCCACCGACTTTTCTTTTATCCAAAAGGAAAGGCTGAAAAGAACAGGAAAGACCTTTGAGATTATTTCTTGAGTTCGGGGGGTAGATTATGAAAAGGGAAGGTATTAGCACCCTTTTCATCCATAGTTATCTATGGGCTCTTATTTGTTTGCTAGATCACTTGCTTTTGTTTGAAAATGTTCTTCGTGTGGTTTTTGAAAGTATTTTGAAAAGGCGCCTTCGTTTAGGAAAACTTTGTAATAGTTCTCGTTCGTAAGAACGTATACAAAGTGTTAAGCTTTTGAAAATATTTCATGTTTGGAAAATGTTTTTGAAAGTGTTTTTGAAAGTGTTTGGTGTTTGTTTTGAAAATAAGCAAGGATGTTTGATTTGAAAATGAGCAAGCAACTAGGAACAATCTACCTACTCAAAAGTCTTTGTTCATTTCTTCCTTCATTTGATATTGCTATCTTACCATTGATTGGTAAGAAGCCTTATCTTTGGATATAAAAGGACGAGCGTGGGTCATCGTATATCCATGATAACAATGTTATAAGATGTCTTAGCATTTATCTTTGAGGGACTAAGATCATTTTGAAAGGCAACATTGATAGCGTCATTGAGGGACTATGATCTTGTATTTTTGATTGCTTTTGCTAAGATATCCCACATGCGTAACATGGCCATTTTTGTAAGGCAACAAAGTGGAATTACTCTAAGGGTGTAAGTGTGCAAGTGTGTTTGATTTACATGCTTGTCTTGTCTTGAATTAGAGTTTGCTAATTTTTGATTTTAATCTTTCCATACAAACCCTAATTACTAGCATTTATATAAAGCGATAAATTGCGGAAAGTAAAATTACTAAGCTATTACATCATTAGGGGAGGGGTTGTACAAATTAAAAATGGGAATTTGCAAGGAAATTAAACCTAATTAATTATTACAACCATATTGAATAATACACAAGAATTGAATAAATAATGCATAAGGATAAATGAAAAAGAAATGAATTTCATTTGGTTTTTAATGAGAGGGTTTGGTCTTGACCTAATTAAAGAAAATGATTAATTAAGAATAAACAAAATTAAGTTTAAACTAATTAAGAAAGAAATTAAGTTAAAAATGATTTTTAGGATTTTTATGAAAAAGGTTTTAAGTTAATAAAATAAAGATGAAAATTAATTAATTAAAAGAAATCTAAATTATAAGTTAACTTTAATTTAAAAGAAAAGAGTAATAGTAGAATAAAAAATGAGTATTTTTTAAAAAGAAAATAAAATAAATGAGTGTTTTTTAAATATGAAAATAAATAAATAAAATATTTTTTAGATTTTTTTATTAATAAAAATAATAATAATAGAATAAAAAAAATAATAAAAAGAAAACTAAAAATAAAATAAAATAAGAAAAGAAAATATATAAAAATGAAATAATAAAAAAAGGGTTGGGCCAGGCTACAAAAGTAAACAGGGGGTTAGAAAAAGCAAAAAAAGGAAGGCCCATTGTTGGAGGCCCAAGCGCCTGTGGCTGAAACAAAAAAGAGTGAAAAAATGTGAAAAATGAGAAAAGGTAGTGGTGGGTGTTGAACCCATGACCTCCAATACATACGCGCGCTACCTTTGCCACTGGGATGGCTGTACATCTATTAACATTGGTGAAATAATAAACATATAACACAAATCAAGTCCTGAATGTAACTTCATCTTCAACCTCCAGCCTGAACATCTGTAACTTCACCATTTCTCAACAAAAATGAATTATGCAAACATGAAAGTGACTCCATTTTTTCATACGAATCCAACTATAAAATATCATAAGCTATAAATCAAAGATGAATGAGAGTTTTTGAAAGTACAAAATTCTGACCTAATTTTTTCCAGAGATTCAAACCTAAAATTCTCTAAGCTCAAGCAATATAAATGAAATCTATGGACATGTACAACTTCAGGGAAATGATGTCTACATTTTATCTTCACAAATGCAAGCCTAACAATGCCTAAATGAGAAGATATAAGTTCATAAAATATATCTCAAAACTGGAAATCGTGAAATGAGTTTGAGCTGCTTTCAAGGAGTTGTGATGATCAGGTTAGCTTCCTCAAGTTCCCAGGAAGCTAATGCAATGATTAACTTGAGCAATGGATGGCTTGGAGAAGTCAATGTGCAGACTCTGTTTTTTGGTTATGGAATTTGATGTAAATGGTGTTACAATTATAGAATAAGGACGAGGATGGACTATATTTGATATGTAGGAGCTTTTGGAAGTGAAAGGCCAAGAAATGCACGAGGGAAATGGGAGTTACAAGTTCAAAGTCAGAAACTGTGAAATAATGGTGTTTTGGGGCAATTTCTGGCTTGAGGGAGTTTGAGAGAGTTTCATGGTGTTAATGCTCGTGTCTTAGCTCACAAATAGTGTCTCTATTTATAAGCAACAAGTTTGGAGGCTTGTCCTTGATCAGAATTCAAAATCACATGTTTAAGCTCAACATGTGATTTTTTGAGAAATCAAGTTTCAAAGTCTTGTGTACTTGATAATGTAGAGTGGTTATGCTTTAAACACACTTGCTTCTAACTTTGTAGATGGAGTGTGATCAGAGGGAACAAGTTAGAGGCTCAAGAATTGACTTTGTGCATAAAGCTTTCTTTTCAAGAATGACATTCTTCACTTTCTTCCTAAAATGGCAATTTGAATTGGATAAAGCTTAAACCACTTGGATTATAGCTCAAAATTTTGTTTAATCCATTAATGATGGATAAATACACAAGTTACAAGGCCTTCAAAGCAAGATTATGTAGCCTATTATTGAAATTAAATTATGTGTTCATCAAGAAATGACTTGTAATTCAAGAATGAAACCCTAACTTCTTGCCTTCGATTCTCCTATCTCAAATATGATCTCAATGAGTTATTGGACATTTTGGAAATCTTGTAACATCCTTTGCAACCTCTACGTTTGACATTTTTGAAGATTCATCTTGGAACTATGCGAAAAATTGCCATGAAGTTAGGTCAAAATCCTACCTAAACTAGGGAAAAATTTCACTAAGTTTTCAAGTTTCATGAACATGTCTTCTTAAAATCATAACTTGAAATATATGAATTTCTAGAAAAATTTATGTTCTAAAATGTTTTAGATCTCATTTAGATCTACAACTTTCATGTTGGAAGTTTCCTTTGAATCATCTTGCATCATAGTGAAAATTTGGCTCAAAGTTATGAAAATAATGTGAATTTGCAACACCTAGAAAAATTTCTAAGTTTAGAAATTTTGACTTTTCAAAATAAAATCTTGAATTTTTGATTTCTTGATGAACAAGTTTCATATTTTGACATTTCTTGATGAATTATGATCTTTGATACTTGATTTTGATCAAAAAGTCAAAGTTTGACTTTTCAGTGTACATTTGACTTTTCATCAGTTGACTGAAAATCAACTATCAACCAATTGATCTTGAGAGATGTTTTGAGTCATTCCATTAGGTAAAAATGAAGCATTTGAATCCTTGAGATCATGCCTCAAACCAACAAGTCATTTTCTAGGTCAAAAATCAGAAATTGCACTTTCTCAGTCAAAACCCTAATTTTGACCATTTTTCCCTTTTGATGATCTGATCAAATTTCTTGTGGAATTATGGTCCAAAATTGATCAAATGATATATATGAGTTCATGATGTTGATATGGATAAAATATTATGAAGTTTGATTGTAAATTGACCACAGTTGACTTTTTCCCCAATACAATTGATTTTAGGTCAACTGATCAATTGACTGAGCAAAAATATGATCCAAGACTTGAAACTTGACATGAGAAATCTTGAGGGTCCAAAATGATCCATGAAAGTCATATGGAACATTAAAAGTCCATTTGTCCTTGTGCAAACTCAAATCCTAATTTTTAGTTATCAGTGCTTAAGGAGGTGTCTTGAGCTTATCGAGCCTTGTGTAGTCTTGAATCAAGGGAGACCTTGTGAGAGATTACTTGAGAAATGAGAGGGAAAATTTTGGGGTACAACGGATAGGATGATGCGCTTCACCACCAAGTCACCAGCCTGATACACTCGATGCTTGACTTTTTTTGTTGAAGGCTTTGATCATATGCTTCTAGTACATCTGACCATGACAAACACCCATGAGCCTTTTCTCGTCGATCAAAATTATCTGGTCCAACCTAGTTTGAATCCAGTCATCTTCGTCTAAGTCTTCATCTTTCATAATCCTTAAAGAAGGAATCTGAACTTCGGCAGGTATGACAACTTCCATACCGTAGACTAAAAAGAATGGGGTTTCCCCAGTTGATGTACCGACTGAGGTACGATAGGCATGAAGAGAAAATGGTAACATCTCATGTCAATCCTTATATGTCACCGTCATCTTCTGTATAATCTTCTTAATGTTCTTATTGGTGGCTTCCACTGTGCCATTCATCTTTGGTCGACACGGAGAAGAGTTGTGGTGCTTGATTTTGAACTGCATGCAGAGTTCCATGATCATAGTATTGTTCAAATTGGTACAGTTGTTAGTGATCATCCTTTAGGGGATTCCATACCGACAGATAAGGTTATGCTTAATGAACTGGGCCATCACATTCTTGGTAATGGAGGAAAATGAAGCTGCTTCAGCCCACTTTGTGAAGTAATCAATGGCGACGAGGATGAAGTGATGTCCGTTAGAGGCAATAGGATTAATTTCTATAATAATATCAATGCTTCACATTGCAAATGACCAAGGAGAGGTAAAGACATTCAGAGGAACCAGGGGCACATGTGATTTGTCAGTGTAGATCTGGCATTTGTGATAAGATCTAGAGTGATGATGGCAATCAGTTTCCATAGTCGACCAATAGTAACCCGCTCTCAGAATCTTCTTAGCCATCGTATGTTCGCTGGAATGAGTACCAAAGATAACTTCATTCATATCTTCCATAATTTTCTCAGCTTCCTTCTTGTCCACACAACAAAGAAAATTCGAATCTTGATTGCGCTTGTACAAACTTTCGTTGCTCAGGAAGAACTTAGCAGAGAACCTCCGTAGGAATTTCTTGTCATTGATAGATGCCCCCTCGGGATATTGTTGAGCCTCGAGGTACCTCTTTACTTCATGAAACCAAGGCTTTTCCTCTACTCCATGAATGTCAGCTTCGTAGCACTGTGCCAGTTCGTCCAATTTTCAATAGTAATTCGGAGAGCCTCGTTGTCCCATCTGACTTTGAACATAGATGACATGGTAGGTAATGCGTTTGCCAGCTGATTATCTTCTCTTGGGATGTTCTCAAAAGTGATTTCCTCGACGTACGAGATTAAGGTCAACACATGTTCCTGATAAGGAATGAGATTCGAGTGCTTCGTATTCCATTCTCCCTTAACTTGACTGATTACTAGGGATGAGTCCCCATATACGTTCAAAAACTTGATTCTCATATCAATAGCAGCCTTGATACCCATGATACATGCTTCGTATTCGGCCATGTTGTTGGTATAGTCAAAGCATAATCTGGCGGTGAAGGGCGTATGGCAACCCTTGAGAGAGATGATCACAACACCAATTCTATTACCAAGCGCATTGGAAGCTCCATCAAAATTCATACGGTCCAGGTTCTTCGTAGACTCTAACTAGTATAATATTTCATCTGGGAACTCAAAATTCATAGATTGGTAGTCGTCTACGGCTTGATGAGCCAAATGGTCTGCCAGTACACTTCCTTTGATTGCTTTTTGAATGGTGTACTGAATATCGTATTCTGCTAAGACCATTTTCTATTTGGCTATCCTTCCGGAGAGTGCGGGCTTCTCGAATATGTATTTTATGGGATCCATTTTAGAAATCAACAAAGTAGTATGGATCAACATGTACTATCTTAGTCGGCGAGCAGTCCATGCCAAAGTGCAGCAAGTTTTCTCGAGCAGTGAGTATCTTGTTTCACAGTCGGTAAACTTTTTCCTAAGGTGGTATATTGCATGCTCTTTTCGACCAGACTCGTCATGATGCCCCAGTACACACCCCACTGAGTTCTCTAACACTGTTAAGTACATGATCAAAGGTCTTTCTTCAACTGGCGGAATCAGAATCGAAGGTTCTTGGAGATATTACTTGATTTTGTCAAAGGCTATATGGAAATCATCGTTCCACTTCACTACCTGATCTTTCTTCAGTAACTTGAAGATCGACTCACAAGTAACGGTCAAATGATAAATAAATCTGGAAATATAATTCAATCGTCCTAGGAAACCTCTGACTTCCTTCTCAATACGGGGAGCATACATTTCTTAAATAACTTTAACCTTAGCATGATCAACTTCAATACCTTTACCACTGACGATGAAACCTAGGAGCTTACCGGATCTCACCCCAAATGTGCACTTGTTCGGATTCAACCTCAGCTTGTACTTCTTCAGTCTCTCAAACAACTTGTGTAGACGATCAAGATGTTCTTTTTCAGTATGAGACCTAGCTATCATGTCGTAGACAACTTCTATCTCGTGATGGATCATGTCATGGAACAAAGCTACCATGGCACGCTGATATGTGGCGCCGACGTTCTTCAACCCAAAAGGCATAACCTTGTAACATAAAGTACCCCACTGTGTAACAAAGGTAGTTTTATCCATGTCTTCAGGTGCCATCTTGGTCTGATTATAACCTAAGAAACCATCCATGAAGTAGAATACCTTATGTTGAGCGGTGTTATCGACCAAAACATCTATATATGGAAGTGGGAAGTCATCTTTGGGGCTTGCCCTGTTCAGATCTCTGCAATCTACACACATACACACTTTTTCATCCTTCTTAGGTACTGGTACCACATTTGCAACCCATTGAGTATATGATGTAACTACTAATAAACCTGCATTGAATTGTTTCATAACCTCAACCTTGATCTTCTCTGACATCTCGGGACGCATGTGATGAACCTTCTGCTTTATTTGAGAATAAACCTCTTTCAGGGGTAGACGGTGCACCACAATATCAGTATCGAGCCCTGGTGTAATACGGTGGGAGAAATGACTCGGTTGTTTTGCGTTTAGTCGCAATTGTTGTAGATAGAAAGAGCCGCCACCAACTTTTCTTTTATTCATTAAGGAAAGGGTGAAAAGAACATGAAAGACCTTTGAGATGTTTTCTTGAGTTTGGGGGTAGATTATGAAAAGGGAAGGTGCTAGCACCCTTTTCATCCAAAGTTATCTATAGGCTCTTAGTTGCTTGCTAGATCACTTTTGAAATTGCTTGGTTTGAAAAGTGTTTGTGGTGGGCTTTGAAAGTATTTTTGAAAAGCGCCTTCATTTAGGCAAAACTTGTAATGATTCTCATCTCTATAAGAATGCATACAAAGTGTTGGACTTTTTGAAAATATTTCATGTTTTAAAAGTGTTTGGTGTGTTTGAAAAGATGTTTGTTTTGAAGATGGATTGTGAGCAAGAAACTAAGAACGTTCTACCTACTCAAAAGTCTTTTGTTCATTTCTCTCTTCCTTTGATATTACTATCTTACCATTGATTGGTAAGAAGCCTTATCTTTAGATGTAAAGGGACGGGCGTGGCTCATCGTATAGTCATGAATAGCAATGTTATGAGATATCTTAGCATTTCTGTTGCAGGACTAAGATCATTTGTAAGGCAACATTTGTAGCATCATCGAGGGACTATCATCTTGTATTTTTTTTATTGTTTTTGCTAAGACGTCTCACATGCATATTATGACTATTTTCTTAAGGCAACAAGTGGAGTTAACCCTAGAGGTGCAAGTGTTTATTTTCCATGCTTGATTTTATCTTGAATTAGGATTTTCTAAGTACTGATTTTATCTTTCCATACAAACCCTAATTACTAGCATTTACATGAAAGCGCTAAATTGCGGAAAGTAAATTTACTATGCTATTACATCATTTGGGGATGGGGTGTACAAATTTAAAAATTGGGATTGCAAGAAATTAAATCCTAATTATCTATTACAACCATATTGAACTTGAATAATGTACAAGAATAAAAATGTATATGATGTACAAGGATAGAAATGAAAAGGGAATGAATTTTGGTTTTTTTAAAAATAAATATGAAAATAAAATATTTTTTGTGATATTTTTATATATTCATAAAATAGATATTATAAATAAATAGTGTGCAAAAAATCAACTCAAAAGGAGTTGTTTTGATTGGTTTAAAAAAATGTTGAAGTTTGTTAAAAGAAATGAAAACAAATAAGTGATAAGAATTTGTTTTGGTCTTGCCAAGGTTTGAACCCAGGTTCTCCACATCTTCCATTTCAAACAACCAACACTCAAATGTTATAAACCTGCATGTTAGATTGGAAAAAATGACAGAATAAATACAAAAGGTCTCGCTGGGGTTCAAACCCAGGACCTTCTACATGGAAAAGCTTTAGCGCGCGCTATTTATACCAATGGGGTGGTCTGTTTCATTCGTTAGTTATCCAACTTGCATTAAATATAAAATGAATTCATGGCTTCATCTTCCTCCTTCGCACACACAGGGATATGTATCACAGTGTTAAACTTCTAAAAGCTTCGATTCTCAACCAAATCGAAAAGTGTAAGTATCAAACCTGTCTAGAATTTGAAAACGAATCCAAACACATAATTTTCAAGAGCTATGAATCAAAGATTAGAATGACTTTTGTTTGGTATCAAAATCAAAACCTAACTAGTCAGTGAAGATATTCTCAATGTACAGGAAAAGATAATCGAAACTATGGACATGGTCAGCTTCCTAGACATGAAATCAACATATTTTCTTCACAATGTATATACAAATGATGCTTGAATGAAGAGTTCCAAGTTTGAAAAAAAAACTTACCTCTTGGGGTGAAATTTGAAGGATTTCTATACGACTTCCAGAAATGGTTTGATGATGAATTAAGCTTGCCTGGACCTCCCTGAAGCCACTTCAGTTGCTAGAACGTCTTGTAGCTTACCTAACTGTTCTGGACAAGTCAAGCTGTAATGGTGGATTTTTATGAAAATGGTGGATGAGGAAGAAGGAATTACAGGGGTGGTTTTAGGGATGTGATAGTGTCTATATGGTGCATAGATGATGTTCGAATGAAAAAAAATGGAAAATGCTCGAAGGATTTTGGGGTTGGCTCTTCAAAGTCAGAAATGGCAAGCAATGTTGCTTTGGATGCAGATTCTTAGTTCAAAGAGTTTTGAGAGTGTTACGGGGCTCGTAAAAATCTCTTCTTTTTTCTCTTTGTCAAAGACTTTTATATATGTATGAAAAAGGTTATAGATTGCTTGCATACCAGATTTCTGAGTTCTAGCCTTTTGGCCCTACCACTTGCGTTTTTCAAGGAAAAAAGTGAGAAGACAGGTTCCAGAGTACTGTACAAGCATGATCTAATTTGGTAGCAGCCTTAGACATGTTGATTTTAGTTTGTAGGGGTTATGTGTGCATAAAGGACAAGCGCAAGGCTCAATACAAAAACTTTTCTAAAAATGGCAATGGTAACTTTATGCCACTAAGGGAAAATTGGCTTGGACAATACTTTAAACACTTGGGTAAGAGCTTAATTAATTGTGTAAACAATTAATTATGGAGTGAAACACAAGTTTAAGGCCTGTGAAGAAAGATCATGTAACATGGCCTAAGGATTCTGTTTTCAACTTGATTCTTTGAACCGAATACTCCATCCTTTTGTTTTGATCACAAAGATCCACAACCTTCAAATGCCACAACCAACTATGCTTGTGGATCGAATCAAGCTTGAAGGAAGTCATTTATTTGTGGATCGAAACAAGCATTAAGGAAGCCATTGCCTCGATGATCTAAGCAAGCATGAAGATAGCCATTTCCCAGTCGAAGCTTGTGGATCAAAGCATGCATGAAGATAGCCAATACCCAACCGGAGCTTGTTTAGAGGTGGATCGAAACAAGCATGAAGGAAGTCATTGCCTTGGTGATCGAAGCAAGCATGAAGATAGCCATTGCCCAGTCGAAGCTTGTGGATTGAAGCAAACTTGCTCTTCTTTGATTTGTCAAAATATGTCCACCACTCTTTTTCGATCAGTCATGTGGTTCGAACAGCTTGAACCAGATTTTAAATATGAACTGTTATCTGCAACCACTCCTTTCGATCTGCTTTTCCCTTTCGAGAGTTTCCTCTTCCTCCTTTCTTCGACCTAATACTTGAGAGCCCAATATGATCCATGGAAACTATATGGGTCATTAAAAGTCCAATTGTACTTGTCCAAACCCAAACCTTAATTTGAGCCATCAGTGTTGAGGAAGTATCTTAAGCTGATCAAACCTTGTGCAGTCTTGACCCAATAGAAATCTTGTGAGAAAATTCTTGAGAAATGAGAGGGAAAATTTTAGGGTACAACAGCTGCCCATGTTTAATCTTTTTGAACCTGAAGAGTGAGATTGGCAGATCTGCCTTTCGTGACTTAAAGGTGAAATATGATTAAACACTAAAGTGCGTAGAAATTTGCACTCGATGATGTGTTGAATTGGGAATGGGCTTATATATGCCTATTGTACCCCAAAATTTTCCCTCTCATTTTCATCAACATTTCTTATCACAAGGCTCTTGGAATTCAAGATCAAGCTAGGGTTTGCTCTACTCAAGACACCTCCTTGCACTGTTGACCTAAATTAGGGTTTGTGTTTGCACATGGATTTTTGGACCTTCAATGCCCAAATTGACTTTCATACTTCATGTTGGACTCATAAGTTTGTCCATACCAAGTTTCAAGCCTTGAATCAAATTTTTGCCCAGTCAATTGGACAGTTGACCTAAAAATCAGCTGTATTGGGGAAAAAGTCAACTGTGACCAATTTATAGTCAAACCTCATGAATTTTGCCCACATCAACATTATGAACTCATATGAACCATTTGATCAAATTTGGACCACAAATCCACAATAAATTTGATCAGATCACCAAAAGGGAAAAATGGTCATTTTTAGGGTTTTGACTGTACAAAGGCAATTTTTGACTGTTTGACCTAGCCAGTGGCAAATTAAGCTCAACCATGGACTCAAGGACTCAATTAAATTACCTTGACCTATTCAACAAGTTCAAAATATCTCAAATGCATGGGATTGACAGATGAATTTTTCAATCAACTGATCAAATTTTGACTGTATACTGAAAAGTCAAACTTTGACTTTTTGGTCAAAATCAAGTGCCAAGGGTCATTTTTCATCAAGATGTGTCAAATTATGAAAATGTTTCATCAAGAAACCCAAATTTGCAAATTAGGGTTTGAAATTAAAAAAATTTCATAACTTAGAAACTTTCTAAGTTATGAAATTTTCTTAATTTTTCCTAACTTTGTCCCACATTTTCACCAAGATGAAAATGGATTAAAACAAAACTTACAACATGAAAGTTGTATTCCTCCACAAAGTCTACAACTTTTATTCACAAAGTTTTCTCAAAAGAATCTTGGATCTCAAGTTATGATTTTTGGAACAAGGGTCCCTAAAACTTTTAACTTAGAGAAATTTTGCCCTAGTTTAGGCAGGATTTTGACCCATATTCTTGGCCATTTTTCACATAGTTCCACTTGGAGTCTCAAGTTTCATTTCAAATATGGATTATAGTACATGTTTCAAGCTTTCCAAATTGTCTAAGAACTCCTCAAACACATTTGTGGTTAGGGAGAATCGAATGCTTGAAGTTGGCAAAAACTCACTTTGTATCCATGGCCAATACATGTTCATACAAGTTGCAAAATCTGTCCAAACTAGCTTTGTACTTGTTTACAGGTCTCTAAACCAATTCACACTCAAAAATTAATTGCAAAATCATTGGACATTGGTGTTATTCTGATCATTAGAACTTGGCATAATGAATAAATCCATTTTTGGCATAAAGGTAGAACTTCCATTTACATAAAGCATGCTTTATGTCAAATTGCATTTCTTGAGCCATACACCAAGCCCTTTTGCTGCAAACAAGTTTCACAAACTCAGGAAAAGGTACAAGGAACTTGTGCATGCTTGGAGATAGCCTGTACAGGCCTACCTCATATCACTTCACACTTCTCTTTCAAAACAAGTCAACTTGCCAAAAGGACATAACTTGCATATCTGATATATTCAACTCTTGCCAACATTCCAAACAAGTTTTGCACATCCCTTGGAGCCAGAAACATGAGCCCCTTCATCCCTCAAACACTCTTGAACACCAAATCACATTCTTCTTGCAAAACAGGGCACTCCCTGCAGATTCACATCCATCACACTAACCACTCGTGCGTTTGGCCTCAAACTTGTTCCATTACCTTCCATTCAACTCACTCAAGCTATACCAAACCTCCATTGCCAAATGTAACTCCATTTACAGTGTTCACCATTTTTGTTTTGAAGCTTTGCAGGTTGAGTTCTATAGAGAGATTCAGACCATTTTAAAGCAAACTAAGCATTGGGAAAGGTCCAGGGAACATCAAGCAAGCTCAAAAGAACCTCAGGCCTCACTGAAAGTTGCTGCATTACCATACTCGAGCTTGACCGAAACAAGTATTTCTTAAACTTCTATCTCTCTATTTAGGAACATTTAGCCTTAGGTTTGTGAATGAAAGATGTAGTACTCATTGCCATTAAGCCATACATATGCTCAGTTTTCATTTATATTAAGCGTGCTAAGAGAATTTCATCCATGAACATGCTGAAATAACTAGGTCAGATTTTATGGCCAGAGAAATTCTCTCTGGTCTTTGAGAGTTAGATCAAGTTTTTTATATGGTTAGAATCGTGGTTTAATGCTCTACAAGTTTCATGTTTTGAGTTTTGGCAAAAGATCACAAATACATGAGTTAGCAGTTTGTACAGGGTGCACGTTTTTTTTCTGTTTGAACAAGGAAGAAGATGAAGTGGAAATGGGCTGGGCCTGTTTGTTCTCACTTTTGACACCCCCCTTTTCAGTTTCACACCCCCTGGCCCAATTTCTTTATATTTTGTTATTTTTGCATTTTTATTTCATTTCTGATTTTATTATTTTATCCCCAAATATAAAAAATGCTTAAAAATATTTTCACATTTTTTTAAACATTTATTTAGCATATTATTCCATTTTTTCTAACATTAAAACATTTTAATACTTTTCATTATTTGTTTAATCTTAAAAATAATGTAAATATTACTTTTATTTTTATTTCTTATTTTATTCACACTGAAAATATTTTCTTGAATATATTTTATTTTTGTAAATATTTTATTTTTATTTTTATTTTATACATACTTAATATATATATATATATATATATATATATATATATATATATATATATATATATATATATATATATATATATATATATATATATATATATATATATATATATATATATATATATATATATATATATATATATATATATATATATATATATATATATATATATATATATATATATATATATATATATATATATATATATATATATATATATATATATATATATATATATATATATACATATATATACTTTTATTTTTATTAAATAATTAGAATAAAAATATAAAAATATTACCTTTTTATTTTTTATTATTATTTATACTAAAAAATACCTTTTCTTCAATATATTTCATTTTTGTACATATTAATATATTTTTGTATATAAATAATATATAACATTATTTTCTTAAGGAAAATTAGGGTTTACCCCTTAATTAAATAAAATCAACCTTTTTTTATTTTATTTCTTTACACCTTTTTCACATTAAAAAAATACTTTACATACATAAACAAATAAAACTTCTTTTTGCATAATACATTTTATTTAATATTTATTTATTTTGTTCATTTAAGAATTGTAATAGAAATCTAGGGTTTATATTTCTTGTCAAATACCCCCTATTCAAAATTGTACCCCCATCCCCATAATTATGTTGTAATAGCTTAGAATTTAAATTCTCGCACTTAACGCTTTCAATTATGCCATGATTAGAGAATTAGGGTTTGTATGCCAAAATCAAATTAACAAATAGTTTGACCTAATCAAAAGACAAAAAATGCATGAAAATCAAACACAATACACACTTGCACCCCTAGGGTTACAATCCACGTGTTGCCTTAAAAAATGGGCCATGGTATGCATGTTGAGTACTTTGGAAAAACAAAAACAAAACAAAAGATCATAGTCCCTCGATGACGCTATCTGAGTTGCCTAAACAAAATGATCAAGTTCCACAAGAAAAATTGCCAAAAATACTTGACACAAATTGCTATCATGGTCTATACGATGACCCGCGCCTGTCCCGTTTAACATCCTAACACAAGGTTGTTCACCAAATGCAATGGTGAAACAACACTGTTAAAAGGGTTAAAAACATAAGAAAGATCTTTGAGTATAATAGGGTAGATAGCTCTTAGTTACTTGATCAAAAGCTTGCAAAAACATCCTTGCTATTTCCCAAACACACTTCACAACACAATTTCAAAATCCAACTTTCAAATATTGAAAGCTTTTCAAAAGACAAAAACACCTTTGTATACATTCAAACAAAAATCATTACAAAGGTTTCCACAACGATGGCCTCTTTTCAAAACACCTTTCAAAACCACACACAAAGCACCATTTCAAACAATTGAAAAGCACCATTTCAAACAATTGAAAAGCAAAGCAAGTGATCTAAACAAGTAACTAAGAGCCCAGGGATAACCATGGATGAAAAGGGTGCTTGTACCTTCCCTTTTCATAATCTACTCCCCGAACCCAAGAAAACATCTCAAAGGTCTTTCCTGTGCTTTTTGACCTTTCCTTAGGATAAAATAAAAAGTCGGTGGCGACTCTTGCTAAACCGAAACATTTGCGAAGACAAACGCTAAACCTCAAGTCAATTCTCCCACCGTATCACAATGCCATTTGGAGAGATGATGGTGAGTTATCAGAGATGGGATTACAGATGCCATCTATAGTGATAGAAGAGGTCTTTGCTTCACCTGTTTTTAATTGGAAGAAATAAATCTAACCAGAAGAGGTCTTTGATTCGACTGTCTTTAACTGGAAGAAGTAAATCCAACCAGAAAAGGTCTTTGATTCGCCTGTTTCTAACTGGAAGAAGTAAATCTAACCAGAAGAGGTCTTTGATTTTCCTGTTTTTAACTAGAAGAAATAAATCGAACCAGAAGAGGTCTTTGTTCGCCTGTCTTTAACTAGAAGAAATAAATTTAACCAGAAGAGGTCTTTGATTCACTTGTCTTTAACTCGAAGAATTAAATCCAACCAGAAGAGGTCTTTGATTCGTCAGTATTTAACTGGAAGAAATAAATCTAACCAGAAGAGGACTTTGATTCACATGTCTTTAATTGGAAGAAATAAATCCAACCAGAAGAGGTCTTTGATTCGCCTGTCTTTAACTGGAAGAAATAAATCTTACCAGAAGAGGTCTTTGACTCACCTGTCTTTAACTGGAAGAAATAAATCTAACTATAAGAGGTCTTTAATTCTCCTGTGTTGTACCCCAAAATTTTCCCTCCCATATTTCTCAAAGACATGTCAAGAATCATCTCCAAGTTGTTCAAAATGGCTCAAGAGTTGGACAGTCAAGTCATCTCCTAAGGCAGTCAATTCAAAATTAGGGTTTTGTGCTGCATCAAGGTCCTTACATCCAAATGACCTCAAGTTCCCCCCAATGTCCTAATATTTTCTTAAGTTCATCCATGTCAAATTTCAAACCTTGCAGAGGAAGTTTGGTCAGTCAATTGCTCAAGAGGTCCAAAAATCGACTGTGCTAGGGCAAAAGTCAACTGTGACCCAAATACAGTCAAACCTCAAGTTTTTTTGTCAACATTCTCATTTTGAAGGATAATTCATCATTTTATCAAGGTTTGATCATGATTCATCAAGTATTGCTCAAGATTCATCAAGATTCAAAAGGTTCTAAATTAGGGTTTTGTAGGAAAAGTCAACTCAACTTTGACCAAGCATAACTTTCTCATACTTTATGAGAAATGACCCATCCAAAGCTCATTTTGAAGAGGATACAATTTCCTACAATACATCTTCACACCCCAAGATCAAGAAATGCTCTCACAAAAAGTTAAAAATTTGGACATTATAGGTGATTTTTGAAAGTAAATAAAAACACTTTTTTTGCCAAAGCTTATAACTTGAGCATGGAATATCAAAATGAGATAAGACAAAAAGGGTTGGTTATAGGACATCTCAAGGGTTCTAAAAAGTCCAATAACACCTCCAAAAGTTCAAAATTGAAGAAGTTATGCATTTTTGAAGTTGGGCATTTTTCCAAAAAGGCCAAAAGTCAACTATCCTCAAAACTCCAATTTTTGACAAAAGGGCCCACTTTTTTCCACTTGATATGGTCTTGTCATGCCACACACGTGTCCCAACTTTAATTTCATGGCCATTCATTTATTTTTCTATTTAATTTAATTTTTGTTGATTTAATTCATTTTAAATCAATATTAAATCAAATAAAATCTAAAAATTGATGTAAGGAGATTCTTGTGGTCATTGCAGCTTTCAATTATCATGATTCATCAAATCAAATTCGTATCAAGACTTTTTATGCATAAAAAATCAGATTTGACATATATTTGGAAACTTGATAATGGTGATCAAAATCAAATCTTCAATATTCAATAACTATGGATTCAAGCTCAAGTGATTAACCTAATTCATTCCTTTATGTACACACAAGCCAAGCAAATCAAGAAGACGCTGAAAGCACTTGCAGAAACGGCCGTACAAAGTTTGGAAAAAGTGTGAAAAAGTGTGAGATCAAAATCCACATTAGAGCTCGATTCAAAGCAAAAGCTGGACACTAATCCCTTGCTGGCAATCCCCTGAAGCAATACCAATCAAAATCAAGCCTTCTCATTACCTAAAACTCGCTGTAAGTGTCCACGAACCAAGCTCTGAACATGAAATCCAAGTCTCCAATTCTTGCATCTTTTCTTTAAAATCTTAGCATATTTGTGTTTGTTGTTTGATTTAGAACATTTTGGCAATATTCAATTTTATTTTTAGAGCCTGTATCATGATACCCGAATCTAGGGTTTTCTTGTGTTGTTTTTACGCATTCTTGGCACAGGTAAAATCAAGGAAAACCATGAGCTTATTCGTGCTCAGGGAAGAGAGACGATCACATTGGTACCCTTAGCTTGCGTTTACATGGCATGGGAATGATTTTTGAGACATCCCACGAATTTTCTTGCGGATAAAAATCCGCAGGTAAATAACCAGGGATTTGTTGAAGAAGATGATAACGTGTCCCTGTGTTATTGGTCCATTCAAATGCTTTTAGCGCGTTTTTTTAATTTCAGCATAGTTAATTATTTTCACATATTATGTTTATTGCGTATCCCATTAACAATAATGCAGCATAGTTGAGTTGGTGAGAGAGGCGTGGCAAAACCCCTTGGGACCTGGGTTCGAATCCCAGGTCCCCCAAAACTTTGTTATAATTTTGTTTCAGGTATTCCTATGCAAGGCTCAAAAGGTGGTCTACCATGCTCCTCAAAGATCCACTTGCCAGATGGATTTCAGATCAGATCCAGGGGCCCAGATTGCACGCTCATCATACTCCCTGGTCAAAGACACACATTGGATTCTAAAAGTCAAGCAGGCTGAACGCTTTTGGGCCTGGAAATTGCCAAACATACACCCAGATTCAGGCCCAAACCCCCCTTTGGTTATTTCTTTTGTTTTAACATTTTATTTATTTATTTATTTTACTCTATTATTCTTAATTAATTATTAACCCAATAATTTTTCTCATAAAATCAGAAAACCTAAAAAATAATATTTTTATTAATTCCATTAATTTCATTATTTATTTTTTGTAAATAAATATTAATTAATTTATTTAGTTTAAATAGGTTTAACAATAATATCTTTTACAATAAATTAAAAATAATATAGAATTAGGGTTTTCTAATAACTTTTAGCCATTTTTATTTTATTTCCTTAATATAAATAAAAACCCAAAAATATTTTCATTTAATTAATTAATTCAATTATTAACTTAGACTTAATTTTTAATTCAAAAAATAACAAAAAATATGCTTTATTTAATAAAAAGGGTCAAAACCCTAAAAATGCTCCGATTTAATTTTCTCGCACGCGTATTATTTTTGATCCATATTTCAATAATGTAATTGCTTCGGGAATGTAATAGTTTTTAAATTAGGATTTTATTTATTTATCGCTTTTATTTACTTTCCGCAATTTAATTTTAAAGGGTTTGCTTTTGGCGATGTAAATACCCGACGCCTTGTAATAGCTTAGATTTAATTTCCCGCAATTTAATTTCCGCACAATATTAACTGTTAGATGTTTGATAAATAGGCAATGCATGACAAGATTAATCTTTAACCTAAAATCAACATAGCTCACCATTAACATGTACAGATAAAATTAACCGAATTGACACACTCGCACATGCGCACTCTTAGGGTACACCTCACTTGGTTGCCTCGAACATGGTCATTGAGTATAAGAAGTTTTAGAGGTCGCCCTCTTGTCCAAAGATCATAGTTGCCTCGAAACGGTTTCCTCGGAAAAATGATCTAGGACATTAGGGTTACCGCTAAGGCGTCCTAACATTGCTTTAGTGACCACACGTCCCTTAATCGAATTGACCCGAAAACTCCAACGACGATGCTACCTACTCCTCAATAGTGGGATAGCATTGTCTAAAGGACATTAGCACAATTTAATTTCTTTTTCGAGTAGGTAGATGGTTCTTAAGTACTTGCTCCTTTTAAAACAAAACAAAACTTTTCGCACTTACACTCTCTTCAAAACAAAAACTCTTTTCAAACCCACAAACACAAAGAAAAGCAAACTTTTGAAAACACAATGAGCAAGTACCTAAGAGCCTGTGGATAACCACTGATAGAAAGGGTGCTAACACCTTCCCTTTCTATAATCTACCTCCCGAACCCGAGAAATATCTCAAAAAGGAATTTTTCTGTGCTTTTGTCCTTTCCTTGTTGGATAAAATAAAAGACGATGGTGACTCTTGCTTACCGCGACATTTTGCAAAAACAAACACAAACGCGAACCAGCATTCCAAAACAGTCAGTTCTCATTCCCACCGATCACAGAACTGGCGACTCTGCTGGGGAATAGTTATAAGTGAGGTGTACCTTAGGATTAGATCATTGTGTTTTCAATTGTATGCTTTGTATGATTTATATTTGTGGGCTTGTATCGGAGTTCTATAGATTCTAACCCGGATCTGGGGATACCCTTTAGGTAAGTAGCAATAAACTGTGAGGGATCTGTACGGTGTAGACCGATACGGATGAAGCAGTAGCTACGTTGGTGTGGCACCTTGGTCTGTACTGATATCCCTTGTGTTGGAACGAGGAGAATATGGGTCTTCTAAGGAGTCATTAAGCACCAACTGACCTTAGAACCTTAAATTGACCAACTTGGCCATAGAACAGTAGCAATATGCTACACTCATTGAGACTAAACTGGAATTATGACCGATTGAGGGTAGTCAGTGATATTGAGATCCTCTAGAACCCGATTACTATTTTTAGGACAGGTTTAAAACAACTCGACTGAAAGAGGGTAGTACCTAAGCTCCATGCCAGCCTGAAATCTAAGGGCTCTCAGTGTGACTTGTGTTCCTTTACCATGTTTGCTGTTTGTGGATACTTGTGGTGTGCCTTTATCATGACATCATGACATCATAACATTGCATACATCTTGCATAAGGACTAACCTATTTCAAAGACAAGAGGGTTTCATCTTTGCTCTGTTTTGTAGGTCATCATGATGCCCATGCGTAAGAATACTATCCGGATCAACTTTGTCCAAGTACCTACCCTGCTTAAATAGTTGGTTGTCAGGATACCAGACACTACTTCCTTCATCAGGAGGCATGGTTCTCTTCTCAGTTTGGTCACCTCCAAATTGGACGAACAAATGATGAGTGTCCTGGTCCAGTTTTATGATCCGATGTACCATTGCTTCACTTTTCAAGACTATCAGCTGGTTCCTACCCTAGAAGAGTTTTCTAAGTTGCTCGGTATCTCTGTTTTGGAGCAGACTCCGTTCACTGGTTGGGAAAAGACTCTTAGGCCTGAAGAGATTGTTGCAGCCCTTCATTTGACTAAAGAAGAGGTAATGGCTAACTGGGAGACTAGATGTGGAGCTAAGGGTTTTCTGACTAAGTTCTTGGTTGGCAAGGCTAACTATTTCTGGGATAGCCTAGACTTTAAGGCCTTTGAGGATATTCTGGCTCTTTTGATTTATGGCTTGGTATTGTTTCTGAATCCTGACACTTTTGTTGATATTAATGCCATAAAGATCTTCATCTCTCAGAACCCTGTACCCACTCTCTTGGGTGACATCCTTCATCAGCTCTATGCTCGTACTGCCCGAAAGCGGGGAACTTTGATGTGCTGTGCTCCTTTATTGTCGAGGTGGTTTATTTCACACCTCCCTAAGTCAGTGCTGAAGAACAAAGAAGGAATGGGCTGGGCTTATAGGGTGATGTCTCTTTCTAATAATGACATTATCTGGACTCTCAAAGGTATGGATGAGGTGACTATCATTGATCGCTGTGGAGAGTATCCTAATGTTCCATTGATCGGAACCCATGGAGGGATTTCTTACAACCCATGCTTAGCTCTCCGCCAGTTTGGAAGAGCCAGAAGAGAAGGGTCTCATGAGATGTTGATGCCTTATATCATCTTTTATTTTCAGGGAGATAGCGACGAGCTGCGTCGTAGATTCATAAGGGCTTGGGACAGAGTTCACCAATCTGATCCACATGAGTTGGGTCCAAATACTTCTCTGCCAATGGAGCCATATCTCAGATGGGTCCGCATCCATGCCCAGAAGCTAGGTATGCCATATGAAGCTGTCCGTCCTGTCACTCTTGAAGTTGCTAATGAAGACGGGGTTCTTCCAACCATTCTCCACCCTTATATGCCCACTGATATTGGGGCATTGAAGAGGTCTTGGATGCAATTGAGGGATGAACGGGATTCCTATCGAGAGAAATTCAATGAACAAGAGCAGAAGATCCAGAAGCTGACTAGGCAACTGGAGAACGAGCGGATCCTGAAGGATTATGTCCGCACTAAGAAGAAGAGACCATGGGAGCATTGATGGACCTTTGATGATTTCTTTTACAGTTTTTATTTACTTTTCAGTATTTCCATTCTTGTAACGCCTAAGGGAAGTTTGTTGAACAATTTAAATTTTGAAGTTTAAATCTAATAAAGTGTGTTTCCTTTCTTGTTTACAAATTTGAATCCCGATTGTCTTTGAAATCATAAATCATACGCATTTCATCCCATGCACTTCATAAACAGGTACACTTTTTACAGGTCTCTTATCTTCTTCGCTGTTTATTTCAGCGATCACCATGTCTACTGAACCTTCAACTGAGCAAGCTATCAAGGCCCTCCAGGCCCATAATGCCCAGTTTCAAGAGCTGTTCATGAATCTAGCTAAGGGTCAGCAGGACCTGAAGACCTTGATTCTGAAAGAGAAGAAGAATAAGAAGAAGAAGAGGACCATCCTGTTCAACACTGGACGCAGGTTTGGAAACGGGCTACAGAATGAAGTTGATCTGACCACCTCATCTGAAGGGAAAGATAGTCCATAAGAAAGGAGGGCTCCTAGCCCTATGATCTCCGACAATGAAATGGACTACGATGAAGAAAAGTATCCTCCTGCTGAGGATAAGTACAAACAACTGGAAGACCGTTTGAGCGCTATGGAAATACAGAAGGTGCCCGGTCTGGACTTCGGAGATCTAGGTCTATCATCTGGGGTGGTGATTCCCCATAAATTCAAGGCACCAGCCTTTGCCAAGTATGATAGAGTTTCCTGTCCGAAGCTGCACCTCCGGTCATACGTAAGGAAGATCCAGCCTTACACTGCTGATAAGAACTTATGGATCCATTTCTTTTAAGACAGTCTCTCAAGGACTCAGCTTGAGTGGTTCTATCAGTTGGACGGAGCCAGTATCCGTAGCTGGGAGGATTTGGCTACTGCATTCTACAGGCAGTATCAGTACAACTCCGACCTCGCTCCTACGCGTACCCAACTCCAGGGTATGTCAATAGGAACAGGTGAAGTATTTAAAGAGTATGCGCAGAAGTGGAGAGACCTTTCCGGAAGGGTGCAACCACCTTTGGCTGATCGTGAACTTGTTGACATGTTTTTGGGGACCCTATCTGGTCCATTCTTTAACCATCTGATTGGAAGCTCTTCAGTTGGGTTTACAAATCTTATTTTGACTGGTGAGAGGATTGAAGCTGGTATTAAGGCTGGAAAGATACAGAAGGGTGCCTCATCGAGCACCGAGAAGAAGCCGTTTAAGAAAGAGTCTAGTGCTGTCTACAGTGCAAAAGGACAGAATAGACCCGAACACCGCCAAGCTGTCAATGCAGTTGTTATTTCAAAACCTGCTGGTGCTTCTCAGTACAATAATCAACAAAAGGACGAGAGACCTAAGAGGCAATTCACTCGTCTCAGCATGACCTTATCTCAGATTCTGCCACAGTTGCTGAAGAGTAATCTGGTGACTCTAAGGGAAGCCCCAAAGAATTCAAATACAACGTCACCAAAGTATAACCCTAATGCCCGTTGTGCTTATCACTCTGATAGCCCGGGGCATAATACGGATGATTGTTGGGCTTTGAAGAACAAGGCCCAAGACTTGATTAATGCGAAAGAGATAGAGTTCGGAGCACCAGAGAAGCCTACACAAGATGCAGGGGTGAATGCCATCGGGGTGAGGATGATGAAGAGTTTGATATCGACAGTTGGATCTACCCTACGACCAACGGTGGATTAAGCAACTGGACAGCGAAGGATTCTATGCCCGTTTCAGTTATCACCCAGTAATGAAACTTTTTGTTTTGAATTTGTAACAGACAATGTTTTAAAACTTTACGGCCCAGTGTCTTACCCGGGGCACCGTGGCTTCATTTGTGAGGGCTTTATGTGTGTCATTTTCATATATCATTAATAAAAGCATTGGACGTTTTTTGCATCTCAAATTTTGCGCTCCTTGTTTTTCCTTATTATATAATGCAAAACAGCTATTTTACACACACTCACAAATATAGGTCCACATCCACTCTGGATCTCACTGGTAACGACTCTGCTACTGCCAGTTATGACTTCGAAAATCCGATCAACTTAGCCGAAGACGAAGGTGAAGATGATTGCGAAGTGCCTGGTGAACTTGCAAGACTGCTGCTCCAGGAAGAGAGGGCCATTCAGCCACATGAAGAGCCAGTGGAAACAGTGAATCTGGGTACTGAGACAGACAAGAAGGAAGTCAAGGTTGGTGCAAATCTGGAGCCTAGTGTGAAACAACGGTTGATTCAGATGCTGTGTGACTACGTTGAGATCTTTGCCTGGTCTTACGAAGATATGCCTGGGTTAGATACTGACATTGTGGTTCATCGCCTGCCTACCAAGGAAGACTGCCCTCCGGTGAAACAGAAGGTTTGCCGTATGCGCCCAGAGATGTCTGAGAAAATCAAGGCCGGAGTTATGAAACAGTTTGACGCTGGTTTTCTAGCAGTGACTTCTTACCCTCAGTGGGTCGCCAATGTGGTTCCGGTACCGAAGAAGGATGGTAAGGTTCGAATGTGTATTGACTACAGGGATTTGAACAGGGAAAGCCCTAAGGATGACTTCCCTCTACCTCACATCGACGTTCTAGTTGACAATACTGCTCAGCACAAGGTATTCTCCTTTATGGATGGTTTCTCCGGATATAATAAAATTAAGATGGCTCCCGAAGATATGGAGAAGACCACCTTTGTTACTCAATGGGGTACCTTTTGCTACTAGGTCATGCCTTTTGGGTTGAAAAATGCTGGGGCAACATATCACCGTGCCATGGTGGCTTTGTTTCATGACATGATCCATCATGAGATTGAAGTATACGTCGACGATATGATTGCAAGGTCCCAGACTGAGGAAGAACACCTTGACCATTTGCAGAAGCTGTTTGACAGGCTGAAGTTGTACAAGCCGAGATTGAACCCGAACAAGTGCACCTTCGGGGTGAGGTCTGGTAAACTGCTGGGTTTCAACGTGAGCGACAAAGGTATTCAAGTGGACCCTGCCAAAGTGAAAGCCATACAAGAGATGCCAGCTCCCAGAACAGAGAAGGAACTTAGAGGCTTTCTGGGACGACTGAACTACATTGCCCGATTCATCTCGCACCTGACTGCTACTTGTGAACCAATCTTCAAGCTGCTGAAGAAAGATCAGGTAGTACGTTGGAACGATGAATGTCAGGCCGCTTTCGAAAGAATCAAAGAGTATCTCCAAGAGTCACCCATTCTGATGCCACCAGTTGAAGGGAGACCTCTGATCTTATACTTGACAGTACTTGACAACTCAATGGGGTGTGTGCTGGGTCAGCATGACGAGTCTGGCCGAAAAGAGCATGCTATTTACTACCTTAGCAAAAAGTTTACCGACTGTGAGACCCGATACTCACTGCTTGAGAAAACTTGTTGCGCTTTGGCATGGGCTTCTCGCCGGCTGAGACAGTATATGTTGACTCACACTACTCTGTTGATTTCAAAGATGGATCCAATCAAGTATATCTTCGAAAAGCCTGCCTTGTCCGGAAGAATAGCAAGATGGCAGATGATATTGACTGAGTATGACATCCAGTACACAACTCAAAAAGCAATCAAAGGAAGTTTATTGGCAGACCATTTGGCACATCAGGCAGTGGATGATTACCAGTCTATGAACTTTGAATTCCCGGACGAGAATATCATGTTGATAACTGATTGTGAGACACCTGGACCGGATGAAGGACCTGAGGAAGGATCCCGATGGTCTATGTACTTTGATGGAGCTTCGAACGCTTTGGGTAATGGCATTGGCGCTGTGATCATATCTCTTAAAGGCTCTCATACTCCATTCACCGTCCGACTATGTTTCAACTGCACCAACAACATGGTGGAGTATGAAGCGTGCATCATGGGTCTCCGAGCTACAATTGACCTAAGGATTAAGTTTCTAAGTGTCTTCGGAGATTCTTCTCTCGTGATCAGTCAGATCAAAGGCGAGTGGGATACGAAACACCCAAATCTTATTCCTTACAAGGAGTATGTATTGACGTTGCTTCCCCATTTCGAGGAGATAACCTTTGAACACTTCCCTAGAGAGGAGAATTAGTTGGCGGACGCGCTAGCTACGATGTCTTCTATGTTCAGAGTCAATTGGGACAACGAGGCTCCCCGGATCATTATTGAAATATTGGAAGAACCTACACATTGCTGTGATCTTGAGACTGAAGAGGTAACATAAAGCCCTGGTTTCACGAAGTAAAAAGGTACCTTGAAGCTCAAGAATACCCCGAGGGTGCATCTGTTAATGACAAGAAGTTTCTGAGGAGGTTCGCGGCAAAGTTCTTCATCAGAAATGACATTCTTTACAAGCGTAACCATGATCAACCTTACTGCGTTGTGTGGATAAGATTGAAGCAGAAAGGATCATGGCAGAGCTGCATGAAGGTACTTTCGGAACTCATTCCGGTGGACATACCATGGCAAAGAAAATCCTCTGGGAAGGATATTACTGGTCCACAATGGAAGCCGACTGTTATCAGCATTCTCGGACATGTCACAAGTGCCAGGTCTATGCTGACAAGGTGCACATACCTCCAGTTCCTCTGAATGTTTTGACAGCGCCTTGGCCTTTTGCAATATGGGGCATTGATATGATCAGCGAGATCAGACCTACGACATCCAACGGGCATCATTTCATCCTGGTAGCAATTGATTACTTTACGAAGTGGGTTGAAGCAGCTTCCTTTGCTACCATAACCAAGAACGTCGTGGCACGGTTCATTCGGCACAATTTGATCTGTCGACACGGTGTACCAGAGAGGATCATTACTGATAGTGGTACCAATCTTAACAACAAGATGATCACTGAACTCTGCGAACAATTCAAGATACAACATCATAACTCTTCTCCCTACCGGCCGAAGATGAATGGGGCTGTCGAAGAGGCAAATAAGAACATTAAGAAGATTGTGCAGAAGATGACAGTGACATACAAAGATTGGCATGAGATGTTACCATTTGCTCTTCATGGGTACTGCACCTCAACACGGACGTCAACAGGGGCAACACCCTATTCCTTGGTTTATGGCATGGAGGCGGTCTTACCTATTGAAGTTCAGATACGCTCTCTTCGGATCATGAAGGATACAAGTTTGAGCAAAGATGACTGGATCCAGACCTGGCTTGATCAGCTAAACCTAATTGACGAAAAGAGACTCACTGCTATTTGTCATGGTCAGACTTACCAAAAACGGATGATCAAGGCATTTAACAAGAAAGTCAGACGACAAGAGTATCAAGTGGGGGACTTGGTAATCAAGTGCATTATCTTACCTCAAGGTGATCCCAGGGGCAAATGGACCCCTACTTACGAAGGGCCATTTGTGGTTAAAAACATTTTCTTAGGAGGAGCTATGATTCTAACCACCATGGATGGTGACGACCTTCCTCACCCCGTCAATGCAGACATAGTGAAAAGATACTACGCATAATCAAAGACCCGCTAGGTTGATTGGCCTAGGAAAAAATAAGGGCTTCCTGGAGAACCAAAAGGGTTCGAGTAAAAATAAGGGATGAAAATGAAAAAATCTGTACACCCGGCAAGTCGAAAACCTGAAAAGGCAGCTTGGGCAAATATGGGTATCCCGGTGGACTAAAAACCCGAAAGGGAGGTCCAGGAAAAAGTTAGGGATTAAAGCGTCACACTATGTCTCATTGGATCACCTTGCATCCAGACTTCGGTATCGACTATCAAGCTCGGACGACACTAATCAATCAGATTCATCTTCAACTAAGCAGCAAAGTGATGAGATGCTTGAAGATATAAAGGCAATAGCAGAGTTGGAACCCAGTGGGATTATTCACATAGCTGTTTTATTTCCTTTTCACAAATTATATAAATTCTATTTGTTTGACGGAGTTCTCTTACTAGGGCGTCAGCCTCTTGTACAAAAACGCCTATTTACAGGCCAAACTTCAAAATCAATACAAATTCATTTTCAGACAAATTTCAAATTGTTTTCCTTTATCTGTTTTGTTTTGCAAAGAACGTCCAATGTTCATTTTTGATATATGCATTTGACATTAATTGATGATCATAAATATTTACATGCAAAACGAAAGAGGAATTACTAGTAATATCAGAAACAAGGGGCATAAGAAATGTCCAAACTGTGTAGTTACTTTGTCTACCCGGTACCAAGGTAAGTTCAACTGAAGAAGATGGTTGTGATACCTTCACTCCCCGCGGAGAAATACAGTAATGGTAGATCTCCCAGCTAAGACTTGCAGTTGAACGAATCAGCAATACTCTCCCCCAAGCAAAGTTAGTCTACCATCAGCCCTAAAAAGGTGTGGTATCCCCAGAAGGTCTTAATATTCCCCAACGGAGTATAAGAATATTCCCCAGCAAGCATAAGAGTATCCCGACAGTCTTAATATTCCTCAACAGAGTATAAGAATGTTCCCCGGCAGGAATACAAGATACCCCCAGTGGATCCATTTCTCCAGTGCAGTCTAAAAAAGCTTTCCCAACGGAGTTGAACCATCTTCCCCAGTAGATTCTGTGAAGCTTATCCCCTGCAGAGCGCAAATAAATCTCCCCAGCCAAATTCAGAGGGTTATCCCCACAGGAGTCTAACTGGGTTATCCTCAGCAAGTTGCAATTGAAAGATCACCCCCAGTGAAGTTCTTTCTTTCCCCAAACAGGAGTTCAATCCTCAACCGATTCTGTATCACAACAACGATAATCCATCCCCAGCGGAGTTCATAATTAAAAAAATCCCCAACAGAGCTTATCAACGGAATCCCCAGCGGAGTTTATCGTTAAAATCTTCAGCAGAGCATCTCTTCCCCACAGAGTAATTCCCCTCAGAATAATCTCTTCATCAGATTATCCCCCAACGGAGTTCTTCTCTCCTGCAAATTTATCACCTTCGTCCACCATCCCCAGCGAAAGCGAAGCATTCAACTTTATTCTCCAGCAGCTCCAGGATTTATTTTCCCCAGCTAAAACATTACATGTCCATACATCATGATACATACATATACGCATCATACCATACAATCTCATTTATTCTGAGAACATCATTGCCTGATACATATCATGCATTACATACAGCTAACCTTTACCTTTCAGGAAAGGTACCATCAAAATTCAAGTTATGAAGCCCGAGTACGACCGGATAGTATCTTGATTTCTACAACATATTGTGAAGCCCGGATTATGATCGAATAACAATATCAGACTACCGCAAAGCCTGGATTATGACCAGATAGTGACATCTCTCAAAAGCAAGCTATGAAGCCCGGAGAACGACCGAATAGTAGTTTATTCCCCAGTGAGTCGTGAAGCCCGGATTACGACCGGATAACAGCTCAGCAAGTTATTGTGAAGCCTGGATTACGACCAGAAAGCAATACAAGACCATGAAGTCTGGATTACGACCAGATAATGATAGAAGATGTTGTGAAGACTGGGTTACGACCATATAGTAACCAAGAGTACTACGAAGCCTGGATTTCGACCAGATAGTGGTATGACACATCGTGAAACCTGGATTACGACCAAATAGCGTTAAGGGATACTGTGAAGCTTGGATTACGACCAAATAACAGTTTACCCAGCCAGTTACTATGAAGCCCGGATTCGACCAAATATTAGTAAAACCAACCGTCAAAGGGAAAACCGGATGCGGCCGGATAACCACTTGACTTGTGCTGAAGCCTGGATTACGACCAGATAATGATAGAAGATGTTGTGAAGACTGGGTTACGACCAGATAGCAACCAAGAGTACTACGAAGCCTGGATTTCGACCAGATAGTGGTATGACACATCGTGAAACCTGGATTACGACCAGATAGCGTTAAGGGATACTGTGAAGCTTGGATTACGACCGAATAACAGTTTACCCAGCCAGTTACGATGAAGCCCGGATTCGACCGGATATTAGTAAAACCAACCGTCAAAGGGAAGATCGGAGGCGACCGGATAACCACTTGACTTGTCCTGAAGCCTGGATTACGACCAGATAACGGTAGAAGATGTTGTGAAGACTGGATTACGACCAGATAGCAACCAAGAATACTACGAAGCCTGGATTTCGACTAGATAGTGGTATAACACATTGTGAAGCCTGGATTACGACCAGATAGTGGTACAAGGCACTGTGAATCTTGGATTCCGACCAAATAGCAGTTTACATGGACAGTTACTAAGAAGCCCAGAGTCGGCCGGATATTAGTGTGCCCTAAATTCAAGTTGAAGCCCGGAGGCGACCGGATAACCACTTGATTTGTTCTGAAGCCTGGATTTCGACCAGATAAGAAGCGAGGTATTGCAAAGTCTGGATTATGACCAGATAGCAAGTTTAATCTCATCTCCCCAGTAAGTCACTGAAAAGCCTGGATTACGACCAAATAACAGTCGGTCTTATCACTATGAAGCCTGGGTTACGACCAGATAGTAGTTCACTCTCATCTCTTCAACATTGATGATTCCCCAGTAGAATAACGTGTGACCGACGCTCCTAAAGTTCTATTTCTCCTAAGACAAAGAACATCATTCCCCAGTGGAATCTCCCTCAACAACAGCTATACAAGCTCTCGCTAAGGAATCTCTTACGCGATCGACACTCCTTCGGATGGAATCTTTAAGCCCATCTCCCATCATCAATCTCCAAATGGCATCTGTAAGCCCATTCTCGACATCATAAGACAAATATTACTTCATGCGAGTGCAAATTTCTGGGCACTCTAGTGTTCAATCATCTCCCACCTTCGGATCACGAAAGGCCCAAATGCCAATCTATATCCTCAGGTTTAAGAAGATTGAACAGGGGCAACTGTTGTACCCCAAAATTTTCCCTCCCATATTTCTCAAAGACATGTCAAGAATCATCTCCAAGTTGTTCAAAATGGCTCAAGAGTTGGACAGTCAAGTCATCTCCTAAGGCAGTCAATTCAAAATTAGGGTTTTGTGTTGCATCAAGGTCCTTACATCCAAATGACCTCAAGTACCCCCCAATGTCCTAATATGTTCTTAAGTTCATCCATGTCAAATTTCAAGCCTTGCAGAGGAAGTTTGGTCAGTCAATTGCTCAAGAGGTCCAAAAATCTACTATGCTAGGGCAAAAGTCAACTATGACCCAAATACAGTCAAACCTCAATCTTTTTTGTCAAAATTCTCATTTTTAAGGATAATTCATCATTTAATCAAGGTTTGATCATGATTCATAAGGGATTGCTCAAGATTCATCAAGATTCAAAAGTTGCTAAATTAGGGTTTTGTAGGAAAAGTCAACTCAACTTTGACCAAGCATAACTTTCTCATACTTTATTAGAAATGACCCATCCAAAGCTCATTTTGAAGAGGATACAATTTTCTACAATCCATCTTCACACCCCAAGATCAAGAAATGCTCTCACAAAAAGTTACAAATTTGGACATTATAGGTCATTTTTGAAAGTCAATAAAAACACCTTTTTTCCAAAGCTTATAACTTGAGCATGCAAATATCAAAATGAGATGCGATCAAAAGGGTTGGTTAGAGGACATCTCAAGGTTTCTAAAAAGTCCAAGAATACCTCCAAAAGTTCAAAATTGAAGAAGTTATGCATTGTTGAAGTTGGGCAATTTTCCAAAATGGCCAAAAGTCAACTATCCTCAAAACTCCAATTTTTGACAAAAGGGCCCACGTTTTTCCACTTGATATGGTCTTGTCATGCCACACACGTGTCCCATCTTTAATTTCATGGCCATTCATTTATTTTTCTATTTTATTTAATTTTTATTGATTTAATTCATTTTAAATCAATATTAAATCAAATAAAATCTAAAAATTGATGTAAGGAGATTCTTGTGGTCATTGCAGGTTTCAATTATCATGACTCATCAAATCAAATTCGTATCAAGGCTTTTCATGCATAAAAAATCAGATTTGGCATATATTTGGAAACTTGATAATGGTGATCAAAATCAAATCTCCAATATTCAATTCCTATGGATTCAAGCCCAAGTGATTAACCTAATTCATTCCTTTATGTACACACAAGCCAAGAAAATCAAGAAGATGCTGAAAGCACTGTAGAAACGGCCATACAAAGTTTAGAAAAAGTGTGAAAAAGTATGAGATCAAAATCCACATTAGAGCTCGATTCAAAGCAAAAGCTGGACACTAATTGTTGTACCCCAATTTTTGACCTAAGATCCCATTTTTATTTTTGAATTTTTTAAGATAAGTCAAGGTCACGAAATACGGTCGGTTTTAACGTCTCACCTTCGAGCTTTGACTATGCGAAGATTGTCAAGTGTTTTGAACATTTTTAGCATATGTATCACTAATTTCTAATCGCATACAAAGGTGTATGTTCATGTTTTCTTTTGTGTCATGTGCAGAGACAGGTCTGAATCAAGAGCATCAGATGTCGCGCCTCAATTAAGGTTTTGAGTCCCCCAAGCCAGAAGTACGGTTGATTGTGGATTCTCGAAGACTGATTCATCAAGGCACACTGTTGCACCCTTTATTTCGCCCCTAATTTTTTCAGTCGCACATTCATACCATATTTTGTCATTTGGTCAAAATCATTAGTAAATATCTTCATTCATCATATTTTGCATCATTAGTCGTATTTAAGTTGACCAGAAAAGTCAGTTTAAATCAAAGTTTGCATCGTCCTTCAGTTGTAAAATACCCGACATTTCACTTCATTCATTTTTATCTGTTTACTATTTTTCTTGCACTGCTCCAAGTTGTTTATATGTCGATAATAAAAATATTTTGGTTTTATAGACAAACTGTTAAAAGCGATTCAACAATGTGCGAAAAATTAGCGAGAAAAATATTTCAAGTTTTCACCTTTTATCGATCATTTTATGAATCTGCACTTCGCATAGATTATGACGGTATGCTCGCTTTATTTTTTCGGTATAGTTTGAAGTCTCGTTTTTAACCGTAAATGTCCGTTTAGCCTGATTTTTTTTATTATTATCATTTTATTTCGATTTCGACTTTTGAATATTTTTTCTTTAATCTGTGTGACATGTAGATTATTTTAATGTGTTCATTTTATTTTTTCGGATAAATTTTCGTCCGTTTTTTATCATTTTCGGTCATTTTTGGGTCTTTATTTTTTATTCATAAAATATTCAAAAAAATCATTTTAAATTGAGTTATTTTTTATACTTTCAAGTTTTTATTTTTATTTTTGTCATTAAAGGGCTTTTTAGTCACAAAAAATATTAAATATACTAAGCTTGATTTTCATTGATTGCTGGCAGAATTTACGGATCGATACAAAAAAATTCCCAACAATTCTCCCTTTAATTACCACCCAATCAACAAGCGCAAGAATCATCCATCCTCTTGTCAACAAAAAAAAACCAATTACTTCTTCTCTTTCCACGCATAGCCCATCTCTCTCTCTCATACTCCCTCCACCCTCACCCTCTCCTCGTCCCACTCCTCCCACTCCCAAAATCTCCACAACCGTCTCTTTCTCTCCAGCAAAATGCCGCCTCATCTCTCAACTAAAATCATCCCCCAACAAACAACCCAAACTATCTGTACCCTCTCCACCCAATCCCTCCCTCCACCAACGCTTCCTTCAAAAGCTTCTAGAACCTTCCCCTCCGGACCCACAGCTTCCTTCGTCTTCCCAACCGGTAAAGTTTACTCCTTTAGAGGAACAGGTAGTGGAACTCAAAGCTAAACACCCTGATGTTCTTTTAATGATTGAAGTTGGCTACAAGTATCGGTTTTTCGGCCAAGATGCTGAGACTGCTGCTAGAGTTTTGGGTATATATGCTCACATGAATCATAATTTTTTAACTGCTAGCATACCAACTGTTCGATTACATGTCCATGTGAGGAGGCTTGTGAGTGCAGGGTATAAAGTTGGTGTTGTTAAGCAGACTGAGACTGCTTCTATTAAGGCCCATGGTTTGAACCGGGGTGGTCCGTTTTGCAGAGGCTTGTCGGCGTTGTATACGAAGGCGATGTTGGAGGCGGCTCAGGATTTGGGAGGAGGGGAAGATGAGTGTGGGTCAGTGAGTAACTACTTGCTGTGTGTTGTGGAGAAGAGTATTTTTGGTGAGAGGAAATCTAAGTCTGGTGTGGAGGGTGGGTTTGATGTGAGAATTGGGATTGTTGGTGTGGAGATATCGACGAGAGATGTTGTTTATGGAGAGTTTGATGATAATTTTTTGAGGAGTGAACTTGAGGCTGTTGTTGTTAGCTTGTCTCCTGCTGAGTTGCTTCTTGGGGACCCTCTTTCCAAACAAACTGAGAAGTTATTATTGGCTTTTGCTGGACCCTCCTCAAATGCTCGTGTGGAGCGTGCCTCACGAGATTGCCTCACTGATGGAGGCGCCTTAGCTGAAGTTATGACCTTGTATGAAAACATGTGTGTTGACAGTCCATCAGATTCAATGCAAGGCAATGAATTGACTGAGCATAAAAGTCAGCAGATGGAAGTCAAGGAGGCCATGAACCTTCCAGATTTGGTTGTCGAAGCTTTAGCTTTAACTATTCTCCATTTGAAGGGATTTGGTTTTGAAAGAATTCTGTGCTCAGGTGCTTTAAGGCCCTTAGCAAGCAATACTGAAATGAATCTCTCAGCCAATGCACTACTACAACTGGAGGTTTTACAAAATAACAGCGGCTGGATTTCCACCTCAGAACAACAATGTACTGATAGTTACAACTTCTTCAAATCAAGTGTATGCATTTGATGTAGAGGCCAGACAATTGGAGGAATGGTCAGTGCGGAATACATTTGTTCTTCCCAAGAGATTTCACGAGTTTCCGGGTGAAGTCATTGGACTTTCATTCCCTCCCTCTGCTCGCGTCGAATCTCAGCGTTCATGTTTCGTGCAAACAACAACAACTCCATCTCCAATTCCATTTTGGTGAATTGGTAAGATTCAATTTCCCTATTAACTTTGCATTTAATTTCTTCCATTTGTGTTAAACTGAATATTGAAGATGTTAATTTGAAGTCATCTGTGCTATTTTTTTTAACGATGGAGTTATGCTTGCATTGTTGTGATTGATGCTAAAATTGAATGGAAATATTGATATCAATTTGGTGTTATGATAAGGTGTGTGTTGAATTGGATTTTGTGCTTGTTGTCTAAGTATTTGTTCGAAATTATTGATGTCAATTTTGGTTGTTGAATCTAGGATGACATTGTCTTCTAATTTAAGTTGATTCAAGTATTGAAAATGATATTGAAATTGGATTAAATTGTTGAAGTTGAATTTGAGACTTTTCTTTGATTTTGGAGCACCGACATATTGTCGAGTTGCTGCCCGGATTTATCCTTGTTGAAACTTGCACTCCAAACTTGTTTTCATCACTTTTGGACTTAATGTAATTTTGGCATGAGTTGATTAATTTGGAGTTTTTGGTGTTGATGTTGTTTTGTTGTTTAAGTTATTTTAAAATTTGTTTTGATGATGTTTCAAATTGAATTCAATTCACAAAGTTTGTTGGTTTAATATTAGTGTTTGTACATAAGTTTTGAATCACTTGAAAATTGATTTTCATGAGCTTTTTATGCATAATTTGTTGTTGTCCAACTTTTGATAATGCTGATTTTTTGTGTTTACATTGAACAATATCATGAATTCTTGATTTTGATTTGTGTAAATATTTATTTGTTCATATGCATCATACAAGTTCATTTTGATTTTTTATACTTTGTGATTATTAACATAAATTTTAATTATTTCAATTTCCTTCATTTTATTTTTATACTGCTTATGCTACTAACGCATTTGTTACTGTGAAGGTTTCCAAAAAATTCGTTTCAAGTATTAATTCCCGCATAGCGCATCAATAATTCCTACACTTCTCCTTCTTACCTTTTATTGTATTTTGCTATTCTGATTTAATATTCGGTACTGTAAATATATACTTGTACATAATATTTCGACTGTATATTTTAATTGTAAATAAATTCAGGTTTTGAAAATATTATTTTCATTGCATTGTGATTTTATTTTTAATTCCAATTAACTTCTGAAAATTGTGCGGACGCACATAAGTTTCCCGTGCTGTTAGATTTCGTCGGTATATCTCTTGTGATGCAGGGATTCTTATCTGACACCGTGAGCTTTATCCACCGCCTTTGCGCTTCATCTGATGCTTGGAGTATTATCTCACATTAGGTTTTTTTTGATGATGCTGTCGGCTTGTGATTTATTTTCACCTAAGGTTTGATATACTTTTAGCTTATTTATCCGTCTGTGGTTTTAACTCCAAGGAAAAGATTTAAATTTGTTGACTTCACGTCTTCAAAATACATCTCATCCGATCGTGCGAATACCCTTTTTTTTCATTTTTTGTTTGTTTACTATTTTTTTAAACCTAAGATAATTTTCCCAAAAGATTGAATTTTCAAACTCACACCTTTTAAGTCAAAACTTCGACACGAGTTCGTCGTATCTTCAAAAATCTCATCCATACCCATTTTAATCAAACAAACAATTTTAACCAAAAACGGATATTTCAAAAGGTTCCTGTGGAGTACCGCAGATGCATTGGGTGTTAATACCTTCCCATTGTATAACCAACCCCCGAACTCTCGATCTCTTTTCAAAACGCATTGTATTTTCATTACTTTTAAGTATTATTATACATTGCATATTTTAGGGTTTTATTTCGCTCTTTTCCCTTGGAAATAATAAAGCGCGGTGGCGACTCTTGCTTTTGTGAGTCTAGTTAATTAATAGCTTGATCTCTGATTTTCACCGCTACAGAATTGGCGACTCTGCTGGGGAAAGATTGACCTCTTGTTGGTCCATCTCTAAGTGGGTTAAGCCTAGTTTGTTTTATCTATTTTATCATTATTTGATTGTTTGATTATATGTTTATATTGTGGTTATTTGGGTTTTTACAAAGGACAAGTCCTATACCCGGACTAAGTTACACTTAGGAATAGGACGGGCGGTATAGTCATGTTAACTTTGAGGGAGTAATCCCGTAGAAGGAAGCATGAGATCCCCCACTCAGTGAAAGGCCCTTTTGAATGTAATATTTGTTTACCGAGTAATCGGGAAGACATTATTAATTTCGACCTGGGAGCCAGAGACTCTGGGAACCGTAGAACCCTAACCCATCTTGGCCTTTTAGGTGTAGCGCAGAGATTATAACGGAGTAATCCAGAAGTAATTGTTACGCGATGCTACGCTCGGATGAGTTTCTCTTGAGAATATTGCTGATTATTGAGTAATCAAGATGTTGGTAATATCCGAAGGAGGAATGTAGACTCCGGGAACTCTTAGAACCTTGTTCTACAGGTGTGATTAAACCGTTAGTACATACCTTGGGGGTGTTCCTTACCTTGACTCCATGCTCGTGATGTTGAACCTTTCGACTTTATTTGTGACCTTGCTTGTGGTTGCTGCATAGCCATGCATTCATGCATCCATAAAACCCTTTTCACTTGACTTTGAAGGAATTTGGAGGTTTTTCTTTGTAAACATCACAAGTTTCGTCAAGCTCAATGGATCTTGGGTGTTGATAGGGCGAAAACCCTAATCCACCAAAATGGATGATTGATCTTGATGATAACTTGATCAATGTTGGGAGCCAATTTAAAATGCATCTTATATCTTCATACTTTGATGTTTACAACTTAATATCTTGAGTTCCTTGAAAATCAAATAAAAACTCTCTTTTGCATATCATACATCATTCTACATTTTTTGTTTCACTGTCAAAGGTCTTTTTCCGAGCCTTATTTTTCCTTTGGTCTCACCAGTACAACACTCGCGCTAAGAAAACAATGGAGAATATCAAGCAAGAGGTTTCTGAACTCCGTAGAGAGATGACTATTTTGAAAGCTGGTATGGATCACTCGACTGTTTTGGGTTGAAATTTTGGTTACCGCCCAAGTCAATCCTTCTAGGAGGGACGAGGCGATGATAAAAGTCTTCACTGAAACTCTAAAATCTTTCTCTCATGAGAAGGTGATGGTTAATGCACCTAATGACTTTCCTGACCAGGTGAATATGGGAGTGCGTCTAGAAGAAGATGTTGGGAAGGGATGTTCATATGAAGATGGTAGCTCAGCTAATGGTGTGAAGAAGTTTGATAATAACTTTTCCAAGAAGAGAACCATAGGAAGAAATAATCATTGTCAGAATCATCATGTTTCTCCTATTCATCAACAGAATCAGCAAGTTCCTAATCAGAGGAAAACCCAGTTTGATCCAATTCCAATCACCTATACAGAGTTGTTCCCTATCCTGATGCAGAGGAATTTGGTTCAGACCCGACCTCCACCGAAGGTTCCTAAGAAGATACATTGGTACAACAAAGCTGATTTGACTTGTACTTTTCATCAAGGTGCTCCTGGGCATGACTTGGAGGGTTGCTTTGCTTTGAAGATTGAGGTTCAGAAGTTGGTCAGAAGTGGTATCTTGTCATTCAAGAACGTTGGTTTTGAAGTTCAAATCAAGCATGTGCCGAAGAGTAAACACGATTGATGGTCACTTTGAGTTTTGAAGGATGTTCTCGGTAATTCAAGTCCAGATGGAAAGCCTTCCTATATTATTAACTTATTCATGCTTTTTGTAATTTTTCTTGTTTATCAAAACATTGTTTGCATGTAAGAACTTGTTTGCATCTGAATGATTATCTTAATACAATGGGTATGTTTGTCTTGAAGAAATTCATTCGTTTCACTCATATTTGTTTTCAAATTTTAAATTTATTTTTGCATTATGATACCAACTTGTTGCCCATTCTCTTGCCTAGGCAGAGATTGAAGGGAGGATGATGATCTAAAGAACACAAAATCTCTGGTTGCATGCTTTTGGATAAAATCTTGCTGATGATGTACAGGCATTGTTTAAAATCCCTAAACACTGGAGATATAAGGAAGATAATCCCTTGCTAACCTCTTTTGAGCCTTGAAGTAGGAGTTTCTTTTCTATACAAAAAAACCTTGAATTTTAACCTGGGGCAGGGTAGTTTTTAGTTAATCTGACTGAGTGTTCAAAATTCATAAGGAAGATGTTTTTTGAAGAGAAACTACGAGGGCTATCTTTCATGTATAATGAAGCCAGAAGATGTGGAATCACAATGTTATCCCTCATTTATCAAGAAACGAGGCAATCACAATCTTCTCAACAAGCAAATGCAAGCTAATGTCACACATTTTGTTCAAAAGGTCAAAAATCGAGAAAAAAAGCTTGCTAAGTCAAAAAAACATGAAAATGTGTGACTTAGGCAAAATTAAGGCATCCCGCTGGACTATCAATTCAAAATAATTAGTTCAGGCAAAAGTTAGGGAAAATAAAAATTGCAAATAAAAGGATTGCAAAGAAAAGTCCTCAGCAAAGAGCAAATTGGTGACTACAAACACGAAGACATAAGGGTGGTTTCTACTCCAAAAACCTCGTCGTTTCCTTGACCGTCACAAAATCCTTTTGAGAGATGAACACTCATGTTGAATTAACTAAACATAGGGTTGGAGAACATCATGAAGAATGGGTGGGCACCAAATATTTTGAGCCTTAAAATCTTTTTTCTAAAAACCATGAACCAGACCACGTTACAACCTTCAAAAGTCCTAATTGAAGAAAGGTTATTTTGAAAGCATACTTCCATGAGATAGTGTTCCTGACTCCCATGAATGTTTGTTAAATAGTTATGTTGGTATCATATGTTTTTCTTATACAAAAATAAATGATGCTCTAACTCGCAAAATTTGTGCGATATCTTTCAAAATCTTCAAGACTTACATAACTGTTGCATTAGAATTTTCATTCTCATTGTAAATTTTTCTAACTGCAAAACATTTGTTTGATATCAAGGAAGCTCACATAAGCACCAGTGATGAGTTTATTCTTTTAAGGCTTGAAACTATGTTGAGTAATTGGCGAATCATTTCAAAAAAAATCCTATGCAGGGGCATGTCACCTGAAGACCTTAAGCACGGACATGTTGCTTCTCCTAATTAATGCTTTCCCAACTTGTTTACTCTTTTGGGGCAAAATTTTAAGACTTTGTTGTGCCAACTACATTCAATCCGGGGCAATCACATCAAGATTTGATGAATCTCTCTAAGAGTTTGAAGACACCAGAGCATAGTGAATGCCAGGTCTTTTGTAAAATCCTCTTGAGACGATTTCTCCTCATCAACCATATAGCTCGGGGCATTTTAGAGGTGAAGCTATTCGCAAGAATCGTCGTGCATCACGCAGCTCATCAGCAGTAAACTTGGGGCATCCAAAATTGGTCCCAGGGGCAATCTAGATTTGTCAAGATATGTGATATGTATTGCACACATTATCAGAGGGTGGTGTTCCCAGTATCTCCAGCTAAGTATGACTTTTCCAGCCAAAACATTGTTCGTGTTGTCATCCTTTCAAGGGATTGTTAGTGATAGAAGACTGAACTTTGGATTTTCTACCTGAAGATATCTTCCTCCCCAAAGAGATTTAAGCCTTGTAAAAGGAGTTTGCTCCAATGATGGCTTTTGTTTTCTATCTCCAGTAATGTTACCATTCTGTTGAGATTAGCCGAGTGTCGAGTTATACTATGACGTCTTATCATCTTCAGCCTATCTCCCCTGTCTGTTTTGTCAGCAAATACATGACATTCATTTATTCATTCACACTTGCATCATGCATGCACAGTTGTATTTGTTGATGTCATTGAGTCCGTACACCTTGGTTATGTCTATTCAAATAACATATTTGATCTTTCCAAATAGAGTGTCAACTTAAGCATAAAGTGTGTTTTTTTTTTCTAATTCCCCACTGAGTTAATTCTCGTGGAAGAATCTTGCTTTAGCTTTCCTTTTCCATCTCTGGATAGGATAAATCCCCATTTGAGTTGTTTCCTCATTGGATGGAGTCTTGTTTGACTATTTTCTCTCTAGTTTATTCCTGGATTGAGCTTTGTCTCTTGTGAACGAAACCCTGTGGATCTCTCTAGGCTGTGAAACCTAGATGGAGAGTGCATTTATTTTGCAACGTAAATACTTGGTCTCCTCAAGAAGGATTTATTCATGGTTCCCCATTGAAGATGAACTTTATTCCCCAACAGTGTTATCATAACATTCTTCTGGAATATCGACATGACAACAAGCGACTGACTCTTTATTTGAGCAGTTTGATTATTTCTGATTTCTCTACGACAAATGGCGGTCTCTTCATGAGCAGTTTGTCCATCCCCGATGAAATTATTGGTTCTCACCTCCAGCAATATCTTCATGATATTTTATGGGTATCTTTTTGGGAAACAGCAAGCGGCAGTCTCTTCATGAGGCAACTTGTGTGTTATGGATACTCTTGACAAACAGCAAGCGGCAGTCTCTTTATGAGGCAACTTGTGTGTTATGGATACTCTTGACAAACAGCAAGCGGCGGTCTCTTCACGAGGCAACTTGTATATTATTGACACCTCGAACAACGGCAAGTGGCAGTCCTTTCATGGGTAGCTTGTACGTTATTTTTTCTTTTGAAAACGGCAAGTGGAGGTCTCTTCATGAGCAGCTTGTATGGAAAACGGCAAGTGGCATCTTCTTCATGAGCAGCTTGTACGTTAGTATTATTTGGAAGACAGCAAATGGCAGCTTATCTATTTGAGCAACTTGTGTGTTATTGTTCTTTGAAGACAGCAAGTGGCAGCTTCTTTATTAGCAGCTTGTGGATTATTGGCAACAAGTGGAAGACTCTTCATGAGCAGCTTGTGTGCTTTGATATTCTTTGAAGACAACAAGTGGCAGCTTCTTCATGAGCAGCTTGTGGGTTATTAGCAACAAGTGGCAGACTCTTCATGAGCAGCTTGTGTTCTTTGATATTCTTTGAAGACAGCAAGTGGCAGCTTTATGAGCAGCTTGTGGATTTTTGGCAACAAATGGCGGACTCTTCATGAGCAGCTTGTGTGCTTTAATATTCTTTGAAGACAGCAAGTGGCGGTCTCTTCATGAGAAGCTTGTATGTTATTGACACCTTTGAAAGGAAGCAAGTGGCAGACTCTTTATTTGAGCAGCTTGTGTATCCCCAACAATAATGTCTACTCAGCAAATGGCATCCCTTCGGAAAAGTCCTGTGGGGAAGTTTGTTATTTTATCCTTTTCAGGCGATATCTTGGTTAAAGAAGAAATGTGTTTCTGTTCTTGGTAAAATTCAGAAATCAGAGATGTTTATCTCCAGGCACAGTGCTGACGTCAATCATTTTGTTTTCCAGCCACAATGTTGATGTCAATCACATGCTTTTCCAGTCACAGTACTGATGTCCATCATTTCCTTTTCCAGTCACAGTGCTGATGTAAATCATTCAAGAGTCTCTCGTTTGAAGTCTATGACTCTGTTTCCCTAGTGGAGTTACAACCTCTTCCTCTGTGGGATTATTGTATAATGTGCTTGGTTTCTCCAGCATAGTCTGTCTCATATGGCGTCATTCCCCATAAAATTCAGAGCATTACATTCATATCATATCATGAACATAATCGCGGTATCTTAAGGCCAAAAATTGTGTATTCTATATTTAAGTCCCTTCAATCTCGTCGAAATGAAGATCCCAATCTTCATATCTCCAGATAGAAGAAACTTAAATAGGGGCAGCTGTTGTACCCCAATTTTTGACCTAAGATCCCATTTTTATTTTTGCATTTTTAAAGATAAGTCAAGGTCACGAAATACGGTCGGTTTTAACGTCTCACCTTCGAGCTTTGACTATGCGAAGATTGTCAAGTGTTTTGAACATTTTTAGCATATGTATCACTAATTTCTAATCGCATACAAAGGTGTATGTTCATGTTTTCTTTTGTGTCATGTGCAGAGACAGGTCTGAATCAAGAGCATCAGGTGTCGGGCCTCAATTAAGGTTTTGAGTCCCCCAAAGCCAGAAGTACGGTTGATTGTGGATTCTCGAAGACTGATTCATCAAGGCACACTGTTGCACCCTTTATTTCGCCCCTAATTTTTTCAGTCGCACATTCATACCATATTTTGTCATTTGGTCACAATCATTAGTAAATATCTTCATTCATCATATTTTGCATCATTAGTCGTATTTAAGTTGACCAGAAAAGTCAGTTTAAATCAAAGTTTGCATTGTCCTTCAGTTGTAAAATACCCGACATTTCACTTCATTCATTTTTATCTGTTTACTATTTTTCTTGCACTGCTCCAAGTTGTTTATATGTCGATAATAAAAATATTTTGGTTTTATAGACAAACTGTTAAAAGCGATTCAACAATGTGCGAAAAATTAGCGAGAAAAATATTTCAAGTTTTCACCTTTTATCGATCATTTTATGAATCTGCACTTCGCATAGATTATGACGGTATGCTCGCTTTATTTTTTCGGTATAGTTTGAAGTCTCGTTTTTAACCGTAAATGTCCGTTTAGCCTGATTTTTTTTATTATTATCATTTTATTTCGATTTCGACTTTTGAATATTTTTTCTTTAATCTGTGTGACATGTAGATTATTTTAATGTGTTCATTTTATTTTTTCGGATAAATTTTCGTCCGTTTTTTATCATTTTCGGTCATTTTTGGGTCTTTATTTTTTATTCATAAAATATTCAAAAAAATCATTTTAAATTGAGTTATTTTTTATACTTTCAAGTTTTTATTTTTATTTTTGTCATTAAAGGGCTTTTTAGTCACAAAAAATATTAAATATACTATGCTTGATTTTCATTGGTTGCTGGCAGAATTTACGGATCGATACAAAAAAATTCCCAACAATTCTCCCTTTAATTACCACCCAATCAGCAAGCGCAAGAATCATCCATCCTCTTGTCAACAAAAAAAAACCAATTACTTCTTCTCTTTCCACGCATAGCCCATCTCTCTCTCTCTCTCATACTCCCTCCACCCTCACCCTCTCCTCGTCCCACTCCTCTCACTCCCAAAATCTCCACAAACGTCTCTTTCTCTCCAGCAAAATGCCGCCTCATCTCTCAACTAAAATCATCCCCCAACAAACAACCCAAACTATATGTACCCTCTCCACCCAATCCCTCCCTCCACCAACGCTTCCTTCAAAATCTTCTAGAACCTTCCCCTCCGGACCCACAGCTTCCTTCGTCTTCCCAACCGGTAAAGTTTACTCCTTTAGAGGAACAGGTAGTGGAACTCAAAGATAAACACCCTGATGTTCTTTTAATGATTGAAGTTGGCTGCAAGTATCGGTTTTTCGGCCAAGATGCTGAGACTGCTGCTAGAGTTTTGGGTATATATGCTCACATGAATCATAATTTTTTAACTGCTAGCATACCAACTGTTCGATTACATGTCCATGTGAGGAGGCTTGTGAGTGCAGGGTATAAAGTTGGTGTTGTTAAGCAGACTGAGACTGCTTCTATTAAGGCCCATGGTTTGAACCGGGGTGGTCCGTTTTGCAGAGGCTTGTCGGTGTTGTATACGAAGGCGACGTTGGAGGCGGCTCAGGATTTGGGAGGAGGGGAAGATGAGTGTGGGTCAGTGAGTAACTACTTGCTGTGTGTTGTGGAGAAGAGTATTTTGGGTGAGAGGAAATCTAAGTCTGGTGTGGAGGGTGGGTTTGATGTGATAATTGGGATTGTTGGTGTGGAGATATCGACGGGAGATGTTGTTTATGGAGAGTTTGATGATAATTTTTTGAGGAGTGAACTTGAGGCTGTTGTTGTTAGCTTGTCTCCTGCTGAGTTGCTTCTTGGGGACCCTCTTTCCAAACAAACTGAGAAGTTATTATTGGCTTTTGCTGGACCCTCCTCAAATGCTCGTGTGGAGCGTGCCTCACGAGATTGCCTCACTGATGGAGGCGCCTTAGCTGAAGTTATGACCTTGTATGAAAACATGTGTGTTGACAGTCCATCAGATTCAATGCAAGGCAATGAATTGACTGAGCATAAAAGTCAGCAGATGGAAGTCAAGGAGGCCATGAACCTTCCAGATTTGGTTGTCGAAGCTCTAGCTTTAACTATTCGCCATTTGAATGGATTTGGTTTTGAAAGAATTCTGTGCTCATGTGCTTTAAGGCCCTTAGCAAGAAATACTGAAATGAATCTCTCAGCCAATGCACTACTACAACTGGAGGTTTTACAAAATAACAGCGGCTGGATTTCCACCTCAGAACAACAATGTACTGATAGTTACAACTTCTTCAAATCAAGTGTATGCATTTGATGTAGAGGCCAGACAATTGGGGGAATGGTCAGTGCGGAATACATTTGTTCTTCCCAAGAGATTTCACGAGTTTCCGGGTGAAGTCATTGGACTTTCATTCCCTCCCTCTGCTCGCGTCGAATCTCAGCGTTCATGTTTCGTGCAAACAACAACAACTCCATCTCCAATTCCATTTTGGTGAATTGGTAAGATTCAATTTCCCTATTACCTTTGCATTTAATTTCTTCCATTTGTGTTAAACTGAATATTGAAGATGTTAATTTGAAGTCATCTGTGCTATTTTTTTTAACGATGGAGTTATGCTTGCATTGTTGCGATTGATGCTAAAATTGAATGGAAATATTGATATCAATTTGGTGTTATGATAAGGTGTGTGTTGAATTGGATTTTGTGCTTGTTGTCTAAGTATTTGTTCGAAATTATTGATGTCAATTTTGGTTGTTGAATCTAGGATGACATTGTCTTCTAATTTAAGTTGATTCAAGTATTGAAAATGATATTGAAATTGGATTAAATTGTTGAAGTTGAATTTGAGACTTTTCTTTGATTTTGGAGCACCGACATATTGTCGAGTTGCTGCCCGGATTTATCCTTGTTGAAACTTGCACTCCAAACTTGTTTTCATCACTTTTGGACTTAATGTAATTTTGGCATGAGTTGATTAATTTGGAATTGTCGGTGTTGGTGTTGTTTTGTTGTTTAAGTTATTTTAAAATTTGTTTTGATGATGTTTCAAATTGAATTCAATTCACAAAGTTTGTTGGTTTAATATTAGTGTTTGTACATAAGTTTTGAATCACTTGAAAATTGATTTTCATGAGCTTTTTATGCATAATTTGTTGTTGTCCATCTTTTGATAATGCTGATTTTTTGTGTTTACATTGAACAACATCATGAATTCTTGATTTTGATTTGTGTAAATATTCATTTGTTCATATGCATCATACAAGTTCATTTTGATTTTTTATACTTTGTGATTATTAACATAAATTTTAATTATTTCAATTTCCTTCATTTTATTTTTATACTGCTTATGCTACTAACGCATTTGTTACTGTGAAGGTTTCCAAAAAATTTGTTTCAAGTATTAATTCCCGCATAGCGCATCAATAATTCCTACACTTCTCCTTCTTACCTTTTATTGTATTTTGCTATTCTGATTTAATATTCGGTACTGTAAATATATACTTGTACATAATATTTCGACTGCATATTTTACTTGTAAATAAATTCAGGTTTTGAAAATATTATTTTCATTGCATTGTGATTTTATTTTTAATTCCAATTAACTTCTGAAAATTGTGCGGACGCACATAAGTTTCTCGTGCTGTTAGATTTCGTCGATATATCTCTTGCGATGCAGGGATTCTTATCTGACACCGTGAGCTTTATCCATCGCCTTTGCGCTTTATCTGATGCTTGGAGTATTATCTCACATTAGGTTTTTTTTGATGATGCTGTCGGCTTGTGATTTATTTTCACCTAAGGTTTGATATAGTTTTAGCTTATTTATCCGTCTGTGGTTTTAACTCCAAGGAAAAGATTTAAATTTGTTGACTTCACGTCATCAAAATACATCTCATCCGATCGTGCGAATACCCTTTTTTTCATTTTTTGTTTGTTTACTATTTTGTTAAACCTAAAATAATTTTCCCAAAAGATTCAATTTTCAAACTCACACCTTTTAAGTCAAAACTTCGACACGAGGTCGTCGTATCTTCAAAAATCTCATCCATACCCATTTTAATCAAACAAACAATTTTAACCAAAAACGGATATTTCAAAAGGTTCCTGCGGAGTACCGCAGATGCATTGGGTGCTAATACCTTCCCATTGTATAACCAACCCCCGAACTCTCGATCTCTTTTCAAAATGCATTGTATTTTCATTACTTTTAAGTATTATTATACATTGCATATTTTAGGGTTTTATTTCTCTCTTTTCCCTTTTCCCTTGGAAATAATAAAGCGCGGTGGCGACTCTTGCTTTTGTGAGTCAAGTTAATTAATAGCTTGATCTCCGATTTTCACCTCTACAGAATTGGCGACTCTGCTGGGGAAAGATTGACCTCTTGCTGGTCCATCCCTAAGTGGGTTAAGCCTAGTTTGTTTTATCTGTTTTATCATTATTTGATTGTTTGATTATATGTTTATATTGTGGTTATTTGGGTTTTTACAAAGGACAAGTCCTATACCCGGACTAAGTTACACTTAGGAATAGGACGGGCGGTATAGTCATGTTAACTTTGAGGGAGTAATCCCGAAGAAGGAGGCATGAGATCCCCCACTCAGTGGAAGGCCCTTTTGAACGTAATATTTGTTTACCGAGTAATCGGGAAGACATTATTATTTTCGACCTGGGAGCCAGAGACTCTGGGAACCGTAGAACCCTAACCCATCTTGGCCTTTTAGGTGTAGCGCAGAGATTATAACGGAGTAATCCAGAAGTAATTGTTACGCGATGCTACGCTCGGATGAGTTTCTCTTGAGAATATTGCTGATTATTGAGTAATCAAGATGTTGGTAATATCCGAAGGAGGAATGTAGACTCCGGGAACTCTTAGAACCTTGTTCTACAGGTGTGATTAAACCGTTAGTACATACCTTGGGGGTGTTCCTTACCTTGACTCCATGCTCGTGATGTTGAACCTTTCGACTTTATTTGTGACCTTGCTTGTGGTTGCTGCATAGCCATGCATTCATGCATCCATAAAACCCTTTTCACTTGACTTTGAAGGAATTTGGAGGTTTTTCTTTGTAAACATCACAAGTTTCCTCAAGCTCAATGGATCTTGGGTGTTGATAGGGCGAAAACCCTAATCCACCAAAATGGATGATTGATCTTGATGATAACTTGATCAATGTTGGGAGCCAATTTAAAATGCATCTTCTATCTTCATACTTTGATGTTTACAACTTAATATCTTGAGTTCCTTGAAAATCAAATAAAAACTCTCTTTTGCATATCATACATCATTCTACATTTTTTGTTTCACTGTCAAAGGTCTTTTTCCGAGCCTTATTTTTCCTTTGGTCTCACCAGTACAACACTCGCGCTAAGGAAACAATGGAGAATATCAAGCAAGAGGTTTCTGAACTCCGTAGAGAGATGACTATTTTGAAAGCTGGTATGGATCACTCGACTGTTTTGGGTTGAAATTTTGGTTACCGCCCAAGTCAATCCTTCTAGGAGGGACGAGGCGATGATAAAAGTCTTCACTGAAACTCTAAAATCTTTCTCTCATGAGAAGGTGATGGTTAATGCACCTAATGACTTTCCTGACCAGGTGAATATGGGAGTGCGTCTAGAAGAAGATGTTGGGAAGGGATGTTCATATGAAGATGGTAGCTCAGCTAATGGTGTGAAGAAGTTTGATAATAACTTTTCCAAGAAGAGAACCATAGGAAGAAATAATCATTGTCAGAATCATCATGTTTCTCCTATTCATCAACAGAATCAGCAAGTTCCTAATCAGAGGAAAACCCAGTTTGATCCAATTCCAATCACCTATACAGAGTTGTTCCCTATCCTGATGCAGAGGAATTTGGTTCAGACCCGACCTCCACCGAAGGTTCCTAAGAAGATACATTGGTACAACAAAGCTGATTTGACTTGTACTTTTCATCAAGGTGCTCCTGGGCATGACTTGGAGGGTTGTTTTGCTTTGAAGATTGAGGTTCAGAAGTTGGTCAGAAGTGGTATCTTGTCATTCAAGAACGTTGGTTTTGAAGTTCAAATCAAGCATGTGCCGAAGAGTAAACACGATTGATGGTCACTTTGAGTTTTGAAGGATGTTCTTGGTAATTCAAGTCCAGATGGAAAGCCTTCCTAGATTATTAACTAATTCATGCTTTTTGTAATTTTTCTTATTTATCAAAACATTGTTTGCATGTAAGAACTTGTTTGCATCTGAATGATTATCTTAATACAATGGGTATGTTTGTCTTGAAGAAATTCATTCGTTTCACTCATATTTTTTTTCAAATTTTAAATTTCTTTTTGCATTATGATACCAACTTGTTGCCCATTCTCTTGCCTAGGCAGAGATTGAAGGGAGGATGATGATCTAAAGAACACAAAATCTCTGGTTGCATGCTTTTGGATAAAATCTTGCTGATGATGTACAGGCATTGTTTCAAATCCCTAAACACTAGAGATATAAGGAAGATAATCCCTTGCTAACCTCTTTTGAGCCTTGAAGTAGGAGTTTCTTTTCTATACAAAAAAACCTTGAATTTTAACCTGGGGAAGGGTAGTTTTTAGTTAATCTGACTGAGTGTTCAAAATTCATAAGGAAGATGTTTTTTGAAGAGAAACTACGAGGGCTATCTTTCATGTATAATGAAGCCAGAAGATGTGGAATCACAATGTTATCCCTCAATCATCAAGAAACGAGTCAATCACAATCTTCTCAACAAGCAAATGCAAGCTAATGTCACACATTTTGTTCAAAAGGTCAAAAATCGAGAAAAAAAAGCCTGCTAAGTCAAAAAAACATGAAAACGTGTGACTTAGGCAAAATTAAGGCATCCCGCTGGACTATCAATTCAAAATAATTAGTTCAGGTAAAAGTTAGGGAAAATAAAAATTGCAAAGAAAAGGACTGCAAAGAAAAGTCCTCAGCAAAGAGCAAATTGGTGACTACAAACACGAAGACATAAGGGTGGTTTCTACTCCAAAAACCTCGTCGTTTCCTTGACCGTCACAAAATCCTTTTGAGAGATGAACACTCATGTTGAATTAACTAAACATAGGGTTGGAGAACATCATGAAGAATGGGTGGGCACCAAATATTTTGAGCCTTAAAATCTTTTTTCTAAAAACCATGAACCAGACCACGTTACAACCTTCAAAAGTCCTAATTGAAGCAAGGTTATTTTGAAAGCATACTTCCATGAGATAGTGTTCCTGACTCCCATGAATGTTTGTTAAATAGTTATGTTGGTATCATATGTTTTTCCTATACAAAAATAAATGATGCTCTAACTCGCAAAATTTGTGCGATATCTTTCAAAATCTTCAAGACTTACATAACTGTTGCATTAGAATTTTCATTCTCATTGTAAACTTTTTCTAACTGCAAAACATTTGTTTGATATCAAGGAAGCTCACATAAGCACCAGTGATGAGTTTATTCTTTTAAGGCTTGAAACTATGTTGAGTAATTGGCGAATCATTTCAAAAAAAAATCCTATGCAGGGGCATGTCACCTGAAGACCTTAAGCACGGACATGTTGCTTCTCCTAATTAATGCTTTCCCAACTTGTTTACTCTTTTGGGGCGAAATTTTAAGACTTTGTTGTGCCAACTACAGTCAATCCGGGGCAATCACATTAAGATTTGATGAATCTCTCTAAGAGTTTGAAGACACCAGAGCATAGTGAATGCCAGGTCTTTTGTAAAATCCTCTTGAGACGATTTCTCCTCATCAACCATATAGCTCGAGGCATTTTAGAGGTGAAGCTATTCGCAAGAATCGTCGTGCATCACGCAGCTCATCAGCAGTAAACTTGGGGCATCCAAAATTGGTCCCAGGGGCAATCTAGATTTGTCAAGATATGTGATATGTATTGCACACATTATCAGAGGGTGGTGTTCCCAGTATCTCCAGCTAAGTATGACTTTTCCAGCCGAAACATTGTTCGTGTTGTCATCCTTTCAAGGGATTGTTAGTGATAGAAGACTGAACTTTGGATTTTCTACCTGAAGATATCTTCCTCCCCAAAGAGATTTAAGCCTTGTAAAAGGACTTTGCTCCAATGATGGCTTTTGTTTTCTATCTCCAGTAATGTTACCATCCTGTTGAGATTAGCCGAGTGTCGAGTTATACTATGACGTCTTATCATCTTCAGTCTATCTCCTCTGTCTGTTTTGTAAGCATATACATGACATTCATTTATTCATTCACACTTGCATCATGCATGCACAGTTGTATTTGTTGATGTCATTGAGTCCGTACACCTTGGTTATGTCTATTCAAATAACATATTTGATCTTTCCAAATAGAGTGTCAACTTAAGCATAAAGTGTGTTTTTTTTTCTAATTCCCCACTGAGTTAACTCTCGTGGAAGAATCTTGCTTTAGCTTTCCTTTTCCATCTCTGAATAGGATAAATCCCCATTTGAGTTGTTTCCTCATTGGATGGAGTCTTGTTTGACTATTTTCTCTCCAGTTTATTCCTGGATTGAGCTTTGTCTCTTGTGAACGATACCCTGTGGATCTCTCTAGGCTGTGAAACCTAGATGGAGAGTGCATTTATTTTGCAACGTAAATACTTGGTCTCCTCAAGAAGGATTTATTCATGGTTCCCCATTGAAGATGAACTTTATTCCCCAGCAGTGTTATCATAACATTCTTCTGGAATATCGACATGACAACAAGCGACTGACTCTTTATTTGAGCAGTTTGATTATTTCTGATTTCTCTACGACAAATGGCAGTCTCTTCATGAGCAGTTTGTCCATCCCCGATGAAATTATTGGTTCTCACCTCCAGCAATATCTTCACGATATTTTATGGGTATCTTTTTGGGAAACAGCAAGCGACAGTCTCTTCATGAGGCAACTTGTGTGTTATGGATACTCTTGACAAACAGCAAGCGGCAGTCTCTTCATGAGGCAACTTGTGTGTTATGGTTACTCTTGACAAATAGCAAGCGGCAGTCTCTTCACGAGGTAACTTGTATATTATTGACACCTCGAAAAACGGCAAGTGGCAGTCCTTTCATGGGTAGCTTGTACGTTATTTTTTCTTTTGAAAACGGCAAGTGGCGGTCTCTTCTCGAGCAGCTTGTACGGAAAACGGCAAGTGGCATCTTCTTCATGAGCAGCTTGTACGTTAGTATTATTTGGAAGACAACAAGTGGCAGCTTATCTATTTGAGCAACTTGTGTGTTATTGTTCTTTGAAGACAGCAAGTGGCAGCTTCTTTATTAGCAGCTTGTGGATTATTGGCAACAAGTGGAAGACTCTTCATGAGCAGCTTGTGTGCTTTGATATTCTTTAAAGACAACAAGTGGCAGCTTCTTCATGAGCAGCTTGTGGGTTATTAGCAACAAGTGGCAGACTCTTCATGAGCAGCTTGTGTTCTTTGATATTCTTTGAAGACAGCAAGTGGCAGCTTTATGAGCAGCTTGTGGATTTTTGGCAACAAGTGGCGGACTCTTCATGAGCAGCTTGTGTGCTTTAATATTCTTTGAAGACAGCAAGTGGCGGTCTCTTCATGAGCAGCTTGTATGTTATTGACACCTTTGAAAGGAAGCAAGTGGCGGACTCTTTATTTGAGCAGCTTGTGTATCCCCAACAATAATGTCTACTCAGCAAATGGCATCCCTTCGGAAAAGTCCTGTGGGGAAGTTTGTTATTTTATCCTTTTCAGGCGATATCTTGGTTAAAGAAGAAATGTGTTACTGTTCTTGGTAAAATTCAGAAATCAGAGATGTTTATCTCCAGGCACAGTGCTGACGTCAATCATTTTGTTTTCCAGCCACAATGTTGATGTCAATCATATGCTTTTCCAGTCTCAGTACTGATGTCCATCATTTCCTTTTCCAGTCACAGTGCTGATGTAAATCATTCAAGAGTCTCTCGTTTGAAGTCTATGACTCTGTTTCCCTAGTGGAGTTACAACCTCTTCCTCTGTGGGATTATTGTATAATGTGCTTGGTTTCTCCAGCATAGTCTGTCTCATATGGCGTCATTCCCCATAAAATTCAGAGCATTACATTCATATCATATCATGAACATAATCGCGGTATCTTAAGGCCAAAAATTGTGTATTCTATATTTAAGTCCCTTCAATCTCATCGAAATGAAGATCCCAATCTTCATATCTCCAGATAGAAGAAACTTAAATAGGGGCAGCTGTTGTACCCCAATTTTTGACCTAAGATCCCATTTTTATTTTTGCATTTTTTAAGATAAGTCAAGGTCACGAAATACGGTCGGTTTTAACGTCTCACCTTCGAGCTTTGACTATGCGAAGATTGTCAAGTGTTTTGAACATTTTTAGCATATGTATCACTAATTTCTAATCGCATACAAAGGTGTATGTTCATGTTTTCTTTTGTGTCATGTGCAGAGACAGGTCTGAATCAAGAGCATCAGGTGTCGCGCCTCAATTAAGGTTTTGAGTCCCCCAAAGCCAGAAGTACGGTTGATTGTGGATTCTCGAAGACTGATTCATCAAGGCACACTGTTGCACCCTTTATTTCGCCCCTAATTTTTTCAGTCGCACATTCATACCATATTTTGTCATTTGGTCACAATCATTAGTAAATATCTTCATTCATCATATTTTGCATCATTAGTCGTATTTAAGTTGACCAGAAAAGTCAGTTTAAATCAAAGTTTGCATTGTCCTTCAGTTGTAAAATACCCGACATTTCACTTCATTCATTTTTATCTGTTTACTATTTTTCTTGCACTGCTCCAAGTTGTTTATATGTCGATAATAAAAATATTTTGGTTTTATAAACAAACTGTTAAAAGCGATTCAACAATGTGCGAAAAATTAGCGAGAAAAATATTTCAAGTTTTCACCTTTTATCAATCATTTTATGAATTTGCACTTCGCATAGATTATGACGGTATGCTCGCTTTATTTTTTCGGTATAGTTTGAAGTCTCGTTTTTAACCGTAAATGTCCGTTTAGCCTGATTTTTTTTATTATTATCATTTTATTTCGATTTCGACTTTTGAATATTTTTTCTTTAATCTGTGTGACATGTAGATTATTTTAATGTGTTCATTTTATTTTTTTGGATAAATTTTCGTCCGTTTTTTATCATTTTCGGTCATTTTTGGGTCTTTATTTTTTATTCATAAAATATTCAAAAAAATCATTTTAAATTGAGTTATTTTTTATACTTTCAAGTTTTTATTTTTATTTTTGTCATTAAAGGGCTTTTTAGTCACAAAAAATATTAAATATACTATGCTTGATTTTCATTGGTTGCTGGCAGAATTTACGGATCGATACAAAAAAATTCCCAACAATTCTCCCTTTAATTACCACCCAATCAGCAAGCGCAAGAATCAACCATCCTCTTGTCAACAAAAAAAAACCAATTACTTCTTCTCTTTCCACGCATAGCCCATCTCTCTCTCTCTCATACTCCCTCCACCCTCACCCTCTCCTCGTCCCACTCCTCCCACTCCCAAAATCTCCACAACCGTCTCTTTCTCTCCAGCAAAATGTCGCCTCATCTCTCAACTAAAATCATCCCCCAACAAACAACCCAAACTATCTGTACCCTCTCCACCCAATCCCTCCCTCCACCAACGCTTCCTTCAAAAGCTTCTAGAACCTTCCCCTCCGGACCCACAGCTTCCTTCGTCTTCCCAACCGGTAAAGTTTACTCCTTTAGAGGAACAGGTAGTGGAACTCAAAGCTAAACACCCTGATGTTCTTTTAATGATTGAAGTTGGCTACAAGTATCGGTTTTTCGTCCAAGATGCTGAGACTGTTGCTAGAGTTTTGGGTATATATGCTCACATGAATCATAATTTTTTAACTGCTAGCATACCAACTGTTCGATTACATGTCCATGTGAGGAGGCTTGTGAGTGCAGGGTATAAAGTTGGTGTTGTTAAGCAGACTGAGAATGCTTCTATTAAGGCCCATGGTTTGAACCGGGGTGGTCCGTTTTGCAGAGGCTTGTCGGCGTTGTATACGAAGGCGACGTTGGAGGCGGCTCAGGATTTGGGAGGAGGGGAAGATGAGTGTGGATCAGTGAGTAACTACTTGCTGTGTGTTGTGGAGAAGAGTATTTTGGGTGAGAGGAAATCTAAGTCTGGTGTGGAGGGTGGGTTTGATGTGAGAATTGGGATTGTTGGTGTGGAGATATCGACGGGAGATGTTGTTTATCGAGAGTTTGATGATAATTTTTTGAGGAGTGAACTTGAGGCTATTGTTGTTAGCTTGTCTCCTGCTGAGTTGCTTCTTGGGGACCCTCTTTCCAAACAAACTGAGAAGTTATTATTGGCTTTTGCTGGACCCTCCTCAAATGCTCGTGTGGAGCGTGCCTCACGAGATTGCCTCACTGATGGAGGCGCCTTAGCTGAAGTTATGACCTTGTATGAAAACATGTGTGTTGACAGTCCATCAGATTCAATGCAAGGCAATGAATTGACTGAGCATAAAAGTCAGCAGATGGAAGTCAAGGAGGCCATGAACCTTCCAGATTTGGTTGTCGAAGCTCTAGGTTTAACTATTCGCCATTTGAAGGGATTTGGTTTTGAAAGAATTTTGTGCTCAGGTGCTTTAAGGCCCTTAGCAAGCAATACTGAAATGAATCTCTCAGCCAATGCACTACTACAACTGGAGGTTTTACAAAATAACAGCGGCTGGATTTCCACCTCAGAACAACAATGTACTGATAGTTACAACTTCTTCAAATCAAGTGTATGCATTTGATGTAGAGGCCAGACAATTGGGGGAATGGTCAGTGCGGAATACATTTGTTCTTCCCAAGAGATTTCACGAGTTTCCGGGTGAAGTCATTGGACTTTCATTCCCTCCCTCTGCTCGCGTCGAATCTCAGCGTTCATGTTTCGTGCAAACAACAACAACTCCATCTCCAATTCCATTTTGGTGAATTGGTAAGATTCAATTTCCCTATTACCTTTGCATTTAATTCCTTCCATTTGTGTTAAACTGAATATTGAAGATGTTAATTTGAAGTCATATGTGCTATTTTTTTTAACGATGGAGTTATGCTTGCATTGTTGCGATTGATGCTAAAATTGAATGGAAATATTGATATCAATTTGGTGTTATGATAAGGTGTGTGTTGAATTGGATTTTGTGCTTGTTGTCTAAGTATTTGTTCAAAATTATTGATGTCAATTTTGGTTGTTGAATCTAGGATGACATTGTCTTCTAATTTAAGTTGATTCAAGTATTGAAAATGATATTGAAATTGGATTAAATTGTTGAAGTTGAATTTGAGACTTTTCTTTGATTTTGGAGCACCGACATATTGTCGAGTTGCTGCCCGGATTTATCCTTGTTGAAACTTGCACTCCAAACTTGTTTTCATCACTTTTGGACTTAATGTAATTTTGGCATGAGTTGATTAATTTGGAATTGTCGGTGTTGGTGTTGTTTTGTTGTTTAAGTTATTTTAAAATTTGTTTTGATGATGTTTCAAATTGAATTCAATTCACAAAGTTTGTTGGTTTAATATTAGTGTTTGTACATAAGTTTTGAATCACTTGAAAATTGATTTTCATGAGCTTTTTATGCATAATTTGTTGTTGTCCAACTTTTGATAATGCTGATTTTTTGTGTTTACATTGAACAATATCATGAATTCTTGATTTTCATTTGTGTAAATATTCATTTGTTCATATGCATCATACAAGTTCATTTTGATTTTTTATACTTTGTGATTATTAACATCAATTTTAATTATTTCAATTTCCTTCATTTTATTTTTATACTACTTATGCTACTAACGCATTCGTTACTGTGAAGGTTTCCAAAAAATTTGTTTCAAGTATTAATTCCCGCATAGCGCATCAATAATTCCTACACTTCTCCTTCTTACCTTTTATTGTATTTTGCTATTCTGATTTAATATTCGGTACTGTAAATATATACTTGTACATAATATTTCGACTGTATATTTTACTTGTAAATAAATTCAGGTTTTGAAAATATTATTTTCATTGCATTGTGATTTTATTTTTAATTCCAATTAACTTCTGAAAATTGTGCGGACGCACATAAGTTTCCCGTGCTGTTAGATTTCGTCGGTATATCTCTTGTGATGCAGGGATTCTTATCTGACACTGTGAGCTTTATCCACCGCCTTTGCGCTTTATCTGATGCTTGGAGTATTATCTCACATTAGGTTTTTTTTGATGATGCTGTCGGCTTGTGATTTATTTTCACCTAAGGTTTGATATACTTTTAGCTTATTTATTCGTCTGTGGTTTTAACTCCAAGGAAAAGATTTAAATTTGTTGACTTCACGTCATCAAAATACTTCTCATCCGATCGTGCGAATACCCTTTTTTTTCATTTTTTGTTTGTTTACTATTTTGTTAAACCTAAGATAATTTTCCCAAAAGATTCAATTTTCAAACTCACACCTTTTAAGTCAAAACTTCGACACGAGGTCGTCGTATCTTCAAAAATCTCATCCATACCCATTTTAATCAAACAAACAATTTTAACCAAAAACGGATATTTCAAAAGGTTCATGCGGAGTACCGCAGATGCATTGGGTGCTAATACCTTCCCATTGTATAACCAACCCCCGAACTCTCGATCTCTTTTCCAAACGCATTGTATTTTCATTACTTTTAAGTATTATTATACATTGCATATTTTAGGGTTTTATTTCGCTCTTTTCCCTTTTCCCTTGGAAATAATAAAGCGCGGTGGCGACTCTTGCTTTTGTGAGTCAAGTTAATTAATAGCTTGATCTCCGATTTTCACCGCTACACTAATCCCTTGTTGGCAATCCCCTGAAGCAATACCAATCAAAATCAAGCCTTCTCATTTCCAAAAACTCGCTGTAAGTGTCCACGAACCAAGCTCTGAACATGAAATCCAAGTCTCTAATTCTTGCAACTTTTCTTTAAAATCTTGGCATATTTGTGTTTGTTGTTTGATTTAGAACATTTTGGAAATATTCAGTTTTATTTTTAGAGCCTGTATCATGATACCCGAATCTAGGGTTTTCTTGTGTTGTTTTTAGGCGTTCTTGGCACAGGTACAATCAAGGCAAACCATGACCATATTCGTGCTCAGGGAATAGAGACGATCACATTGGTACCCTTAGCTTGCGTTTACATGGCCTGGGAAAGATTTTTGAGACATCCCATGAATCTTCCTGCGGATAAAAATCCGCAGGTAAATAACCAGGGATTTGTTGAAGAAGATGATAATGTGTCCCTGTGTTATTGGTCCATTCAAATGCTTTTAGCGCGTTTTTTTTTATTTCAGCATAGTTAATTGTTTTCACATATTATGTTTATTGCGTATCCCATTAACAATAATGCAGCATAGTTGAGTTGGTGAGAGAGGCGTGGCAAAACCCCTTGGGACCTGGGTTCAAATCCCAGGTCCCCCAAAACTTTGTTATAATTTTGTTTCAGGTATTCCTATGCAAGGCTCAAAAGGTGGTCTACCATGCTCCTCAAAGATCCACTTGCCAGATGGATTTCAGATCAGATCCAGGGGCCCAGATTGCACGCTCATCATACTCCCTGGTCAAAGACACGCATTGGATTCTAAAAGTCAAGCAGGCTGAACGCTTTTGGGCCTGGAAATTGCCAAACATACACCCAGATTCAGGCCCAAACCCCCCTTTGGTTATTTCTTTTCTTTTAACATTTTATTTATTTATTTATTTTACTCTATTATTCTTAATTAATTATTAACCCAATAATTTTTCTCATAAAATCAGAAAACCTAAAAAATAATATTTTTATTAATTCCATTAATTTCATTATTTATTTTTTGTAAATAAATATTAATTTATTTATTTAGTTTAAATAGGTTTAACAATAATATCTTTTATAATAAATTAAAAATAATATAGAATTAGGGTTTTCTAATAACTTTTAGCCATTTTTATTTTATTTCCTTAATTATAAATAAAAACCCAAAAATATTTTCATTTAATTAATTAATTCAATTATTAACTTAGACTTAATTTTTAATTCAAAAAATATGCTTTATTTAATAAAAAGGGTCAAAACCCTAAAAATGCTCCGATTTAATTTTCTCGCACACATATTATTTTTGATCCATATTTCAATAATGTAATTGCTTCGGGAATGTAATAGTTTTTAAATTAGGATTTTATTTATTTATCGCTTTTATTTACTTTCCGCAATTTAATTTTAAAGGGTTTGCTTTTGGCGATGTAAATACCCGACGCCTTGTAATAGCTTAGATTTAATTTCCCGCAATTTAATTTCCGCACAATATTAACTGTTAGATGTTTGATAAATAGGCAATGCATGACAAGATTAATCTTTAACCTAAAATCAACATAGCTCACCATTAACATGTACAGATAAAATTAACCGAATTGACACACTCGCACATGCGCACTCTTAGGGTACACCTCACTTGGTTGCCTCGAACGTGGTCATTGAGTATAAGAAGTTTTAGAGGTCGCCCTCTTGTCCAAAGATCATAGTTGCCTCGAAACGGTTGCCTCGGAAAAATGATCTAGGACATTAGGGTTACCGCTAAGGCGTCCTAACATTGCTTTAGTGACCACACGTCCCTTAATTGAATTGACCCGAAAACTCCAACGACGATGCTACCTACTCCTCAATAGTGGGATAGCATTGTCTAAAGGACATTAGCACAGTTTAATTTCTTTTTCGAGTAGGTATATGGTTCTTAAGTACTTGCTCCTTTTAAAACAAAACAAAACTTTTCGCACTTACACTCTCTTCAAAACAAAAACTCTTTTCAAACCCACAAACACAAAGAAAAGCAAACTTTTGAAAACACAATGAGCAAGTACCTAAGAGCCTGTGGATAACCACGGATAGAAAGGGTGCTAACACCTTCCCTTTCTATAATCTACCTCCCGAACCCGAGAAATATCTCAAAAAGGAATTTTTCTGTGCTTTTGTCCTTTCCTTGTTGGATAAAATAAAAGACGATGACGACTCTTGCTTACCGCGACATTTTGCAAAAACAAACGCGAACGCGAACCAGCATTCCAAAACAGTCAGTTCTCATTCCCACCGATCACAACCTGTCTTTAACTGGAAGAAATAAATCTAACCAGAAGAGGTATTTGATTTGCCTGTCTTTAACTGGAAGAAATAAATCTAACCAGAAGAGGTCTTTGACTCTCCTGTCTTTAACTGGAAGAAATAAATCTAACCAGAAGAGGTCTTTGATTCATCTGTCTTTAACTAGAAGAAATAAATCTTACCAGAAGAGGTCTTTGATTTGATTGACTTTTCCTGCAAGGAAGAGGGTTAGTTGCATGCAGAAGTATGCATGGCGTGATGATGTTCTCAAAATAAATGAGATTATGTTGTATGTGTATGTTATATGATGTATGAATGTGAAATGTTACTGCAATGCATCTTTGTCTGGGAAAATAAATCACTGACGCTGCTGGGGAGTTTTGGGAAGTTAAATCCCAGATCGCTGTTGAGGACGAAGAGTATGTGCATCTTCAAACCTTGTTTAGAGTATTTCCGTTGGGAATTCCTGCTTTGTTGAGAAGAAACTCCGCTGAGGAATATTGACTTTTTTGAGAAGACTCTTTGGAGAGTGTTGATTTCTGCTTGCGGAAGAGAACTCAGGATTTCTAGTCGTCTATTGCTCTGGTGGGGAATTATCTCTTGAAGGTTAGTTGTTATATGGTCGGATTCTAGGTTTCACACCAACTTGCTGGGGATAATGAAGTTAATTATCATCTGGTCGGGTTCCAAGCTTTACAGTAACTTACTATGGATTGTAGAAAATTCTGCAGGGGAAAAGGAGTTTTACTGCTATCTGGTCGGATCCAGGCTTCAACAATTTTGAACTTGAGGTTAACTGATATCTGGTTGGGTCCAGGATTTATAGTAACTTCGGGGATAGTAGCGACTCCGTTGGTGACTTCATTGGGGATTAGGGGTTGTGGTCCCTTGATTTGTAATAGTCGAAGAGGCAAACTTAAGCTGGGGAATTTTGTTGTTTGTTGGGGAAATAAACCCTATTGAAAAGGATATTAGATGAACTGCAGGGAGGATATTCTTTAAGAAGAACTCCACAAGGCTCCCTTTTAAGACTAACTCAGCTGGGGAGAGGACCTTCCGGAGATTGAAACTCTGGTTGGGGTGTTTATGAATCCCAATATATGGAGATAATGTCATTGAAACAACTTCGTGGGGATGTCTCAAATGCGTTTAGGGAGACGCTCGTCACTGTTTTGAGGCATACATTTGGTAGAAGTTTAATCATGTTCATATGCATATGTTCATTCAATTTTAGTCATTGGACATCTTTGCACTCAAAACAGAAGAAAAAAAACAAAAAAGTTTGTACTTCAAAGTATATTTGTATTGATGTTTTGCCCATGAGTAGGCGTTTTTGTACAAAGAGACAGAGATCCTAGTAAGAGGAAAGCGTCGAAAGAAATGAAAAGTGTACAGAGTGAAAACAAAAATAATAGCCATGTGGAAATGATCTCATTGTCCCAACTCTGCTATTGCCTCTATGTCTTCGAGAAAACCCTTGTCGTTGAACAAAGTTGATTGGATTGGTTATTGACCATTTGAACTTTGGATTTTGGTAATAAAGCTGGTTGTAGAGATCCCACGGGACATAGTCATAAGGTTTAATCCTTAACTTTTGCCTGGACCTCCCTTTCGGGTTTTCAGTCCACCAGGATACCCATTTTTTCCCAAGTCGCCCTTTCAGGTTTTCGACTCGCCGGGTGTACAATCTTTTGCATATATCCCTAACTTTTTCCCGAACCTCTTTGGTTCACCGGAATGCCCATATTTTTGACTAGGTGTGTCAACCTAGCGGGTAATTTTATGGGTATTATTTTTTAACTATGTCCGCGTTTACGGGATGTGGGAAGTCTTTGCCATCCAAAGTAGTCAGTATCATGGCACCACCAGAGAAAAATTTCTTTACAACAAATGGTCCTTCGTAAGTGGGAGTCCATTTTCCCCTGGGGTCGCCTTGTGGAAGAATGATGTGCTTTATTACCAAGTCTCCAACTTGATACACTTGAAGCTTGACCTTTTTGTTGAACGCCTTGATCATACGCTTTTGATACATCTGACCATGGCAAAAAACAGCCAACCGCTTCTCGTCAATCAAGTTCAGCTGATCTAACCTAGTTTGAATCCGTTCATCTTCGCCTAGACCCGCTTCTTTCATTATCCTTAGAGAGGGAATTCGAACTTCTACAGGCAAGACGACTTCCATGCCATAGACCAAGGAGAAAGGAGTTTCCCCAGTTGACATATGAGCCAAAGTATGATAGCCATGGAGAGAAAATGGTAACATCTCATGCCAGTCTTTGTAGGTTACCATCATCTTTTGCATAATCTTCTTGATATTTTTATTGGAAGCTTCCACTGCGCCATTCATCTTGGGTATGTATGGATAAGAATTGTGATGCTTGATTTTGAATTGAGTGAAGATATCCATGATCATAGCATTGTTGAGGTTGGTTCCATTATCGGTGATGATCCTTTTGGGAATACCGTAACGGCAGATGAGGTTATGCTTGATAAACTTGGCTACCACGTTCTTGGTGACTGAGGCATATGAAGCAGCTTCGACCCACTTGGTAAAGTAATCAATGACAATTGTTGTACTCCAATTTTTCCCCCTAAGATCCCTTCATCATACCATGTTGATTCATTCACAACAAGATCACATTAGGGCTTTTGGTTCTCCTCCCTATCTTTAGTTTTGCTCTTTGAGGAATCACCAAGCACCTTAACTTGTTTTCTTTTGTGATCATGAATATTTTGTCTTGATTTTCTTTCTAATTAATAAAATTCAATGTTGGTTTGTCTTACTTGTTAATAATGTAGGTAAAGGCAATAAGGTTTAGCAAGTTGCTTCATGGGTTCATGAGTTTATTTCCATGCCCTAGTTAATAAAGCTTGAAAAGTCCAAACCTCACCATTGAATTTGTTTTGGAAGAAATGGCATGGCAAGGTTTATCTTGATTCACCACATTTCAAAGTTATCAAGATTTATTCAAAAGTACAATGGTTTGATTGAAGAAGTTGTCATGGTTTGACAAGGCCTTGTTCCCATTGGTCACAAGTGCATATTTCTCTATATTCTCAAGATATGGAAGTGGGTTTGATGGCTATGATTTCTCATTATCATCCTCAATAACTTATATTTACAAAGAAAGAGTGTTGGTACAAGAAGGTTGGTCAAAATTGTCAAAGTTCCTCAAAGCATTTTCTTGATCTAGGAGCTAGGGAGAAAGGAGGGGTAAGGCATCATAAGACTTTGAGAACGAGCTCGTAACCATTTGAGGTAAGGCTCAAGAGGGATGGAATTATTGTGCCCCAATGTCTTGCTATCTACCTTGTTCAACATCCTCCAGGCTCGAATAAACCTCTGGCGATGACCTTGATTGCCACTCTCGTAGTCAAATACTAACCCTTGAATCAGCATCTCATGTGGACCATCCCTTTGGGCATAACTAAACTGTCTTAAAGCTAAAGAGGGGTTATAGGTGATACCTCCCCTAATTCCAAGTAAGGGGACATTAGGGAATTCTCCATAATGGTCGAAGATGATAACATTCTCTATAGATCGGGAACACCAATGGATGTCTGAATGTTTAAGCGTCATCAACCTTTATGACCACCTTGATCCTTGCTCGTTCTTCAATACAGATTGGGGAAAATGCGAAATAAACCATCTTTCCAAGAGAGGAGTTCAAAACATAAGGATGCCTCTTTTCCTCATAGTGTGAGTGTGAAAGAAATGTAGGATGTCCCCTAGCAATGTAAGCACCGGGTTACGAGACATGAAGATTTTGACGGTGTTCACATCTATGAGTTGGTCAGGATTTGGAAACAAAACCATTCCATAGATGAGAAGAGCCACAATTTCCTCAAAATCTTACAAATCCAAAGAGTTCCAACAGTTTTGGGCTTTCTCAAACAAGAACTTTTCTAGGAAACCCTTGACACCACTCCTTGTCTCCCAATTAGTTGTGATATCAGATGGTTGCAAGTGTAGAACTTGAGTAATCTCTTTGGGCTTTGGATCTCTTTTTGTACCGTTGAAAGGTAGTTGATTGAGAATGGGAATCCTCAAGAGTTAGGAGAATTCTTCCAAAGTTGGCACAACTTGATAATTGGGAAATGTGAAGCAATGGTGTAGAGGATCAAAGAATTGGAAGAGCACCTTCATCATATCTTCATCAGTTTTGGAGGTAACCAAATTTAGGAGGCGGCCATGTCTTTCGGTAAATGGAGATTTCTCAAGAATCCTTGATTCTAACTCTTTGAGTTGAGGAGGAATCCTTACGAGATTGACTTGAATGGTTTTCCTGCGAATATAATCCATGTCCTACAAAACAGAAACAAAGATAAATCCCAAAAATCCTTGAAATGGTTAGTGAGTATGAGTATGATGTTATGGTGTTCATGATGTTATGTACAAGTAAATATAAACAAAACACACAAGTCCTTAGGTTTAGGCTTGCATGGGGTCTCATAGGTAAGTACCCTCTTGAAGTTTAGTTGTCTTAAACCTGTCCTAGCAATAGTAGTCGGGTTCTAAGGAGCTCAATATAATTGGTTTGTTTCATTGGTCATTGTTTCAGTGCAAGCCTCTTTAATGGTGACCAAAATATCCTAAAAAACCAAACCTCAATGAGTGTAGTATCGAGTATCTACCAACTTCGGATTGCACCAAAGCCGGTCATCTCACTACGTCCTAATGGCCAAGTTGGTCAAGTAAAGGTTCTAAAAGTCAATTAGTGCTTCATGACATCACTCAGCGGCCCCGTATTCTCCTTGACTACTCAAGGGCTACCGGTACCCACAAATATGTCGCACTAACATAGCTATTGCTTAGACCGTGTCGGTATACTCCGCATAATTTCCACAACGTATTGCTAGTTACCTATAAGGTATCCCAAATCCGGGTAGAGGATTCAAACCCAAACAAAGAACCAAAGTGTAAAGCATACAAGTCAAATAATGAAAGCAAATAAGTGTGATCTAGCCCTAAGGTAACCCCACTTTAAAGTAATTCCCCAGCAGAGTCGCCAGTTCTGTGATACGGTGGGAGAACTGACTTGGTTGTTTTGCGTTTGTATTCACAAATGTTGCGGTTAGCAAGAGTCACCATCGACTATTCTTTTATCCAAAAGGAAAGGCTGAAAAGAACAAGAAAGACCTTTAGATATGTTTTCTTGTGTTTGGGGGGTAGATTATGAAAAGGGAAGGTGTTAGCACCCTTTTCATCCATGGTTTTCCATGGGCTCTTAGTTACTTGCAAGATCACTTGCTTTTGTTGTTTGAAAATGTGATTTGTGTGTTTTTTTGAAAGTATTTTGTAAAGATGCCATCGTTTAGGCAAACTTTGTAATGATTCTCGTTCGTAAGAATGTATACAACGTGTTGATCTTTTGAAAATGTTTTCAAGTTTGAAAGATGTTTTGAATGTGTTTGGTGTTTGTTTTGAAAATAAGAAGGATGTTTTTGTTTTGAAATTGAGCAAGCATCTAGGAGTATTCTACCTACTCAAAAAGTATTTCATGTTTATTTCCTCTTTCCTTTGACATTGTTATCTTACCATTAATTTGGTAAGTAACCCTATCTTTGGATGTAAATGGGACGGACAAGGGTCATCGTATAGCCATAGAAGGCAACTTATGAGACGCTTTAGTAATTTTTAGCAAGGGACTAGATCGTTTTATCGAAGGCAACATCGAGGGACATCGTGGGACGACGATCTTTTTTTTCTTCCAAAAGGGTTTTTGCTAAAGCGTCCCATATTCGAGGGACATGACTGTTTTCCGAAAAGCAAACAAAGTGAGATTACCCTAGAGGTGCTAGTGTGCAAGTGTGTTTGTTTGCATGCATTTTGTCTTGCATTTAAAATTATATATTTTTTGATTTTATCTTACCATACATCCTAATTACTAGCAATATATGAAAGCAAAATAAAATACGGAAAATAAAATCCTAAGCTATTAATCATTAGGGGAATGAGGGTACAATTTTCAAATAGGGATGAAATAAGTGTCTAATGATTACAACCATATCGAACAACTGGGCAGCAATGAAAACATATGCATAAACAATGTAGAAAATGGGAGAAACTGCCTTTTGAACCATTATGTGTTGACACATGCTGTTATGCATCGACACATAACTTTTCCTTGCTCCTGTAAAGAAAAATCAGCTCAGTATGAGTCGACACATAATGGGATGTGTCGACTCATACACCTTCTTTATATCGACACATACGCATTTTGTGTCCACTCATAGACTTTTCAACCTTCTGTTTTGGGACCTGGAATCAGTATGAATCGATGCATGGGGTTTATGTATCGACTCATACCCTGTTTTTTACTAGGATGAGTCGACACGTGTACATATGTGTCGATACATACTGTATTTTTCTGCCTTAAACATTGTTTTATTGTCCATACATGTCAATTTACAGCATATGATTGATAAACATAAACAGCAAGCAAACAGTTAGCTAAAAGGAGCAATGATTACTGCATCTTATCTTCAAAAATAAATCATTAATGATGTATTAAAAATACCAAGTCAAGAAGACTTACCTTGAAACTGCACTTGGTGTTTGAAATCTGAATACTTTCCAAGATGCTGTGAGGGCTCCAATAAATCTCCAGACAGCTTGTTCCAAACTGTTGAAACCCAGTCAAGTTGTACAATATTGTTTTTATGTTTGGATGGTGAGGATAATGGCACTAACAAAAATTGTTTTAGTGTTTTTACAATCTCTATGTGCTAAGGTGTTTGGTTTATGGGAGAGTTTGTAAGATGGAATAATGGATTGAAGTTCTGTTTTGAATGAGATTAGAGCTTTTTTTTTTCTTTAATGATCCAAAGTTATAAAGAATACTGTTTTTCTGTTCAAAGACTCTCTATTCTCTCCAAAAATTCCCACCCTTATGTCTTATGAAACAGTCCCTTTTGTAGACGCTTGACTGAGGTTTTGGGGGGAAACAAAATAAGTCATTTTGAATGGTTTTTTCCCACTGTTTTGATACTTTATTCACACAATTTTCTTTTTCCATTTTGGTGCAATTTTGGGGCTGTTATGATACAGGTTGGGGCAGACTGCATAGAGCAGTTTTGGACTGTATAGGACAACATATGCATATTTGTGGTGCAGCATAGCACAAGTTTTTTTTGTAGGACAATAATGGAACGAGTTTTAGGGTGTTGTGGCAATGCAGCATATCATACTTTGTTCAACTTGGACAACAAGATTTGTAGCATGAAACAAATTTGGTCTTGGCAAGGTTTTGAGTCAAAGGGAAAAGTCCAAGCAATACAAAGTTTTAGGTTTGTAAACTTGAAAAAAATGTCACTTTGTAATAACTTGAATTATTTTCCTCATTTTAAATTATTTGGAATTGTAGTAAAAAAATGTCATGAAGCAAATGATATTAACAAGTATAGAAAATACTTAGAAAAATTTCAAAGTCTTGCAAAAGTTGGATTTTTGATTCTCTTGATTTTTGATGATCAAATTTCACATTTTGGATGTCTTGACGCAATGTGATTTTTGGGACTCAAATTCGGTCAAAAAGTCAAAGTTTGATCTTTTTTAGCGTCCGGTTGACTTTTTCCAGTCGAAACTTCAATTTTGCTCATTTTCCCCCTTTTGATAATTTGAATGATTTTCTTATAAAATTGTGATTTGAGGCTTGAAACTTGACTGAAGTAATTCTAAGGGTCCACGAAGATCAGTGATAGTCATTTGAAGCATTAGAAATTTGTATCTCTTTGTACATATTCAAACCCTAATTTGAGGTATTAGCGTTGAGGAGATTGTTTGACCTAGTCGGTAATTGCACAAACTCGAGGCATTGAAGATCTTTGTAGGAAATATCTTGAGAAATGAGAGGGAAAATTTTGGGGTACAACAGCGTCGACACGAATATTTTTAACCTTCGTATCTTTGGATAGAAGAAACTTAAATAAGGGAAGTTGTTGTACCCCAATTTTTGCCCCTAAGATCCCTTCATAATACTATGTTGATTTAATCACAACAAAATAACATTAGGGCTTTTGGTTCTCCTCCTTATCTTTAGTTTTTCTCTTTGAGGAATCACCAAGCACCTTGACTTGTTTTCTTTTGTGATTATGAATATTTTGTCTTGATTTTCTTTCTAATTAATAAAATTCAATGTTGGTTTGTCTTACTTGTTAATAATGTAGGTAAAGGCAATGAGGTTTAGCAAGTTGCTCCATGGGTTCATGAGTTTATTTCCATGCCCTAGTCAATAAAGCTTGAGAAGTACAAACCTCATCATCGAAGTTGTTTTGGAAGAAATGTCATGGCAAGGTTTATCTTGATTCACGACATTTCAAAGTTATTAAGATTGATTCAAAAGTACAAGGGGTTGATTGAAGAAGTTGTTATGGTTGGACAAGGCCTTGTTTCCATTGGTCACAAGTGCATATTTCTCTAAATTATCAAGATATGGAAGTGGTTTTGATGGCTATGAGTTCTCATTATCATTCCCAATAACATCTATTTACAAATCAAGAGTGTTGGTACAAGAAGGATGGTCAAAATTGTCAAAGTTCCTCAAAGCACTTTCTTGATCTGGGAGCTAGGATTTTGAACTTCAAAGAAGTATATCTTGCTCATCTTTTGGTATTTTTGAGTGATTCCAAAGACATACTTCTCTTCAAAGGGTTATTAACAAATCACTTCAAAAGTTCCAAGGAGTTTTCATGTGGAAAAAACTTGAGGATGAAGAAAGATTACAAGTCCTCTAGATGAACCCCCTTTTCTCAAGTGTAGCTTCAAATGATCATAACTTGGTCAATTTTTATCACCTTGAGCCCACTATTTTTCCATAATGATCTTTAGGATGTGAAATTTATTCCTTCTTTTATGTGAAAAGTGAGAAAATGGATGGAAGATGCCCTAAGGGTGCAAAAGATTATAGGTCATTTCATGATTTTTTTCCAACTTCAACAATTCATAACTCTCTCAATTTTTGGATACTTTTAATGGTTCAAGTTTCAAAATGTCATTAAAGAGGTCTATTTCATGCCATCTTTTTTGGTCAAGAGCAAATTCCAAGAGGAAGGCCATGTTTGGATGCAAAACATTATAGGTCACTTTTGAAGAAAAATTTGAAATATTTCTAAGTATGGAAAGTCAACCCTTTTTCTCCAACTTTGACTCAATGCAACTTTCATCTCAGGCATCCATTTGATTCCATTATTTTTCCATTGCAAGCTTGTAACCTCATCTTTCTAAAGCATCAAGAATCATTTCCTAAGACCCCTTGGGCTGAAAATGCCATTGTTTTGAAATTGGTAGCTTGAAACTGAAGTTTCATCACAAGTTAGATTTTAAAATCTTTGTTTTGGCTTCTAATCACAAGTTTTCCATGCGTTTTTGCTTCTAATCATGTTTAGAAACTTTCTAAAGGTGTTTAGCATCATGAAACATACGATTTGGCTGAGTTTTGATGCTAAACAAGTCATAGTTTGTTCATGCTGCAGACCCCTCATGATTTCCCTCCAAACTTCATCATTTCACACGCTTGAGGATCCCATTCATTCTCCTATAAATAAAGGGTCATCCCCCATTCATTTCCTCAAGCTTGAATAGCCAGAATCACCCTGCCAAACTTGTTTCATAACTCAATTTTCTGTAACTTATTAATCAGTGTTCAAGCCTTTTTTAATCCAATTTTTCTATCAATTCACCTTCCTTGATCTTCCATGAAACTAACCATACAATTACCTTCAAGAATCGTGCCCTATATTACTCCATAAAAGTCCAGTTTCAGAGCTCTGCAACTCAACTTCAATAGGTAAATTTCTCCATCAATTCTTCAAAACTTTGTTATCATTATGATGGTCTCATTGCCCTGGTTCTAGTCGCAACACTTGCTTTTATCTGGAAACATGTTTTGACCATGAAATTTCAATTCCCTTTTCAAAACTTTCCTTCCAAATTGCTTGAGCTACAATTTATATAAATTTGTCGCGAAGATGTGGTTGTCTTTGTCTTGAAGAGACGAAGCGAATGACATAGGTCTGAGCTTCTGATTTTACAGTTTGAGAGACCTGCAATTCACGTTGGCTGGAGGTTGCAGATGACGTGTCATCTTCCAACCAATGAAGGCGCACCACTTGTTTTTTTTTAATTTCTGATTTAATAAGTGATCCAGTGTTTTATTTACTAATGACCATGATATGCACAGGGCGCCAAATCCCTTGGATTTGATTACTAACGCGTTTTGACTCTCATCCATTGGCCCACATATTTTTGGTTTTTATTTTATTTTCTGATTTTTATATTTAATTGTTTTAAACTTCAAAAAATCATAGAAAATTCATTTTTAGTCCAAAAAATCTGAAAAAATTATGAATTTTTATTTTTATTTTTCTCTTCCTGATTTTTAGTTTTTCATAATTTTATTTTGTATTTTGATACTTTTTTATAAATTTTCACTTTATTTGAATTGTTTTAAATGTCTAAAAATACTTTTATGCATTTTTAAATTCTGAAAAAATTATGGAATGGTCCAATGATATTGTGACAAATATTGGTGACCTTATTTATTTTTTATTTCTAACTTTTTTATTTTTTATATCATTTTTGGTTTATTTTACTCATTTCTTTTAATTTTAAAAATAGTTTTTGACTTAAAAAAATTACCAAAAATTTTATAAAAAATATTTGAGTCCTTTTTTTATTTTTCTATGGTCTTACTTTTTATTTCTTGATTAATTTGAACATAGTTGATATTTTTCTCTTTTATTTCCATTTTAAAACATTTTAAAACATTTTTAATATGTATATTAAATGCAATATTATTTCGTGATTAGTTTCTGGCTGATGTTGGGTTGAACTTTTTATTATGAACTTTGTTAACATCATTGGATCCATGGTGTTGAGTCTAACTCCATAAAAATGGATGAATGATTTTAATAATAGTTTAATTAAAAATTAATTCAAATGTGGTTTGTATTTTTTCCCTCCCCTCTTCATCTCATCCCTTTCTTATTGCACTAAATGTTATTGGAGCATGATCTCTATATCATGTCTCAAAATAAATGGTGAATAGATTGCTATTGACCGGCCTCAAAATAGGTGCGACTTCTATATAAGTCCACTTACAATTGCTTAACATAGCGCTAAATTTTGTCGCAATTCGAATAAATGATCATTCGTGGCCCAAACCTATGTTTGCAAGCCCAAGTATGTTAATTTGATCCCTTTGATCCAATAAATTTGAGATTCATTGTGTGGAGGCTTTGGTTCTACCAATCCTCTAATGGATCTACAATACTTTTGGTCAACGCGGATCACTTAAACATCGTTGATCATTAAATGGTACTTGCGAGGATTCCAAATGGATGATATACTTGACAAAAAGAAAATGCAACTTGTTGTGTGGAGGCTTTGGTTCTACCAATCCTCTAATCATTTCCAAATGCAAGTTTCAAGATGGTCATCCAACTAATCACTAATTATTAATTTGTTTCACTTTATGCTTTTATTTTTTTATGCCTTGTGTACCATTTACTTTAAGCATTACATTTCATGTTATTTGTATTTTGCTCACTTGAGCATTTATATTCTTGTTATTCTTATTTTTCTCACTTGAGCCTTTCTTTTCTTTTTCAATACACCTAATAATCAACATGAACCCTAAAAAAGGCTTTAATGATACTTGGACTATTTGGTTACTATCCTTGGCATTATGGAGCATTGGACTTCTTGGACTTAGGATTATAAACCTTGGCCTATGTTAGAGACCTTGAGACCTTAATGAATATTTTGTCTGGAGCTCTTGAGGTTTACCTCAAGACATTGGGTTGTTTGTTTGTTTTGTGTGCAGGTTATTGTGATTACATTCTTTATTTGTAATCTGGAATTCACCCGTATACAACCGTTACTCTGCCCAATTTTTTGAAGACTTAATACACTTGAAGTTTGGTTCTCAAGAGGTCTAGTATCTTTGCTTGTTTGGTTTCAATCCAAAGAATGATAATTACATCTTGACTCATAATGTCAAGTATTGGCTTCTTGTTGGTTATATGACTCTTATCCCTAGCTTTTACCTTATGCTTTAGGATAGTCTCTTCTTCTCCTCCCATCTTCTTTAAGTTCAAAAATCTTCTCCCTCCTTTTGAGAACCCTTCTTGTTTCTAAATTTGAACCACTTTCATAATAAACTTGGACTTAGGTCCATGCATTTTCAAAACTTTTTTTTTTCATAAATAAATTTAAATCAACTTAATAATACCTTGACATTTTTTGTGAAAAGACTAAAAGTCAATCAATCTCAAACCATGTTGCCCCTTTGGATTATTTTTTATTTTAAAACCTTTCTCAAAAGGTTGGACTCTTGTCAATCCTTGTAGTGATGCAAACAACTATACTTCTACAATATGTAGTAAAGAGTGATATTTTCCACTTGGGTGTTGAGCGAGGCATTGTTGATTTTAAAATCCAAGCCAGATCCTCCACTTTGAGATGATGCAAATTCTCCTTTCTCATGATTGTGGGTAGTAAGTATGTTTTCCACACGGACAACGATGATGATGTCTTATATCATAAAATTAACCAACACACTTGTGTTATAAATTTTTTTAAAGGTGAACTATGTGTACCCTGATCCCCTATTGCACGAAAGGTGGTACGTAGGCACTAAAGGTTCACAACCGCGGCGGGTGCAAAAATCATAAAAAATATATTTCTTTTCTCACCTCCACCATCTATTTTACATACAACATTTTATATCCAAAATATACAGATTTTTCAAAGAAGTTCCTGCGGAGTACCGTAGATGTTTAGGGTACTAATACCTTCCCTTTGCATAACCAACCCCCTGACCTTGAGTCTTTTCCCCTCTTTTTGGGTTACTCGCTCTTTTCCCATTCCTTTGGAAACAATAAAGCGCGGTGACAATTTTTATTTTGATTTGTATAAGTCTAGTCAATCCAATGGCTTAGTCTTAAACATTTCTACCGCCACAGAAAAATGGCGACTTCACTGGGGACAGATTGGCTTCATGTTGGTCCATCCCTAAGTGGGTTAAACCTATCTTTGTTTATAGCGGTATATGTGCTATTGTTTATTATATATTATATGTTGTATGTCTGTTTGTTTGGATTTTCCCGGTTTTCAGGGTGCTTGGTGATTACTTATAATTCCTATACCCGGACTTGGGCAAACTTTAAGATAGGACGAGAGGTAAAGTCATGTTAACTTTGAAGGAGTAATCCCAAAAAAGGAGGCATGAGATCCCCCACTCAGTGGAGGCCCCTTTGACTGTAGTGTCGTTTACCGAGTAATCGGAAAGACGTACTGCTTTCGACCTGGGAGCCTGCTGAAGCTGAGGATCGTAGAATACCTAACCCATCTTGTCCTTTTAGGTGTAGTGCGGAAACTATGATGGAGTAATCCAAAAATAGTTGTCACGCGATACTACGCTCGGATGAGTTTTTCTTGAGAATATTACTAATTACCGAGCAAATCGGGAAGTTGGTAATATCTAAAGGAAGGATGTAGACTATGGGAACCTCTAGAACCTTGTTTGGAAAGTGATAACCCAGACCATACCTTATGGGTAGTACCTTAGACCTCATGCTCGTGACGTTGAATCTATGAACCCTATATGTGTGACCTTGTGTGTGATTGTTGCATCATGCATCCATGCACTCATAAGCATCTTTTGAAGGAATTTCATTTCAAGGGACTTAAAAGTTAACCATTTGTGAATATCTCAGGTACCTTTTTACCATGGATTCTGGAAAAATAAAGACCGGAAAATACAATTTCAAGGATCCCAAGATAGATGAGTTGATCAGTCTAATTCCTGAGATTGAGTGTTTTGCAGATTTTCGGAAGAAGTATGGATCCATCATTCCTCTCATGAAGCTTAGGATGAAGGAGGGTTTTCTCTCGACCTTGGTCCAGTTCTATGATCCGATGTATCATTGCTTTACTTTCCCTGACTATCAGTTGATGCCTACACTGGAGGAGTATTCTTATCTGTTGGATTTACCTGTTACCGATCATGTTCCTTTTACTGGTTTGGAGGGTGAGCCAAAATCACACAAGATTGCTGCTTTGATCCATCTGGGGAAGTCTGAGGTTGAAGCCCATATGACTACTAAAGGAGGGATTATAGGATTACCAGCTCAGTTCTTATTGGGGAAAGCTAGTTACTTTACTAGGATGAAAAGTACAGTTGCTTTTGAGGCCATCTTTGCTCTACTTGCTTATGGGTTGTTCTTATTTCCTAATATGGATAAGTTTCTTGATGTTAATGCTATCAGGATCTTTATGATTGAAAACCCAGTTCCTACATTGTTGGGTGATGCTTATTAATCTATCCATCTTCGGAATTCTTATCATGGGGGGATGATTATCTGTTGTACACCTCTGTTGTATCAGTGGTTTATCTCTCATATGCCTCAGTCTGATGCTTTTTGGGATATCAGGAAGGAACCCCGTTGGGCTCCTAAGATCATGGCACTTACTCACTCAATAATTGATTGGTATCATCGAGCTTACCAGGATGTAGAGATTGTTTTCAGTTGTGGTAGTTTCCCCAATGTACCTCTTCTTGGTACAAAGGGAGGAATTAACTATAACCCTGTTCTTGCACGACGACAACTTGGTTATCCGATGAGGGATAAACCAAATAATATTCATTTGAGGAGTTTCTTTCTGAAGAAGGGAGAAGACCATAAGGAAGCTAGGGAGCAGATTGCGAAGGCCTGGCGTCACATTTATAAGAAGAGTAGGAAAGATTTGGGACCAAGAGGGGATATTTCTTTGGAACCTTATCTTCAGTGGGTCCAAACGAGAGCTATTCAGTTGAAGATGCCGTATTCTCGGGAAACACCTATGCCTGATTTGTTTGTGAAGACCACTCCTCCCTTATTGGATGATATAGAAGAACTACAGCTTGCTTTAGTCAGGATGCAACAAGAAAGGGATGCTTGGAAGAATAAGTTCCAAAATTTAGAGTTTTCCTATAGAGAAGACTTGAAGGAGAAAGACGACTTGATTGAGATCCTTTAGAGTCGGGCTGTAGAGATCATGGAGAGGCAAGGGGATTTATTTTCTCCTATGCCTCAGTCAGATACTAGTTGCTCACTTCCTGATTCAGGTGATTGGAAGGAGGTGGCCACCAGATATGCTGAAGAAAATCAAAGGTTGAAGGCTCATATTACCAGGCTTACAGGGAAGCGCCAGCGTATAGAGTGATATTTGTCAGCTTTACTTCTTAGGGTTTTAGACTTTATTTTCATATTGTACTTGGGATTATTGAAACTTGTAATCCATTTTAAAGTTATTATAATAAATTTTTTCAGTATTTCAAATGTGTTACTACTTTGATATTTGCAATGTGTCTATAAATCTTTAAGTCCCTTGAAATATTAATAATAAAAATTAATCATGTGCATTTCATATCATGCATCATATTGCACGTATTTCTTGAATTTGTTATGCATATCCAGGTGTCTTACCAAGCTTCTTTACTTCGTTTAGCAAGTTGACTCACCACTACAACACTCGAGCTAATTTTAGAAGGAAGATGGGAAACTTAGAACAAGAGAATCGCGAGTTGCGCGAGGAGGTTTCTGCTTTGAAGGCTGACATGGACAATCTTACTGCTCTAATGGAATCTATGGTGGCTGCTCAGAATCAGCCACCGAGTGTTCAACCTCAACCAATAAGGGTTACTGCTGAAGCTCTGACTGTTCCTATATCTGCTACTCCAGCTGTTGTTCAGAATTGCATGCCTCAAGGTTATCCATGGGGAATGCCAAAGAACTTTGCGCCTGAAAGTTTCAATCTTGGTCCTCAAGAAGCTCCATTTGTTCAGACTACTGTTACTCCCGCACCCCCTGTGGTGCATGTTGCTCCTGCTGCACCTCCTTCGGTGAATAAGGTTCCATTTGTTAATGATGATATGTGTTGCCCTTTTCCTCCACCAAGTGAAGACTTGGGTCTTTATGATAGAATGGACGACTTTCAAGAACAGTTTGACAAGATGCAGAGGGAGATGAAGGCCCTCAGGGGAAAGGAGTTATTCGGGAAGAACGTGAATGAATTATGCTTGGTCCCGAATGTTAAGATACCTGCAAAGTTTAAGGTCCCAGAGTTTGAAAAGTACAAGGGAAACACTTTCCCTCGTGCTCATCTGGTGATGTATGTAAGAAGAATGTCTACCCATACTAATGATCAGCGTCTGCTGATTCACTTTTTTCAAGATAGTTTGACCGGTGCTGCGCTGAAGTGGTATATGAGTTTGGACAGCGTCAACATTCATACTTTCAATGACTTGGGAGAAGCATTTATCAAACAATACAAATATAACATGGATATGGCGCCTGACCGTGATCAACTCAGGGCCATGGTCTAGAAATACAGGGAATCATTCAAAGAATATGCACATATATGGCGTGAGGTAGCCGCCCAAGTGATTCCTCCCATGGAAGAGAAGGGGATGACTAAGATTTTATTGAAAACTTTGGGTGCTTTCTACTATGAGAGGATGGTAGCGAGTGCGCCAAGTGACTTTACTAAAATGGTAGGCATGGGTGTCTGGTTAGAAGAGGTTGTAAGAGAGGGCCGTTTAACAAAGAGTGAAGGTTTTGGAAATACGAAGAAGCCATCCTATGGGTTTACCAAAAAGAAGGAAGGAGATACAAATGTTGTTATGCAAGAGAGGAGAGTTAATCCTCCTAGAAGAAGTTATCAGCGTCATCAGCAAGTCGCCTCAGTTACTCCAGTTGTTGGTATAGCTCCAACCACTATTGCTTATCAGAGACCATCCCAGCAGGGGAATCAAGGGTATAATCAGAAAAGGGAGAGTTATGACCCCATTCCTATGAGTTATATAGAGTTACTACCGACATTAATTCAGAAGAAGTTGGTTCAGACCCGATCACCTCCCACTGTACCATCACCATTGCCTTGGTATTACAAGACAGACCAAACATGTGCTTTTCATCAGGGAGCACCAGCGCATAATGTTGAGAACTGCTATCCTTTGAAGACTGAGGTGTAGAAATTGGTGAAGTCCAGTATTCTATCCTTCAAAGATATGGGCCCTAATGTGAAAGACAATCCTCTACCCAAGCATAGAGGAGAAAAATGTTGTGAATATGGTGGCCGGTTGTCCAGGCGACTTCCAAAATTTTGATATTAATCTGGTTAGAGGAGATTTGGTGAAAATGCATGCAGACCTCTGTGAATTTAGCTACTATACGCATGACCATGCCGGTTGTGCTATTTATAGTACAGACATACAGGGTTGCAACAAAATAAAGGTTGATTTGTAGGAGATGGTGGATGAGGGCCTCATCCACATAATCAAGCCTAGGGCAGAGTATGAAGAGGAAGTGAACATGGTTTCTGGATGTCCTGGAGAGTTCATAATTTTTGATGTGGAGTATATGAATGAGGACCTTGTGCAATTGCACGCTACTTTCTACCACATGGTTGGTCAGGTGGAACATCATTATGGATCTTACCGAGTTTGCTACCAGGACTCCCGAGGATGTTCAATTGTGAGAAAAGGTGTTCAATTGTTGTTGGATAATGGAACCATCAAGGTTACAGGTCAAAGGGATGATTACCATGAAGTTGATATGATTGAGGTTTGTTTGGCTGAAGAAGAGTCGGATGATGAGTATTTCTCCTCATATGAGGATTTGTTTTCCAGAGACGACTAAATAATCATTGATTATGTTGAAGAAGGGGTAAACGTTTTTGTGCCTTGTTTTGGTACACCTTCCCACTTTGAAGTTGAGTATCATAGCAAGCCAGCTATTACTCCATTGGTGATTAGTTTTTCGGGTCTTGTCCCCTACAAGTCAGATAAGGCAGTACCCTACAAATATAATACTAAAATTTTGGAGGATGGTGTGGAAGTTCCCATCCAGCCAATGCTTGATGTTAGAAATATTGCTGAGACTAGTAGAGTGACCTGCAGCGGTCGTGTATTTGCACCAGTTGTTTGAGGAGATGTGAGTACTGGAAAGAAAATTATTGAAAATGTTGAACCCAAGAAGGCAGTAGGTAAATCTTGTGGAGCTACGCTAGAGAAAGAGGTGGATGATATTTTGAAGACAATCAAGATGAGCGACTACAAAATTATGGATCAGCTACTGCAGTCTCCTTCAAAAATATCTATCTTGGCTTTATTGATGAACTCCTCTACTCACAGAGAATCTTTGATGAGGGTATTGGACCAAGATTTTATGGAAAGTGGCATGCCTATAGACCAATTCAATATTGTAGTAGGGAACATTACGTCATGTAATAACCTGAGTTTCTGCAACGATGAATTTCCAGATGAAGGAAGGAATCATAACTTGGCCCTCCACATCTCTATGAATTGCAAGAATGATTCACTACCCAATGTGCTGATTGATAATGGATCTGCTTTGAACGTTATACCAAGGAGTACACATATGAAGTTGAAATATTAAGGAATGCCCATGCGCCCAAGTGGCATTATTGTGAAAGCGTTTGATGGATCAAGGAAATCTGTTATTGGTGAAATGGACTTACCTATTCATATATGCCCACATTTGTTTCAGATTACTTTCCAGGTCATGGATATTGTACCCGCTTATAGCTGCTTGCTGGGAAGACCGTCGATACATGAGGCAGGGGCTGTCACTTCGACTTTACACCAAAAGCTGAAGTTTGTATGTGAAGGAAAAGTGGTGATTATAAATGGAGAACATGCATTATTGATATCTCATTTGTCCTCTTTCATCATTGTGGAGGCAGATGAAGCTACTGTTGGAACCCAATTCTAAGATTTATCCATTGACAACATAAGGGGAAATGAGAATTCTATGGTTTCACTTAAGGATGCACAACGGGTTATGCGTAATGGTCATAGTAAGGTATGGGGACAGATTGTGGATCCTCTTGTAAACAAGAACAGAGCTGGCCTGGGGTTCTCTTTGAAGAATGATAAAGGTAAGAGCATGAAGCCAAAGTCTGCTACAGGCAAGTATCAAGACATCTTCCGTAGCGGGGGTTATCTTCACCCAACTGTCTCCGGGATTAATGCCATTGTGGAAGATAAAGCAGAGCTAGAAATGCCGAATTATGTGACACATGGAGTTAGGGTTCAGAACTGGATCACCATTGATGTTTCCTCTTGCATACATGTTTCAAAGTAATTTAATTTATTTTGTTAATATTTTTGAAAAGCTTTCACTCTGCCCAAGGTGAAAGTATTAATATTGTACGGGCTTATCTTTGCTGTGACTTTTAGAATCAATAATAAAAGTTGTCTTTGTATCCCAAATTATGTTTTATTTTTTGCTTTTTTTCTTAGAAAATGGTAATCAGAAAAAACCTTTCAAAATAAATAATAACTGAAATTCAATATGCATGATCACTTGTTATATGTGTCAGTTTCTAAAAACAATCATAAATCATATGTGCAGATTAATTAAAAAACCCGTTGAATACTGTTGTACCCCAAAATTTGCCCTCTCATTTTATCAAGATTTCCCCTCACAAGACTCCTTGAACTCCAGACAGGATTAAGGTTTGCTCTGCTCAAGGCATCTCCTTGCACTGATGACCTAAATTAGGGTTTGAGTTTGCACATGGATTTTTGGACTTTCAATTCTCAAAGTGACTTTAATACTTCATGTTGGACTTATAAGATTGCCTCTACCAAGTTTCAAGCTTTAAATCAAATTTTTGCCCAGTCAATTGGACAGTTGACCTAGAAATCAGTTGTATTAGGGAAAAAAGTCAATTGTGGCCAATTTACTGTCAAACCTCACAATTTTTGATCCACATCAACATTATGGACTCATATGGACCATTTGATCAAGTTTGGACCACAACTCCTCAAGAAATTTGATCAGATCATCAAAAGGACAAAATGGTCATTTTTAGGGTTTTGACTGTACAAGGGAAACTTCTGATTTTTAACCTAGCCAATGGAAAATTGGGCTCAAGCATGGATTCAAGGACTCAATGGAATCATCTTTACCTACTCATAAGGTTCAAAAGATCTCAAATGCATTGGATTGACAGATGAATTTTTCAGTTAACTGATCAAAATTTGACTGTACACTGAAAAGTCAAACTTTGACTTTTTGGTCAAAATCAAGTGCCAAGGGTCATTTTTCATCAAGATGAATCAAAACATGAAACTTGTTCATCAAGAAACCCAATTTTGCAAATTAGGGTTTAAGATTGAAAATTTTCATAACTTAGAATTTTTCTAAGTTATGAAATTTTCTCATTTTTTCCCAACTTTGCCCAACATTTTCACCATGATGCATTTGGATTCAAACAAAACTTCCAACATGAAAGTTGTAGTCCCCCACAAAGTCTACAACTTTGAATCACAAAGTTTTCCAAAAAGAAGCTTGAATATCAAGATATGATTTTTGGAACAAGGGTCCATGAAACTTTTAACTTAGTGAAATTTTGCCCAAATTTAGGCAGGATTTTGACCTATCTTCATGGCAATGTTTCACCTAGTTCCACTTGGAATCTCAAAATGCATTTCAAATATGGATTTTAGATCATGTTAAAAGATTTCCAAAATGTCCAAGAACTCTCCAAAATCATTTGTGGTTATGGAGAATCGAAGGCTTGAAGTTGGCAAAAACTCACTTTTGATCCATGGCATTTTCATATTGATACAAGTTGCAAACTCTAATCAGCCTTGTTTGTACTTGATTACAAGTACCAAAACCCTTCCATACTCAATAACTAAATTCAAATCCTTTAGTTTGAGGCTTTGTTCTGGTTATGGGAGGATTACACAAAGAATTAACCTTAAAATAGCAAAAAGGCAACATTGCCATTTTTGTCAAATTTGCTTTATGTCAAATAGAATCCTTGAGCCTTGAACAAGATCTAGTACAACACACAATATACACAAACTAAGGGGGACAAGATTGTAAAGTGCAAGCTGATAGATAGCCTGTACAGGCCTGTCTTGCATCATGACTTACTTATGCTTAAAATACAAGAAACTTGTCAAAATCAAGAGAACTGGCACATATGTTATAACCAAGCTTAACAAGCATTTGAAAGGAGTTCTTGACATTGCATTGAGCCTGAAACACGAGCCTTTGATCCCTCAAACACTCTTTAACATCAAATTACCTTCCTCTTGCAAAAACAGAGCAGTTCCTGCACTTGGAGTTCCATAGCAAAAACCCCTCGTGCGTTTTGCCCCAAACCTGTTCAAACACATTCCATATAACCTATCCAAGCTATCCCAACCATTAGACACTGACTGTAACTCCATTTGCAAGCTTCACCATTTCTGTTTTCAGCTTGTGCAGGTTGAGTTCTACAAGCCTGTTCAAGCACATTCAAAGCAAACTAGGCATTGGGGAAGGTTAGAGGAAGTTCAAGCAAGCTCCCAAACATCTCAGGCCTCACTGAAAAGCTCCACATTACCATACACGAAGTCAACTGAAACAGGTTTTTGTCAACTTCCTATCTCTCTATTTAGGAATCATTAGGCTTAGGTTTGTGAATAAAAAATGTAGTATTCATAGCCATGAAGTTGTACATATGCTCAGTTTTCATTTAAGTTAAATATGTTAAGAGAATTTGATTCATGAACTTCCTGAAAAAGTTAGGTTAGAAATTAGGGCCAGAGAAATTCTCTCTGGTCTTTGAGAGTTAGATTAAGTTTCTTATATGGTTGAATTCGTCTTGAAAAATGCTACAACTTTGATGTTATGAGTTTTTGCATTAGAGCACGTATGCAGGATCTGGACATTTGTACAGGGCGCGCGTTTTTGTTTTTGACAAAGGTTGAAGATGAATTTCATGGGATGGGCTTGGTTCCGGCTCACTTTTTGCACCCCATGCCTTGCTGACTGCACCCCCTGGCCCATTTCTTTATATTTTTATATTTTTGTATTTATTTTTCATTTCTGATTTTATTTTATTATTTTCCAAACATAACAAAAAAATACCAAAAACATTTTTATAAATTTTCACATTTATTTTTGTATTTTATTTTATTTTTCTAACATAAAAATAATTTAGTTAGTATATACTTTTACTTTATTTGATGAAAACTTGAAAATAATACATAAAAATATTATACCTTTATTTTTAGTTATTTATACTTAAATAATATTTTTTTTAAATATATTTTTATTTTGTACATATTTTATTTTATTTTATTGTACATGAATAATATAATTAATATATATTTACTTTCTTAAAAGAAAATTAGGGTTTTTACCCCTTAATAAAAAAAAATAATCTTTTTATTTCTTTTTTAATACATTAAATATTATACTTTTACATACATAAAAAAAAACAAAAAAAAACATCTTTTTACATAGTTATAATATTTTGCACATTTATATTTAAATTGCTTATTTAATTATTGCCAATTTATTTATTTGTACCATTTATTCAATTTGGATGTAATAGTAAATATTAGGGTTTTATTTTCTTGCAAATATTCCCCATTCAAAATTGTATCCCCCTCCACATACCAATGTTGTAATAACTTAGGTTTATTTTGCGCACTTGATGCTTTCAAATATGCCATGATTAGAGATTAGGGTTTGTATGCAAAAAATCCAAAATCAAACAAATAGCTTGACTAATACAAAGACAAAAAAGCATGTAAATTAACAACACAATGCCCACTTGCACCCCTAGGGTTTCATCCACTTGTTGCCTTGAAAATGGCCATGTTATGCATGTTGAGTATCTTGGCAAAACAAAAACAAAACAAAAGATCATATTCCCTCGATGACGCTATCTTGGTTGCCCATAAAAAATGATCTAGTCCCTCAAAAATTTGCTAAAGATACTTAGCACAATTGCTATCATGGTCAATACGATGACTCGCGCCTGTCCCGTTTAACATCCTAATACAAGGTTGTTTACCAAATGCAATGGTAAAACAACACTGTCAAAAGGGTTAAAAATGTGTAGGAAAGATCTTTGAGTAAAATAGTGTAGACAACTCTTAGTTACTTGATCAAAACTTGCAAAAAAACATCCTTGCTATTTTCAAACACACCTCACAACACAATTTCAAAACATTTCCCAAATATCAAACTTTCAAAACATTGAAACATCTTTTCAAAAGACAATACACCTTTGTATACATTCAAACAAGAATCATTACAAAGGTTGCCACAATGATGGCCTCTTTTCAAAACATTTTCAAAAACCACACACAGAGCACCATTTCAAACAATTGGAAAAGCAAAGCAAGTGATCTAAACAAGTAACTAAGAGCCCATGGATAACCATGGATGAAAATGGTTCTTGCACCTTCCCTTTTCATAATCTACCCCCCGAACCCAAGAAAACATCTCAAAGGTCTTTCCTGTGGTTTTTGACCTTTCCTTTGGATAAAATAAAAAGTCGGTGGCGACTCTTGCTAAACCGAAACATTTGCAAACACAAACGCAAAACCTCAAGTCAGTTCTCCCACCGTATCACAAATACAATGACCCTGCACCCTCTCCCAACATTGAATGTCCTGTGTATGGGGCCGAAGAAGAAGACTATGATGAGATTTCGGAAGAGGTCTAACGGTTTCTTGAGCACGGGGAGAATTCCACTCATCCATATAAAGAGCCATTGAAAGTAATCAATTTGGGTTCAGAAGAAGATCCGAAGGAAGTCAAGATTGGAGCGTTACTACATCCTGATGTGAAGAGCAGGTTGATTGAGTTGCTGAAAGAGTATGTGGACATTTTTTCTTGGTCTTACCAAGATATGCCTGGTCTAGATACAGATATTGTAGAGCACCATTTGTCGTTGATGCCAGAGTGTCAGCCAATCAAACAGAAGTTGCAAACAACTCACCCAGATATGGCAGTGAAGATCAAAGAGGAAGTTCTAAAGCAGATTAATGTCGATTTTCTTGTGACATCAGTGTCCCTCAATGGATTTCCAATATTGTCCCAGTATCGAAGAAAGACGGAAAAGTTCTCATGTGCGTAGATTACAGAGATCTAAATAAAGCTAGTCCAAAAGATGATTTTACATTGCCACATATTAATATGTTAGTGGATAGCACAGCAAAATCCAAAGTTTTCTCGTTCATGGACGGATTTTTCGGGTATAATAAAAAAATAATGGCTCCTGAGGACATGGAAAAAACAACGTTTATCACACCCTGGGGAACATTCTATTATAGAGTGTTTCCCTTCGGGTTGAAGAACGCTGGTGCAACGTACCAGAGGGAAATGACAATCCTATTCCATGATATGATGCACAAGGAATCGAGGTATATGTTGATGATATGATTGCTAAATCCCAGACTGAAGAAGGGCATGTAGAATATTTTTTGAAGTTGTTTCAGAGTTTGAGGAAGTATCGTCTCCGCTTGAATCCAAATAAATGTACCTTCGGTGTTTGGTCAGGGAAATTGTTGGGTTTCATTGTTAGCCAGAGAGGGATTGAAGTTGACCCTAATAAAGTCAAAGCAATTCAAGAAATTCCAGCGTCGAGAACTGAAAAGCAAGTCAGAGGGTTCCTCGGGCATTTGAATTATATTTCCAGATTCATTTCCCACATGACTGCAACGTGTGAGCCGATCTTTAAGTTGTTAAAGAAAGATCAAGGTTGTGTGTGGGCAGATGATTGCTTTGATACGGTGGAAGAACTGACTGTTTTTGAAATGTTGGTTTGCGTTTTGCGTTTGTATTCGCAAAATGTCGCGGTAAGTAAGAGTCGCCACCGACTTTTATTTTATCCAACAAGGAAAGGAAAAAAACACAGAAAAATTCCTTTTTTGAGATATTTCTGAGTACGGGGGGTAGATTATAGAAAGGGAAGGTATTAGCACCCATTCTATCCGTAGTTATCTACGGGCTCTTAGGTACTTGCTCATCATTTTCAAAATTGTTTTCTTTGTGTTTGTGGACTTTGAAAAGTTTTTGTTTTAACTTCGATTTAACTCTTGCTTCTGTCTTCAAGAGTGTAATGAAGTGTTTTTGAAAACTTGTTTGTAAAAGAGTGTAAGTGTGAGAAATTTGTTTGGAATGAGCAAGTACTTAAGAACTAATCTACCTACTCGGAAAAAAAATCGTTCTATGTTCGTTTCCTTTAGACAGCGCTATCCCACTATTAATGAGTAGGTAGCATCATCGTTGGAGTTTAAGGGTCAATTCGAAAGGGACGTAAGGTCACTAAAGCAATGTTAGGACGTCTTAGTAATAACCCTAATGTCTTAGATCATTTATCCGAGGCAACAATATCCGAGGCAACCATTCTGAGGCAACTATGATCTTTGGACAAAAGGACGACCACTAAAATATCCTATACTCAATGACCGTTTACCGAAGGCAACCAAGTGGGAGTGTACCCTAAGAGTGCGCATGTGCGAATGTGTCAATTTCAGATTATTTTATCTTTGCACATTTAGGGTGATCTAACTGTTTTAAATTCAGACATTCATTCTTGTCATGCAAACCCTATTATCAAACATCTAACAGTTGAATATTTGCATAAATTAAAGTGCGGAATTTAAACTAAGCTATTACAAGGCTTCGGGTATTTACATAGCCAAAAACAAACCCTTTGAAATTAAAAGCGGTAAAAATAATAAATGTCCTAATTTAATTATTACAAACCAGGAGCAGATACAATAATTGGGTAAAAAATAAAGCGCGCGAGAAAATTAGATCGAATGTGAAACTAGGGTTTTGACCCTCCTAATTAAAAGAAAATGTTTTTGTTGTTTTTAATATTAGAAATAAGTTTTTTTCTAAATTAAATGCTAAGTTAATTAATTATTAAATTAATAAATGAAATATAATTAAAAGACATATTTTTGGATTTTTGGTTATTTTAGGAAAGAAATAAAATAATTAAGTTAGTATAAATCCTATTTATTCTAATTGATTTTAATTATTTACAAAAATAAATTAAAGTTATCTAACATAAATAACCTAATTAATTAATTGATTAATTTACTAAAAATAAATATCTAAAATTTAATTGGTGAAAAATACTATTTTTTATAATTTTTTGATAAAAAAGAAAATTAATTTGATGGTTAGTAAATAAATAATAAATAATTAAATGAAATAAAAAGATATAAAAGATGAGAGATGGGCCTGAAAGTGGGGTGTGCATAGCAAGAATTTGGGCCCATTGAGATGAGGTCCGCTTTGACTTTTGTGATTCTGTAGGTACGCGTTGACTATGGCTTATGGTGTGCTTTCAATGGTGGCCACCAGATTTAGCCATCTGGCCATCTGGCGCGTTGATGATGAAGGAGTATGGTGGATCTCAGGCTCACGCATGCATTGGATCACCTGTAAGAAAATGTGAAAATAGCAAATGTTGGAGGCAGGGATCGAACCCCTGACCTCCAGCCTCTAACGCCTTAAGCATCTACCTGGCAACCACTGCGCTGTTTTGTTTTGATTGTTATCATATTACAAAATAATAATAATATAAGAAAATGAATGTTAGTGGAAAACAAATGAAAAAGTGCGCTGGAATTTGAATAGGCCAGTGGGGGAGTGACACCTCATCGTCCCCTTCCTCTCCCCGTGGCTAAAAACTTGTTCACCTATACCTACGGACAAACGTCCATTGCTACAAGCCTGAGCTTCCTCAAAATCCTCCACAGGCCATGGAAATAACATCTAACACCATGGTTATACTCGTCTTGTCCTCCTGATCTCAACGATACCCATTACCAAAGCCAATTGTCCCTGAAATTGAAAGCCCTAAAACCAAGCTCGAAAACCTAGAAATGGTGATTAACGCTACAGGCTACATAAATGAAATTGAATATTGCAGAAAGTTTGTAAATGTTATGGTGATCAAGAATGTACAATTATTTCAACCTAACAATGCATAAATCGTGAGTTTCGAATTCAAGAACATGGGTGTAACGTGAATGAATTACAGAGCGATTTGGGGCTTGAACGGCTTAGTTCTTGATTGCTTTAGGTTGCTGAGAGTGCCAAGAAGCGATTGGGATTGATATCAAGCCTTGAGGATGCCTCTAACTATCAATTCGATCTCACACTTTTTGCCTTTTTTTTCAAAACTCGCTCTTGCTCTCACGCCTCTTTCTAACCTGCCTAAAGGTCTGCATGCCTTCTTTATGTATTAGTGAAGGAATTAGGGTTGCAAAATTGGTTCAAATCTTTTTCTTTCAATGCCTTTGATATTTGATTTGATTCACTTTAAAAATCTTCCAAATTTGGCTTATTTTCAATCTTTTTGTGCACACAAGCCTTGATGTGAATTTGAATGATGCTAGCTGTTCAATGAAGTCTGAAACAAACACAAAATCCCTTGTTATCAATGTTTTGGATTTTTATTTGATTTAATTTGATTTAAATTGAATTAATTCAAATAAAAACCAAGTTAAATAATAAAAAAAATGATATGGACAAGTGGAAAAGGCTAGAGCACGTGGGCTATGTTGCCAACTTAAAACAAGTGAAAAAGATTGGGCCCATTTGGCAAAATTTGAAGTTTTGGGCATAGTTGACTTTTGGCAATTTTCCAAAAAAGGTCAACTTCACCAATGTATAACTTCCTCAATTTTGAACCTTTGGAGCTGTTATTGGACTTTTTAGAAATCTTGAGATGTCCTCTAATCAACCCTTTTGGTCTCATATCATTTTGATATTCCATGCTCATGTATGAAGCTTTTACAAAAAATGTGTTTTTGTTGACTTTTCAAAAGGACCTATAATGTCCAAATTCATAACTTCTTGTGTGTGCATATTTTGAACTTGGGGGATGAAGATGGATTGTAGGGAATTGAATCCTATTCAAAATGAGATTTGGATGGGTCATTTATCATAAAGTATGAGAAAGTTATGCTTGGTCAAAGTTGAGTTGACTTTTCCTACAAAACCCTAATTTAGCAACTTTTGAATCTTGATGAATTGTGAGCAATCCTTGATGAATCATGATCAACCCTTGATCAAATGATGAAATATACTTCCAAATAAGGATGTTGACCAAAAATCTTGAAGTTTTATTGCATGTGGGTCACAGTTGACTTTTGCCCTAACATAGTCGATTTTTGGACCTTTGAGCAATTGACTGAGCAAACTTCCTCTGTAAGGCTTGAAACTTGACATGGATGATCTTGGGAACATATTAGTACAATGGTGAGCACTTGGGATCACTTGGACTCAAGTATCTTGATGCAACATGAAACCCTAGTTTGAGGTAGACTGCCTTAGGAGAGAGCTTGCCTGGATAACCCTTGAGCAACTTGATAATCTTTCTTGCAATGTTTTGAGAAATATGGGAGGGCAAATTTTGGGGTACAACAACTGCCAAATGGAATTTGAAAATATTAAATAATATCTGGATAGGCCCGCTCATGTGTTTACAACAGAGGAGGTAGTAGATGAGAAACCTTGGTATTATGATATCAAGCATTTTCTTCACACTCGGGAATATCTGATTGGTGCATCGAATAAAGATAAAAAGACACTAAGAAGATTGGCCAGCAGTTTCTTCCTCAGTGAAAATGTGTTGTACAAGAGAAATTATGACATGGTCCTGCTCAGATGGATGGATAGACACGAAGCAGACATGTTGATGCATGAGATTCATGAAGGCTCATTTGGCACTCACGCCAATGGACATTCGATGGCTAAGAAGATGCTAAGGGCAGGTTACTATTGGCTGACAATGGAATCTGACTGTTACAAATTTGCAAAGAAGTGTCATAAATTTCAGATTTATGTGGACAAGGTTTATGTGCCTCCGAAACTTCTCAATGTTATTTCTTCCCCGTGGTCCTTCTCTATGTGGGGTATTAACATGATTGGGATTATATTGTTAGAACATAGTTTGATTCTACAACCCTTAATTAGAGTTTTGATGATAACAAAATACAAAGAATAAATAAATTGTAAGAATTTTATATAAGAAAAATATGCTTCTTAAAATTATGTTCTGTTTATACAAAAGTTCTGATGGAATCAGCATCAGCATCAGAAGCATCAGAAGATCAGTAATATGTCAGCATCAGAAGATCAGTAACATGTGCTACACGCTGAAGCTACCAGATCATACGCTGAAGCTTGATGACTAGAATCTGCGCATTAAACATATACACTCTGACTCTGATCAAAGATCCTCACCAAGTCATCAGCACTCAGAAGCGTCAGCATAAGTTAAAGCAAAGAAGACTCTGAAGCGTTACTAAGTATTCAAGACAGATTAATTGCTAACGGCTTTATTCAGACAAGATCTTCTTCAAAAAGGAAAGTGTGTTATTATCATTAAACAGGCTTTATGGTCAATGTATCTTTGCCTTGCCTATATAAACAAGTCTGTGTGAGAAAAGACGCACGCATGCACTCATACATTTTGCTAAGCTTTCAAAATCGCTTACACAAACGTTTTAGCAAATTCAATTCACTCCAAGCTTAAATTGTGTATTATCACAGTTGTGATATATTGTTTTACTAGAAAACGTTAAACACATTATTGTTCAATTATTTGTAAGATATTTCCTTGAGATAAACCGGTTTGTGGTTATACTCAAGAAGGCTTTAACAGTTGTTAAAGTGGCTGTGTAATCCTTTGAATGTAGTGGATTAAGACCTCGTTAGAGAGAGGCGAAATCACCTTGACGGGTGGACTGGAGTAGTTTGAGATCAAACGAACCAGGATAAAAATACAGTGTTGTCTAAGTATTTGATTTAAGTTTTACAATTCAACCCCCCTTCTTGTGTTTTTCACATCTTCAATTGGCATCAGAGCGCCTGGTTCTGAGCTTATAACACTTAACCGTGCCAGTACAAGATCCAGCGTCAGAAAAACACAATGGCAGGACCAAATCAAAACATCAGCAATGACAACAATAAAGAAAGAGACAGATTTAGTGGCAAACCTCCAGTCTTTGATGGAGAGAACTTTGACTACTGGAAAGACAGAATTGAGAGTTTATTTCTGGCCCATGATGCTGATCTATGGGACATGGTGACTGATGGATACATGCACCCAGTGGATGGAAGTGGTCAGAAGATTGACAGGAAAACAATGTCTGATCAGCAAAAGCATGAGTTCAGAAATCATCACAAGGCCAGAATAATTCTTCTCAGCGCCATCTCTTATTCAGAATATGAGAAGATATCAAATAGAGACACTGCAAAGAATATGTTTGACTCTCTGAGAATGACGCATGAAGGCAACATTCAAGTCAAAGAAACCAAAGCCCTTGCACTCATTCAGAACTATGAGGCATTCAAGATGGAAGAGAGTGAATCAATAGAAACTATGTTTTCAAGATTTCAAATTCTTGTTGCTGGTATAAAAGTTCTTGACAAAGGGTATTCTACTGCTGATCACGTTAAGAAGATCATCAGAAGCTTGCCAAAACAATGGAGGCCAATGGTCACAGCGCTTAAGCTAGCCAAGGATCTCAACAAAATCTCCCTGGAGGAACTTGTCAGCTCCCTCAGAAGTCACGAGATAGAGCTAGAAGCAGATGAACCTCCAAAGCAAGGTAAGCCATTAGCTTTAAAATCTAACAGAAAATATGACTCCAAAGTTTTGCAGGTTGTGGAAGAAACCTCTGATGGGTCCTCATTAGAAGAAGATGAGTTATCTCTCCTCTCCAGAAGGGTGAACCAATTGTGGAAGCAGAGGCAAAGGAAGTTCAGGAATCCCAGAAGATCAGAAAATCAGAATAAATCTTTCTCCAGATACAGAAGGTCAGAATCCTCCTCTGGACACAGAAGATCTGAAGGTTCTTCAGGAAACAGAAAGCCAAACAACAAAGACATCATCTGCTATGAATGTAACGACCAAGGGCACTAAAAAAGTGATTGCCCAAAGCTTCAGAAGGAAAATCCCAAAAAGAAGTTTGGCAAGGAAAAGAAGAAAAGTATCATGGCTACATGGGATGATTCTAACACATCTGAAGCTGACTCAGAATCAGATGATGAAAGAGCAAACATAGCTCTCATGGCAAACATACCAGAAGACAGTGAAGCTTCTGAGTCAGAATCTGAATCAGATACAGAAGAGGTATTCCCTGACTTTACTATAAACTTTACTAAGGATGAACTAGCTGAAAGCCTTAATGAAATTCTGGAAAGATATCAGCAGATCAGAGTCAAATTCAGAAACCTGAAAAGGAATCTTGCTTCTGACTCTGATAAGACTGAGAGTCTCAAATTTGAGAATTCTGAGTTAAAAGATAAAATTTCAAAATTAGAAAACCAATTGCAAAACTCTCAGAAGGAAACAATCCCTGAAACTCCCAGCAATGCTGATGAGATCATCAAGGAGTATGATCACAGCTTTCAGAAGTTTCTAGCTAAAAACATAGACAGAAGCAAAATGGCTTCAATGATCTATGGAGTTAGCAGAAATGGCAGAAAAGGGATAGGATATCAAGGTAATGTACCTACACCAAAAAATGCCATGGATTTAGTTATAAAACGTACTCCACTTGATTCACACTTTATATATGGGAACACACATGACATAAAATATACAAGTAGTGATTACTCTGTCAAACCAAAATTCAACCAGAGTTTTGGTAAAACTAACAAATCAGGACCCAAGAAAATGTGGGTACCTAAGGATAAAATAATACATGTGGCATATATCTTTAGCAGCAAAGCAAAAACACCAATCATGGTACCTGGACTCTGGCTGCTCACGACACATGACGGCAAGAAGGTATATGTTCCAAAGCCTGGAACTTAAGCCTGGAGGCCACGTAGGTTTTGGAGGCAATTAGAGAGGAAAGATCATTGGCTCTGGAACAGTAGGTAATGGAAATCTTCCCTCTATAAGTAATGTTTTACTAGTTGATGGATTAATGCATAATCTGTTATCCATAAGTCAATTAAGTGATAACGGTTATGATATAATCTTCAATCAAAATTCATGCAAAGCTGTTAGTCAGAAAGATGGGACTATCCTATTTAATGGAAAGAGGAAAAACAACATTTATAAAATAAAACTTTCTGAACTAAAAAGTCAGAATGTAAAGTGTCTTCTGTCTGTTAACAACGAGCAATGGATCTGGCACAGAATATTGGGACATGTTAGTATGAGAAGAATTTCTCAGATTAACAAACTCAATTTGGTCAGAGGACTTCCTAACCTGAAGTTCAATTCAGATGCTCTGTGTGAAGCATGTCAGAAAGGCAAGTTTGCAAAACCAGCTTTCAAATCCAAAAACGTTGTTTCCACCTCCAAGCCATTAGAACTTCTGCACAATGACTTATTTGGACCAGTTAAAACTGCTTCAGTCAGTGGCAAGAAGTATGGGTTAGTAATCGTAGATGACTATAGCAGATGGACATGGGTAAAGTTCTTAAGGCACAAGGACGAGTCACACTCTGTGTTTGTTACCTTCTGCAACCAAGTTCAGAATGAAAAGGATCTTAGAATCATCAAAGTCAGAAGTGATCATGGTGGAGAATTTGAAAACAAAGACTTTGAGTTATTCTTTAATGACAAAGGCATTTTGCATGATTTCTCTTGTCCTAGAACTCCCCAGCAAAATGGAGTTGTAGAACGAAAGAACAGAACATTACAAGAAATGGCCAGAACCATGATCAACGAGACTAACGTTGCTAAGATCTTCTGGGCAGAGGCAATAAACACAGCGTGTTATATTTAGAATAGAATCTCCATAATACCTATTCTGGAAAAGACTCCATATGAATTATGGAAGAACAGAAAGCCCAACATTTCTTATTTTCACCCATTTGGATGTACATGTTTTATTCTGAATACAAAAAATTATTTGAACAAGTTTGACTCTAAAGCACAAAAGTGTATTATGTTAGGATATTCTGAACGCTCGAGAGGGTACAGAGTATACAATACAGAAACACAGATTGTGGAAGAGTCAATCAGTGTTCGTTTTGATGATAAGCTTGACTCTCAAAAGTCAAAGCAGAATGAATTCCTTGCAGGTATGGAAGTTGAACTCACAGGTACTGAAGACAAATCATCAGAAGCTCTCAACAGAGACACTCCCTCAACATCAGAAAGAGTAACTACAAGCAATCCAGCACCTTCTGTTGATCAACTCCAGAAAATACCATCCAGAAGCAGCATTGATCACCCAGAAGAAACAATCTTAGGAAGAAAGGAAGATCCAATCAGAACAAGATCTAGCTTCAGAAACTCTGAAGAATCCCTCATGGGACTGGTTTCTATAATTGAACCAACAACAATTGATGAAGCACTTCTGGACAATGACTAGATTCTAGCAATTCAAGAGGAGCTAAATCAATTCATAAGAAATGACGTATGGGATCTAGTTCCTAAACCAAAAGGATTCAACGTCATTGGTACAAAATGGGTGTTCAGAAACAAACTGAACGAACAAGGTGAAGTCATCAGAAACAAAGCACGACTGGTAGCACAAGGTTATAGTCAGCAAGAGGGAATAGATTATACATAAACCTTTGCTCCAGTCTCCAGGTTAGAATCTATCAGACTCTTAATCTCATTTGTTGTTAATAAAGGCATCACTCTGTATCATATGGATGTTAAGAGTGCATTCTTAAATGGCTATATAGAAGAAGAGGTATATGTGCACCAACCCCCTGGTTTTGAAAATTCCAAAAATCCAGAATATGTTTTCAAACTAAAGAAGTCACTCTATGGTCTGAAACAAGCTCCCAGAGCTTGGTATGAAAGACTAAGTAACTTCCTGTTAGAAAAGGAATTCACCAGAGGGAAAGTGGACACAACCTTGTTCTGTAAGACAATTAAAAATGACATTTTAGTATGTCAGATTTATGTTGATGACATCATATTTGGATCTACTAAACCCTCTCTGGGAAGAAAGTTTGCTAAATGTATGCAGGCAGAATTTGAGATGAGCCTAATGGGGGAACTAAAATTCTTTCTGGGCATTCAAATTAATCAAACCCCAGAAGGAACTTACATTCATCAAAGAAAATATGTCAGAGAACTTCTGAAGAAATTTGATCTCTCAGAATGTAAGCCATCAAAGATTCCAATGCATCCCACGTGCATTCTGGAAAGAGAAGAGGTAAGTAAAAAGGTAGAACAGAAGGTCTACAGAGATATGATTGGTTCTCTTCTCTATCTGACGGTTTCAAGGCCTGACATTCTATTCAGTGTTTGCATTTGTGCTAGATTCCAATCAGATCCTAGAGAATCTCACTTAACAGCAGTTAAGCGAATTTTCAAGTATCTGAAAGGTACTACTAATCTGGGTTTTTTTTATAGAAAATCAAGTGATTACAGTTTGATAGGATACTGTGATGCTGATTTCGCTGGAGACAGAGTAGAATGTAAAAGCACTTCTGGAAGCTGCTAGTTTCTGGGAGAAAATCTAATCTCATGGTCCAGCAAAAGACAATCCACAATTGCTCTATCAACAGCAGAAGCTGAATACATAGCAGCATCTGGATGCAGCACACAAATGCTCTGGATGAAAAGTCAACTTGAGGACTTCCAGATATTTGAGAGTAACATTCCTATCCTCTGTGACAATACTTCTGCTATATGTCTCAGTAAAAATCCTATTTTGAATTCTAGGGCTAAGTATATAGAAATAAAACATCATTTTATTAGGGACTATATTCAGAAAGGGATTCTAAATTTAAAATTTATTAACACAGACCATCAATGGGCTGATATCTTTACAAAACCTCTTTTTGAAGATAGGTTCAACTTCATTCTGAAACATCTCAGCATGAAGCTCTGCCCAGAATAAAATTGTTTTGATTCCATATCTTAACCTTCAGAACTTTGTTTATTTTCCTGTGAACTACTGATCAATCTTTCTTCAGATCTTTAGAAGTACAGAATGTATCAGAATCTATCCATGAAGATCTGAGCGCTTCATTTCAAGGATAGAAATGTACAGTTCACTCAAGCAAACAAGTGTCATCCAGTCATCAACTACTTTCTGAGGCTGAACAAGCGTTCACGTTTCTGAAAAGGCAAAAGCGCTGATTGGATGCATTGAGACACATGTCATGGGTAACCGTTCCAATATCTTTCTGAATCCCCTAAAATCAACTATCATTAAATGCTTATAATCATTATAATTAATTTCTCTCTCTTGCCGTTTATGTTTTCAAAATTGTTTATAAATCTATTTAAACACATTTCTCACCACTTACACTCTTTTACCTTCACTTTCATTTTCTCTCAATCTTACTGATTTCAGTTTGCATACTTTCTCAAAACCCTTTCAATTTCTTCAAAACCTTCGTGTGAACATGGCTTCCTCCAGCATTCCTACTTCCAGTTCTCAGAAAGCAGACTCCTCCGAACAGTATGAAGAACCCTACAGAACTCTTCTCACACCAATCAAAAACCTAGAAGTTCTGTCAGAATTGATCGTGGATTTCAACAGTCTTCAAGAGAGTGATTTTAATCTCTATGAAGAAGTTAAAGCTCAAGGCTGGGAAAGATACTTTGATCGTCTGGTGGGTCCAACATTCCCAATTCTGGTAAAGGAATTTTGGATTCATGCATCATCTTCCAACCATCAAGTTACTTCATACATAATGGGGAAGAAGATAGTTATTACTGAGGACCTCATTGCAAGATTAATAGGCTACAGTGGTGGTGGTGTTTGTTGCATTGACATGGCTGAAAGATGCGCTGATGTTGCCCTAATTGCAAGAGAAATCTTCACTCTGGGTCTTCCCTCCAGCAAGATAAGGGATTTAAAAGACCATCACAAAATTTGGGCCAAGACCATTCTGGGATGCATAAACCACAGGAAGCCTACCAGCTCTCCTGATTACATCAATATTGATCAGCAATTTCTGATCTACTTCATCTCTCAGAAGATTAAGGTAAATCTGGCTCATCTGTTGTTTAACCATCTCAGGACAAGTGTTAAGGAAACCAGAGAAGAGGAGCGCACAAAAAGGGACTGGATACCCATAGGAAGACTTATATCAGATATTCTAACAGAGAATAAGCTGATTGATCATCTTACAGAGGCTCAGGAAATCAGCTCTTTGGAAGTTATTGTTGGCAAACAGCTGAATGCAAAGAATCTGAAGAAAATGAAGTTGATTGAGAACATCAAAAGGAACCCAGCGTCACTCCTTTTGCAGCAATCTCCAGCAGAAGAGTCCCTCTGGATAACTTCCCATTGTTCTCAGAAATTGATTCTAAACCAAATATAATAGTCAGATATCTGGATGCTTGCAAGGCGGATGGTACAACACCAAATCTGAACATTCAGGATCTGCAGCAGAAGGCTCCAGAAGTTGTGCTGAAGAAAACCAAGAAAAGGAAAGTTGTAGCAGAAGGATCATCCCAGCAGACTCCTAAAAAGAGAGGTAATCCTTCTTCTGTATTGTTTTAGATTCAATTTATGTATCAACATCTATACCAATTCCCACTCAATCTGAAAACCCCACACCACAAACTTTTGATGACTTTGACATTGATTTTGACCCCTCTGAATCCTTAACTCTTAGAAGATCTCGCTCCCAACCTCAAAATCCAAATATTGATGCAACCCAACAAGAACTTGCAAAAGTTCTATCTGATATAGACCAACATACTTCTGCTCCCATTCCAGAAAATCCAAACCCTGAAACCACCACAGAAGCACAACCAGAAATTCCCCTCTCACCATAACTAGAAATTCCCCTCTCTCCACTACCAGAAATACCATTACCCTCATCTCCTCAACCAGAAATTAATCCAACTTCTCCTCAACCTGAAATATCTCACCCAGAAGTTCAAACTTCTGAGGCTCAACCCTCTGAATCCTGTGAACCAGAACCTCATAACTAAACTGTTGATTCTGATACCATTTCAATTCCTGGAATCACATAACCTCTGGCAATTCTTATGCCCCTTGGTACCATTGTGAATATTCCCCAACTTCCCTCTTCACCAGAATCAACTCCACCAAACTCCCCATCAAGTCCAATCATAATTCCTGACTCTCCCACTCCCTCACCAAAGAACAATCCAGAAGACAACATCAAGACTGTCATTGACTTAACAGTTTTTGAACGTCTTGCTGCCATAACCCACAAAACAGCTATCCCAAAACCAAAACATCCAGATGTTGGTACCAGCTTATTGACATTTGAAAAAGAAGTACAGAAGTGGATCACTTCTCTGAAACAAGCTAGTCTTGAGCTGGTTGATCCTGCTGCATCAGACTACCTTTGGACAAAGTTCAGAAGATGGGTATGCTCTGAAACCTATAAGTCGCAAGAACAGAGCTACGGACAAGCTCAACAAAACTTCAGTAATCTGCTGAAAGAAATTGAAGGTCCAGTTCTGAGCAAGCTGCTTAAGGAAGAAGTTCTCCCTCTGGACATTGCTCCCTGGTCTGAACATCGTCCAGCATCCAAAGTTCAACCTGATACTCAAGAGCAGATGATTCTTGCTGAAGAACTGGGTCAAAAAGAAGATATTGCAGAAAGCTCTGAGAAGCATCCTATTTCTGAAGATCCTCAAGCTTCCTCCCTTGACAGGCAAACTCTAGAAGACCTGAAAAGATCTGATATGTTGATGAAGGAAAAAATGGATAAGCAGGACAACAAAATTGATGCAATCGCAAGCATGTTAACCCAGCAACAGGAAACCAACACCCAGATCAAGAGTATGTTGGAGGCTTTGTTCACATGTCTACCTCCTCCCTCTTAGAATTTCCTTGTTTTTATAACATGTCTATATGTAATATTTTTACATTGTTTTAAACTTATCATTGCTTCTGGATTTTAATATAAATGCATTTTGGCTCTGATTATTTGTTCTTTTTGATAACTGACAAAAAGGGGGAGAAAGAATGATATTTTTCAATAACGGATTACTGAGACATAAGTCTCAAACATTCTGATTTATTTAAATTTCTTTCTTCTGAAAAGCTTACAGGTACAAAATTCTGATGAAAGATACAGTAAAGTTCTGATGCTCAAAGACTCATGGAATTAAAGGGAAGTAATCAACTCAGGGGGAGTTTTCTCTTCTTAATTCTATACTTTTTATTCTTTATTTTTAATTGAAAAAATCTGGTTTTTGTCATCATCAAAAAGGGGGAGATTGTTAGAACATAGTTTGATTCTACAACCCTTAATTAGAGTTTTGATGATAACAAAATACAAAGAATAAATAAATTGTAAGAATTTTATATAAGACAAATATGCTTCTTAAAATTATGTTCTGTTTATACAGAAGTTCTGATGGAATCAGCATCAGCATCAGAAGCATCAGAAGATCAGTAATATGTCAGCATCAGAAGATCAGTAACATGTGCTACACGCTGAAGCTACCAGATCATACGCTGAAGCTTGATGACCAGAATCTGCGCATTAAACATATACACTCTGACTCTGATTAAAGATCCTCACCAAGTCATCAGCACTCAGAAGCGTCATCATAAGTTAAAGCAAAGAAGACTCTGAAGCGTTACTAAGTATTCAAGACAGATTAATTGCTAACGGCTTCATTCAGACAAGATCTTCTTCAAAAAGGAAAGTGTGTTATTATCATTAAACAGGCTTTATGGTCAACGTATCTTTGCCTTGCCTATATAAACAAGTCTGTGTGAGAAAAGACGCACGCATGCACTCATACATTTTGCTAAGCTTTCAAAACCGCTTACTCAAACGTTTTAGAAAATTCAATTCACTCCAAGCTTAAATTGTGTATTATCACAGTTGTGATATATTGTTTTACTAGAAAATGTTAAACACATTCTTGTTCAATTATTTGTAAGATATTTCCTTGAGATAAACCGGTTTGTGGTTATACTCAAGAAGGCTTTAATAGTTGTTAAAGTGGCTGTGTAATCCTTTGAATATAGTGGATTAAGACCTCGTTGGAGAGAGGCGAAATCACCTTGACGGGTGGACTGGAGTAGTTTGAGATCAAATGAACCAGGATAAAAATATAGTGTTGTCAAAGTATTTGATTTAAGTTTTACAATTCAACCCCCCTTCTTGTGTTTTTCACATCTTCAGATATAACCCAAAGCTTCGAGTGGACACCGTTTTATCTTGGTAGCAATTGATTACTTCACCAAATGGGTGGAAGCAGCTTTATATGCCGATGTTACTAAGTAGGTGGTGGTGCGATTCATTAAGAATAATCTTATATGTCTGTATGGTGTGCCGAGTAGAATTACCACTGACAATGGCTCGAATCTGAATAACAAGATGATGACAAAACTTTGTGAGGAATTCAAGATTGTGCATCACAATTCATCTCCATACAGGCCAAAGATGAATGGGGTTGTTGAAGCTGCTAATAAGAATACCAATAAGATTATCCAGAAGATGGTTGTTACTTATGAGGATTGGCATGAAATGCTCCCTTTTGCTTTGCATGGATATCAGAAATTTGTCCGCACTTCAACAGGAGCAACCCCGTTCTCCCTTGTGTATGGAATGGAAGCGGTACTCCCAATCGAGGTTGAGATTCCCTATTTGTGTGCGATAATGGAAACCAAGTTGTCAGAGGCTGAATGGGTCCAAAACATGTTTGACCAATTGAATTTGATCGAAGACAAGAGAATGACGGCTTTGTGTCATGGGAAGTTATTCCAGAAGAGAATGAATAAAGCTTTTGATAAGAAGGTCAAACCTCGTGAATTCAGAGAAGGCGACCTCGTGCTCAGGATCATGTCTTTTATTGCTGATTCTAGGGGCAAGTGGACTCCCAATTTGAAGGCACATATGTTTTCAAGAAAGCCTTCTCTGGCGGTGCATTAATTCTTGAAACTATGGATGGCGAGGAGTTCCCACGTCCCATGAATGCTGACGCAGTCAAGAAATACTTCTCCTAAAGAAATAAAAGAACAACTCGCTAAGTTGAAAACCTGAAAGGGCAGCTTAGGCCAAAAAGAGCGTCTCAGTAGGCCGAAAACCCGAAAGGGCGGGCTAGGCAAAAATTAGAGACATAAACAGAATAAATTTCCCGGTAAGTTGAAAACCCACAAGGGCAGCTTAGGCAAAAGTTAGGGACTTTCTTGGAAAGTAACTACATCAGACAATACTTGATCATTAAAGAAACAATCTTCTTGGATCCTCATCACACTTCAACAGAATCTGCTGCTCAGGATTTCAAAAGTTGTTAGAGGGGATAGTGGTCATTGTATCTCAATGTATATTTTCCATTATATATTACCATTTTTCGAACTTTGTAATCATCCATGGAGTCTCGCCATTCACACACTACCATTTTATCAATGAAATTTGAGCTTTTACCCAATTATTTGTATTTCTTATTTTATTTAGCTTGCAAAGACTCCATTTATTATTGATAATAATTTTCAAAGCGAAAAGATTAAATAACAAAATTGTTCTTCAAAAAGAATTTACAATTTACTTTTACTTTAAATTGTGGGATTCAAGAGGAAAACAAAAGTGGTGATCCCGGAAATGGACGAACTCCAGTAGTTTTGAGAAGTTTTCGTTTCCCCCGGGAAGGTTTACTCAAGATGTTTTCGATGTATTGGGTTTGTAACTCCAGTGTCCCCAGTCAAGTCTTGGTTCATTTTTCTTCTTTTCTGAGTTTGCATGATATGAAGACTCAATCCAAGATTTCTCCAGTGAAGGTTTCTCTTATTTGATAGAAGTGATTTCTCCCCAGAGAAATTGGTACAATAATTACTCTCGAAGAACACGTATCTCTGGTTTCTCCAGTGAAAAACGTATATTGGTTTCCCCTTGATGATGTGGTGTTGATCTCCTCGATGGATTCAGCACAAAGTCCCTAATATATGTCTCGATGATGAAACGTTATATGCCTTAGTGAAGTTTGTATGTTTTTCCTCCTTCAAAATGGGCCTGAATTCCCCAGTGAATGTTTTGATGATTAGGTGTCCATCTGCTTTATTTGAAATTAGTTTTGCAAACCCCAATAGAAGTTTTACATTTGAAAATATATATTTCCCCATTGAAGTCTGAGTGCTACTCCCTGGTGAAGCCTGAAGAAGGATGTTATATCCCTGTATTTCTACTGTTTCGTCGCTATATTATGTTTCTCCCCAGTAAAGTTAAACCATGCAGTAGGACTTTGTTTCCTCAGTTGGTGCTTATTTTTTCTTTTGGGATGATCGTCTTGGATGTGATTTGGCCGAGTGTTGTGTGCGCTCGAGTTGGTTTTGTTTGTGTATACCCAATATTATATGTCTGTTTTGTCAGCATATTAATAATAACACTCATACACTCATACACTCATACATACATCATACATAGTTAAATTTAGAAAATCATTGCTCATTCACACTCGTTAATATTTTGTGGACATATTGCCCTATTTTGCAGAGTTGTGTTGTCCTCTCTCTAATAGAGTTTCAGTCATAAGCAGAAAGTGTATATTATTTCAATTTCCCTACTGAGTTATCCCTCATGGAAGATTTTTTTCTTTAGCCTTCCTACACAACTCTTTGACTAGATGATTTGGGTTTCCCTCTTGAGTTCATTTCTCGAGGAATTTATTTTGGTAGACCGTTTTACTCCAGTTTATTTCTGGATTGCATCTTTGTTTCCCAGCAATATTATTACTTTGGATTTCTGAAAGCTTCGAGTTTAAGTTTGAAAATGTGCATTTATTTTGCACGAGAAAACTTTATCTCCCCAGCAGGAATATGTCGGTATTTCCCCAGGAAGCCATATTGTTTTCCCCAGGAAGTCATTTTTTCAAGTCTCTATAACAGCAAATAGCAGGTCTCTTTATTTGAGAAACTTGTATTTCCCCATAAAAGTCGACGTTGCTTTTCTTTACTATCTTCTCTATGAGTGGATAGTTAGTCATTCAATATAACATGGACGGTTCGTTAAGAAATCTTTGTAAGTGGTAGTCTCTTTATTTGAGACAGCTTATACATTACCTTTTTCCAGGTAGAATGCCTTGGTTAAAGAAGAAGTTGAGACCCGTTCTAGGTGAAACACCAGAATTTTTGATAAAACTTGTTATCTTTTTGCTACCCTCAGTGAACGTTGGTAGTTCATCGTCAGTGAACGACGATGCTATGATATTTTCTCTTTCTACCTTCAGTGAAACTTGGTAGGTCACCTTCAGTGAAAGTTGGTGCTTGTTATCTTTTTGCTACCCTCAGTGAACGTTGGTAGTTCATCGTCAGTGAACGATGATGCTATGATATATTCTCTTTCTACCTTTAGTGAAAGTTGGTAGGTCACCTTCAGTGAAAGTTGGTGCTTGTTATCTTTTTTCTACCCTCGGTGAATGTTGGCAGTTCATCGTCATTGAACGGTGATGCTATGATATATTCTCTTTCTACCTTCAGTGAAAGTTGGTAGGTCACCTTCAGTGAAAGTTGGTGCTTGTTATCTTTTTTCTACCCTCAGTGAACGTTGGTAGTTCATCGTCAGTGAACGGCGATGCTATGATATATTCTCTTTCTACCTTCAGTGAACGTTGGTAGGTCACCTTCAGTGAAAGTTGGTGCTTGTTATCTTTTTACTACCCTTAGTGAACGTTGGTAGTTCATCGTTAGTGAACGGCGATGCTTTGATATATTCTCTTTCTACCTTCAGTGAAAGTTGGTAGGTCAGCTTCAGTGAAAGTTGGTGCTTGTTATCTTTTTGCTACCCTTAGTGAATGTTGGTAGTTCATTATCAGTGAATGAAGATGCTTTGATATATTCTCTTTCTACCTTTAGTGAACGTTGGTAGCCCATCGTCAGTAAATTCTAGTGTTGTTATTTCTTTCCTCTTTCTACCTTCATGAACGTTGGTAGTTTCACCTTCAGTAAAAGTTGGTGTGTCCTTTGACTTTTTATCATCCTCAATGGGTCGGGTCTTTTGATCCACTAGTGATTTATTTTCCTGGTCGGGTTTCACTTTTGTTTCTTTATTTCCTTTGTTACATCCCCAGTGGTTTTTTACGTCTCTTTGATTTTGTTCATATGCATTCATGCTCATAAGCATTGCATGGAATCTTAAGGCCAAAAATAGGGTTTGTTTTATATTTAAGTATCTTCGATCGCGTCTGTGATATGGTGGGAGAACTGACTTGGTTGTTATGCGTTTGTATTCACAAATGTTGCGGTTAGCAAGAGTCGCCACCGACTTTTCTTTTATCCAAAAGGAAAGGCTGAAAAGAACAGGAAAGACCTTTAGAGATGTTTTCTTGAGTTCGGGGGTTAGATTACAAAAAGGGGAGGTGTTAGCACCCTTTTCATCCATGGTTTTCCATGGGCTCTTAGTTACTTTCTAGATCACTTGCTTTTGTTTTAAAATGTACTTTGTGTGTTTTTTTGAAAGTATTTTGTAAACATGCCATCGTTTAGGCAAACTTTGTAATGATTCTCATTCGTAAGAATGTATACAAAGTGTTGATCTTTTGAAAATGTTTTCAAGTTTGAAAGATGTTTTGAAAGTGTTTGGGTTTTGTTTTGAAAATATCAAGGATGTTTTTATTTTGAAATTGAGCAAGCAACTAGGAGTATTCTACCTACTAAAAAAGTCTTTCATGTTTATTTCCTCTTTCCTTTGACATTGTTATCTTACCATTAATTTGGTAAGTAACCCTATATTTGGATGTAAAAGGGACGGGCAAGGGTCATCGTATAGCTATAGAAGGCAACTTATGAGACGATTTAGCAATTTTTCATAAGGGACTAGATTGTTTTATCGAAGGCAACATCGAGGGACATCGAGGGACGACGATGTTTTTTTCTTCCGAAAAGGTCTTTGCTAAAGCGTCCCATATTCGAGGGACATGACTGTTTTCCGAAAGGCAAACAAAGTGAGATTACCCTAGAGGTGCTAGTGTGCAAGTGTGTTTGTTTGCATGCATTTTGTCTTGCATTTAAAGGTTATCTATTTGTTGATTTTATCTTTCCATACATCCTAATTACTAGTAATATATGAAAGCAAAATAAAATACGGAAAATAAAATCCTAAGCTATTACATCATTAGGGGGATGGGGGTACAATTTTCAAATAGGGATGAAATAAGTGTCTAATTATTACAACCATATCGAACAACTGGGAAGCAATGAAAATATATGCTTAAATAGTGTAGAAAATGGGAAAAACTGCCTTTTGAACCATTATGTGTCGACACATGCTGTTATGCATCGACACATAACTTTTCCTTGCTCCTGTAAAGAAAAATCAGCTCAGTATGAGCCGACACATAATGAGATGTGTCGACTTATACACCTTCTTTATATCGACACATACGCATTTTGTGTCGACTCATAGACTTTTCAACCTTCTGTTTTGGGACCTGGAATTAATATGAATCGATGCATGGGGTTGATGTATCGACTCATACCCTGTTTTTTTACTAGGATGGGTCGACACGTGTGCATATGTTTTGATACTGTTGTACCCCAAAATTTTCCCTCTCATTTTATCAACATTTCCCCTCACAGGGATCTTTGAACTCAAGACCAAGCTAGGGTTTGCACTGCTCAAGACATCTCCTTGCACTGATGACCTAAATTAGGGTTTGAGTTTGCATAGGTATTTTTGGACCTTCAATGCTCAAATTGAATTTCATAATTCATATTGGACTCATAAGTGTACCCATACTAAGTTTCAAGCCTTGAATCAAATTTTTGCCCAGTCAATTGGACAGTTGACCTAGAAATCAGTTGTATTGGGGAAAAAGTCAATTGTGGCCAATTTACAGTCAAACCTCATGAATTTTGACCCACATCAACATTATGAACTCATATGAACCATTGGATCAAGTTTGGACCACAACTCCACAAGAAATTTGATCAGATCACCAAAAGGGCAAAATGGTCATTTTTAGGGTTTTGACTGTACCAAGGCAATTTTTAACTGTTTGACCTAGCCAATGTCAAATCAAGCTCAACCATGGACTTAAGGACTCATTGACATTATCTTGACCTATTCAACAAGTTCAAAAGATCTCAAATGCATAGGATTGACAGATGAATTTTTCAGTCAACTGATCAAAATTTGACTGTATACTGAAAAGTCAAACTTTGACTTTTTGGTCAAAATCAAGTGCCAAGGGTAATTTTTCATCAAGATGTGTCAAATTATGAAACTTGTTCATCAAGAAACCCAAAATTGCAAATTAGGGTTTGAAATTGAAAAAATTTCATAACTTAGAAATTTTCTAAGTTATGAAATTTTCTTAATTTTTCCTAACTTTGTCCCACATTATCACCAAGATTCAAATGGATTCAAACAAAACTTACAACATGAAAGTTGTAGTACATCACAAAGTCTACAACTTTGATTCACAAAGTTTTCTCAAAAGAAGCTTGGATCTCAAGTTATGATTTTTGGAACAAGGGTACCTAAAACTTTTAACTTAGAGAAATTTTGCCCTAGTTTAGGCAGGATTTTGACTCATCTTCTTGGCCATTTTTCACATAGTTCCACTTGGAATCTCAAGTTTAATTTCAAAGATGGATTATAGTACATGTTGAAAGCTTTCCAAATTGTCAAAGAAATCCTCAAACACATTTGTGGTTAGGGAGAATTGAATGCTTGAAGTTGGCAAAAACTCACTTTGTAACCATGGCCAATACATGTTCATACAAGTTGCAAAATCTGACCAAACTAGCTTTGTACTTAATTACAGGGCTATAAACCAATTTACACTCAAAAATTGAATGCAAATCTGATCATTAGAGCTTGGCACAATGAATAATTCCATTTTGGGCATAAAGATGGCACTTCCATTTTCATAAAGGCAACTTTTTGTCAAATTGCTTTTCTTGGGCCTTGGACTTCTTTCTTTGCAGCAAACAAGTTCCACAAACTCAGGCAAAGGTACAAGGAACTTGTGCATGCTTGGAGATAGCCTGTACATGCCTATCTCATTTCACTTCACACTTTTCTTTCAAAATAAGTCATTGTGCCAAAAGTCCACATCTCGCACATCTGATAAAATCAACTCAAGCTAGGATTTCAAACAAGTTTTACACATCCTTGTAAGCCAGAAACACGAGCCAATCATCCCTCAAACACCCTTGAACACCAAAACACCAAAAACTTGCAAAACAGGGCAGTTGCTGCAACTTGAGTTCCATAGCTCATTTTGCTCGTGTGTTTTGCTCCTTTCCACTTCAAACACCTTTCATTCAACTCACTCAAGCTATCTCAAACCTCCATTGCCAACTGTAACTCCATTTACAGTGTTCACCATTTCTGTTTCAAGCTTATGCAGGTTGACTTCTAGAGGTTGATTCAGGCCATTTCAAAATAAACTAAGCATTGGGAAAGGTTCAGGGAACATCAAGCAAACTCAAAAGAATCTCAGGCCTCACTGAAAGTTGCTGCATTACCCAACTCGTGTCCAACTGAAACAGGTTTTTTCATGAACTTCTATCTCTCTATTTAGGAACATTTAGCCTTAGGTTTGTGAATGAAAGATGTTGTACTCATTTCCCTGAAACCATACATATGCTCAATTTTCATTTATATTAATCGTGCTAGGAGAATTTCATCCATGAACATGTTGAAAAAGTTAGGTTAAATTTTAGGGCCAGAGAAATTCTCTCTGGTCTTTGAGAGTTAGATTAAGTTTTTTATATGGTTAGAATCGTGGTTTGATGCTCTTCAATTTTCATGTTTTGAGTTTTGTCAAAAGATCACAAATACAGGAGATACGAGTTTGAACTGAGAACGCGCGTGTTTCTGTTGGACGAAGGTTGAAGATGAAGTAGCTGGGCTGGGCCTGGCTATTTCCTACTTTTGGCACCCCCCACTTTCAGTTTCACACCCTCTGGCCCAACTTTTTGTATTTTTATTATTTTTTCATTTTAATTTCATTTCTGACTTTATTATTTTATTTTCAAACACAAAAAACACTTTAAAAATATTTTCATAATTTTTTACATTTATTTGGTATTTTATTTTATTTTTTCTAATATAGAAAACATATTAAATACCTTTTTATATTATTAAGACTTAAAAAATAATGTAAATAATGTTTTTATTTTTATTTCTTATTTTTATTCACATTAAAAATATTTTCTTGAATATATTTTATTTTTGTAAATATTTTATTTTATTTTATACATATTTAAAATATTTAATATATATATATATATATATATATATATATATATATATATATATATATATATATATATATATATATATATATATATATATATATATATATATATATATATATATATATATATATATATATATATATATATATATATATATATATATATATATATATATATATATATATATATATATATATATATATATATATATATATATATATATATATATATATATATATATATATATATATATATATATATATATATATATATATATGCTTTATTTTATTAAAAACATAGAATAAAAATATAAAAATAGTACATTTTTATTTTTATTGATACTTTATACTAAAAAAACATTTTTTCTCAATATATTTTTATTTTTGTACATATTAATATATTTTTTGTATATAAATAATGTAATATTATTTTCTTTAAGGAAAATTAGGGTTTACCCCTTAATTAAATAAAATAAATCTTTTTTATTTTTATTATTTACACCTTTTTTCACATAAAAAATGCTTTACATACATGAACAAATAGAAACTTCTTTTTTTTTTGCATAATACGTTTCTATTTAATATTTGTTTATTTTTGCCATTTAAATATTGTACATTTAAATATTATGCATTATAATTCAATTTGGTTGTAATAACTTAGGGTTTAAATTTCTTGCAAAATAATCCTCATTCAAAAGTGTACCCCCCCTCCCTATATCAAGTTGTAATAGCTTAGATTTATTTTTACGCACTTAAATGCTTTCAATTATGCCATGCTTAGAGAATTAGGATTTGTATGCCAAAATCAAATCAACAATTAGTTTGACCTAATCAAAGACAAAAATACATGAAAAACAAACACAATGCACACTTGCACCCCTAGGGTTACAATCCACTTGTTGCCTTCAAAAATGGGCCATGGTATGCATGTTAAGTACTTTGGCAAAACAAAAACAAACAAAAGATCATAGTCCCTCGATGACGCTATCTGAGTTGCCTATACAAAATGATCAAGTCCCTTAAGAAAATTTCCAAAAATACTTGACACAATTGTTATCATGGTCTGTACGATGACTCGCGCCTGTCACAAGGGTTAAAAACATAAGAAAGATCTTTGAGTAAAATAGAATAGATAGCTCTTAGTTACTTGATCAAAGCTTGCAAAAACATCCTTGCTATTTTCAAAACACACTTCACAAACACAATTTCAAAACCCTACTTTCAAAACATTGAAAACCTTTCAAAAACAAAAAACACCTTTGTATATATTCAAACAAGAGTCATTACAAAGGTTGCCACAACGATGGCCTCTTTTCAAAACATCTTTCAAAATCACACACAAAGCACCATTTCAAACAATTGAAGAGCACCATTTCAAACAATTGAAAAGCAAATCAAGTGATATAAACAAGTAACTAAGAGTCCATGGATAACCATGGATAGAAAGGGTGTTAATACCTTCCCTTTCTATAATCTACTCCCCGAACCCAAGAAAACATCTCAAAGGTCTTTCCTGTGCTTTTTGACCTTTCCTTAGGATAAAATAAAAAGTCGGTGGCGACTCTTGCTAAACCGAAACATTTGCGAACACAAACGCAAAATCCCAAGTCAATTCTCCCACCGTATCACAGAACTGGCGACTCTGCTGGGGAGAACTTTAAAAGTGGAGTAACCTTAGGGATTAGATCACCTTTGCATGCATGTCTTGATTGCTTTTGATTGCTTTACATTTGGTTCTCTTGTTTGGGTTTGAATCCTCCACCCGGATTTTGGGAAACATTCATAGGTAAATAGCAATACATTGTGGAAATTGTGCGGGGTATACCGACATGGTTGAAGCAATAGCTATATTAGTGCGACATATTTGTGAGTACCGGTAGCCTTTGAGTCAATCAAAGAGAATACGGGGCCGCTGAGTGATGTCATGAAGCACTAATGAACTCTTAAAACCTTACTTGACTATCTTGGCCTTTTTTAGGGGTAGTGAGATGACCGACTTTGGTGCAGTCCGAAGTTGGTAGATACTCGATACTACACTCATTGAGGGTTGTTTTCTTGGAATATTTTGGTCGCCAGTTAAGTGGCTAAACCAAAACAATGAACACAGAAAATAATCCAGTGATATTGAGCTCCTTAGAACCCGGTTACTATTTATAGGACAGGTTTGAGCCAACTAAACTCAAGAGGGTACTTACCTATGAAACCTCATGCAAGCCTGAAACTAGGATCTTGTGTGACTTGTTTGTACATGTGCTTGTGAATACATCATGAACATCATAAAACATCATATGCATCCACTAACCATTTCAAGGGTTTGGATCTTCATCTTTTTTTTTGTAGGTCATGGAATCTCTTCGCAGGAAAACAATTCAAATTAACCATGTGAGAATCCCTCCACAACTTAAAGAGCTTACTTCCAGGATTCCAGAGAATTCTCTCTTCAGTGAAAGACATGGTAGACTTCTCAACTTGGTCAACTCCAACATTGAAGAAGACATGGTGAAAGTTCTCTTCCAGTTCTTTGACCCCTACACCACTGTTTCACATTCCCTGATTACCAACTAGTACCTACTTTGGAGGAATTTTCTCAACTCCTGATAATTCCTATTCTTCATCAACTACCCTACAACGGTACGGAAAAAGAACCAAAGCCTGAAGATGTTGCTCAAGCATTACACTTGCAACCATCTGATATCAAGGGTCATTGGGAAACCAGGAGTGGTGTCAAGGGTTTCTTGGCAAAGTTTCTGTTTGAGAAGGCACAAGATTGCTGGAACTCTCTATATCTACAAGCTTTTGAAGAGATTGTGGCACTCCTCATCTATGGGTTGGTCTTGTTCCCAAACCCTGATCAGCTTATAGATGTGAATGCTGTCAAGATTTTCATATCCCGGAATCTTGTGCCTATATTACTTGGGGACATCCTACACTCATTTTACACACGAACAATGAGGAAAAGAGGTGTTCTCATGTGTTGTACTCCTCTCCTAGCAAGGTGGTTTATTTCTCACCTTCCACAATCAGTTTTGAAGAATGAGCAGGGTTTAAGGTGGTCACAGCGGTTGATGACCCTCACACATTCTGATGTTCATTGGTGTTCTCGGTCCAGAGAAAATGTCATCATCATTGATCGTTGTGGAGAATTCCTTAATGTCCCTTTACTTGGCATTAGGGGAGGCATTACCTACAACCCATGTTTAGTTCTAAGACAATTTGGATATGCTCGAAGGGATGGCCCTCATGACATGTTGATCCCTGACTTGGTTTTTGACTTTGACAATGATGCGCAAGGACTTCGACAAAGGTTCATCAGAGCTTGGAGGATGCCCAACAAAGTGGATAGTAAGACAATGGGGCACAAGAATTCCATCCCTCTTGAGCCTTACCTCAAGTGGGTATGAACCCGCACCCAGAATCTTATGATGCCATATCCTGACATTCTCCCCGTGATCAAAGATCCCGTTATGGAAGGAGAGGTTCCATACACCCTCCTATATCCTGACATGCCAACATCATTGGAAGAATTGCAAAAGAGTTGGATCCAACTCAAAGAAGAACATAATACTTTTGAAGCCAGCTTATATTCCAGTGAGAAGAAGGTTTTGGAGCTTACCCGTCGACTTCATGAGGAGGAAACTCTCAACACTTACATCGCACCAAAGAGGACGCGCAATGTCTTTTTACATTAAGAATTTTGTAATATTTTTCCCATGAGGGACTTATGTACTAACAAATTTCTTCTTAATATGACGTGTGTTCTTTTTGTTTGCGACAAATTTGAATTTCTGAATCCTTGAATGCATTACATGAATAACATATCATTCATCATATGCATAAACAGGTTTTCACACCAGGTTTCCTTATCTTTCTGTTGTTTATTTCAGCAAGATGGATTTGGAGCAGACGGTTAAGGATCTGCAGGCACAAAATTCTCAATTCCAGCAACTCCTCATGACCTTAGCAAAGGGTCAAGAGGACCTCAAAGCACTGTTGGAGAAACATAAAGAGAAAAAGAAGAAAAGACCTGGTGTAGTCATCATGGGAAGAAGGTTTGAAAGCAATGCTATAAAATTTCTCGAGTTCCCCTCAACGTCTGATGAAGGGGCTGGTAAAGGAAAAGGAACAACAATGCCTTCTGAATCTGAAGTTGAAGGAGAGGAAGAGGAAGAGGAAGAAGACGAAGACTACTCCGAACAACAATATCCCCCGGCGGATGTTAAGTTTAAAAATCTTGAGGATAGGTTGGCAGCCATGGAGTTGCAAAGGGTACCTGGTTTAGATTTCAAAGAACTAGGGTTGGTCGCTGGGATTTTTATTCCTCCCAAATTCAAAGTTCCCACATTTGCAAAGTATGACGGCCTGTCGTGTCCAAATATGCATCTAAGATCCTACATCCGAAAGATCCAACCCCACTCATCTGATAAAGATCTTTGGGTCCATTTTTTCCAAGACTGTTTGTCAGACACACAATTGGACTGGTTCTATCAACTCGAGAGATCGGAGGTTCATAACTGGGAAGACTTAGCTGCTGCTTTCTACCGACAATACCAATACAATGCTGATTTAGTGCCCACTCGTACTCAACTACAGAGTATGGGTATGGCTTCTAATGAGGGATTTAAAGAGTATGCCCAGAAGTGGCGTGATCTGGCTGGAAGGGTGCAGCCACCATTGTCGGATAGAGAGCTGGTGGACATGTTTTTAGGGACCCTGTCTGGCCCTTTCTTTAATCATTTAATCGGGAGTTCCTCTGCAGGATTCACCGAACTAATTTTGACCAGTGAAAGGGTCGAGGCCGGCATTAAAAGTGGTAAGATTCAGAAAGATGCCTCCGCATCCACCGCTGTTAAGAAGACCTTCCCAGCTAAGAAGGAAGCTTCTGCTGTGTATTCTCAGAAAAGCCAAGGAGGAATGGGGCGCCAACCAACGGTAGGGGCTGTGATGATCCAAAAATCTTCAAATGATCAATCTCGCAGTAATCAGCCAAGACCTAATCAGCAACGGGTAGAAAGGCCACAACAGCAGTTCACCTGAATCAACATGACACCGGCTCAAGTACTCCCTCATTTGTTAAAGCTGAATCTCACCACTTTGAAAGAAGTGCCAAAGAACCCTAATACCTCCTCTCCATACTACCATTCTAATGCAAAGTGTGCTTACCACTCTGACAGTGTAGGGCATGATACCAACAACTATTGGGCTCTTAAGAACAAAATCCAAGACTTGATTGACGCCAAGGAGGTAGAATTCGATGCGCCCGAAAAGCCAAATGTGATTTCTGCCCCAATGCCCAAGAACGGTCATAATGTTCATGCCGTTATGGAATACCTTCATGTTACCAATGTTGCTGACCTTTTGACTCTGTTACCAGTGATTAAAGTGAATTTGATGAGAGCCGGGATATTCCCAAGCTATGGAAAAGACTGTTACTTCTGTTTAAACATATGAGTTGACTGCCCACTGTTGAAATCAGGCATCCAACGCCTGATGGATACCTAAGAGATACTCTTCCAAAAGACTCCTATTGATACCTTCACTCATGTTACTCCTGCTATCTTTGTTACTTCAACCAATGATATTGCAATAATAACCATATCCGACAATCTTCCCAAGGCTTGCAAAAGGCCTGTCAAGATTACGCCTGAACCTAAGTTTGTGCCGTTAAAAATCACCATGCCGGGGCCTATGCCATATCAATCTAACAAGACGATACCATGGAACTACGGAGGAGAAATCTTCTATCATGGTATCAAACAAATTGAATCAGTCCAAGAGAATTCTGAAGATGAAATCCCTGATATAGGGAACATTGCGGGAACAAGCAAGATAACTCGCAGCGGACGGATTTTCTCTCCGGAGATTGCTCCCCCCCGAGTAGTCTTCGGACCCTCGAAAGCTTCTGTGCCTGTTAAGCCATCTGTGCAAGGCCCGATAATTGAAGAATTGGATACTCCTGAAGTTAGACCATCCGTTGATACTACCGAAAAGGGTAAGGGGATACTAGAAGCGCCTGTCAGGATGAAGGCTCAGACTATGGTAATCCCCGAGACCACCCAGAAAGAAATGGAAGAAATCTTAAAGATAATCAAAAAAAGCGACTACGACGTCGTGGAACAGCTAGCGCAGACCCCTTCCAAAATCTCCATGTTGGCTCTTCTACTCTGCTCTGAGGCCCATGCTAAGGCCCTGATTAAATTTTTAAAGACGGCACACGTGCCTCAAGAAACTTCGACTGACCAGTTTCAAGAGTGCGTGGCCAGCCTTACCGCTGATAATGGTCTTGGTTTTTCCGATGCTGATTTGACCTCTAAAGGAAGGAAGCACAACGGCGTGCTGCATGTCTCAGTAGAATGCAGGGGAACCACCCTTACCCATGTTCTAGTTGATACTGGTTCATCCTTGAATGTGCTACAGAAGAAAGCGTTAGACCGTTTAGACTGTAAAGGGTTAGTGCTAAAGCCAAGTAATATTGTGGTTAGGGCCTTTGATGGGTCCAAAAGAATGGTTCACAGAGAGGTTGACATTCCTATCAAAGTGGGCACATAAATTTTCAACTCCACCTTTTATGTGATGGACATCCGTCCTTCATATTCGTGTTTGTTGGGAAGGCCGTGGATCCACTATGCTGGGGCAGTCACCTACTCTTTACACAAAATTCTAAAGTATCTTGTTCAGGGTAAGATTATAACGGTGCACGGCAAGGAAGAGTACATGATAAGTCACCTCAACTCCTTCCGCTATGTGAAGTTGGATGGCGAGTTCATAGAAACGCCTTTCCAACATTTTGAGGAAGTTTCTCCTGAAGTCGCAGTGGTGAAGACAATGGTTGATGTGCCTATTATTCCCAAGCCTGTGTCTAGGATGGCATATCTCAAGGATGCAGAGGCTGTAATCAAAAAAGGAAGGAGTACAGTGTGGGGGCAACTGCCTGATTTTCCCCATAAGACGGACAAGTTCGGAATAGGTTTTACTGCTGCTGGCCAGAAAGCTATGCGTCGCTCCAAGGCTGGAGGACCACCCATAAAAATCACTCACCATGGAATTAATTCCTTAGAAGATGATGATGAAGAAGACAACTTTGAGGATTGGATCTTTCCAACCGTCGAAGGAAGATTAAGTAACTGGGAAGCAAAGGACTTTATTCCCATCACTTTCATCAACCAGTAATTTATCTTTGAACAATTTCCTATTTTGGTCTGTAATAACTAAACAATTCGTACACTATTTTCACCTTATGCCTTGCCCGGGGCATATAGGTCCATTTGTAAGGGCTTGATTTTCTTCATTATCATATGCCATGTTTTAATGAATCATTGGACGTTTTCATCTACAAACTGTTGTGTTCATTTTCTTTCCTTTTGCATCTTGTTTTGTTTAAGGATGGATATCCCTTACACACACCTACACTCATAAAATGCAGGTACCCATCCACTCCGGATTCCATGGGTGACTATTCTGCTTTAGCCTTCGGTGCCTCTGAAGAGTTGGTCAATCATGTTGAGTACGAAGTTGACAAAGACTGTGAAGTGCCGGGAGAGTTAGCCAGACTTTTGCAACAAGAAGAGAGGGTTATTCTGCCTCATGAAGAGCTACTAGAAACCATCAACTTGGGAACAGAGGAAGACAAGAAAGAGGTTAAGGTGGGTGCCAACCTGGAACCAGGTGTCAAAGAGCGCTTAGTGCAGTTGTTGAACAAATATGTGGAGATCTTTGCCTGGTCCTATGAAGACATGCCAGGATTAGACACAGATATCGTGGTTCACCGTCTCCCTACAAGAGAAGACTGTCCACCGATCAAGCAAAAAGTTCGCCGAATGAGGCCCGACATGTCTGAGAAGATTAAAGCTGGGGTAATGAAGCAATTCAACACTGGCTTTCTGGATGTTATTTCCTATCCATAATGGGTTGCTAACATCGTGCCCGTGCCTAAAAAGGATGGCAAAGTCAGAATGTGTGTGGACTATCGGGATTTAAACAGGGCTAGCCCTAAAGACGATTTTCCACTACCACACATCGACATCTTGGTTGACAACACAGCACAACACAAGGTATTTTCCTTCATGGATGGATTCTCGGGATACAACCAGATCAAAATGGCCCCCGAAGACATGGAGAAAACTACTTTTGTCACGCAATGGGGTACCTTCTGCTACAAAGTAATGCCATTCAGACTGAAGAATACCGGGGCAACCTATCAACGCGCCATGGTAGCTTTGTTTCATGATATGATACATCATGGTATTGAAGTTTACGTAGACGACATGATAGCCCGTTCACAGACAGAAGAAGAACACCTTGATCATCTACAAAAGTTGTTTGTCAGGTTGAAGGAGTTTAAGCTCAGACTGAACCCAAGCAAGTGCACTTTTAGAGTCAGGTCTGAAAAACTTTTGGGATTTATCGTCAGCAACAAAGGCATTGAGGTTGATCCAGCTAAGGTAAAAGCTATACAAGAAATGCCTGCCCCCCGCACTGAAAAGGAGGTTAGAGGATTCTTGGGACGCTTAAACTATATCGCGAGGTTCATCTCTCACCTAACATCTACCTGTGAGCCAATCTTCAAGCTGTTGAAGAAAGATCAGGTAGTTGAATGGAACAATGATTGTCGAGTTTCTTTTGATAAGATTAAGGAGTATTTATTGGAACCTCCTATTTTGATATCGCCCGTCGAAGGAAGGCCGTTAATCATGTATCTAACTGTTTTGGATAACTCAATGGGGTGCGTACTGGGCCAACATGACGAGTCTGGCCGAAAAGAGCATGCTATTTATTACCTTAGAAAAAAGTTTACCGACTGTGAGACTCGCTACTCATTGCTCGAGAAAACTTGTTGCGCTTTGGTATGGGATTCTCTCCGGCTAAGGCAGTATATGTTGACTCATACCACTTTGTTGATTTCCAATATGGATCTGATCAAGTATATCTTCGAAAAGCCTGTTTTATCTGGAAGAATCGCTAGATGGCAAATGATCCTGATTGAGTATGATATCCAGTATACTACCCAAAAAGCTATAAAGGGGAGTGTATTAGCTGACCATCTAGCTCATCAAGCCGTCGAAGATTACCAATCTATGAGATTCGACTTCCCTGACGAGGACATCATGACATTGGACAACATTAAAAGTAACGGACCATATGACGGACCTGAACAAGGATCCCGATGGACCCTGTACTTTGATGGTGCTTCAAATGCACTTGGCAACGGTATCGGTGCGGTACTCATTTCTCCTGAAGGTTGCCATACACCCTTCACTGCCCGACTTTGCTTCAGCTGTACCAACAACATGGCTGAATATGAAGCTCGCATCTTTGGTCTCAAGGCTGCTATAGACTTGGGAATCAAATCTTTGGTCATATTTGGGGACTTGGCTTTGGTTATCAGTCAAGTCAAAGGAGTGTGGGACACTAAACATCCTAATCTTATCCCATAAAAAGAACATGTCCTGACATTGTTGCCTCATTTCGAGCAGATTACTTTCGAGCACTTTCCGCGAGAAGAAAATCAGTTAGCAGATGCTTTAGCTACAATGTCTTCCATGTTTAAACTCAACTGGGATAATGAGGCTCCCCAAATCACCATCGAACGAATGGACGAACCTACACACTGTCATGAGATTAATACCGAAGAAGTAGTGGAACAACCCTGGTTTCACGAAATCAAAAGGTATCTCCAAACTCGAGAATACCCTGAAGGAGCTTTTGTCAATGACAAAAAGTTCTTAAGGAGATTTGCTGCCAAGTTTTTCCTAAGTAATGGCATCCTTTATAAGCGCAGCCATGACTGTGTTATGCTTCGTTGTGTGGACAAGGTTGAAGCAGAGTTGATCATGACCGAAATACATAGTGGCACATTTGGCACCCACTTAGGCGGACATACGAATGCTAAGAAGATTCTAAGGGCAGGCTACTACCGGTCTACTATGGAAGCTGATTGTCATCAACATTCTTGTACTTGCCACAAATGCCAAGTTTATGCGGACAAGGTACATATTCCTCCTGTTCCTCTCAACGTTCTAACAGCTCCTTGGCCATTCGCAATCTGGGGAATTGACATGATTAGAGAGATCAAGCCCACGGCATCCAATGGACATTGCTTCATCCTAGTGGCTATTGATTACTTCACCAAATGGGTCGAAGCAGCTTCCTTTGCCTCTGTTACAAAGAATGTGGTTGCCCGCTTCATCAAGTAGAATCTCATATGTCGGTACGGTATCCCCGACAGGATTATCACGGACAACGGTACAAATTTGAACAACACCATGATCACCGTTCTGTGCGAGCAATTTAAGATTTATCATCACAATTCATCTCCCTATCAGCCGAAGATGAACGGTGTTGTTGAAGCCGCGAACAAAAATATCAAGAAGATCATTCAAAAGATGACAGTCACCTACAAAGACTAGCATGAGATGCTACCATTTGCTCTGCATGGATATCGTACCATGGCGCGTACTTCAACAGGGGCAACCCCCTTTTTCTTTGGTATATGGCATGGAAGCTGTTTTACCTATAGAAGTTCAGATTCCTTCCTTAAGGATTATGAAGGATGCTGGTTTAAGTAAAGACGATTGGATTCAGACTCGGCTTGATCAACTTCATTTGATCGACGAGAAACGACTTACTGCTGTTTGTCATGGTCAGACGTATCAAAAACGAATGATCAAGGTTTTCAACAAGAAAGTCAAACGTCAGGTATATCAAGTCAGAGATCTTGTAATAAAGTGGATCATCTTGCCGCAAAGTGATCCCAGGGGCAAGTGGGCTCCTACTTATGAAGGACCATTTGTGATTAAAAGCATCTTTTCTGGTGGGGCAATGATTCTGACCACCATGGACGGCGACGACTTACCGCACCCTGCAAACACAGACATAGTCAAAAGATACTATGCATAAAACGACCCGACAAGTTGAAAAACCGAAAGGGCGACTTGGGCAAAAATGGGCATCCCGGTGAATCGAAAACCCGAAAGGGCGGTTCAGGCAAAAATTAGGGATAAAACAAAAAGAATATGTACACCCGGCAAGTTGAAAACCTGAAAGGGCGACTTGGGCAAAAAAGGGTTTCCCGTTGGATCGAAAACCCTAAAGGGCGGTCCAGGCAAAAGTTAGGGAATTAAAGCGTATGACTATGTCTCGTCGGTTCACTTTAAGAACAATCTCTTCACCAACAAGCTCCAAGCTTCTGATCAATCCAATCATCGGTAGACGAAGCAGCGAATGGATAAGATACTCAGAGTCGTGAAGGCTATAGCAGAATGGGAACCCCATGGAATTGTTACACATAGCCATCTTTCTTTTGTATAAATTTTTTCTCAATTTTTAAGACAACATTCTCTTACTAGGATGTTTGTCTCCTTTGTACAAAGATACTTACAAAATTTAATACAAAGATACTTCAAAGTGCATAAATTTGCTTGCCTTTCCTTTCTTTTACACTTGTGTTTTATTTGAAAACGTCCAAAGTTTTGTTAAAATAGGCATATGCATTTGAATATAATCAATGCTTACAAATAAAATAAAATTGAGAAAGGATAATTACTGGTAGGTTGAAGGGGTAGGAGGATTTCCTTGTGCTATTCCAGGAGAAATCCCCTGCAATATGTCATCCAGATCCTCAACAGAGCTAAAACCTTGAAATATACATCCCTGACAGAGTTAAATTTCAAGATCCCCAGCAGAGCCAGATTGTTCTAAACCTTCTTCCCCAGCGAAGTCAAATTTCCAAACTATCAATCCCCAGTGAGAACCATTCAGTGTTCCCCAGCTTCCCCAGTAGATTTGTGTACAACCCAAGCTCTTGATTTCACCGGCCGAGTAAACATTCTCCCCACAAAGTTATTTCCCAGCAGATCGAAGATTCTCGGTCTCATTTCTCCAGCAGAAGCCTCCCAGGTTTTAATTCCCCAGTAGAGATTTTCAGAGTTTTCCTTTATTTCCCAGGAAAGTCATGAAGGATTCTCATTCCCCGCAGAAGTTGTCAAAGCTCTTGTTAATCCCCACCAGTCACCAAGGATTCTCAATCCCCAGCAGTGGTCCCAGGATTTCTCATTCTCAACAATTAAGGATCTTTAACCCCCAAGTAGTCAGCAAGGGTTTCTCAACTTCAACAGAGATTTTTGAGTCCTCAGCACCGGTCAGGATTCACTTTCTCCGGCAGTAGTCAAAGATTTAGTTATCTCCAGTTGTCAAGGATTTATTTTCCTCAGCAAGACAGCTACTCAGCTTACATGCACGTCCATTACATTCATATATCATAAACATTGATGAAACACAGTTCATTGCATCATACATATCATGCAACATGACTTTATGTTTTAGCTAACATTTTACCCTTTTCAGGATAAGATTAAAAGGCTATCGTTAACAACTATTCAAATACAGTGAGGATACACCCCAGACACGGCGGTCATTCTAATACTCATTCAGACTTCAGCAATCCGATACAGACTAGATACGCTCCAGACACGACGGGCATTCTATCTCTCATTTAGATTCAATTATCCACTTCAAGATTCAGATACGCTCCAAACACGGATGCCATTCTGGCCCTTACACCAGAAGTTTGATTCTCCCCAGTGCAGTCGCCACGGAAGTCATTCTGTCATTTATTCAGATCCCCGTTACAGTCTCAGATACACTCCAGACACGCAATTCATTATGCTACTCATACAGATCTCAACTTCAGATACAGTCCAGATACGCTTCAGACACGGTTGCAATTTTGTCACTCATTCAGAACTTATCCCCAGCACACAGTTGCTCCATATACAGATGTTTCTCTGTTACCTATTCAGAATACAAATACACTCCACACACGGCAGTCATTCTGATATTCAGTCAAAGATCAAATACAATTACAGCTCATATACGCTCCAGACACGGACGCCATTCCTTTTCTCATGCAGACTCAGTCTCTTTCTACCTTTAGTGAATGTTGGTATCCCACCGTCAGTAAATTCCAGTGTTGTTATTTCTTTCCTCTTTCTACCTTCAGTGAACATTGGTAGTTTCACCTTTAGTAAAAGTTGGTGTGTCCTTTGACTTTTTATCATCCTCAATGGGTCGGGTCTTTTGATCCACTAGTGATTTATTTTCCTGGTCGGGTTTCTCTTTTGTTTCTTTATTTCCTTTGTTACATCCCCAATGGTGTTTTACGTCTCTTTGATTTTGTTCATATGCATTCATGCTCATAAGCACTGCATGGAATCTTAGGGCCAAAAATAAGGTTTTTTTTATATTTAAGTATCTTCGATCGCGTCTGTGATATGGTGGGAGAACTGACTTGGTTGTTTTGCGTTTGTATTCACAAATGTTGCGGTTAGCAAGAGTCGCCACCGACTTTTATTTTATCCAAAAGGAAAGGCTGAAAAGAACAGGAAAGACCTTTAGAGATGTTTTCTTGAGTTTGGGGGTTATATTACAAAGAGGGGAGGTGTTAGCACCCTTTTAATCCATGGTTTTCCATGGGCTCTTAGTTACTTTCTAGATCACTTGCTTTTGTTTTAAAATGTACTTTGTGTGTTTTTTTGAAAGTATTTTGTAAACATGCCATCGTTTAGGCAAACTTTGTAATGATTCTCGTTCGTAAGAATGTATACAAAGTGTTGATCTTTTGAAAATGTTTTCAAGTTTGAAAGATGTTTTGAAAGTGTTTGGTTTTTGTTTTGAAAATATCAAGGATGTTTTTGTTTTGAAATTGAGCAAGCAACTAGGAGTATTCTACCTACTCAAAAAGTCTTTCATGTTTATTTCCTCTTTCCTTTGACATTGTTATCTTACCATTAATTTGGTAAGTAACCCTATATTTGGATGTAAAAGGGACGGGAAAGGGTCATCGTATAGCTTTAGAAGGCAACTTATGAGACGCTTTAGCAATTTTTCGTAAGGGACTAGATCGTTTTATCGAAGGCAACATCGAGGGACATCGAGGGACGACGATCTTTTTTTCTTCCGAAAAGGTCTTTGCTAAAGCATCCCATATTCGAGGGACATGACTGTTTTCCGAAAGGAAAACAAAGTGAGGTTACCCTAGAGGTGCTAGTGTTCAAGTGTGTTTGTTTTCATGCATTTTGTCTTGCATTTAAAGGTTATCTATTTGTGGATTTTATATTTCCATACATCCTAATTACTAGCAATATATGAAAGCAAAATAAAATACGGAAAATAAAATCCTAAGCTATTACATCATTAGGGGGATGGGGGTACAATTTGCAAATAGGGATGAAATAAGTGTCTAATTATTACAACCATATCTAACAACTGGGAAGAAATGAAAATATATGCATAAACAGTGTAGAAAATGGGAGAAACTGCCTTTTGAACCATTATGTGTCGACACATGCTGTTATGCATCGACACATAACTTTTCCTTGCTCCTGTAAAGAAAAATCAGCTCAGTATGAGCCGACACATAATGAGATGTGTCAACTCATACACCTTCTTTATATCGACACATACGCATTTTGTGTCGACTCATAGACTTTTCACCCTTCTGTTTTGGGACCTGGAATCAATATGAATCGATGCATGGGGTTTATGTATCGACTCATACCATGTTTTTTTACTAGGATGAGTCGACACGTGTGCATATGTTTCGATACTATTGTACCCCAAAATTTGCTCTCTCATTTTATCAACATTTCCCCTCACAGTGATCTTTGAACTCAAGACCAAGCTAGGGTTTGCACTGCTCAAGACATCTCCTTGCACTGATGACCTAAATTAGGGTTTGAGTTTGCATAGGGATTTTTGGACCTTCAATGCTCAAATTGACTTTCATAATTCATAATGGACTCATAAGTTTTCCCATACCAAGTTTCAAGCCTTGAATCAAATTTTTGCCCAGTCAATTGGACAGTTGACCTAGAAATCAACTGTATTGGGGAAAAAGTCAACTGTGGCCAATTTACAGTCAAACCTCATGAATTTTGACCCACATCAACATTATGAACTCATATGAACCATTGGATCAAGTTTGGACCACAAATCCACAAGAAATTTGATCAGATCACCAAAGGGGCAAAATGGTCATTTTTAGGGTTTTGACTGTACCAAAGCAATTTTTGACTGTTTGACCTAGCCAATGGCAAATAAAGCTCAACCATGGACTCAAGGACTCAATGACATTATCTTGACCTATTCAACAAGTTCAAAAGATCTCAAATGCATAGGATTGACATATGAATTTTTTAGTCAACTGATCAAAATTTGACTGTATACTGAAAAGTCAAACTTTGACTTTTTGGTCAAAATCAAGTGCCAAGGGTAATTTTTCATCAAGAAGTGTCAAATTATGAAACTTTTTCATAAAGAAACCAAAAATTGCAAATTAGGGTTTGAAATTGAAAAAATTTCATAACTTAGAAATTTTCTAAGTTATGAAATTTTCTTAATTTTTCCTAACTTTGTCCCACATTTTCACCAAGATGCAAATGGATTCAAACAAAACTTTCAACATGAAAGTTGTATTACATCACAAATTCTACAAATTTTATTCACAAAGTTTTCTCAAAAGAAGTTTGGATCTCAAGTTATGATTTTTGGAACAAGGGTACCTAAAACTTTTAACTTAGAGAAATTTTGCCCTAGTTTAGGCAGGATTTTGACCCATCTTCTTGGCCATTTTTCACATAGTTCCACTTGGAATATCAAGTTGCATTTCAAAGATGGATTATAGTACATGTTTAAAGCTTTCTAAATTGTCAAAGAACTCCTCAAACACATTTGTGGTTAGGGAGAATCGAATGCTTGAAGTTGGCAAAAACTTACTTTGTAACCATGGCCAATACCTGTTCATACAAGTTGCAAAATCTGACCAAACTAGCTTTGTACTTAATTACAGGCCTATAAACCAATTTACACTCAAAAATTGAATGCAAATACATTGGACATTGGTGTTATTCTGATCATTAGAGCTTGGCACAATGAATAATTCCATTTTGGGCATAAAGATGGCACTTCCATATTCATAAAGGCGACTTTATGTCAAATTACTTTTCTTGAGCCTTAGACTTCTTTCTTTGCAGTAAACAAGTTCCACAAACTCAGGAAAAGGTACAAGGAACTTGTGCATGCTTGGAGATAGCCTGTACAGGCCTATCTCATTTCACTTCACACTTTTCTTTCAAAACAAGTCATTGTGCCAAAAGTCCATAACTCGCACATCTGATAAAATCAACTCAAGCCAGGGTTTCAAACAAGTTTTACACATCCTTGTAAGCCAGAAACACGAGCCAATCATCCCTCAAACACCCTTGAACACCAAAACACCAAAAACTTATAAAACATGGCAGTTGCTGCAACTTGAGTGCCATAGCTCATTTTGCTTGCGTTTTTCTCCTTTCCACTTCAAACACCTTCCATTCAACTCACTCAAGCAATCCCAAACCTCCATTGCCAACTGTAACTCCATTTATAGTGTTCACCATTTCTATTTCAAGCTTATGCAGGTTGACTTCTAGAGGTTGATTCAGGCCATTTCCAAACAAACTAAGCATTGGGAAAGGTTCAGGGAACATCAAGCAAGCTCAAAAGAATCTCAGGCCTCACTGAAAGTTGCTGCATTGTCCAACTCGTGTCCAACTGAAACAGGTTTTTTCATGAACTTCTATCTCTCTATTTAGTAACATTTAGCCTTAGGTTTGTGAATGAAAGATGTTGTACTCATTGCCCTGAAACCATACATATGCTCAGTTTTCATTTATATTAATCGTGCTAGGAGAATTTCATCCATGAACATGTTGAAAAAGTTAGGTTAAATTTTAGGGTCAGAGAAATTCTCTCTGGTCTTTGAGAGGTAGATTAAGTTTTTTATATGGTTAGAATCGTGGTTTGATGCTCTACAATTTTCATGTTTTGAGTTTTGTCAAAAGATCACAAATACAGGAGATACGAGTTTGAACTGAGAACGCGCGTGTTTCTGTTGGACGAAGGTTGAAGATGAAGTAGTTGGGCTGGGCCTGGCTATTTCCTACTTTTGGCACCCCCCCTCTTTCAGTTTCACACCCCCTGGCCCAACTTTTTGTATTTTTATTATTTTTGCATTTTAATTTCATTTCTGACTTTATTATTTTATTTTCAAACACAAAAAACACTTGAAAAATATTTTCATAATTTTTTGCATTTATTTGGCATTTTATTTTATTTTTTCTAATATAGAAAACATATTAAATACCTTTTTATATTATTAAGACTTAAAAAATAATGTAAATAATGTTTTTATTTTTATTTCTTATTTTTATTCACATTAAAAATATTTTCTTGAATATATTTTATTTTTGTAAATATTTTATTTTATTTTATACATATTTAAAATATTTAATATATATATATATATATATATATATATATATATATATATATATATATATATATATATATATATATATATATATATATATATATATATATATATATATATATATATATATATATATATATATATATATATATATATATATATATATATATATATATATATATATATATATATATATATATATATATATATATATATATATTAAATATATGCTTTATTTTATTAAAAACATAGAATAAAAATATAAAAATAGTACATTTTTATTTTTATTGATACTTTATACTAAAAAAACATTTTTCTCAATATATTTTTATTTTTGTACATATTAATATATTTTTGTATATAAATAATGTAATATTATTTTCTTTAAGGAAAATTAGGGTTTACCCCTTAATTAAATAAAATCAATCTTTTTTATTTTTATTATTTAAACCTTTTTTCACATAAGAAAATGCTTTACATACATGAACAAATAGAAACTTCTTTTTTTTGCATAATACATTTCTATTTAATATTTGTTTATTTTTTCCATTTAAATATTGTACATTTAAATATTATGCATTATAATTCAATTTGGTTGGAATAACTTAGGGTTTAAATTTCTTGCAAAATAATCCCCACTCAAAAGTGTACCCCCCTCCCTATATCAAGTTGTAATAGCTTAGATTTATTTTTACGCACTTAAATGCTTTCAATTATGCCATGCTTAGAGAATTAGGGTTTGTATGCCAAAATCAAATCAACAATTAGTTTGACCTAATCAAAGACAAAAATACATGAAAAACAAGCACAATGCACACTTGCACCCCTAGGGTTACAATCCACTTGTTGCCTTCAAAAATGGACCATGGTATGCATGTTAAGTACTTTGGCAAAACAAAAACAAACAAAAGATCATAGTCCCTCGATGACGCTATCTGAGTTGCCTAAACAAAATGATCAAGTCCCTTAAGAAAATTGCTAAAAATACTTGACACAATTGCTATCATGGTTTGTATGATAACCCGCGCCTGTCCCGTTTAACATCCTAACACAAGGTTGTTCACCAAATACAATGGTTAAACAACACTGTTAAAAGGGTTAAAAACATAAGAAAGATCTTTGAGTAAAATAGAATAGATAGCTCTTAGTTACTTGATCAAAGCTTGCAAAAACATCCTTGTTATTTTCAAAACACACTTCACAAACACAATTTCAAAACCCTACTTTCAAAACATTGAAAACCTTTCAAAAACAAAAAAAAACACCTTTGTATACATTCAAACAAGAATCATTACAAAGGTTGCCACGACGATGGCCTCTTTTCAAAACATCTTTCAAAACCACACACAAAGCACCATTTCAAACAATTGAAGAGCACCATTTCAAACAATTGAAAAGTAAAGCAAGTGATCTAAACAAGTAACTAAGAGCCCATGGATAACCATGGATAGAAAGGGTGCTAATACCTTCCCTTTCTATAATCTACTCCCCGAACCCAAGAAAACATCTCAAAGGTCTTTCCTTTGCTTTTTGACCTTTCCTTAGGATAAAATAAAAAGTCGGTGGCGACTCTTGCTAAACCGAAACATTTGCGAACACAAACGCAAAATCCCAAGTCAGTTCTCCCATCGTATCACAAATACATACTGTATTTTTCTGCCTTAAACATTGTTTTATTGTTCATACATATCAGTTTACAGCATATGATTGATAAACATAAACAACAAGAAAACAATTAGCTAAAAGGGGAAATGATTACTACTTCTTATCTTCAAAAATAAATCATTAATGATGTATGAATAATACCAAGTTAAGAAGACTTACCTTGAAACTACACTTGGTGTTTTAAATCTGAATACTTTCCAAGATGTTGTGAGGGCTCCAATGAATCTCCAGGCAGCTTGTTCCAAACTCTTGAAACCCAGTCAAGTTGTACAATATTGTTTTTATGTTTAGATGGTGAGGATAATGGCACTAACAGAAACTGTTTTAGTGTTTTTACAATCTCTATGTGTTAAGGTGCTTGGTTTATGGGAGAGTTTGTAAGATGGAATAATGGATTAAAATTTTGTTTTGAATGATATTAGAGCTGGTTTTTTTCTTGAATGAGCCAAAGTTATAAATAATATTGTTTTTCTGTTCAAAGACTCTCTATTCTCTCCAAAAATTCCCACCCTTATGTCTTATGAAACAGTCCCTTTTGTAGACCCTTGACTGAGGTTTAGGGGGGAAACAAAATAAGTCATTTTGAATTGTTTTTGCCTACTGATTTGATACTTTATTCACACAATTTTATTTTTCAATTTTGGTTCAATTTTTGGGCTATTATGATGTAGGTTGGGGCAAACTGCATAGAGCAGTTTTGGACTGTATAGAACAACATATACATATTTGTGTTGCAGCATAGCACAAAGTTTTTTTGTATAACAACAATGGAGCAAGTTTTGGGGTGTTGTGGTAATGCAGCAAATCATACTTTGTTCAACTTGGACAGCAAGATTTGTAGCATGAAACAAATTTGGTCTTGTGGAGTATTTTATGCATATTGTATCAAGGACAAAACATTGTGGCAAGGTTTTGAGTCAAATGGAAAAGTCCAAGCAATACAAAGTTTAGGGTTTGTAAACTTGCAAAAATGTCACTTTGTAATAACTTGAATTATTTGCCTCATTAAATCATTTGGAATTGTAGTAAAAAAATGTCATGAAGCAAATGAAATTAACAAGTATAGAAAATACTTAGAAAAATTTCAAAGTCTTGCAAAAGTTGGATTTTTTATTCTCTTGATTTTTGATGATCAAATTTCACATTTTGGATGTCTTGACACAATGTAATTTTTGGGACTCAAATTCGGTCAAAAGGTCAAAGTTTGACCTTTTTTAGCATCCGGTTGACTTTTTCCAACTGAAACTTCAATTTTTCTCATTTCCCCCTTTTGATAATTTGAATGATTTTCTTAGAAAATTGTGATCTGAGGCTTGAAACTTGACTGGAGTAATTCTAAGGGTCCATGAAGATCAGTGAAAGTCATTTGAAGCATTAGAAATTTGAATATCTCTGTACAGATTCAAACCCTAATTTGAGGTATTAGCACTGAGGAGATTGTTTGACCTAGTCGGTACTTGCACAAACTCGAGGCATTAAAGATCTTTCTAGGAAATATCTTGAGAAATGAGAGGGAAAATTTTGGGGTACAACAGCCACCCCTGTTCAATCTTCTTAAACCTAAGGATGTAGATTGGTTGGTCTGCCTTTCGTGATCTGAAGGTGGAAGATGATTGAACACTATAGTGCCTTGAAATTTGCACTCGTCTGAAATGATACTGGTAGTGTAGGTAATATCTGGAATGGGCTTACAGATTCCATTTAGAAGAAGATGACGAAAGATCGTCGGAGATGGGCTTAAAGATGCCATCCAGAAAAGATATCGGTCACATGAGAGATTCCTTTGCGAGAATTCCTGTACCTGCCATTGAGGAGGACTTCGCTGGATAATGTTGATTTACGTATGGGGAAATAGAGTATAGGAGCTTCAGTTGTCCATTACTCTACTGGGGAATTAACTCTTGATTGAGGAGGTGGAAGCACGCTGCCTAATTGGTTAGGGTCCGTGCTGCATAGCGGCTTACTGGGGAAACGTGAGATCGATCGATTATGGTCGGGTCCTGGTCTTACAACATTGTAAAATGTTGTCTGGAGATAAGAGAGAAGGAACCTGGATAGTAGGGTTTCTTCGAAATGAAAGCCTGGGTAGTAGGGCTATGAGAAGGAACCTGGATAGTAGGGTTACTTCGAAATGAAAGCCTGGATTGTAGAGCTATGGGAAGGAACCTAGATAGTAGGGTTACCTCAAGATGAAATCCTGGATAGTAGGGCTTATGGGAAGGAACCTAGATCGTAGGGTTACTTCGAAATGAAAGCCTGGATAGTAGGGCTATGAGAAGGAACCTGGGTCGTAGGGTTATTTCGAAATGAAAGCCTAGATAGTAGGGCTATGGGAAGGAACCTGGATAGTAGGGTTACCTCAAGATGAAAGCCTGGATAGTAGGGCTGAGAGAAGGAACCTGGGTCGTAGGGTTACTTCAAGATGAAAGCCTGGATAGTAGGGCTTATGGGAAGGAACCTGGATCGTAGGGTTACTCCGATATGAAAGCCTGGATAATAGGGTTGTGATAAGGAACCTGGGTCGTAGGGTTACTTCAAGATGAAAGCCTAGATAATAGGGCTTATGGGAAGGAACCTGGATCGTAGGGTTACTTCGAAATGAAAGCCTGGATAGTAGGGCTATGAGAAGGAACCTGGGTCGTAGGGTTACTTCGAAATGAAAGCCTGAATAGTAGGGCTATGATAAGGAACCTGGGTCATAGGGTTACTTCGGAATGAAAGCCTGGATAGTAAGGCTGCTTCATTTGACCATGTAGATTAGTTGACCCGTTTGATTTCGGGAACTAATTTTCCATTAGTTGTCTGCAGATGTGACCTGCGTAACTGCTGGAATTGTTGGTGATAATTGTCTTTCCTGAAAAGATAACAGGGTTAATTATATGTGATGCATGAAATGTGTTGTGGGATGACGTTCTCAAAATAAATGAGACTATGTTGTATGTGATATGTATGCACGTGTCATGATGCATGAATATGAACTGCTATTATGAGATGTCCGAGTCTGGGAAAATAAATCCCCGATTGCTATTGGAGAGTATAACATCCCTGACTATTATAGAGGACTGCAGTCCTTCTACTTCTGCTGGGGATGGTGACCGGAAATGACTATGCTAGAGGTTTACTCCTTGTTGTTTGTGAATATTCAGCCAGAGAGAGACTATGTTTGAGAATAACTCTGTGGGGGAATAATTATGTTGGAAGGTGAACTTTCGTAGCTTAAGTAATAAGCTCTGTTGGGGTTTAAAATTTTGTATTCAGGGAAATAGACTCTGCTTGGGAGACAAATTTTATGACCCGCTCGCGATTATGAGATTCAGCTGGGGTATATAGATGCCAGATTCTTGAAAGACCATGGCTGGGGAGATTACTTCCTGTTTTGGGAAAGCTGATGTCAATGCTTTGATTTCTTTCACTCTGTGGGAAGTGTAGATGTCACGAGGTCATGGATACTGATGATTATGTTTCAAGGTTGTCTATACCTTGGTACCTGCTGGATAGAGTAACTGTCGGTTTTGACATTTCTTCTTTTTGCCCCTATTTCTTAAGCCCCGAGCAATTGTCTTTTCGTTTCTTATGCAAACATTTGTGAGTAGCAATCATATTCAAATGCATATGTCAAGAATAAACCATTGTACGTTCTTGAAAAACAGAACAGAAAAGCAAAAACACATAGTTTTTTTTTTTATAAAAATTATTTGTATTGATTTTCGAAGTTGGCCTATAATAGGCGTTTTTGTACAAGGAGGATGACGCTCTAGTAAGAGAATGCCTCCGTAAAAATAGAAGTTATACAATATTGTGTAAAAAGAAAACAACTATTTACAACAATCCCATTGGGTTCCAATTCTGCTATTGTCACTATGTCTTCGAGCGTCTCATCACTTTGTTGCTTGTCCGAAGCTGACTAGATTGATTGGTGTCGTTCGAACTTGACCGTTGATACTGAGGTCTGATCGCAAGGTGATCCAATGGGACATAGTCATACTCTCTTATATACCTAACATTTTCCTGGACTGCCCTTTCGGGTTTTCAGTCCACCGGGATACCCTTTTTTGCCCAAGCTGCCTTTTCAGGTTTTCGACTTGCCGGGTGTACAGATTTTTCGTTTTCATCCGTTATTTTTTCCCGAACCCTTTTGGTTCACCGGGAAACCCTTATTTTTGCCTAGGCCAATAAACCTAGCGGGTCTTTTATCATGCGTAGTATATTTTCACTATGTCTGCATTGACAGGGTGAGGAAGATCGTCACCGTCCATGGTGGTCAGAATCATGGCTCCACCCGAGAAAATGTTTTTAATCACAAATGGCCCTTCGTATGTGGGAGTCCATTTTCCCCTGGGATCACTTTGCGGCAGTATAATGCATTTGATTACTAGATCCCTGACTTGATACTCTTGACGTCTGACTTTTTTGTTGAAAGCCTTGATCATACACTTTTGATACGTCTGACCATGGCAGACAACAGTAAGTCTCTTTTCGTCGATCAGATTTAGTTGATCAAGTCAAGTCTGGATCCAGTCGTCTTTGTTCAAACCCTCATCTTTCAAAATCCTTAAAGAAGGAATCTGGACCACAATGGGTAGGACTGCCTCCATGCCATATACCAGAGAGTAAGGAGTTTCCCCTGTCGATGTCCGTGTTGAGGTACGGTACCCATGAAGAGCGAATGGTAGCATCTCATGCCAGTCTTTGTATGTCACCGTCATCTTTTGTATAATCTTCTTGATGTTCTTGTTAACCGCTTCAACAGTGCCATTCATCTTCGGCCGGTAGGGAGAAGAGTTATGATGTTGTATCTTGAATCTGCAAAAGGTCCTTCGATTGACATCTGCAAAAGGTTCTTCAATTGGCATCTGTAAAGGGTCCTTCGATTGGCATCTGCAAAAGGTCCTTCGATTGGTATAGGGTCTTTCGATGGGCATTTCCAACAAGGAAGCTTCGACGGACATCTTAAATAAGGTTGTTTTTCGTTAGATCGTATAAAGTGCCTTTCGACAGGCATGTTAACCAAGTGATGTTTCGATTGGCATATCAACAGGGAGATATTATGATTGTCCAAGTTAGAGAAAATGATATCAAAAAGAGAAATAACTAAGAGGTTTCCATAAACTCTGATGATGGGCATTCAAATTCATGCAGATTGGAGAGGATAACTCTGAGCCTTTCTGCAGACTATGGTTTAAACGTAAAAGCTCTAATGCTGAGAATATGAGTAATTCGAATCAAGATGCAGAGCCATCGAAGGGAGAAAGGTTTAAGATTTAATCGAAGGAGTTGTGATAACGAAGTTGATGCAATTCAAATTCAGAGCCTTCGAAGGAAAACAAATGTTCTGATGAGGGAAGTTCTGGGCCATTCGAATCAGGACTTAGATCCATCAAGGAGTGTAAAACAACACTTCAATTAGTCAATAAGATAGCGCTTCGATTGGACCAAGTTAAAATCCATCAAAGAGAGCAAAACTTGAGACTTAATCGAAGGAACCATGATGAAAGCCTTAAGACAAATTTGAACAAAGCACCTATCCTAACCTGTCCAGGTTCACCCAAAGTTCAAAATGGCATATTTTCCTTGAAATTATGGAAAGAATTCAATGTTGATCATGGATTCAATTCCTGAGTTAAAGGTCATATTCTTACCTTGTTTGTTCCCAACTCCACAAGAGCTAATTCGACCAGGGTGATTCTCTTTAAATCAAGCAATCGAAACAGAGGGTGGCTCAATTAAAGGAGCCATGACATCGAAGCTGTTGCAATTAGAATTGGAGCTTAGAGCCTTCGAAGAGAGCAAACTCGAAGGGAAATGGATATGCAGGGGCATGTCAGCTTTCGATTTCCATCATATTGGAGGCCCAAACAACTCATGGCAGGCTGGCAGTAACGCATGAAAATATATTGGCACCTGATTGAATCAAATATAGCAAGTTTTTATGAAGAAATCAAATCAAATCTCTTCATCATAATGGACCAATATTTGATACACAAATGTTGACCTAAAATCCCTTATCTATATAAACCTCATGATCTCAGAGAGACACGGGGAGACTTCCTTAGAAGAAAACGCAGCCTGCCCCACGAGGTTACAGAAAGTTGCACAAAATTTCCAAAAACTGTCAAACTCAAAGCTGATTTTGCAAGCAGCCTCCGTCCAGACTAACACTTGAATCGTGTTCCTAGGATTCACGCAGAAGCATCCCTCATACAATCCCCCTGTTGGTAATTTTGTCTTTGATCTCAAACTTGCTAAATATGATTTAAATTCATGTCGAACATATATACATATTGTTGTTAATGTTCATGTTTGTTTGAGTGTGTTACATGTGAGCAAAGATGCCAGATTGAGATCATGCCATTGTTGGGGCATGATCTGAGCTTACCTTTGATTCTTACAACTTTATTTTATCTTCGATGGGTAAACACCATAGGGGTCCACTGAGTGCGCATATTTGATATTTAAATTAATGATGTGTTTTTTGTTTCTAACGTAATATTGTTGTTTCGTTTGTACCAATTGTTGTACCCCAAAATTTGCCCTCCCTTTCTTCAGGAAACCATCTTAGATTCTTCAAAATCCCTTGGAACAAATCCAAGTCCTGAGTTATCCTTTTGCCCAAGCAAGTCACTTACAAGAGCAAGATGATCTCACAAACTCCAACAACAATGCTTTCATCTTGAGGAAATCAAATTCTAAGTGCTTAGAATGTTTCGTTAAAATAAGTGTTTTTTGAAAAAAAATCAGCGCTTCAGAACTTCTGGATCCATTCCAGATGAAGACGGTCAGAAGTTGCAAGTTTGGCTCAGGATGGTCAGAAGTTGTCTCTTCAGCAGCTACATCAGTTCAATCAGAAGTTGTAAACGTGGTTCAGAGTGTAAGCCTCAAACAGAATATACCCCTTCAGCAGCTACACAAGCTCAGTCAGAACTTGCTAAAGGAATGCAAGAGAAGTATGAAGGTATAAAGGCTCCTTCAGAACAGGTTGAAGTCAGAAGGTGAAAGGTCAGAGGGATAGGTGTCACATTGATACAGAATCTCTAAGTCCAGATTGTCCAGAAGTAGATCCAAGGAACGTACCAGAAAACCAGGAGAATCTCCAGAGCTTGCTAAGGCAACAGGTAGCCAAGGCCAGAGCATGGTTTACGCTGCTGATTAAACAACCAGAATGTTGGTATTGACAGGTCTTGTCACCATTTAATGCCCATTAATGCTTCCAACCACTCCTGAGCGTTCACGTGTGGCTTGGAAAATGCTTTTGCACAGATTCTGGCATGGGTCTTCACGCCACCGCCCATTTCAGAGGTCACTTCCCCCAATCTACGCCTGCTGCTGCTACCTAGGCTGAAAAATAGCTGTTATCACAACTTCCCAGGAATTTCTGTCAAAGAACAAATTCAAACTCTGTTGGCGCCTTAAATGTTCAAGGTATCCACAAGAACTTTGCCTATAAATAGAGAGCTTTCACCACTGCAAAAGAAGTTCAAGAAGTTCAAGAAAAGAAACAGAAAAATTGCTAAGAGAGAAACGAAACTCCTAGCAACATAACATTCTGAAACTCTGCCAAAATTTCCAGCTTTGTTTCATAACTTTAAGTTTCTCACCTTCAACTTCATCAAACACCCAGCTCTTTTCTGTAAACCAAAAACGTTCTTTCCAAACTTCTGACCCTATACACGTATACACCTTCACTTCCCCTTTTCCAAATCTGTCCAGAACACCACCAGAACCAAAAGCTAACTTTCACCCACCATTTTCCAGAAAGTCAGGTAAGCACCTGCTGACCCTCACCACACTGTTAAGCATCATCAGCTGTGCATATTCAAGTAACATAATGTAAATATTCATGTTATTGCTGTTTATGTTCTGAGGAATCTCATACCTCAGAACGTTCTGAGCCAGTTTAGGACTTGCCTGTGACCTTGGTGATTCTGACCTCTGAGACATTTTGCTATTTTGCTGGATCTGTTCCAAATATGTTTTCTGTTTTGTGGAGTAACAACAGGATTGCAGATGTTCTGATTAGTGCAGGAAAAAGCCAAGCGCTGACTTTGACGTTAGCACATCTGAAGCCTGTTTTGCTGTCAATAACATTAGAACCTCTGAGAGTTATTGCCTTTTCAGCAGAATCTGAACTTCTGGGTTCTCCACTAACAAACTTCTGTCTTGCAGCGCAGGGAAATCAGAACTTCTGGTTTCCCCACTAACAAGGTTCTGTTTTGCAGGTTCCAGAGTCAGAAGTTCTGACTCATCCAGTTTCACCAACAGGTTGATCATCTGACAGCGGATCTGGGTCAGAACTTCTGATGGCCTCCCAACAGCGCGCAGGCTCCCTCCCTCTCTCTATATATCTTGTTTTTCGCTATTTTCTTTTTTGTCTATTTTTCTCGTTGAACCCCCCATGTACAAATGTGTATCCCCCTCCCCTAACTATTGTAATAGCGTAGGATTTTACATTTCCGCTTCTTATTGCTAGTAATTAGGACGTGTATGACAAGATAAAATCAATGGAATAGAAAAACCTAATTCAAAGAAAAACTCTTGTATGCAATAAAACACACTTGCACACTAACACCCCTAGGGTTATATCCACTTGTTGCCTTTCAAAATTGGGCCATATTGCATGTTAGGTCTTTTTTGGGCAAAACAAACACAATTTAAATGATCATGGTCCCTCGATAATATTTTTTCAAAACAAAATGATCAAGTCCCTTAAGGAAAATGCCCAAAGATACTTGACACCATTGCAATTATGGTCTAAACGATGACCCGCGCCCGTCCCTTTCACATCCTAACACAAGATTGTCCACCAAATTCAATGGTGGAACAAACTTGTTAAAAGGGTTAAAACATAGCAATAATCTTTTGAGAAATTTAGGAGTAGACAACCTCTTAGTTACTTGAATCAAACTTGCAAAACAAAACACTTGCCTAATTTCAAAATCACACATCACTACACTTTCAAAACGACTTTCAAAAACAAATGAAAACCTTTTCAAAAGACATACACCTTTGTATACATCCCAACATGGATCATTACAAAGGTTGCCACTACATTGGCCTCTTTTCAAAACATTTTCAAACCCACACACACAAGCACCATTTCAAACAATTGAAAAAGGCAAGTGATCTAAGCAAGTAACTAAGAGCCCATGGATAACCATGGATAGAAGGGGTGCTAATACCTTCCCTTTCTATAATCTACTCCCCGAACCCAAGAAAACATCTCAAAGGTTTTTGCTGTGCTTTTTAAACCTTTCCTTAGGATAAAATAAAAAGTCGGTGGCGACTCTTGCTCAACCGAAACATTTGCGAAGACAAACGCAAAATTCATAGGTCAGTTCTCCCACCGTATCACAGAACTGGCGACTCTGCTGGGGACTTGAATTTTAAAAAATGGAGTAACCTTAGGGCTTAGATCACCCTCTCGCATGACTAATTGTTTGATTTGCTTGCTTTATATTTTGGCTCTATTGTTTGGGTTTACAATCCTCCACCCGGATTTTGGGAAACATTCATAGATAGCAATACGTTGTGGAAACTGTGCGGGGTATACCGACACGGTCTAAGCAATAGCTATATTAGTGCGACATATTTGTGAGTACCGGTAACCCTTGAGTTCAATCAAGGAGAGTACGGGGCCACTGAGTGATGTCACTAAGCACTAATGACCTAGAACCTTACTTGACCATCTTGGCCTTTCATTAGGGGTAGTGAGATGACCGGCTTTGGTGCAGTCCGAAGTTGGTAGATACTCGATACTACACTCATTGAGGGTTGTTTTCTTGGAATATTTTGGTCGCTAGTTAAGTGGCTAAACCGAAACAATGAACATTGAAAACAATCCAATGATATTGAGCTCCTTAGAACCCGGTTACTATTTATAGGACAGGTTTTTAAGCCAACTACACTCAAGAGGGTACTTACCTATGAAACCCCATGCAAGCCTGAAACTAGGGTTTGGAGTGATTTGCTTGTACATATGTTTTGTACATACATCATAAGCATCATGAAGCATCATATGCATTTACTAACCATTTCAAGGGTTTTGGATCTTCATCTTTGTTCTTGTTTTGCAGGACATGGAGATTCCTCGCAGAAATACCATTCAAGTCAACCTTGTGAGAATCTCTCCTCAACTCAAGGAGCTCGCCTCAAGAATTCCGGAAAATTCATCCTTCAGTGAAAGACATGGTAGACTGCTCAGCCTAGTCAACGCCAACATTGAAGAAGATATGATAAAAGTGCTATTCCAGTTCTTTGACCCTCTTCACCACTGTTTCACTTTCCCCGATTACCAGTTGGTACCCACTTTGGAGGAATTTTCTCAACTCCTGAGAATTCATATCCTTAATCAACTACCCTTCAACGGTACGGAAAAGGAACCAAAGCCGGAAGATGTTGCTCGAGCATTACATCTACAACCATCCGACATCAAGGGGCATTGGGAAACCAGAAGCGGCGTCAAAGGATTCTTAGCCAAGTTCTTGTTTGAGAAGGCACAAGAATGTTGGAACTCATTGGACCTACAAGCCTTTGAAGAGATTGTGGCACTCCTTATCTATGGGTTGGTCTTGTTCCCAAATCCCGACCAATTGGTAGATGTCAATGCTGTCAAAATCTTCTTATCCAGAAATCCAATACCAACATTGCTTGGGGACATCCTTCACTCATTTTACACACGAACAATGAGAAAGAGGGGTGTTCTCATGTGCTGTACTCCCCTCCTCACAAGGTGGTTTATTTCGCACCTTCCACAATCTGTCCTGAAGAATGATCAAGGTACAAGGTGGTCCCAACGATTGATGGCTCTTACTCATTCTGATGTGCATTGGTGTTCTCGGTCCAGAGAAAATATCATCATTATCGATCGTTGCGGAGAATTCCCTAATGTTCCTTTACTTGGAATTAGAGGGGGTATCACCTACAATCCTTGCCTAGCTTTGAGGCAATTTGGATATGCCCGGAGGGATGGCCCTCATGATATGTTGATTCCTAGCTTAGTTTTTGACTTCGACAACGATGCGCAAGGACTTCGCCAAAGATTCATCAGAGCTTGGGGAAAACTCAACAAGGTGGATAGCAAGACTTTGGGACACAAGAACTCCATCCCTCTTGAACCTTATCTCAAATGGGTACGAGCCCGAGCCCAAAGATTGGTGATGCCTTATCCTCATATTCTCCCTGTGATTAAAGAGCCCGTCAATGAAGGAGAGGTTCCCTACACCATCCTACATCCAGACATGCCTACATCGTGGGAGGAGATGCAGAAAAGCTGGATTCAACTCAAGGAGGAACGTAATACTTTTGAGGCTAGCTTCTACACCAGTGAGAAGAAGGTTCTAGAGCTTACCCGCTGACTCCATGAGCAAGAGGTCCTCAACACCTACATCGCACCAAAAAGGATGCGCAATGTCTTTCTACCCTGAGAAATTATTTTGTAATTTTTGGCCCATGGGTCATTTATGTACTAACAAATCTTTTCTTATTAAAATGACGTGCGTTCTTTTTGTCTACAACAATTATGAATTTCCAAAAACCCTTGAATGCATTGCATAGATAGCATCTCATGCATCATGTGCATAACAGGTACCCATTTTTCTACAGGTTGCTTAATCTTCTTCGCTATTTATTTTGAACAGTCAGTCATCATGAATCCAGACTCGTCCAGTGAGCAAGCAATCAAGGCCCTTCAGGCCCAAAGTGCACAGTTTCAAGAGATGGTCCTAAGCCTAGCCCAAGGTCAGCAAGAGTTGAAGACTCTACTCTTGAAGAAGAAAAAGAAAAAGAGGACTGCGTTGTTCAACACCGGACGCAGATTTGGGAACACACTCCATAATGAAGCTGATCCAACTACTTCGTCTGCTGAGAAAAACAATCCCCAAGGGGGAGGAGCTCCTAGTCCCGCAGTCTCCGACAACGAGACGGACTATAACGACGAACAATACCCACCTGCTGCTGACAGATACAAGCAATTGGAGGACCGCTTGAGCGCCATGGAAATTCAGAATGTGCCAGGACTGGATTTCGGAGATTTGGGGTTATCTTATGGGGTAGTAATTCCACACAAGTTTAAGGCGCCTGCCTTCGCCAAGTATGATGGGGTCTCCTGCCCAAAGCTGCATCTGAGGTCGTACGTAAGGAAAATCCAACCTTACACGGCGAATAAGAACCTTTGGATTCACTTCTTCCAAGATAGTCTCTCGGGGTCACAGCTTGAATGGTTCTACCAATTGGATGGAACTAGCATCCGACACTGGGAAGACTTGGCAAGCGCATTCTACAGACAATACCAATACAATTCTGATCTCGCTCCTACGCGTACCCAACTTCAGGGTATGTCTATAGGAACGGGTGAAGGGTTCAAAGAGTACGCTCAAAAATGGAGAGATTTGGCGGGCAGGGTTCAGCCTCCATTAACTGATCGAGAGCTGGTTGATATGTTTCTAGGGACGTTGTCTGGTCCGTTTTTCAATCATTTGGTTGGTAACTCCTTCGCCGGGTTTACAGATTTGATATTGACGGGAGAAAGAATTGAAGCTGGCATCAGGTCAGGCAAGATACAAAAGGCTGCCTCCACAAGTGCTGAGAAGAGGCCGTTTAAGAAAGAAGCAAGTGTCGTCTATGGTCCTAGAAGACAAGTCAAGCCCGAAAGTCGCCAAGCCGTCAATGCTTTGGTCATCTCAAAACCTGTTGCTGCTCCTCAGCAGTACAATCAACAAAGAAGTGAAAGGCCCAAGAGGCAGTATACTCGGCTGAGTATGACCTTATCTCAAATTTTACCCCAACTGTTATCCACCAACCTGGTGACCCTCAAAGAAGCTCCTAAGGTCGTCAACACTGCGTCTCCTAAGTATAACCCAAATGCCCGGTGTGCTTATCATTCTGATAGTCCCGGGCACACTACTGATGATTGCTGGGCCTTGAGAAACAAAGTGCAAGATCTGATCGACGCAAAGGAAATTCAGTTTGAAGCCCCGGAGAGACCAAACGTTGTAACTGCTCCTATGCCCCAGCATAGGGTAAATGCCATTGAGGAAGAAATATTTGATGTTTCGGTAGATGAAGTTGTTACCCCTCTGAAGACCGTCAAGAAGAACCTACTGCTGGCCGGTTTATTTCCGGGTTGCAGTGAAGGTTGCCTGCTCTGTGCTATTTCCCTATCTGGTTGTCCCTTGCTGAAGATAGGCATCCAAAGCCTAATGGATAGTAAGGAGATTCTGTTTAAGAAGTCTGCTGTTTAGTTGATTCCAGTAAAAGAAATTTCTGTGGTCACCATCTTCAAAAATCCAATCAAGGCTCTCCCGAAGAAGCCTGTTCAAATCTTGACTGTCGCACCTGTGATTGTTACTGTTCTGGGGCCTTTCCCCTACGTGTCTGATAAAGCTGTCCCTTGGCATTATGGGGCAGACGTGTATGTAAATGGAATCAAACAAGAGTTCAACACTGGCACCAATATCAGCAATATTACTGGTCCAGCAAAGGTTACCCGCAGTGGCAGGCTCTTCTCGCCTGACATTGCACCACCCGCTGTTCGAAGACCCCTTACTATAACACCTACAAGTGTACCTGTTCCTGTTTCTGATCAAGTTGTTTCCCCTGCTGCCGAGTCATCTAATGCTCGGGGCAAAGGGATTGAAGATGAGCCTGCCCGGATGGAGGCACCAAGACCTGTAACTGTTGAGGCCTCCCAACGAGAGATGGAGGAGATCCTGAAAATAATAAAGAAGAGTGACTTCAATGTTGTCGAGCAGCTGGGGCATACCCCCTCCAAGATCTCCCTACTCTCCTTATTGCTATGCTCCGAGGCCCATGCTAAGGCCTTGATCTCATTTCTCAAGACGGCCCATGTGCCACAAGAGACATCTGCAGTCCAGTTCGCTGATTGTGTAGCAAATCTGACAGCAGACAACGGCTTGGGTTTTTCAGATGCTGACCTGACTGCGAAGGGAAGAGACCACAATGACGCCCTGCATGTCTCTATCGAATGCAGGGGCACTACTCTGGCACATGTACTGGTGGATACTGGTTCTTCCTTGAATGTTCTACCGAAAAAGGCTTTAGACCGTTTGGATTATGAAGGTCTGGAACTGAAGCCCAGCAATATCATCGTCAGGGCCTTTGACGGTTCAAAAAGGATGGTTCATGGAGAGGTTAACATCCCTATTCGTGTGGGCTCTCAAGTATTTGACTCTACTTTTTATGTGATGGATATACGTCCATCGTACTCTTGTCTACTGGGTCGACCTTGGATCCACAAAGCCGGGGCAGTAACCTCTACTTTGCACCAGAAGCTGAAGTACCCTGTCAGGGGAAAGATTGTCACTGTGCAAGGAGAAGAGGAGTATATGGTGAGCCATTTGAATTCCTTCAGGTACATTGAGATGGATGGGGAGTTTATTGAAACCCCCTTTCAGCATTTTGAAGAGGTGCATCCAATTTCAGCAGCAGCAGAAACGACAGTCGAAGAGATTGTTTCCTTGAAGATGGCTTCCCTAAGGGATGCCCGGGCTGTGGTTCAGAAAGGCAATTGTGCAAACTGGGGTCAGCTTCCTGACTTCACTCAGAAGAACGACAAGTTTGGGCTAGGCTTTACTGCAGAGGCTCAGAGGGCTGTGCGCAAAGAGAAGATCAGAAAGGCTCCGGTGTTTATCTCCAGCTCAAGAGTGAACGCTATCGAGGAGGATGTAGAGGAAGCAGAGTTTGACAGTTGGATCTACCCGACTACCAGCGACGGACCAAGCAACTGGACGGCAAAGGATTTTACCCCTATCACATTTGTCACGCAGTAATTGATTTCTTTTGATTTCCAAATTTGTAACAAACAATATGTTAAAACTTTGTTAGCTCGGTGTCCTACCCGGGGCATCGTAGCTGCATTTGTGAGGGTTTTTTGTATGTCATTTCCATATATCATCAATCAAAACATTGGACGTTTGTTGCATTTCAAATCTTGTGCTCTTTTTTCTTTCTGTGTTATATATATTGCAAAACAGCTATATTTACACACACTCACTTATACAGGTTTCAATCCACCCTGGATCTCACTGGTAACAGCTCTGCTATCGCCAGTTATGACTTCGAAAATCCGATCAACTTGGCTGAGGACGAAGGTGAAGATGATTGCGAAGTGCCTGGTGAACTCGCAAGACTGCTACTCCAGGAAGAGAGAACTATTCAACCACATGAAGAGCCTGTGGAAACAATTAACTTGGGTACCGAGACGGATAGGAAAGAGGTTAAGATTGGTGCCAATCTAGAGCTTAGCGTGAAGCAACGATTGATCCAGATGCTACAGAACTACATAGAGATTTTTGCTTGGTCCTATGAAGATATGCCTGGTTTGGATGCCGATATTGTAGTTCACCACCTGCCAACCAAGGAAGATTGCCCTCCGGTAAAGCAAAAAGCCCGACGGATGCGTCCAGAGATGTCCGAAAAGATCAAGGCCGAGGTTATGAAACAGTTTGATGTCGGGTTCCTTGCAGTGACTTCTTACCCTCAGTGGGTTGCCAATGTGGTGCCAGTACCGAAGAAGGACGGTAAAGTCAGAATGTGTGTTGACTACAGGGATCTGAACAGGGCCAGCCCCAAGGATGACTTCCCCTACCTCACATTGATGTCCTTGTTGACAATACAGCTCAACACAAGGTGTTCTCCTTCATGGATGGTTTTTCAGGGTATAATCAGATCAAGATGGCTCCAGAAGATATGGAGAAGACTACATTTGTGACTCAGTGGGGCACCTTCTGTTATAAGGTCATGCCATTCGGATTGAAAAATGCTGGGGCGACCTATCAACGTGCCATGGTTGCTTTGTTTCATGATATGATCCATCATGAGATTGAGGTATACGTCGATGACATGATTGCAAGGTCTCAAAATGAGGAGGAGCACCTTGACCATCTGAGGAAGTTGTTTGACCGACTCAAGTTATACAAGCTGAGGTTAAATCCCAACAAATGCACCTTTGGGGTAAGATCCGGAAAATTGCTAGGTTTCATTGTAAGTGATAAAGGTATTCAGGTGGACCCTGTCAAGGTAAAAGCCATACAAGAGATGCCGACTCCAAAAACAGAGAAAGAAGTCAGAGGCTTCCTAGGACGACTGAATTACATTGCCCGATTCATCTCACATCTGACTGCTACTTGTGAGCCAATCTTCAAATTGCTAAAGAAAGATCAAGTGGTACGCTGGAATGATGAATGTCAGGCCGCCTTTGAAAGGATAAAGGAATATCTCCAAGAGCCACCCATTCTTATGCCACCGGTGGAAGGAAGACCTCTGATACTATACTTGACAGTGCTTGACAATTCAATGGGGTGTGTGCTGGGACAGCATGACGAGTCTGGCCGAAAAGAGCACGCTATTTATTACTTGAGCAAAAAGTTTACCGACTGTGAGTCTCGTTACTCACTGCTTGAGAAAACTTGCTGCGCTCTTGTATGGGCGGCTCGCCGGCTGAGACAGTATATGCTGACTCACACTACCTTGTTGATTTCAAAAATGGATCCCATTAAGTACATATTTGAAAAGCCTGCTCTGTCCGGAAGAATAGCGAGGTGGCAAATGATCTTAACAGAATATGACATCCAGTATACAACTCAGAAAGCAATTAAGGGAAGTGTATTGGCAGATCATTTGGCACACCAGCCTGTGGACGATTACCAATCATTAAACTTTGATTTTCCGGACGAAGACATCATGGTGGTAACTGACTGTGAAGTACCTGGACCGGATGAAGGACCTGAGGAGAGATCCCGATGGTCTATGCACTTTGATGGAGCCTCCAATGCTTTGGGTAACGGCGTCGGCGCTGTAATCATATCCCCCAAAGGAACTCATACTCCACTCGCCGCCCGATTATGTTTTAACTGCACCAACAACATGGCAGAATATGAGGCATGTATCATGGGTTTACAAGCTACAATCGACTTGAGGATCAAATTTCTAAGTGTCTTCGGAGATTCCGCTCTCGTGATCAATCAGATCAAAGGCGACTGGGATACGAAACACCCGAATCTTATTCCTTACAAGGAGTATGTGTTGACCTTGCTTCCCCACTTTGAAGAGATAACCTTCGAACACTTCCCAAGAGAGGAGAATCAGCTAGCAGACGCACTAGCTACGATGTCTTCAATGTTCAAAGTTAAATGGGACAGTGAGGCTCCCTGAATCATCATCTGGAAGTTGGGTGAACCGGCATACTGCTGTGAGCTCGAGGCTGAGAAGGTGATTGAAAAACCCTGGTATCACGAGGTAAAGAGGTACTTGGAAGCTCAGGAATACCCTGAAGGTGCGTCTGTCAATGATAAAAAGTTCATGAGGAGGTTTGCTGCAAAATTCTTCCTCAGCAACGGCATTCTCTACAAGCGGAATCATGATTCAACTCTGCTACGTTGTGTGGATAAAACTGAAGCAGAGAAAATTATGATGGAATTACATGAAGGCACATTTGGAACACATTCCAGTGGACACACCATGGCCAAGAAAATCCTTCGGGCAGGATATTTCTGGTCCACAATGGAAGCTGATTGTTACCAACACTCCCGAACTTGTCATAAATGCCAGATCTATGCCGACAAGGTGCACATTCCTCCAGTTCCTCTGAACGTCCTGACTGCACCTTGGCCTTTTGCAATGTGGGGCATTGATATGATCGGCGAGATTAAACCTACAGCATCTAATGGACATCGCTTCATCCTGGTGGCGATCGATTACTTCACGAAGTGGGTTGAGGCAGCATCCTATGCCACAGTAACCAAGAGCGTCGTGGCACGTTTCATCCGGCATAACCTGATCTGTCGGTACGGTGTCCCAGAAAGAATCATTACAGACAATGGTACCAATCTCAATAACAAAATGATCACTGAACTCTGTGAACAATTCAAAATACAGCACCACAATTCTTCTCCCTACCGGCCGAAGATGAATGGGGCTGTAGAGGCAGCCAATAAAAATATCAAGAAAATTGTGCAGAAGATGACAGTGACCTATAAAGATTGGCACGAGATGTTACCGTTCGCTCTTCATGGGTACCGCACCTCAGCCAGAACGTCAACCGGGGCAACTCCCTTCTCTTTGGTCTATGGCATGGAGGCGGTCTTGCCAATTGAAGTTCAGATACCCTCTCTCCGGATAATGAAGGATGCAAACTTGAATGAAGATGATTGGATCCAGACTCGACTTGATCAATTAAATCTGATTGACGAAAAGAGGCTCACTGCTATCTGTCATGGTCAAACGTATCAAAAACGGATGATTAGGGCATTTAACAAGAAAGTCAAACCACGAGAGTATCAAGTTGGGGACCTGGTAATCAAACGCATCATCCTTCCTCAAAGTGATCCCAGGGGCAAATGGACCCCTACTTACGAAGGGCCATTTGTGGTTAAACGTGTGTTCTCAGGAGGAGCCATGATCCTAACCGCCATGGATGGTGACGACCTTCCTCACCCCGCCAATGCAGACATAGTGAAAAGATACTACACATAAATAAAAGACCCGCTAGGTTGACATACCTAGGCAAAAATAAGGGCTTCCCGGCGAACAAAAAGGGTTCGGGCAAAAATAAGGGATGAAATGAAAAAAATCTGTACACCCGGCAAGTCGAAAACCTGAAAAGGCGGCTTGGGCAAAAATGGGTATCCCGGTGGACTGAAAACCTGAAAGGGCGGTCCAAGCAAAAGTTAGGGATGGAGCGTAACACTATGTCTCATTGGATCACATCGCATCCAGAATTCAGTATCCACTACCTGGCTCAGACGTCGGCATCGACCAATCAGCTTCATCTTCAACTAGGTAGCAAAGCGATGAGACGTTCGAAGACATAAAGGCAATAGCAGAGTTGGAACCCAGTGGGATCGTTCACATAGCTGTTTTATTTCCTTTTCAAAATTCTATGTTATTTGGCGGCGTCCTCTTACTAGGATGTCAGCCTCTTGTATAAAAAACGCCTATTCACAGGCAAAGTTCAAATCAATACAAATTCACTTGTCCATACAAATTACCATTGTTTTCTTCTTTCTGTTTGTCTTGCGAAGAACGTCCAATGTTCGTTTTTGATATATGCATTTGACATTAAAATTGCTGATTCATAAATATTCACGTATGAGACAAAAAAATCAATTACAGGTGACATCGGACACAGGGCAATGTAAAGTTGTCTGATGAAGTCGGGTTGCTTTGTCCGCCAAGGTGCCCGGTTAGATTCAACTGAAGGATGTGACTAAATCATCTCAACTCCCCGCAGAGTAAGACAAGATTCGGCAATACTTTCCCCAAGCAGAGTTGATTCCCTATCGTTCCTGAAAAGGCACCACATTCTCCAGCGGAGTATAGGCATTCGTCAACAAACATCCCCGGCAGTCTTGATCTAAGTTTGTTACCTGGCGAAATACGGACACCCCAGTAGGGCCGTTTACCAGCACAATTCCGAAAGTTTCCCCAGGAAAAGTTGGAATCCATCTACCCAAGCGGTAAGCTTATCCCCAGTAGATTCTGGAAGCTTATCTCCTGCAGAGTACGGACGTCTCTCCCGAGCTTTATTCAGAGTTATTCCTCACGAGGGCTTATAACTGGGTTATCCTCAGCTAATCGCCACGGAAGACTATCCTCAGCGGATTTTATCTTTGGTATCCCCAGCGGAGTTTATCTTTCAATCCCCAGCGGAGTTTATCTTTCGATCCCCAGCGGATTTTATCTTTGATAATCCCCAGCGGAGTCTATCATCATTATCCCCAGCAGAATCCATCTTTAAAAGTCCTCAGCAGGCCTCTCATCAAAACTTCAGCAAAGTATCTCGGCCACAGGGCAACTCCCCAGCCGATCGTCAAAGATCTATTTTCCTAAGACGAAGATACATTCATAAGCATTTCACACTTTCATACATCTTGCTTACATACATGATAAAGTGCATACAACACTACCTCATGTTGAACATCCTGACATCATGCATTTCATACATCATGACATTGCGTACAACTTATGTTTTTGCCTCTTCAGAAAGAAAAAAAAAGACAATCCCAAAGACAGCTGCCATCAACTGTCACATTTCCAGACTCGATTCCTGTATCTAGCCAGGGCACGTCTGAAAAGTTCAAAGATTCGATTCCTGTATCCAGCCAGGGCACATCTATCAACTACAACATTTCCAGACTCGATTCCTGTATCTAGCCAAGGCACGTCTGAAAAGTTCAAAGATTCGATTCCTGTATCCAGCCAGGGCACATCTATCAACTGTCACATTTCCAGACTCGATTCCTGTATCTAGCCAGGGCACGTCTGAAAATTTCAAAGATTCGATTCCTGTATCCAGCCAGGGCACATCTATCAACTGTCACATTTCCAGACTCGATTCCTGTATCTAGCCAGGGCACGTCTGAAAAGTTCAAAGATTCGATTCCTGTATCCAGCCAGGGCACATCTATTAACGACTATTTCCAGATTCGACTCCTGTATCCAGCCAGGGCACATCTGTGAACAACCGATTGTAGATTCGATACCTGTATCTAGCCAGGGCACATCTGCATAAGGAGATTGAAGATTAAACACCTGTAACAAGCCAGGAAAACATCCGTCTTTCTCAAATATACAAATTTCTCGCTAAGGAATCTCTTATGCGATCGACACTTCCAAATGGCATCTATAAGCCCATTCCCGACAAGGTTCTGTCACGTCTCCAGATGGCATCTATAAGCCCATCTCCCTATCTGTCACCTCTCCAAATGGAATCTGTAAGCCCATTCCTAACATCACATTGCTGATACTTCAACATGCGAGTGCAAATTTTAGGGCACTCTGGTGTCCAATCTTCTTTTACCTTCGAGTCGCGAAAGGCAAACTCGCCAATCTAACTCTTCAGGTTCAAGAAGATTGAACAGGGGCAACTTTTGTACCCCAAAATTTGCCCTCCCTTTCTTCAGGAAACCATCTTAGATTCTTCAAAATCCCTTGGAACAAATCCAAGTCCTGAGTTATCCTTTTGCCCAAGCAAGTCACTTACAAGAGCAAGATGATCTCACAAACTCCAACAACAATGCTTTCATCTTGAGGAAATCAAATTCTAAGTGCTTAGAATGTTTCGTTAAAATAAGTGTTTTTTGAAAAAAAATCAGCGCTTCAGAACTTCTAGATCCATTCCAGATGAAGACGGTCAGAAGTTGCAAGTTTGGCTCAGGATGGTCAGAAGTTGTCTCTTCAGCAGCTACATCAGTTCAATCAGAAGTTGTAAACGTGGTTCAGAGTGTAAGCCTCAAACAGAATATACCCCTTCAGCAGCTACACAAGCTCAGTCAGAACTTGCTAAAGGAATGCAAGAGAAGTATGAAGGTATAAAGGCTCCTTCAGAACAGGTTGAAGTCAGAAGGTGAAAGGTCAGAGGGATAGGTGTCACATTGATACAGAATCTCTAAGTCCAGATTGTCCAGAAGTAGATCCAAGGAACGTACCAGAAAACCAGGAGAATCTCCAGAGCTTGCTAAGGCAACAGGTAGCCAAGGCCAGAGCATGGTTTACGCTGCTGATTCAACAACCAGAATGTTGGTATTGACAGGTCTTGTCACCATTTAATGCCCATTAATGCTTCCAACCACTCCTGAGCGTTCACGTGTGGCTTGGAAAATGCTTTTGCACAGATTCTGGCATGGGTCTTCACGCCACCGCCCATTTCAGAGGTCACTTCCCCCAATCTACGCCTGCTGCTGCTACCTAGGCTGAAAAATAGCTGTTATCACAACTTCCCAGGAATTTCTGTCAAAGAACAAATTCAAACTCTGTTGGCGCCTTAAATGTTCAAGGTATCCACAAGAACTTTGCCTATAAATAGAGAGCTTTCACCACTGCAAAAGAAGTTCAAGAAGTTCAAGAAAAGAAACAGAAAAATTGCTAAGAGAGAAACGAAACTCCTAGCAACATAACATTCTGAAACTCTGCCAAAATTTCCAGCTTTGTTTCATAACTTTAAGTTTCTCACCTTCAACTTCATCAAACACCCAGCTCTTTTCTGTAAACCAAAAACGTTCTTTCCAAACTTCTGACCCTATACACGTATACACCTTCACTTCCCCTTTTCCAAATCTGTCCAGAACACCACCAGAACCAAAAGCTAACTTTCACCCACCATTTTCCAGAAAGTCAGGTAAGCACCTGCTGACCCTCACCACACTGTTAAGCATCATCAGCTGTGCATATTCAAGTAACATAATGTAAATATTCATGTTATTGCTGTTTATGTTCTGAGGACTCTCATACCTCAGAACGTTCTGAGCCAGTTTAGGACTTGCCTGTGACCTTGGTGATTCTGACCTCTGAGACATTTTGCTATTTTGCTGGATCTGTTCCAAATATGTTTTCTGTTTTGTGGAGTAACAACAGGATTGCAGATGTTCTGATTAGTGCAGGAAAAAGCCAAGCGCTGACTTTGACGTTAGCACATCTGAAGCCTGTTTTGCTGTCAATAACATCAGAACCTCTGAGAGTTATTGCCTTTTCAGCAGAATCTGAACTTCTGGGTTCTCCACTAACAAACTTCTGTCTTGCAGCGCAGGGAAATCAGAACTTCTGGTTTCCCCACTAACAAGGTTCTGTTTTGCAGGTTCCAAAGTCAGAAGTTCTGACTCATCCAGTTTCACCAACAGGTTGATCATCTGACAGCGGATCTGGGTCAGAACTTCTGATGGCCTCCCAACAGCGCGCAGGCTCCCTCCCTCTCTCTATATATCTTGTTTTTCGCTATTTTCTTTTTTGTCTATTTTTCTCGTTGAACCCCCCATGTACAAATGTGTATCCCCCTCCCCTAACTATTGTAATAGCGTAGGATTTTACATTTCCGCTTCTTATTGCTAGTAATTAGGACGTGTATGACAAGATAAAATCAATGGAATAGAAAAACCTAATTCAAAGAAAAACTCTTGTATGCAATAAAACACACTTGCACACTAACACCCCTAGGGTTATATCCACTTGTTGCCTTTCAAAATTGGGCCATATTGCATGTTAGGTCTTTTTTGGGCAAAACAAACACAATTTAAATGATCATGGTCCCTCGATAATATTTTTTCAAAACAAAATGATCAAGTCCCTTAAGGAAAATGCCCAAAGATACTTGACACCATTGCAATTATGGTCTAAACGATGACCCGCGCCCGTCCCTTTCACATCCTAACACAAGATTGTCCACCAAATTCAATGGTGGAACAAACTTGTTAAAAGGGTTAAAACATAGCAATAATCTTTTGAGAAATTTAGGAGTAGACAACCTCTTAGTTACTTGAATCAAACTTGCAAAACAAAACACTTGCCTAATTTCAAAATCACACATCACTACACTTTCAAAACGACTTTCAAAAACAAATGAAAACCTTTTCAAAAGACATACACCTTTGTATACATCCCAACATGGATCATTACAAAGGTTGCCACTACATTGGCCTCTTTTCAAAACATTTTCAAACCCACACACACAAGCACCATTTCAAACAATTGAAAAAGGCAAGTGATCTAAGCAAGTAACTAAGAGCCCATGGATAACCATGGATAGAAGGGGTGCTAATACCTTCCCTTTCTATAATCTACTCCCCGAACCCAAGAAAACATCTCAAAGGTTTTTGCTGTGCTTTTTAAACCTTTCCTTAGGATAAAATAAAAAGTCGGTGGTGACTCTTGCTCAACCGAAACATTTGCGAAGACAAACGCAAAATTCATAAGTCAATTCTCCCACCGTATCACACCAATGAATGGAAATCTTTCAACCAGGTTGGTGAGGAAGATGTGATGTAATGAAAAGGACCTGGGTTCGACACCCAAGTCATACATTTTTTGTTTTTTCTAACAAACTTCCTTGCAGATCCAGTATCCTAGATCGAAGGATGACACATCCAGACCGAACGCCCCCAGACGTGCAATCCCTCAGGCACCTTCGATCAACCCTCTGGATCGAAAGGAAATCCAAGCCTCTTCGATCCAGGCCTTACTTCCAAGAATGCAATCTTTTCATTTATTGCTTTTATCTTTCAATTTTGTCCTTTCTTTTGGTTGTTTGTCTTTACTTCTTCTAAGCTTTAATTAACATTAAAAAGCCACAAAAACATTAGGCTTAGCTTTTTATATTAAATTAATTTTGTCAATTAATTAATTAATTATTTTAATATTTTCTTTTAAAAAAACTAAAATTTAATAGACTTAGGATTTTTAATTCAATTTCTTTTCATAACAAAAACAAACAAAAAAATTCCTTTCACTTAGGATTTTAGACGTATTTTCAATTCATGCGCGCGTTATTTACTTTAGCATTTTTTGTTAATTATGTAATTGTGTCCGGTTTGTAATAGCTTAATTAGGGTCTTAATTTCTGCATTTTACATTTTCAGTCAAATATAATTGTAATTTCCCCAAAGCTTTGTAATAGCCGTAGGTTTTACTTTTCGCACTATATTATATGCATGTATATAAACTGATAGTAAATTAGGCATCTATGGCAAGAACTAATCAACTAATCTTAGATCACTAAACTGCAAGACAAAATATCTGAAAAAAGCACACTGCTGCACACTTGCACCCTTAGGGTATACCTCACTTGGTTGCCTCGGAAAAAATGGTCATGTCCCTCGAACGTAGGGATACCTTAGCAAAGACCCCTCAGTTCAAAGTCATCATAAAATATCATAGTCCCTTATTGTCCCTCAAGTTGCCTACAAGAAATGATCTTGTCCCTCGATGTTGCCTCAGAATATATGATGATTGTCCCTTCAAACTGCTAAGGTATCTCTACCTGTTGCTTTCAATGACCATTACGTCCCTTTCGACAGTCCCTCAACATCCAGCAACTAGGGCTACCTACTCACTAATAGTAGGATAGCACTGTCTAAAGGAAAGGGGGAAAAGAACCGTCTTTTTCGAGTAGGTAGATAACTGTTAGGTACTTGCTCAAACAAATTTTTACACCACACTCTCAAACACTTTTCAAAAAAAAAAAATCAAAATGCTTTATCACACTCTTGAGGATTGATACAAGGGTTATCATAAAGCGAATTGCTGCACTAAGGCAGTTTCAAACAAAAACCTTTTCATACAAACACGAAAGCAATTTTAAAAATGAGCAAGTACCTAAGAGCCCATGGAAAACCATGGATGGAAAGGGTGCTAACACCTTCCCTTTCCATAATCTACCCCCCTTACTCAGAAACTCTCGAAAAAAGGTATTTTTCTGTTCTTTTCCCCCTTTCCTTTTGTTGAATAAAAGAAAACTCGGTGGCGACTCTTGCTTACCACAACATTTACGAATACAAACGCAAAACCAGTATAACAGTCATTTCTGCCACCGTGTCACAGATTTGCATGCATTTAGTCTTTGATTATGGGTTGTCTACTTGTTGTTTTTATCTTTCCATACACACCCTATTTTACTAGCATTTGTACAAAAGCAATAAAAATACAGAAAATAAATCCTACACTATTAGAACCGTATTTAATATCAAGAAAATTTAAAGACAAAACAAAATAAAGAAAGGAAAAATGAGTGCTTCGAATTAGGCAGCAGAACCCTTCGATTCTGCTCTTCCTGGCTTCCTTCGATTTGGCCTGGAAGTAGTAAAGACCTATCTTTCGATTTCACCCCTTTCTTGTTTCTTTCGAATGGGACCTGGAAGTCATTATGGCCATCCTTCTGGTTGCTTCTTTTGATTGAGCTTAGCAGTTAGCGCAAGAGGCAGCCTTCGATTTCTCCTTCTGGCTGCTACTTTCGACTAGGACATGGAATCAGTGTGAACACCTTTCGTTTCCCCCTTATGGCTCATTCGTTTGGTCTGTGAAGCAGTAAGGGGGGTGAAGCCTGGGGCTTCTTTTCACACAAAAATTTTGTCTTTCGATTGGGCCTATACTGGTTAGTTCTACCATATATTTGACAAGAAAACAAATGAAAAGGGCAGAAACAAAAAGTAAACAAATGTCATGTACATGCTTGAAATAAAAGAAAAGCTTATTTACATGTTATACAAGAAACGAAAAGCTCAAGGTTTGGAACAACTTACCTTGCTGGAGGTTGGAGGGTGTGTTGGACCTTGAAGTGGTTTCCTTGAATGTTGTTGGATTCGAAGGGAGGGACCAGAGGTTAGGCCTTTGATGCTGGATTTGAAAGAGGAGAACAAGCATGAGGTTCTTCCTGTTGGATTCGAAGGGGAACAAGGTACAGGGACCTTTCATATTCGAAGAGGACAAGTGTTTGGATTCTGGGTTTGTGTTTGACAGGTGTTTAAGTGTTTGAGAGCTTTATTGTGTTTGAGAGCTTTTTTGTGTTTGAGAAAATTTTGGAGATTCGTTCCTCTGGCCAAAAAAGTCCTCCTTGAGCTTGCAAATGCTTCTCTATTTATAGATAAAAGAGTCAAAAAGTTTTAAGTAACCAGGTTTGTATGATGACAAACCATGGTTTGGTTAAGGGTGAAACAAGTGGTCCCTTTACATTGTTCCCACGTTTCCAGTACAAGTGGGGGCCTGCTGCAGAAGATTGGATTTCTACTTCTGGCACTGCTTTTCATTCAGATATGAATCAGGTTGGAAGCTGCTTTTGTGATAAAAGTACCTCTATGAAAAAAAGTACATAGCTTTTGCTATTTTAACCAAGAATAGTATTATCCAATAGACAAAGCTTCCATCCTTTGTACAAGCTTCTGATTATGTAAAGATTTGGAAGAAAAATAGCCTGACAAGTAGGGTGAGGCTATGAGATTTGCTCAAACTTGCTTCGAAGGATCCAAAGTTGGGTTCGAAAGATGATGATTCGAAGGAAACAAAAACTCTAATCGAAGCTTTGTGTGAAGGTGGATCTTGTCCAATCGAAGGCTTGGCTGCCAGGGGTCACATGTGGCCAAACGAAAGAGTGTACATAGGGGGTCCCTGCCTTGTGACTTCATGCCAACATGTAAAAGATCTTTGTTCAAACGAAGCTTGCATGAAAGAAACCAACATGCCCAAACGAAAGGTGTGACCAGTATCTTGTACTGAAAGATTCATGTGCCCAAACGAAGCAAGCATAGAGGGAGTCAAATGCCCAAACGAAAGGTTTGACTAAAACCTTGTGCTAAAGGATTCATATGCCCAAACAAGGGTGTAATCAGTAGCTTGTACTGAAGGAGCCACATGCCCAAATGAAAGGTGCGTGTAGGAGGCCAAAATGTCCATAATCAAAAGAGGCACAAAGGATGCTACTGTCTTATGAATCAAAGGAGGCATGAAAGAAGTCCTAGTCCAATCGAAGCGGTCTTGAAAGAGACTAAAGTCCAAACGAAACAAGGAAAATCGAAGAAGGCCTGAAGGGGACCAAAGTCCAATTGAAGCCTTGCGAATCGAAGTAAACTTGTAGGGGACCAAAAATCCAATCGAAGCAAGGGAAATCGAAGAAAACTTATTTTTCTCCAATTTTGTTGAAAAGATTATTTTTATCTGTTTTTCCCTTTTTAACAGTTTCCTCCAATTGTATTTGTGCAAGCTTGAACTTTGAGAATCCTTGTGAGAAATACCTTGAGAAATGAGAGGGCAAATTTTGGGGTACAATAGCTTCTCCTGTTCAATCTTCTTAAACATGAAGAGTTAGATTGAAAAGCCTGCCACTCGTGACTTGAAGGTGGAAGATGATTGAACACTAAAGTGCCCAGAAATTTGCACTCGATGATATGTTAGTTGACTGTGTAGAGAATGGGCTTAAAGATGACATTTGGAGAAATGTTGGAAAGTTATTGGAGATGGGCTTATAGATGCCATCCAGAGTGACTAGGAAAGGTATCAGGATAAATCTTTTGGTTGATTTATACTGAAATAGTAGATGTCTTTTGCCTGTTTTTAATCTGGAATAACTAAATCTAACCAGAAGAGGTCTTTGATTGTTTATTTGTGATGGGTCTGTGTAGGGCTGTTTTTTAGGAGACATGCGAGAGGGAAGCCTGGGTAGGGCTGCTTTAGGACGAATCCATGTAAAAATTCACCTAGAGTTTGAGAGAAGGATCTTGGGTAGGGAATGCTTCGGGATGAGTCCGTGTCAAACTGCATTCGAAAATAATAAGGAACCTGGGTAGGGTTACTTCATGATGAGTCCGTGTAAAACTTCATATGGGTATGAGAAGGAACCTGGGTAGGGTTACTTCATGATCAGTCCGTGTAAAACTTCATCTGGGTATGAGAAGGAACCTGGGTAAGGTTACTTCATGATGAGTCTGTGTAAAACTTCACTAGAAATGAGAAGGAACCTGGGTAGGGTTGCTTCAGCTGGTCGAGTAGATAGTTGTCCTGTCTTGTTTCAGGTATTAATCTCTGACCTCAGAAAGAAAGATAGTTTTCTTGGCTTGTTACAGGTATTAATCTTCAATCTGCTCATGTAGATAGCTTTCCTGGCTTGTTACAGGTATCAATCTATAATCAGTTGTTCTCAGATAGTTTTCCTGGCTTGTTACAGGTATTAATCTGGAACTTGAAAATTGTCGGTCGTCGAGATAGTTGTCCTGGCTTGTTTCAGGTATTAATCTCTGACCTAGGAAAGAAAGATAGTTTTCCTGGCTTGTTACAGGTGTCAATCTTCAATCTCCTCATGTAGATAGTTCTCCTGGCTTGTTACAGGTATTAATCTACAGTGTGTCGTCCACAAATAGTTCTCCTGGCTTGTTACAGGTATTAATCTGGAACTTGAAAATTATCGATCGTCGAGATAGTTGTCCTAGCTTATTTTAGGTATTAATCTCTGACCTGGGAAAGAAATATAGTTTTCCTGGCTTGTTACAGGTATTAATCTTCAATCTGCTCATATAGATAGCTTCCCTGGCTTGTTACAGGTATTAATCTACAATCAGTTGTTCTTAGATAGTTTTTCCGACTTGTTACAGGTATTAATCTGGAACTTTTTTGTTGGTCGTTGAGATAGTTGTCATGTCTGGTTTCAGGTATTAATCTCTAACCTCAGAAAGAAATATAGTTTTCTTGGCTTGCTACAGGTATTAATCTTCAATCTGCTCATGTAGATAGCTTTCCTGGCTTGTTACACGTATTAATCTATAATCAGTTATTCTAAGATAGTTTTCTTGGCTCGTTACAGGTATTAATCAAGAACTTTTGAAAATTGTTGATGATAATTATCTGTTGATTGATCTTTCCTGAAAAGGTAAAGAATTAGCTGCCTGCAATGTCATGATGTATGAAATGCATGGCGTAATGATGTTCTCAAAATGAGGTTATGTTGTATGAATATATCATGTATGTTATATGATGTATGAATGTGAAGCATTGTTGAAATGTATCTTTGCCTCAGAAAATAAATCCTTGACAAGTGTTGAGGAGTCATTAAATCCCGGACTATTGTTGAAGAGTATGTGTGTCTTCAAAAATTTTTTAGAATGTTTCCACTGGGGATTCCTGTTTAGTTGATTGAGGAGAAATCCATTGGGGAAGTTGACTTTGCTTGAGAAGAAAACTCTGTGGAGGACGTTGATTTCTTCTTGGGGAAAAGAGTTTAAGAGTCTCAGTTGTATGTTGCTCTACTGGGGAGTTATCTCTTGATGGTTGAAATCAAGGTTTGGCAGCAATTTGTTGAGGATAATGAAGTTGACTGTTATCTGGTCGTATTCCAGGTTTTGCAGCAATTTACTAGGGAAGATTAAATTAACTGTTATCTGGTAGGATTCCATGCTTCATAGGAAATTACTTGGGAGAGTGAATTTAGGTTGTTATCTGGTCAGATTCTAGGCTTCGCAACAACTTACTTGAAATGATGAAGTTGAACTGATATCTGGTCGAGTCCAGGCTTCATAGTAACTTGCTTGAACGGTTGAAGTTAAACTGATAACTGGTCGGGTCCAGGCTTCACAATAAATTGTTTGAAATGTTGAACTGATATCTGGTTGGGTCCAAGCTTCATAACAAATTCTAAATTTAATTGTTATCTGGTCGGATTCCAGGCTTCACGAAATTTTTTGAATTTGATTGTTATCTGGTCAGATTCCAGGCTTCATAGAAGATTCTTGAAAGGATAAAGTTGAACTGATATTTGGTTGGATCCAGGCTTCATAACAACTTACTGAAGTTAACTGTTTTTTGGTCGGTTTTCAGGCTTCACAGTAACTTACTAAATTTGATTGTTATCTGGTCGGATTCCAGGCTTCACAACAAATTATTGAAAGGATGAAGTTGAACTGATATCTGGTCGGGTCCATGCTTCACAACAACTTACTGAAGTTAACTGTTATCTGGTCATTTTCAGGCTTCGCAGTAACTTGCTAGGGATTGTAGAGCAGTCTATTGGGAAAGGGGAGTTGTGGTCCCTTTATTTGTAGCAATCGGAGAGGCAAACTCAAGTTGTGGAATCTGTAGTTTGTTGGGGAAATAAACCCTGTCGTTAGTCTGTTGGGGAGGAGTTTTCAAAGATTGAAACCATGGTTGGGGGCCATCCTATGAACATGATTTTGGGGGAGATTTGTCACTGCCCCTGGTAGCAGGTGTTGCCACATTGCTAGAAACATGTTTGTTTGATCGTACATGATTCGTTTGCTGGAACTCGTGTCCAATGCCCCAAGTGATTCAGATGGAGACTTGCCCCTGGTATATTCAGTGTTTCTTGAGAGATTTCTTGGAATCTTGACTGGACTTCCCCAGGTGTGTTGTATAGTGACACGTCATGCCCAGTTACTTATAGGAGATCTGTTATTGGAAGTGTCTTCCCACTTGAGGTGATTTTGTTCATTGAGAGGTTTTTTTGTTCATTGGATATTCATCGTGCGAATTTCTATGCTGTCAAACAAATAGCCATATGCAAACAGCGATATTCAAATAATGCAACGTTTATGCTTGTATTTGAAGTTTTGAAAATTCATTTTAGCAGATAAAAGAATTTTTGTAAGAAAATTCAACTCAGGATTTAGAGTAAAGCCTTATAGGAGTCAGGATACCTTTTGTAACAATATGCTTTTGAACTAACCTATGCTTCAATTAGGACTTTTGAAGGGTTGTAGCATGGCTTGGTTCATGGTTTAAGAAACAAAGGATAAAGGCTCAAATTTTATTTGTACCCACCCGTTCTTCGTGATCTTCTTCAGTCCTAAACTTAGTTAATTGTACGTTCGAACTCCAATGACGTTTTGGTGATGGTTCAGACAAGTTTAGTTTATCGGAAGGAAGTCATTTTTTGCAACATTTTCCATGTTGTTGAGGATTTACAGTGACCTCTTTTTTTTAATTTATTATCCCTGGTTTTTTCCTGACTGTTCTTGTTTTGAGATTACAGCCAGCGGGATGCCCCAGTTTTTCTTAAGTATATTTCGTAGGTTTTTACTTAGTGGGCTTTTCTCCTGAGAGATAATGACTGCCTGTGTTGGTAGGGAACCACCACCGTCTTTTGATTCCAGAGGAATGTTTTTGATGTCATTCGTTGTATATGAAGTGAAAGTTTGTGATTGAACACACATTTGAATTAACTGAGAGACTACCATGCCCCGGGTTTTGATTGAAGGTTTCAATTTGTGTAAAAAGGAAACTCCTACTTCTTTTTCTCAAAGGGGTTGACTAGGGATTATCTTCCTTATAACTCCAGTGTTTAGGATTTGAAAGAACGCTTGTACATCGTCGGCAAGGTCTGTCCAAAAGCATACTGTATGAGATTAAGGCATTGTTTTCGTCATCCTCCCTCTAAAGGCTTGCAACTTTTAAAACAAGAGTTTAATATTATAAAGGGAGTAAAACACAGTTTAAGTATAGCGAAAACGAATGGATCAATTCAAGACAAACATATGCAATGCATTAATGAAACAAAGTTTGACATTAATAGATAAGTGTTTAACCAACAAAAGAGATTACAATTGAAAATTCAAATGAACAAAAGCCTCTTTGTCTGAACTTGTCACTTCAGGTGGTGAGCCTTTGAGGGACGGCAGAAGAATTCAGTCTGACCGTCTTGTGTGAACTCCAGCACTCCCTCGTCAATCAAGTCTTGAATTTTATTTTTCAATGCCCAACAACTATTTGTATCATGTCCAGGACTATTGGAATGGTATGCACACATTGCATCAAGATGATAGTTAGGAGCGGAGGTATTGGAATTCCGAGGAGGATCCCTCAACGTAATTAACTCCATCTTCAACATGTGTTGCAATAATTGAGCCCATGACATGTTGATGTTAGTAAACTGTCTCTCGGGCTTATTTTTCCTTTGCTGATTTTCCCGTTGATGTTGACGAGGTCGTTGTTGGGCTCGTGACGTAGCAGTGGTTTGGAAAGGTTTGTTCTCCCTTGAACCGGCTTCTTGTTTCATGAGAGACTGAGTAGTGACTTGATCCCTAACTCTAGTTGTTTTCCCCATTTGGTTGCATCCGTTTTGATGAAGTTTATTGATGAGGATCCTTAGCTCTTCTTGTCCTTGAGCTAAGTTTTGGATGAGAGCCATCTGGCCCACTAGTGTCCCATCATTTAGACCTTCATTATGGCTATCTCAGTTTGTATCCGCTCCAACTGGTCATCTCTATCGTCCTCAGGATTTCCCATGATCATGCCCCTAGTGAGGAGCACATTCACCTCTTCTTATCCCTTGGATAGGTTCAAGAACATCTCTTGAAGTTGAGCATTTTAAATCTGAATGCTCTTGATGGTCTGTTCTAGGGCCATAGGTACTAAAATAAACAGTAAGAAGATAATGAGACCTGCATGGGAGAAACCTATCATGATATGATACATGTTATATGGATGCAATGTTTTCAAGGATCTCGCGGGGTAAACACAAGAAGATGTTAGAATTTGAACGTTGATCAACAGCTTTGATTGGGGACTTTGTATCGATGGATGTCCTTCCATAAGAATCAAGCTCACCATGTCAAGTGGGTCATAGCCCTTGACTCAAGTTACCATGCTTTGGTCTTGACGATGTTTGATTAGAGAATGAATCCTTTTCCCCTTGATAGGCGTCTGGTTCAACATGACCCTACATCATAGACCCTTTAGATCCTTGAAATGGTTATTGAAAATGCTATGGTATGATGTTATGTACAAGTATGCAAAGCACGCAAATTGTTATGTACAAATAATCATATACACACAAAGCAGACAAGTCCTTAGGTTTAGGCTTGCATGGAGTTCATAGGTAAGTACCCTCTTGAAGTTTAGTTGGCTTAACCTGTCCTAGAAAGTAACCGGGTTCTAGGGGATCTCAATATCACTGAATTTTCTCTTAGGCATTGTCTCAGCACAATCAATCTTTTCTTGCGGTTGAGATATCCCAAAAGTTTGGTCTCAATGAGTGTAGTATCGAGTATCAACCAATTTTCATCTTTCCACCGAAACTGGTTATCTCACTACGTCCTAATGGCTAAGTTGTTCAATTAAGGTTCTAAGGTCAGTTAGTGCTTCATGATGCTGCTCAGAGGCCCCGTATTCTCCTCGATTCAACACAAGGGATACCGGTACCAATAAATGTGTCACACTAACGTAGCCATTGCTTCAACCGTATCGGTCTATGTCGTACAGTTTCCACAATCTATTGCTACTTACCTAAAGGGTGCCCCAGATCCGGGTAGAGGATAAAAAACAAGCTCAAACAAGGAACCATAATGTAAAGAAAGCAAGTCAAACAAAGAAAGCAAGTAAAGGTGATCTAACCCTAAGGTAACCCCACTTTTAAGTATTTCCCCAGCAGAGTCGCCAGTTATGTAATACGGTGGGAGAAATGACTTGGGATGTTTTACATTTGATCGCAATCATTGCAGATATCAAGAGTCGCCACTGAATTTCTTTTATCCTATAAAGGAAAGGGTGAAAAGAACAGAAAAGACCTTTCGAGATATTTTCTTGAGTTCGGGGGGTAGATTATGAAAAGGGAAGGTGTTAGCACCCTTTTCATCCATAGTTATATATGGGCTCTTAGTTGCTTGCTAGATCATTTTATTTTGTTTGAAAGTGTGATTTATGGTGTGGTTTTGAAATTATTTTGAAAACGTGCCTTTGTAATGATTCTCGTTTCTATAAGAACGCATACAAAGTGTTGTGTGGAAAATAGTTTAAAGAAGTTTTGTGTAATGTGTTTTTTAAAGTGATTTTGAAAAGGGTGTCTTTGTAATGGTTCTCGTCTCTATAAGAATGCATACAAAGTGTTTTCTTTTGAAAATGTTTCAAAATGAAAGTGTTTGGTGTATGAAATGTTTTTTTTATGAGCAAGAAAGCAACTAGGAGCAACCTACCTACTCAAAAGGTCTTAAACGTTATTTTCCTCCTTCTTTAGATGTTGTTATCTTACCATTGATTTGGTAAGAACCCCCGTCGTTGGATGTGAAGGGACGAACGTGGGTCATCGTATAGTCATGATAGCAATGTTGTGAGATATCTTAGCATTTCTCTTGAGAGACTAAGATCATTTTAAGGCAACATTCAAAGCGTCATTAAGGGACTATGATCTTGTATTTTGATTGTTTTTGCTAAGACGTCTCACTTGCATAACATGAGCATTTTTAGGCAACAAGTGGAGTTAACCCTAGGGGTCCATGTGTGAATAGTGTGTTTGATTTGCATGCATTTAGTATTTGATTATGGGTTGTCTACTTGTTGTTTTTATCTTGCCATACATACCCTATTTTACTAGCATTTGTACAAAAGCAATAAAAATGCAGAAAATAAATCCTACACTATTACAACCATATTGAATAGCAAGAAAATGTAAAGACAAAACAAAATAATGAAAGGAAAAATGATTGCTTCGATTTGGGAAGTAGAACCCTTTGATTCTTCTCTTCCTGGCTTCCTTCGATTTGGCCTAGAAGTAGTAAAGACCTATCTTTAGATTTCACCCCTTTCCTGTTTCTTTCGAATGGGACCTGGAAGTCAGTATGGCCATCCTTCTGGATGCTTCTTTCGATTGAGCTTAGCAGTTAGTGCAAGAGGTAGCCTCTGATTTCTCCTTCTGGCTGCAGCTTTCGACTGGGCTATGGAATCAGTGTGAACACCTTTCGTTTCTCCCTTCTGGCTCCTTCGTTTGGACTGTGAAGCAGTAAGGGGGGTGAAGCCTGAGGCTTCTTTTCACATAAAAATTCCTTCTTTTGATTGGGCCTATACTGGTTAGTTCTACAATATACTTGACAAGAAAACAAACGAAAAGGGCAGAAACAAAAAGTAAATAAATGTCACGTGCATGCTTGAAACGAAAGAAAAGCTTATTTACATGTTATACAAGAAACGAAAAGCTCAAGGTTTGGAAAAACTTACCTTGCTGGAGGCTGGAGGGTGTGCTGGACCTTGAAGTGGTTTCCTTGAATGCTACTGGATTCAAAGGGAGGGACCAGAGGTTAGGCCTTTGATGCTGGATTCGAAAGAGGAGAACAAGCGTGAGGTTCTTCCTGCTGGATTCGAAGGAGAACAAGGTACAGGGACCTTTCAGATTCGAAGAGGACAAGTATTTGGATTCTGGATATGTGTTTGACAGGTCTTTAAGTGTTTGATAGCTTTATTGTGTTTGAGAGCGTTTCTGTGTTTGAGAAAATTTTGGAGATTCGTTCCTCTGACCAAAAAAGTCCTCCTTGAGCTTGCAAATGCTTCTCTATAAAAAGTCAAAAAGTTTGACGTAACCAGGTTTGTATGATGACAAACCATGGTTTGGTTAAGGGTGAAAAAACTCATTCCCTTTTCATTGTTCCCACGTTTCTAGTACAAGTGGGGGTCTGCTAGCAAAAGATTGGACTTGTGCTTTTGGAACTGCTTTTCGTTCAGACATGAATCAGGTTGGAAGATGCTTTTGTGATAAAAGTACTCTCTATGAAAAAAAAGTACGTAGCCTTTTCTATTTTAACCAAGAATTGTATTATCCAATAGACAAAGCTTCCATCCTTTGTACAAGCTTCTGATTATGTAAAGATTTGGAAGAAAAATAGCCTGACAAGTAGGGTAAGGCTATGAGATTTGCTCAAACTTGCTTCAAAGGATCCAGAGTTGGGTTCGAAAGATGCTGATTTGAAGCAAACCAAAACTCCAATCGAAGCTTTGTGTGAAGGTGGATCTTGTCCAATCGAAGGCTTACCTACCAGGAGTCACATGTGGCCAAATGAAAGAGTGTACATAGGGGGTCCTTGCCTTGTGACTTCATGCCAACATGCAAAAGATCTTTGTTCAAATGAAGCTTGCATGAAGGAAACCAACATGTCCAAATGAAAGGTGTGGCCAGTAGCTTGTACTTAAAGATTCATGTGCCCAAATGAAGCAAGCATGTAGGGAGTCAAATGCCCAAATGAAAGGTTTGACCAAAACCTTGTGCTGAAGGATTCATGTGCCCAAACAAAGGGTGTGATCAGTAGCTTGTACTGAAGGAGCCACATGCCCATACGAAAGGTGCATGTAGGAGGCCAAAATGTCCAGATTCGAAAGAGGCACAAAGGATGCTACTGTCTTATGAATCGAAGGAGGCATGAAAGAAGTCCTAGTTCAATCAAAGCAGTCTTGAAAGAGAATAAAGTTCAAATGAAACAAGGGAAATCGAAGAAGGCCTGAAGGGGACCAAAGTCCAATTGAAGCCTTGTGAATCAAAGTATACTTGCAGGGGACCAAAAATCCAATCGAAGCAAGGGAAATCAAAGAAAACTTATTTTTCTCCAATTTTGTTGAAAAGATTATTTTTATCTGTTTTTCCCTTTTTAATAGTTTCCTCTAATTGTACTTGTGCAAGCTTGAACTTTGAGAATCCTTGTGAGAAATACCTTGAGAAATGAGAGGGAAAATTTTGGGGTACAACAACAGGTTTCTTGGCTATTACATCATTCCTCAATGAGTTGCAACGTAGTTCCGGTACCAAATAAAGATGGCAAGGTACATATGTGTGTAGACTACAGGGATTTGAATAGGGTGATCCCCAAGGATGACTTTCTGCTTCCATATATTGATGTTCTGGTAAACAAAACCGCTCAACATAAGGTATTCTAATTCATGGATGGTTTCTCAGGGTACAATCAGATCAAGATGGCGCTCGAAGACATGGAGAAGATAACTTTTGTCACATATTGGGGCACTTTCTGCTACATGGTTATGCCTTTTGGGTTGAAGAATGTCGGTGCCACATATCAGCGTACCATGGTAGCTTTATTCCATGATATGATCCATCACAAAATAGAGGTATACGTTAACGACATGATAGCCAGATCTCAGAATGAATAAGAGCATCTTGTCCATTTACACAAGATGTTTGAAAGGTTAAAGAAGTACAAGCTGAGGTTGAATCCGAACAAGTGCACCTTTGGGGTGAGGTCTGGTAAACTACTAGGTCTTATTGTCAGTGGTAAAGGTATCAAAGTTGACCCCACCAAGATCAAAGCTATTCAAGAAATGTATGCTCCCCATACTGAGAAGGAAGTCATAGGTTTCTTGGGACGGCTGAATTACATTGCTCGATTCATTTCTCATTTGACTGCTACTTGTGAGCCAATCTTCAAGCTACTGAAGAAAGATCAGGTAGTAAAGTGGAACGACGATTGTCAGATAACCTTTGACAAGATCAAGGAGTATCTACAAGAACCTCTAATTTTAATGCCACCAGTTGAAGGAAGACCTCTGATTATGTACCTAATAATGTTAGAGAACTCAATGGGGGTGTGTACTGGGCCAACATGACGAGTCTGGTCGAAAAGAGCATGCAATATACTACCTTAGCAAAAAGTTTACTGACTGTGAAATAAGATAATCACTGCTCGAGAAAAATTGCTACGTTTTGGCATGGGCTACTCGCCGACTAAGACAGTATATGTTGACCCATACTACTTTGCTAATCTCTAAATAGGATCCCATCAAATACATATTCGAGAAGCTAGATCTCTCCGAAAGTATAGCGCGATGGCAAATGGTATTGACAGAATACGACACTTAGTACACCACTCAGAAAGCAATCAAAGGAAGTGTACTGGCAGATCATTTGGCTCATCAAGCCGTAGACGACTATCAGTCTATGAATTTTAAGTTTCCGGACGAGAACATCATGCTAGTCACAAATTGTGAAGAACCTGGACCATATGAAGGACCTGAGCCAGGATCTCAATGGACTATGGTTTTCGACGGAGTTGCTAACGCACTTGGCAATGAAATTGGTGCTATAATTATCTCTCCCAAGGGTTGCTATAATCTCTTTACTTCCAGAATTTGCTTTGACTGTACCAACAACATGGTCAAATACAAAGCATGCATCATGGATATCAAAGCTGCTATTGACTTAAGAATCAAGTTCTTGAATGTATACGGGGACTCAGCCCTAGTTATCAGTCAAATCAAGGGAGAATAGGATACTAAGCACCCGGATCTCATTCCTTATCGGGAGCATGTATTGACATTAATTCTGTACTTTGAGGAGATTAACTTTGAGCATATTCCACGAGAAGAGAACCAGTTGGCAGATGCATTGGCTACCATGTCGTCTATGTTCAAAGTCATATGGGACAATGAGGCTCCTAGAATTACCATTAGAGACTAGACGAACCATCACACTATTACGAAGTTGATACTGACAGAGTAGAAGAGAAGCCTTGGTTTCATGAAGTAAATAGGTACCTCGAAGCTCAAGAGTATCCCGAAAGAGCATCTATCAATGACAAGAAATTTCTATGGAGGTTCTCTGCCAAATTCTTTCTGAGTAACGGAATTTTGTACAAGCGCAACCATGAATCGACTTTGATTCGTTGTATGGACAAGAAGGAAGCTGAGAAGATTATGAAGGATATGCGGGAAGGTATCTTTGATACTCATTCCAGTAGGCATACTATGGCTAAGAAGATTTTGAGATCGGGTTACTATTGGTCTACTATGGAAACTGATTCCATCACCGCTCAAGAACTTGTCACAAGTGTCATATCTATGCTGACAAAGTACATATACCTCCGATTCCTTTGAATGTCTTGACTGCCCCTTGGCCGTTTGCAATGTGGGGCATTGATATGATTGGAGAGATCAAGTCTACTGCGTCTAACAGTCATTGTTTCATCCTCGTTTCCATTGATTATTTCACCAAGTGGCTTGAAGCAGCCTCGTTTGCCTCCGTTACAAAGAATGTTGTGGCCCAATTTATTAAGCATAACCCCATCTGTTGATATGGCATCCCCGAAAGGATTATCATAGAAATTGGTACCAATCTCAAAAACACTATAATCATGGAACTTTGCATGCAGTTCAAGGTCAAGCACCACAATTCTTCTCCGTATCTACTAAAGATGAATGACACAGTGGAAGCCGCCAATAAGAAAATCAAGAAGATTATACAAAATATGACGATGACGTACAAAGATTGGTATGAGATGTTACCATTTTATCTTCATGGCTATCGCACTTCAGCTTGGACATCGACTGGGGCAACCTCATTCTCTCTGGTCTATGACATGGAGGTTGTCCTACCTGTCAAAGTTCAGATTCCTTCTCTGAGAATTATGAAAGATGCAGATTTAGACGAAGACGAATGGATTTAAATTAGGCTGGACCAGTTGAATTTAATTGACAAGAAAAGGTTGGTGGCTGTCTGTCACGGTCAGATGTATCAGAAGCGTATGATCAAATCCTTCAACAAGAAAGTCAAGCATTGGGTATATCAGGCTGGTGACTTGGTAATAAAGCGCATCATCCTACCGCAAGGCGATCCCAGGGGAAAATAGACTCCCACATATGATGGACCATTTATAATCAAGAAGATATTTTTTGGCTGTGCTATGATACTTACCACCATGGATGGTGAAGGTTTTCCGCACCCTGTGAACATGGACATAGTCAAAAGATACTATGCATGAAAGAGACCTGCTAGGTTGACTGGACTAGGCAAAGATAAGGGTATCCCTTCGAACCAAAAAGGTTCGGGAAAAAATTAGGGATATATTTATATATATATATATATATATATATATATATATATATATATATATATATATATATATATATATATATATATATATATATATATATATATATATATATATATATATATATATATATATATATATATATATATATATATATATATATATATATATATATATATATATATATATATATATATATATATATATAAGATTGTACACCCAGCAAGTCGAAAACCTAAAAAGGCGGCTTGGGCAAAAAAGGGTATCCCGTTGGGCTGAAAACCCGAAAGGGCGGTCCAGGAAAAAGTTAGGGATTAAAGCGTATGACTATGTCCCATTGGATCACTTATAGCCAAATTTATTACCAACGTCAAGTTCGAATGGTGCAGATCAATTCAGTCAACTTCTTTCGACAGCAGGGGATGAGATGCTCGAAGACATAGGGGCAATAGTATATTTGAAACCCGACGAGATTATTTCCACATATTTGTTTTTCTTTGTTTTGCTTTATACTCTTTTCATTTCACGACGACTTCCTATTACTAGGATTTCTGTCTCTTTGTACAAAAATCGCATGTTTATAGGCAAACCGTCAATACAAATACCATTTCAAAATTCAAATTCTTGTTTTATTTTTTCTGTTTTATTCGCAAATACATCCAATGACTAAATTGAATGAACATATGCATATGGATATGATTACTGTTAACAAATATATGCATAAAAACAGGAATAAGCATTTACTAAAGACTCTAGGAGTTGGGATAACGTTCAAGTCGTCCACAAATCCCCACAAAGCAACCTCCATGAGATTATCCCCACAGAGTTACCTTCACAAGCTTATCCCCGACGGAAATACATTCCCCTCGCAAGTCTAATATGCTTCTAGACAGGAATTGGGGCATCCTCCAGCAGTTAACATGACCATACTCCCCAACAGATCCCCCTAGCGGATAAAGGAGTATGGATCATTTCCCCATCATACGAAGGAAACTTCCTCCACACAACCTACGGAATTCCAGTCCTCATTAGAGATTTCCTCAACACAGTTCACAGAAATCAATCCCCTACTGAGTTTATTTCTCCAACACTGTACAATCCCCTACAGAGTTATCTTCTCCAACAGGGGTCATTTCCTTAGCAGAGTATATTTCTCCAGCAGAGTATATTTCCCCAGTAGGGTTTATTTCTCCAACAGAATTTAATTTCCCAAGCAAATTTATTTCTCTGACTACTGCAAATCACCGGTAAAATTCCCCTTTCCAGCAAAGTGTAGCCAGGCTGCTATCCCTAGAAATTTGCTACCAAATCTAAAACCAGGCCAGATATCATTTAACTTTGTCTTCCCCCAGAAGAGTTGGCATCCATATCGGAAACTCGGTCATCCAACACCTCTGAAGATTATCCATTTCTTTTATCCCCAGTCAGGGTATATAAGAACTAAATTCCCCAGTAGAGCGATTGATGACCAATTTTCCCGAACTCTTCTATCCCCAAACAGGAGTCAAACATTCCTAGAAAGTAGGAATCCCCAGCGGAGACATTCTAAACAAGATTGAAGATTCATATTCTTCACCCCCAGCAATAGTCATGGATTTATTTTTCCCAGACAAAGATGTTATATGAAGCAACCGCCTCAACAACATCTCACATTCATACATCATTTACAAGTATCATAGCATATGCATACGAAACGCATATAACACACTCTTATTTACTTTGAGAATGTCATTACGCAATGCATTACATACATCATGACATTGCATAAAGACTAATTTTATCTTTTCAAGTAAAGTCTATAAACATATGAATATCATCAGCAATTTTCAAACAGGTCAAAGATTAATTCCCGAAACAAGATGGGGCAATAATCTATATGACCAGGTCCAAGATTAACTCCCGAAATAGGACGTGGAAACTATCTTTATAACCAGGCAAAGATTAACTCCTGAAACAGGACGGGGAAACTATCTTTATAACCAGGTAAAGATTAAATCCCGAAACAGGACGGGGAAACTATCTTTATAACCAGGCAAAGATTAACTCCCGAAACAGGACGGGGAAACTATCAATACGGCCAGGTGGTATGAACTTCTGAAACAGGACGAATTTACCAATAAAAATAGATTGTAGATCGATTCTTGAAATAGGACGGGGAGACTATCTACATGACTAGCACTTCCCTCAGAGACTTAATTTTGATAAGCATCTTCCTCAGAGACTATATTTTACAAGAAGCTACTTAAGCACCTTCCCCAAAGGGTCATTCTGGAAAACATTCTTCAAATACAATCAAGCGTAGGCTCATTCTTATACTTCTATCAACACTTACCTTGGATGGCATCTATAATCTCAACTTCAATGACATTTTGTCACCTCTCCGAATGGCATATTTAAGCTCATTCAAGCAATATTATCAACCAACAGTGTCACCTTCCGCACACGCGAGTTCGAATTTCTGGGCACTTAGCTGTTCAATCCTCTTCTACCTTCAGATCACGAATAGCGAACATGCCAATCTAACTCTTCAGTTTTAAGAAGATTGAACGGGGGAAGATGTTGTACCCCAAAATTTTTTCTCTCATTTTCTTCAAGACATTCTCCTAGGGTTCTCAAATGCTCAAGGTTGCCCAATAATTGATCAGGCAAATTATCCTCCTAAGCAAAGGGTCCACAACTAAAGTTTCATATTTCACAGGGAAATTTGGGTCTCTAAAGTCTCAAATGGAACTCATGGTTTCTTATAGGTCTCCAAAAATTCTCATACCAAGTTTCATGCCTTGCATCACAAGATTGCTCCGTCAATTGCTCAAATAACTGAAAATCAACTATATTGAACAAAAAGTCAATTGTGGCCAGCATACAATTAAAGTTCAAGATTTTTGGTCAACATCAATATTTTGAAATCACATTCATCATTTGATTAAGGGTTGATCATGATTCTTCAAGTAAAACTCTCAAATCATCAAAAGTCAAAAGTTGCTAAATTAGGGTTTCCCTTAGGAGAAGTCAACTGAACTTTGACCAAGCATAACTTTCACATGCTTCATTAGTTTTTCCCTAACCAAAGATCATTTTGAAGAAAATTTAATTCTCTACAACTTTTTCTCTCTAAGCTCAAGCCCAAAAATTGCTTCATTTGAGAGATATGGGTCAATACATTATAGGTCATTTTAGAAGTCAACAAAAAGACACTTTTTTCCAAGGAAATTTACATTAAGATAAATTCTTCAAATACAAAAACGATTAACATAGATATTGTAGAGGGAACCTTGGGCTTTCAAAAAATTCAAAAATCACTTTCAAGGGATGAAAATTGAGAGAGTTATGACCAGGGCAAGTTGGGAAATTTGAGCAAATGTATGAAGTTCAAATTGAGCAAACTTGATATTTTGGGCTATTGGGCCATTGCTTTAAAGTCCAAGCATGTATTAAACTCCTTATACACCTCAGATCTTGTTCATGTATCCCTTGATCTATTTTATTTTAATTATTTTTTATTTATTCATTAATAATTCAAAATGAATAAGATGAAAATACAAGGCTTGTCAACAAAGGTCCAAGCCCATATATTCTAACCTAATTCCATGTTATATAATGTCCATTATTAGTACAAACAGGCCAGGAAACCCTTGTCCAAGAATCACCTCCAAAAAAAACTCAAAATTTGTTCAAGTTTAAGGCAAGTTGTAAACCTTAGTTACAGTCTCTTTTCATGCGAGCCAACCATCCCTTCCACTCCAGGGACCTTGTAGGGTAAGAATGGAGCATTTTGGATGATCAAATAGGCCTAAAGTATGCATTCCATGCATCATCATTTCACATGCTTTTTATGAATTTCTTTTTTAATTTTCATGATGCTTTGACTTGAACTAATATTTGTAATGTATTTTTGAGCCAAAATGATGCAGGATTGGCCCATTGCATGAAGCCCATGATGCCAGAATCATATACCACCATTCTTACACCGATTTGCATCACTTTGTTCATATCTCTTTGTGCAGGATGATTCACCCCAAACTAAGTCCATCAATGGATTCGTAGGGCCTGATTTAGGGGGGTAGGGTCCCTCATGGATCCCTAATGTGTGCTATTTTACAGGAACAATAAATTGGATTACCGGAGAAGACGACCAGAGTTAGGGCTCCAGCGTCTCTCTGGCCAATGCATTTGAGTTTCATATTTATTTTGATTGTTTCACATAATTTAACAGATGTATTACCGCCCCAGCGGTTGAAATGTTCCCGCAAATGCATTACCCTATCAAGGTGTGGGTTTGATCCATTCCTTTTGCTGTTTTTTGTCATAATTTTTCATATTTTGCAGGATTGAATACAAAGCGCATTGACTTCTATCTTTTGACACTGGCGCGCGCCTGGTCTGGTGGTAAAGGTGTTGATTGAAAGGGTAGAGGGTGTGGGTTCAACACCCATCCCTGGTAACTTTTTTTAAAACCCTTATTTTTCTTTCTATTTTCACTTATAAACCCTAAATTCATCAAAATAAAACTATATTTTATCAATTAATTTTTTCACAAACCCTAATCAACATTAGAGTTTAGTTTTTGTTTAATTAATAAACTTTCTTATTTTTTTCAAATTAAAATTAATTAGGAGTTTTAGGTTTTAATTAATTAAAATCAATTTAGGTTTTAGGTTAATCATCGAATCTTTTATCAAAAAATCACTAAAACAATTTCCTTTCTCTTTTCTTTATTTTACATCTTCGTGTAGTTTACTCTTTTCGCGTTGTTTACAATTATGTAATTGCTCATGGTTTGTAATAGTTAATTAGGGTTTTTATTTTTTCCCCGCATTTTATTACTTGTACCCCAATTCCCGAAGCCTTGTAATAGCATAGAATTTTATTTTCCGTACATTTATCGCTTTACTATATTTGTTACTATTGCTTAATAATTAGGGTTTGCATGAAAAGACTAATAATAATCGTTAGCTAACCCTAATTTCAAAGATTAAAAATAACTGAAACACAAATTATTTGCACACACGCACCTCTAGGATAACCTCCTTTATTGCCTTCAATAAACACAGTCATGTCCCTCGAACGTGGGGACGCTTTAGAATTGTCCCTCGATTAAAAAGATCGTAGTCCCTCGATGACCCTTTCGAATGTTGCCTTCGATAAACGATCTAGTCCCTTACGAAATTGCTAAAGCGGCCCTAAGAGTTCCCTTTAATGACTGTACGATGACCCACACATGTCCATTCACATCCAACGATAGGGCTTCCTACTAACTAATGGTACGGATAACACTATCTAAAGGAGGAGGAAAAGTACAATAAAGACCTTGAGTAGGTAGATAGTTCCTAATCGCTTGCTCATAAACAAAACAAAAACATCTTTTTCACAAACACTTTCAGAAATATTTTTAAAACACTTTGTACGCATTCTCGAGGACAGATACGAGAATCATTACAAAGTTCAATTTTTCAAAAATATTTTTCAAACACACATTACAAAGCATTTTTAAACAAAGTGAGTTAGCGATTAAGAGCCCGTAGATAACTACGGATGAAAAGGGTGCTAACACATTCCCTTTTCATAATCTACCCCTTGAACTCAAGAAAATCTCGAAGGTCTTTCCTGTTCTTTTCACCCTTTCTTTATTGGATAAAAGAAAAGTCGGTGGCGACTCTTGCTATCTGCACATTTGCGATAAGACGCAAAACCAAGTCAGTTCTCCCACCGTATTACAAAATCCCTTATATTCTATTTTGTATTGAACATTGCAAGCAATAGTTTAGCCAAGTTCACTGCCATACAAATTCACGCATACTTCCATCTTTCTTGTTTGGTCGTAGTTTTGTCCACCTTAATAGTACTCCCGATCATGTTACTAAAAACCGTTAAGGACCTCGAATCATAATACTCAATAGGAAGGCTCGTGATCCTCACCCACACAACAACCTCATCAATCGTATCACTTTCATGTTGAAAATTGGGCTGCCAATCCTTCACTGTTAGGTAGTGATCATAGATGAACCAGAGTCCATTTGCCATCGCTGCCTTCTTATCATCTTCATGAGAGAATGCTACTAAGTAGTAGTCGTTACTCAAATCTATGATACTTATTACACCTTTCTGCACCCCACGTCTAGTTCAATCTGTTCTCAAGAGCTTTATAACCTATGCGTCTTCCAAGAAGCTTCACAATTACACCTCTTCTTCATGGTTTTTGTACACTTTTATCTGTCGCTTCAGAAAATGTGAATTTTGGACATTCATATCCTCCAATCATTTCCTCCTCCACTTTAATCTCCCCAGCCATCTCATTCAACCTCTCATCTTCCTCATGATCATCAACGTAATCCTCCTCCATGTCAGTTGTATTTCGTCCCGTGATAATGTCTCTGAAAGAGACATTTAGCCCATCAATACTCCGGTTCCCACTTCCTTTCTTATTCATGACAAGATCGTTAAAATCTTTAACCTTTTTTATACTTCTTTCCTGCAGATCTCTTTTAGATGTGCTCTTCCCTGGTGTTACCGTTGCATCATTACCGTTAGCAGTTTCTTGAGAATTTTTCTTCAGCAAAAGGGCGATCAATGATACTGAAACTATGTTAGTGATGATATTTTCTTTGTTGCTTCTATTTAAAAATTTAAGAAAAAGTATTTTATTTTTTTAGAAAGAAATGTTTTTATTTTATTTATACAACAAAATAAAAATTGAATATTCCTACACACAAAAAAAAAAAGTAAAACACTTCTTCCTTAAATTTTTATATAATAATAAATAAAAACTAAATATTCCTACGAAACAGTAAAACAATCACTATATTACATTTCAAGTTTAAAAACTATAAAAAGAATAAATATTTTAATATAAATGAAGAAAATTGTTTTATAAATAAAGTTAAAAAATATTTTATATTATTAAAATAAAATATTTATAAACTTTAATTTTATCATATCATATAATATTTAGTTCAATTTTAAAATTATTATTTTTATAATATATTTTCTTCTTTATTTCTGTAACATATACTTTTTGGTTTAGGATAAATATTTATATTTATATTATTAAAGTATTAAAATAAAATATTTATAAATTTTAAACTATCATATCAATTTATATATATATATATATATATATATATATATATATATATATATATATATATATATATATATATATATATATATATATATATATATATATATATATATATATATATATATATATATATATATATATATATATATATATATAATAGTGGTTGTTGGATATTTTATTATTATTATTATTAAATTATTATTATTATTATTATTATTTATTTTTAATATAGGAGTAAATTAGTAACAATATAAGTATGAGTTGTGTTTAGAGTTGTTATCAAGATGACATGTGGTTAGAGTTGCCGTTATGACTATTTTTAATTTATATTAAGTACATTAGAGAAAATATATAAGGTCATTATATATTTGTCTAAAAGCTTTTTCTAAATTAAAAAAATATTCTTTTATCTTTCATTTTTTTTTCATGAATATTGACGAACTGGAAAAAATAGTATCATTATGAGTGATAAATTAGATAAATACATGTTAAATTATGGCATAACCACTCATACTTTTAATTTTATCACCTAAAAGAGAGATCAACTCAAAAAAATATATTAAGACCATTACAGAGAACCGCTTTCTAGCCCAACCACTTATAGATCTTATACACACCGTCGAAGTTAAATCAAATGTGACAACTACATAAGAAGTCGACTCAATCAAATCCCAACACATAGGATCGGAAATTTCAAATAGGTTAACAATCACATCCGTTTAGGCAAGTTATCTATATAAGAGAATTTGTCTTGCAAAAGTTGTTAGGAAAATACTACCACATTAAAGAGAGTTTAATTAAACTAGAAGAGAGGTAGAGTTAGATTCAAAATTGAAAGAGGATGAGCAAAGGAATTAATTTAGTCTATCTGAGTTTGATAAATAGAAGCAACAAAGAAAATATCATCTCTAACATAGTTTCAGCTTCATTGATCGCACTTTTACTAATGAAAAATTCTCCTCCATATAAGATTTTAAATAATTTTTTAATGATCAATTGACTCATCTCTCTTCTTATTACTTCTGCTTCTACTTTTATTGTTCTTCTATTTGTATTTGTTTTTTTGGCAAATAAAGTTAAGAAAGTGTATGACACCTTAAACACTAATAAATATTTTTTTCTTTATAATATCATATGTTGTGGAGTCTGTAATTACAAAATACACTACGCCAAAAGTGATTTTTAACAGCGCACATTAGACAGCGTTTTTGTACAAAAGCGCTGCTATAAATGAATTAAAATAAAACACGAAAACCATATAAAATAATTAGTAAAAGTGCTGCTAAACATATGACCTTAGACAGCGCTTTTAAAAAGCGTTGCTAAAGGATTGCTTTAGAAACGCTTTATCATAAGCGCTGGTAAAGGGCCACTTTAGACAGCGCTTTAAGAAAGCGCTGTCTAAGGTCATAAAAAATTAAAAAAAATAATAGAAAAGCGCTGCTAAAGGACACTATTAGACAGCGCTTTTCAAAAGCGCTTTCCAAGATCCATATTAGCCAGCACTTTTAGAAAGCGTTGTCTAAACCCTTATAAGTGAAAATTAAAAAAATAGAATTTTTGTATTCACAGTATCACAAAAACAGAAGTTTAAGCTAGAAACCCTTTCCCTCGCGAAACCCATTTCCTTCTTCGTCTCAAATCGTTCTCCGTCGTTCACCGTCGTACCGTCCTCCACCGTCTCGCTCCATTTTCCTCCACCCACACCGGCCGGTTCTCAAGGTATGTTCTTTATTGAAAATGTGTTTAACTCCATTGATGTCCAAACTGAGTTATTATCCTTGAAAATGTGTTAATATCCATTGATGTCCAAATGTGTTTATCTCTTATTGATGTCTAAACATGATAAACTGGGCTTGATATATAACAGCAACATTTTTAGCATTATTGCATTTTCTTTTGGTTCTATGTTTTGGAATATAAAAGATGATATATATGATGGATTTTTTTGTTATTTTAATTGGTTCCTGAATTGTTTATCATGTTTATAATTTCCATAAACTAGTATTTTGTTACTAGTATTTTGAACCTAAATATATATACAACTTATTTTTGATGATCCTTTTGTATTGGTGTAGTTAGGTGAAGACCATTACCAATTCTAAAAACATCAAAGCCGCATCATCCGCCGTCGACACCAATAGCCCCTTTTCTTTCTTTGGTAAGTCAAGTTCAAATTCTATCTGTATCGATCAATTAAAAAACACAATTATTTTTATATAGATATATTTATTTTTAGTCCATGTTATTAACTCTAGAAATAAATTTCTAGAAATAATTCGTTTAATTCGAACAAAAAGAGAATAATTCGTTTATAGTGTTTTTGTTTACTTGAATAAGTAGAAAAAATGGATAAAAAATGGATGTTTGTCGATTGATTGTCACAAGAGTACGAGAATGGAGTATTGGAATTCGTTAAGTTTGTTGTTGAACACGCCAAAGACCCCAGTCGAATGAAGTGTCCTTGCTTGGGTTGTTGTTATGTGGGTCGGGTTAACGCAGATGGATTGAAATCGCATTTACTAATGCATGGAATTGATAAAAGTTATACGTGTTGGATATTTCACGGTGAAAAAGTAACGACAATGTTGAATTGGGGGAGAAAAGTAGTACGGCCTATGCTTCAGACGACAAGGACACAGATATATACGATTTTGATCGAGTCGAAGAGATTGCAGATGTACTTGAAGAAGATCTTCAGGATTGTCCCAAAATGTTTGAGATATTGGTAAGCGATGCAGAGAAACCGTTGTATAAATAGTGCACTAAATTCACAAGACTGTCTGTGGTATTAAAGTTATACAACTTAAAGGCGGGCAATGGATGGTTAGATAAAAGTTTCACAGAGTTATTAGCCCTTATGAGAGATATGCTTCTGGAGGATAATGTTCTTCCTAATCGAACCTATGAGGCCAAAAAAATGTTCTGCTCTATTGGCATGAGCTATGATAAGATACATGCTTGTCCAAACGATTGTGTTTTGTTTCGAAACAAATATGCTTCGTTAAATGAGTGCCCTAAATGCGGTTTGTCTCGATATAAGAAAAAATTGTATCCAGCAAAAGTCTTATGGTATTTTCCTATAATTCCGAGATTTAGGCGAATGTTTCATAGTGAAACCGATACAATACACCTTACTTGGCATGCAGATGAAAGAATTATTGATGGAAAGTATCGACATCCGGAAGATTCACCACAGTGGTCGAAAATTGATAATGATTATCCTGATTTTGGAGAAGAAGCAAGAAACCTCCGGTTGGCTCTATCTACTGATGAAATGAACCCGCATGGTCTTCAAAGTATCTCACATATCACATGGCCTGTGATTATTATGATTTATAGCCTACCTCTATGGCTATGTATGAAGCGTAAGTACATGATGTTATCTATGTTAATATCTGGGCCTAAACAACCAGGGAATGACATAGACATATACTTGACACCTTTGATCGAAGATTTAAAGATTTTGTGGGAGAACGGGGTGGAGGTTTATGATGGATATAGGAAACAAAGTTTCAATTTGAGGGCGATGTTGTTTGGCACAATTAATGATTTTCCAGCATACGGGAACCTATCTGGGTATAGCATTAAAGGTCAACGTGCGTGTCCTGTTTGTGAAGATGGAACCGATACGACGCGTTTGGAACTTTGTCAGAAGAATGTGTTTCTCGGTCATCATAGATTCTTACATTCTAAACATCACTATCATGCATGGAGAAAAGCATTCAATGGAGACACCGAACAACGTAAAGCTCCACCTGCATTGTCAGGTGACCAAATTCTTGAAAAGGTGAAAGATGTGTGTACTCATTTTGGCAAGCCTTTTGTGTATACGGTTGTCAAAGGTGGGTGGAAGAAGAGATCGATTTTTTTGAATTGCCATATTGGAAGTCTCTGTATGTGAGACATTTTCTCGATGTTATGCATATTGAAAAAAATGTATTTGAAAGTGTAATTGGTACGTTACTCAATATTAAAGGAAAGTCTAAGGATGGCCTTAAAGCAAGGGAGGACATGTTAAAGATGGGAATACAAACTGAACTAGGACCCGTGAAGAAAGGAAGCCGAACATATCTTCCACCTGCTGCTTTTACTCTATCTAGAAAGGAGAAAAATATATCATGTAAGTTTCTAAGTGAAGTTAAAGTTCCAGAAGGATACTCTTCAGATATTAGAAGACTTGTGTCTATGAAAGACCTCAAGTTAAAGAGTTTAAAGACACGTGATTGCCATGTTATAATGGAGCATTTTCTACTAATAAGTATACGTTCTATTTTTCCAAATAAAGTAAGGAGTGTGATAACTAAGTTGTGTTTTTCTTTAGGTAAATTTGTAGTAAGGTGATTGATCCTGAGATCTTACCAACATTGCAAAAAGAAATTGTTATTACTTTATGTGAGCTTGAAATATATTTTCCTCCCTCATTTTTTGACATAATGGTACATCTAGTTGTTCATCTTGTGAAAGAGACACAGTTGTGCGGCCCAACTTATATGAGATGGACCCTGCTGAACGTTATATGAAAGTATTAAAAGGGTATGTGAAAAACCAAAGTCGCCCAAAGGGTTATATTATTGAGCGATACATTGTTGAAGAAGCGGTTGAGTTTTGTACTGAATATTTGTCCAAAGTTCAATCCATTGAACTCCCCAAAAGTCATATTTTTGAAAAAAAGACAAGTAAAAGATTAATTGGAAATAAAATTGTGACAGTATCAAAAGATGAACGGGATCAAGTGCATCTATATGTTCTGCACAATTACAATGAGGTTGAGCCATATGTTGAAATGCACAAGGATATACTCTGAGGGTTAAATCAGAATAGAAATGAAAATTGGATAGTACGGGAGCATAATCAAAGTTTTATACCATGGTTTAAGGATCATATTTTTTCAAAGCTTCATTCAGATCCCGCTTCAATAACAGAAAGGTTGAGATGTTTGGCATATGGTCCAAGTTTGCACGTGTTTTCCTATAGCGCATACGCAATTAATGGATACACATTTTATACCAAAGAGCAAGATGATAAAAGTACTATGCAAAATAGTGGTGTCACCGTGATTGCTGAAGCAATGCACATTTCTAGTATGAAGGACCTAAACCCCAAATATGCAAATCTGTCATATTTTGGAGTTATCGAGCATATTTGGGTGTTTGATTACGAGAAGTTTCAGATTCTTATCTTTGATTGCAAGTGGGTAAGTAGTGGTGGCATACGAATGGATATGTCAGGATTTTTGCAAGTGAGTCTTAATAGAGAGGGGTACAAAGAAGAGCCTTTTATTCTAACCTCTCAAGCTAAACAAGTGTTCTATGTCACTGACCCGGCGAGTACAAAATGGTCTATAGTGCTTTTTTCTAACAAAGTGGTTGATGATAACGGTGTAGACCAAGGTGGTATTGATGATGAGAATGAGTCATGTATTAGAAGGAATGAGTCGTATATTATAAATGATCAAGATGAGAATATTATAGCGGATGAATCATATATCATAAATGATCATAATGAGAGAATTTGGATAAATCCATCCATCCGCATTGTTAAGAAGCAAGTAATTCATGTTCCAACAAAGAAAAGAAAGAGATGTTAGTGAAAGAGGTAGGATATTAAAATGTTTATGTTTATGTTTATGTTTGTGTTTATGTTTACGTTTAAGTTTATGTTTATGTTAATTTTTGGCATTGTCATTTTATATATATTTTTGACTCGCTTCTGACTCGCTTTTATATTGGGTTTATGTTTATGTTTATTACAGGTTAGATGACTACTAACGACGATCACCCACGTGATGATTATGTGCATGATGGAGATAAGGCCGTTAGTAAAATGTAAATGGAATATAGAATAGGAATAAAAATAATGAAGAGAATAATACGGGATAGAGACCAAGGCATAAAGTATGATGTGCATTGGAGCCAAGAAGACCAACTCATTGAGCCTAACGGTTCAACGTTGACAAGTTATCTTGGTTCCGTGGTGAGAAGAGAAATTCCAATCACATGTGAAGATTGGAGAGCAAGAGTGTTAGACGATGCTAAAGATAAAATATGGAGTGAGATACATGTACCATATGTGATGTTAATTTTTTTTAATGACGATTATGTCTCTAAATTACTTATACTAACGCACTTTGTTTATGATTTTCTTAGAGCTCGTTCATCATTGAGGATACAAGGAGATATTATATTCTTAAATTGGCCGGGAAACTACATAGAGGGTTTAGAGCTTTCTTGTCAAACAAGTTTCTAAGGGATGCGGATAAATTTTTTGTTGATGCAGAGCTTCCAAGGAAATATGCTGATTTGATTACAGCTGAAGAATTGGAAACTTTTAAATCGAAAAGAAGTACCAAAAAATTTGAGAGCTTAAGTGTCGTAAATCAACAACGAGCATCAAGTCCAGCATATCCATACAGAAAATGTTGTATGGGATATGCATGATTACAACAATCTATTGTAAGTATCTATAAAATACAAAGTATCTATAATATATACACGCTTATATTTAATCATGTTTTTTGGCTTAATGTGTAGCTAACAAAAGATAATAGTTCTGAAACATCTCTTCCGGAACACATTTTGTTGAAGGAAGCACCTGTGTGTAAGGATGAAGCTGTTGAAGAAAAAGTTTAACAAATTTTCGAGAGATGTGTAAGTATAACATTATTTACTTAATTACATCATACTTTTATTTATTTAATTACATAATTCTTTTATTAACATATCATTCTTTAATTACAATATTTATATGAATTTCAGGAGAGTCTTTCCCAGTCTATACCTCCAGACGAAGATAATGATTGCAGGAGAATACTCTCACGAGCATTAGATATTCATGAGTATTCTGGTCGTGTGAGGGGTAAGGGATTTGGGATTACTCCAACATCCTTGAGAAAAAAAACAAAGAAAAAATCTCCAAGGAATAAAGAACTGCAGGAGAAGTTGGAAAAGTTACAACAAGAAGTCTATGAGCTGAGAAAGGAAAAGCAAATCGATCAAGCTACAGGCTTTAAAGATACTAGTGACAAAGCTAGTATCAATGGTAACTTTGGACAAAATATTCCCGAGGTAATTATATACCATCTTTATAAATTATAAAACCATGTTTATTAATTATATAACCATGTTTATTAATTATATAACCATATTTATTAAATTATAGGGCATTTCCTGGTGTCAACTCTATTTGTCAACACCGACTTATCGGATGGTTAGCAAGGGAAAAGTGTATAATATTTTGGGAGAAATGCTTCACCATAGACCGCTCCCAGAGGGATTTTTGAAAGTATCGATCGATGTCATTTTAGAGGGGGTGCGTTGTTACCACTACCTGACGATGTGGCGGATGCAACATTGGTGGCAGATGCAATCGGATCGTTTTTTACATGGTCGTTAAGCCTCGTTTGCGTAGATAATGAGATATGCTTAAAATTGTTTACTATTCAAATTTTTTATGGCAATTATACTTACATTTTGTTTACATGGTAATGTTAGACTACCACAAAATCCATTGCAAAAGATAAGGGGATTAGGCGGGATACCGAGTCAATTGCATCATTTGAGGTAACACAATTATATGACATTTATGCTATGAGAAATGCTAATTTGTGATTTTATACTTCCCCTAACTAATTATATGATAACTAGATTCATGCTAAAGAGATTGCACAACTCAGTAGGGGTAAGGCGCCTGAAATTAGAAACATTTCCACACAAAAAAAGAATGTTGCTAAGAAGACTGTGGCACACAAAAAAAGAATGTTGCTAAGAAGACTGTGGCACACAAAAAAACTACTGCTCAGTTCAGGTCATGCCTTCGGACATATTTAGGAATTACAGATATTCCGGATGGTGGTACCCACCTTATACCTATGAGTGCGGACATCTTTGGTTTTGAATATCTTGAAGCAATTGGTAGAGAGGATATGGAGCAAGTTTTTAGGCATTTGGAATTAGGCCTCAATATTATCGGTATACACATCAGGTGTACTCCGATCAACTTTGTTTAATTAAATGAACAATTTAATCTCTCATTTCAATGAATATAGTATAATGTTAATCATGTTTTAATTTAAGGTTTATGTATGACAACATTGTGCGCCCGCGTGGATTAGAAGCAAGATTTGGCTTCTTAGCTCCCAACACTGTCAATTTCGGGTTGATTGTAACGAGACCAGATGATGTCATATCATATATACTAGGTTTATTCGTGGCCAGTAAAGATATTGAGAAGTTGTTCTTTTTGCCATATAATACTGGCAACGGGTTAGATTTTCATCCTAACTTGATCTATTATAATTTTCCATTTTTGGCCATTGTTTAATCTTTGTTTAATCTTACAGTGGACACTGGTTATTGGTTGCGATTAATCCTATGAGAGAAACTGTGTATTATCTGGACTCGTTATACAATGATTGGTCAACATACCCAGATTTGAAATAGATGATTGACACGTAAGTGTTTCTCTCCCAAAGAGATATTCAAGTTTATGTTTATGTTTATGTTTATGTTTATGGTCAACATATCTGGATTTGTGTTTATGTTTATGATTCTATGTGAGATTGTTCTAAACAATCGTTTATATTTTATTATAGCGTTCTACTTGCTTTTCGCTCCCAACGAGATATTCAAGTACCAAAAAGTAGAGCCAACAACGTTACATGGATCAGAGTGGAGGTATATTTTCACAAAGAGATATTCAGTTTTGCTTACTTTAGTGATGATACTTGATAAAAAAAAAATTTAAGGGGTATATCCTGATATATATATATATATATATATATATATATATATATATATATATATATATATATATATATATATATATATATATATATATATATATATATATATATATATATATATATATATATATTCGTATTTTCTTTCCATGTGTAAGGTCCTCGCCAGCGTAACGGTATAGATTGTGGCTATTTTATGTTGAGGTTTATGAAAGAAACTATTCTTTTGGATTGATTAGAGATTCTATCCACGGTATGGATTTCTAACTTAGGAATTACATACTATTTTCATATTTTGTGTTTCTCATAAAATGACATATTGTTTTAACTAAATCACATACTATGTTATATTATTATATATGTAGTACTTTGAGGAATTCAACTGTGCACATTACTCAAAAGATCAATTGGATGAACTTATGGAGGAATGGTGTCAATTCATTATCGGGTTGAGAATTTTATAAGTTAAGGTATATTGTCTTATTTCCTTTGATGATAAATTTCGAGTTTTGAGTATAAATTAAATTTGAATAAAGTGCAACGTTAATATTATCATGTTATGAATTTCGATCATTTGGTTTTTTTCCAGGTTTATAGGTACATGTGTAGAAGATAGAGCTAAGATATTCATGTTGTTGTTGTTTCATGAGAATTCTCGAAGATAGAAAGATGTATATATGTAAATTCAATTTTAAATATTTTAGGCATTTTAACTTGTAGAATTTTAACTTGTATCATAACTTTTGTAATTGTTGTTGTCTATATCATCAATTTATATATATGTGCAATTTTTATATATGCATATTTTATTGGAATGAAGCTACCAAATATGGTGCATAAAAGATAATTCTGAAAACCTGGATCAAAATATTGGAATGAAGCTACCAAATATTGGAATGAAGCTACCAAATATGGTAAAAATTCTGATTAAAATAGATAATTTATTTAAAAAAATTGTGAATAATAGACAGCGCTTTAGGAGAAAAGCGCTGTAAAAACTTTAAAAAAAAGTGTTGCCTAAAGTCTGAAAGCGTTGTCTAAAGTGGGGGAATAGACAGCGCTTTCAAAGGAAAGCGCTGTCTAAAGCCTATCTAGAAAAAATTACAAAGCGCTGTCTAAAGCCCAAACGCTGCTAAAGGGGTATATAAAAAAGTGCTGTCTATTCTAAAAGCGCTGTCTAAAGTGGACATAAGGCAGCGCTTTTACATTGAAAAAAAGCGATGTCTTTTCTTTTAGCAGTGCTGCTTTAGGTAGCGCTTTAAAGCGATGTTAAAGACTAAAAAAAACGTTGTCTTTTCCCTTAGGCAAGTTATCTATATAAGAGAATTTGTCTTGCAAAAGTTGTTAGGAAAATACTACCACATTAAAGAGAGTTCAATTAAACTAGAAGAGAGGTAGAGTTAGATTCAAAATTGAAAGAGGATGAGCAAAGGAATTAATTTAGTCTATCTGAGTTTGATAAATAGAAGCAACAAAGAAAATATCATCTCTAACATAATTTCAGCTTCATTGATTTCCCTTTTACTAAAGAAAAATTCTCCTCCATATAAGATTCTAAATAATTTTTTAATGATCAATTGACTCATCTCTCTTATTATTACTCCTGCTTCTACTTTTATTGTTCTTCTATTTGTATTTGCTTTTTTGGCAAATAAAGTTAAGAAAGTGTATGACACCTTAAACACCAATAAATATTTTTTTTCTTTATAATATCTTATGTTGTGGAGTTTGTAATTACAAAATAAAAAGGATATCATATTGACATAACAACAAATAAAATAATTCAAAGTTATGAATTTCAACATCGGTGTCACAATATTAGACCTTGAATATAAATTAAACAAACTAGTTAACTTAATAGTTCAACAAGACAAAAGCATAAAGAAAACTAACGAAGTGGTCTTCTACACCATCTTTCATAAGGAACTATAAAATGACTACTCCTTAGTATCAACATGAGAAAACTCTACCTATAGATTCATATTGGATACGATAGAAACAAAGGGGTGTGAATAAATTCTATAAATTAAATAGTATAATAACAACAGAGGAAAATAATATCATAATATATCACATTTACATAGTTCATACCACGTCACATAGATTGTTCACACCACATGATTCATACAATATTACACAACATATACATGAATGCTTATGAAATGAATTACTCCTCTACTCCAATACATTTAGTACCAACACTGAACTCAAAGCTTATTTTCCCGAGTTCTAATAATTTAGAAGGATAGATGAGCTCGTCCTGTACTACGCCACTCCCCTAAACGTTCGTAGACATACAACATCTAAGAGTACATGCGAGCTACATACACACTACAACACCCTTCACTAAAATTTACTTCTAGGAGTAAGTTCAAGCTACACACGTACTACGATACTCTCCTGGACATTCATAGACATACACGTGAGCTACGTTGTACTACACACTATCGCTACAGGATACCTACTCTGATATATATATATATATATATATATATATATATATATATATATATATATATATATATATATATATATATATATATATATATATATATATATATATATATATATATATATATATATATATATATATATATGACGCATGACAAACAACTAAACGTTAATTCCATCTGAACCTCCAAACTATAATTAATATTGGACCTTCAACAAAATTCAACATTGGCTTTATCAAACCTACAACATAATTCAATACTGGTTCTTATCGAAACTCTGACATAATTCAACACTGGTTCTATCGAACCTACAACATAATTCAACATTGGTCCTCATCGAACCTCCAACGTATTGAAACATTGGTTCTTGTCGAAACTTCAACATAATCGTCGTGTAGAGCTTTACAATTATTTTACCAAACGCTAAACTCACATCCTAAGTATAAACACACAATTTATTCATATTTCACAATTTGCATATCATCAAGACTTTGGACACATGTCCTAAAATATTTACGATTTAGTTTACAACCTTATTCACGTATATAGACATCATGAAACCATTATCATATTCACAAATATAAACATCATGAATTTCGTAGAAATACCATGTCAAAATATGTAATCTCATAAACAAGATATAATATGGATAGAATGAGCCATGCACTATAAATTCAAGAGTAAAAAAAATTTCACATTACATTCGGTCTTTTATCTTGTGCTATAACATTCTTATCAAAACAGTCCCAAAATCAGTTTTTATACTAGTCATATCTCAAATTCGAATAATTATTTAAAATATCAAATAAAGTCGGAATCAAGTGAATGAAAAATATTTTAGAAAGCTAAGAATATCTATTTTAATACTATACTTTTTATTTTATGATTTAAGGTCTCAATTGGTACAATTTAATCAAACAATAGGAACTGGTTCAGAAACATGACATAATATTTTGCCCAATTTGTAACTAGTGTTTCTCCTACCGTACTTAATGAAATTAGACACTTATTAACTCTAATACGTATGAAATTTTGTATATTTTCTTATGATATAAGGTTCACTCTTAAAAGACTTATATAGAATGAGTCGTATCAAAATACTAACAACATGTTAAATGAATGTGCCGTAGAATTTCAAGACAATAGTTGAACTTGCAGTTCATTTTATCAACTTTTACACAACTAAAATGATCCAAATCAAAGTATATCACATGCTAAATCTTATCTAGTTTCTAATGATTTTTGTTTAACTCCTAAAATATACCTTTGTAATAAAATTATAAACAAATGAGTAACAGGATATACTAATCGCAAGTTGTTGAATTTTAATTTTAACTATTTCTCGCTGACTCTATATAATTAATTTTTCATACAAATATTAAATAATCACTACATTGTTCATACATATAAATATCATTAGGCATTTACCATGAGATAGGTTTTTGCATGACTTTACCAAATATCACATAGTCAACAAGATTCATGAGTTAATAAGTGTTATCACATCCACTAGAAGAATTACATGGAAGATTCAAATATTTTAATAGAAATAGGGAATACAAGCATTATTTTAATTCACAATTTGATATATCTTTAAATTAACTTTTCAACACATTTGACCGCGTCTCAATCAAAATTATGAAACTCAAGATATATTATTTTTAATTCTACTCAAAAGAATTTCATGTCAGTCTGCGGCAATTGATTACAAACATGTGGTAATCGATTACCAGCCTCAAAAATAGTCTAAAAATCCAATTTTTTATAGGTAATCCATTACTAATATATAGTAATTGATTACCACCGTACTCATATCAAAAATACTCAATTTTCTGCATATATTCTCATTCCTATAATCCCGATTTCAATACCATTACGACATCACAATCTAAGACACATTACAACATCAATTTTTTTCATTAATTTAACTTTACCAATTCATTACAATACATCATCATTTAATCAATACATGATATCAACATTAAAACACATAATTCATGAAAAAAGACCACATCAAAATTCTATATTTCAATTAAATCATTAATGATAAGAGAGAGATTTATAACCTAAGATTTACGATTCATCATCTTATAAAGAAATTCACATACAAAATCATAATTCCCTTAAAAATTTTGATTTTTAATATATATATTAATAAAAATTGAATAAAATTCATAGCGTTACAGAAGTGAGCGGTGATATTCGTTTTTTTGAAACTTGCAATAATAATTAATAACACAAATGTTGCAAGTTTGTTTCTGCTATAGCAGCCATTTGTAGGTCCACAAATCAAGTTATTGGAAGGAAACAAAAGAAGACACGAGTACATTATAGATAGTCCACATTAAATGCAATAGAACTATTAAATCTAATAATAAGACAAATTGTGCATTGTGAAAGACTAAGTATGTGTTTGGTATTACATCATATTGAAGTAAATCACATAAAAAAATCGTACCAGTGCAGAAGTTAAGATTTATAGCTTTTTGGAATTATGTTAAATAACGCTTACACTTAAATCATATCTTAATATTTACCCTAATACTGTTCGCCGTATTTTTTTTAAATAAAAAAATATAGTTATGAATAATTATATTATTATAATAATATTTTTATATAAATTTTTTTAAAATTTTTTAGTTGTAAAATAAAATTAGTTAATTAAATATAAAAAATTATTTAATAAAGTGATGAAGTTGATTAATAAACATCGATATATTAAACATTCATCCTAAATTATAAATTCTTAGCAAATTATGATGAAATCAAACTTTTGTTATATCAAGAGTTTACCGGTAACTATAGGGTATTTCTAGTCCTACGTGATATCTACTACAATCTAATCGTACAAAAACCTTAACAAACGCGATCCAGTTGATTGTTAACCGTAAATCAATCTTTATTAGTCCGACAAAGAAATCATAAAAACATTGTACAATTAAATTGAACATGAAAAACACATAGATTAAAGAAATTCAAATTCAAATTCGTTTACAAAATCAAATCAGAGACACCCCCTAGAATTGGGGGTTTAGCTACTCATATTGTTCAAAGTAATTTCATAATAAAACTAAACATTACAAATTACTGATGAACTTTGATCTTCAATTGTTTCCGCTCATGAAAAGTCTTTGTTCTCCAACACTTGCATATGCTTCAATCTTCACTCCTAGAAATTCTCTACTGATAAAAAATTCTTATAAACCAAATAAGGGTTTTCACTACTAACTAACTCAAACTAGGTCAGAAACATAAACCAGACCCGTAAAATGACCCGAAACAAATTAATTTCTAAAGTCTTCAACTTCAATGAAGTTTTTGAGACTTCTACAGTGTGCATCAGCTTTTGTCTTCAACATGAAAGTTGCAGCTCTTTTTCTCATTTTTCCAACGAATATCAGAATGCGTCGATCTGATTCCCGTAGTTCTAATTATGATTTTTTTAGTGAAAACTGCTAATGATAGAGGAATGATCAATCAGCGTATTGGCTGACACGGGAAGTGTCAGATGACACGGGCGGAAGTGTTGGCTGAGACGGGCAGTGTCAGTTGACACGGGCGACAATGTCAGACCTCCTAGAGTGTGCTGGAAACTTTTTTGAATTCTCACGGTTTTTCCTAGTTTTCGCTCTGATCCTTCTTGAATATCTATATGAACCTGAAAACATTAAAGGGAGAAAATCAAAACATAAAATGTGGAAAGAGGGGAATAAAGTGCTTAAAAATAATGACAAAATTAACTAGAATTAACGGTAAACAGATGTGTAAAAACTACTTACCAATGTCTTTTGTTGATTTTAATTCTAAGTTGTTCAAAGTAAGAGCATACATAAAGGAAGAAACGAAGGGCGTGGGAGACAAGGAGGGCGGGGAGTATGAGTAGGTGGTGATTATCGGTGTTTAGTTAGGGGTATGGTGGGTGTGTAATAAAGATAATTTCATGGAATGTTAGGGGGATGTGAGGGTTAGCAAAAAGGAAGGAAATGAGAAATTTAATGATGGAGAAACAACCGACTATTTTATGTTTGCAAGAAACTAAGTTGGATATGATGGAGGACTTCTTATGTGCATCCTTATGGGGATCCTCATCTCACTTTTTCTCTTTTAGACCGTCTGTTGGGCCTTCGGGGGGGTTACTGATCATTTGGGACAGTTTAGAGGTGGAGGTGGTCGTCGTGTAGTTTTGATCATGTGTTGATGATTCATGGGAGATTCCTTCATGATAACGAGGAATCTCTCATTTTCAATGTGTATGCGTCGTGTGAGAATGTGGCTAAACATCAATTATGGGTTCAATTTTCAGAGAGGTTGCAGGCATGCGTGGGGAAATATGTTTGTGTTTGTGGTGATTTTAATGTGGTTCATAGGGAGGAGGAGAGGAGAGTAGCAAGTATTTCTTCAAGATCCTTTGATATTATTCCTTTCAATAGTTTCATTGAGGATAACTTTCTAGTGGATTTACCGTTGCATGGGCGCAAGATCATGTGGCTTAAGGGAAACGACAAAACTCTGAGCCGGTTAGACATATTTTTGTTCTCGGAGGAGTGGGTTCTGAAGTGGCCTAATTGTCTCCAGGTTTCCCCTTTGCGAGGGATTTCAGATCATTGTCAAATTATGCTTACAGTGGATGAGGTTAATTGGGGACCCAAGCTGACGCGAATGTTGAAATGTTAGTCAAAGATACCAGGTTATAATAAATTTGTATTAGATAAGTGGAAGTCCTTTCAGGTTCAGGGGTGGGGAGGTTTTATGGTAAAATAAAAACTGAAGGCTATGAAATAGGCGTTGAAGGATTGACATCTTACTCGTGCTCAGAGCTTACCAGGTAGGATCGTTTTAATTAAGGCTTGCATTTTAGATCTTGATAGGAAGGGGGGATTCTCTGTTATCTGAGGTTAAGCAGGTGGAACTGCAGGGACTTTCTTCTGATTTACATTCTTTGTCTAGAGCCCATTCTAGTATTTTGTGGCAGCAATCACGACTTTCATGGATTCGGGAAAGGGATGCTAATTCTAAATATTTTCATGCTATTATGTCTAGTCATAAGCAACGAAATTATATTTCTTCTATTCTTGTTAATGAGGGAGTTGTAGAAGGGGTGGAAGATATTCGTAATGTTGTATTTTCGTACTTTGCATCGCATTTTAAAGCGGATCATGTGAATAGGCCAGGTGCGAATAATCTAGTTTTTCGTACTTTATCATTTGAAGAAAGCAATCTTTTAATTAGGCCATTTAGCGAGGATGAAGTGAAGGCAACAATCTAGAGTTGTAACAGTTTTAAGAGTCCCAGGCCAGATGTTATTCATATGGGTTTTATCAGAGATTTTTGGCTTGAGATGAAGCATGACATTATGATATTCATTACAAATTTTCATAGGAATGGTCGTTTATCAAAGGGCATTAATACCACTTTCATTGCTCTCAAACCTACGGTGGAGATTCCGAGAAGGTTGAATGAGTTTTGTTCTATTGCTCTTGTTGATGAAACATGACATTATGAGATTCATTACAAATTTTCATAGGAATGGTCGTTTATCAAAGGGCATTAATATCACTTTCATTGCTCTCATACCTATGGTGGAGAGTTCGAGAAGTTTGAATGAGTTTTTTCCTATTACTCTTGTTGGATGTTTATATAAAATTCTGGCTAAGTTGTTGGCAACTCGTTTGCGGTTGGTAATAGGAAGTGTTATCTCAGAGTGTCAGTGAACTTTTGTCAAGGATAGGCAAATCCTTGATGGGATCTTGATTTCTAATAAGGTGGTAGATGAGGCTCGTAAGTTGAAAAAGTATTTGATGTTGTTCAAATTAGATTTTGAAAAGGTATATGATTCCGTGGATTAGGGCTATTTGGATGATGTGATGGGGAGAATGGCTTTTCTGAGTCTATGGAGAAAGTGGATAAAAGAGTGCATTGCGTCGGCATCAACATCAGTGTTGGTTAATGGTAGTCTAACTTAGGAGTTTAGGTTTTGGAGGGGGTTGTGTCAAGGTGACCCTCACTCTTCTTTTATTTTCCTTTTGGAAGTGGAAAGGTTGCATGTTTTGATGGATGCGATGGTAAACTCCAATCTTTTTTCGGGATGTTCTATAGGCTCGAAGGTTACTAAAGTCATTTCTCATCTCCAGTTTGCATATGACACCTTTCTTATAGGGGTGAGGAGTTGGGCTAACATTAGGGATTTGAGGGTTGTTCTAGTGTTGTTTGAAGCTACGTCGGTCTTGAAGTTAATTTTTCTAAGAGTATGTTGGTAGGTATTAATATTTTGGAGTCCTGGTTGAATGAGGCAACTTCAGTGCCTCATTGTAGAATTGGGAGTGTGCCCTTCTTGTACTCAAGCCTTCCAATTGGTGGAGATTCCATAAGGTTGGATTTTTGGGATCTGATGGTGGAGCGTATCAAATCTTGTTTGTCTGATTGGAAGAGTTGTCATTTATTGCTTGGGGTCGGTTAGTCTATGGAAGTCTCTCCTTGCCTTTATGCCTATATATGCTATTTCTTTAAAGCTCTTGTAGGTATTATCACTTCCTTATATATTATATTTATGAACTTCTTCTGAGGTGGTTGTGACAATTATAGGAAAATTTCTTGGGATGATTGGGCGACTATTTCTAAAAACAAGGAGGTTGGTGGACTGGGGGTTAAAGGAGTTTAATATAGCTCTATTAGGAAAGTGGTGTTGGAGGATGCTTGTTAAGAGAGAGGGTTATGGGTGAAGGTGTTGGAAGCTAGGTATGATGTGGAGGCAGGGCGGGTGAAATCAGGTGGGAGGGGTTCTTCAAATTGGTGGAGAGAGATGGGTCGTATTCGGGATGTGGGGTATATAAGAAGGAAGTTGGTTTAATGAGAGAGTGCGTAGGAAAGTAGGTAATGATGTCCATACTCTTTTTTGGACGAATATTTGGGTAGCAGAGGTCCCTTTATGTGATATATTTAGCCGCCTTTATTAGTTATCTGAGTTTAAAGGGGAGTCAGTAGCGAACATGTTTCTTTTATGGTGGGAGAATGGGGTAATGCCTGGAGTTGGCGTCAGAGGTTGTTAGCTTGGGAGGAGGTGTTGGTGGAGGAGTGTCGGTTACTATTACTTGATGTCTATTTACAAGTAATACTCAGGATGAATGGATTTTTTCTGAAGGCACAAGCTACAATGTCAGTGATGTTTACCATATGCTTACCAACCAGGAAGATCAACATGTAGACTCGGTGTTCACTAATGTTTAGCATAAACAGGTTTCTTTGAAGGTTTCCATTTGTGCGTGGCGGCTGATGCAAAACAAGTTTCCTACCAAGGTTAACTTGGCCAATCGAGGAATTATTTCTCATGAGGAACTATTATGTGTTTCTGGGTGTGGTATGGTGGAGTCAGCTCAACACCTGTTTCTTCATTGTGAGTTTTTCGGCTCACTTTGGCAACATGTTTGCTCTTGGGTAGGCATTGACGGGGTAGATCCGCTTCATCTTAAGAATCATTTTATTCAAGGTCCTTTGGTTTGTCTGGGTTTAAGGTGAGAATTTCATTCTTAGTCTGATGTTTCTGTTGTAAACTTTTATGTTTTATATAGTACATCTTATACTATACAGTCGCGTTGTTTGTTATAATCTATTTTGGCTTCTTAAAAAATATATATCTTAAAATTATAATTTTTTATTTATTTATAAGTGAGGTTAAAGAAATCTCCAAATTTTCATCTTATTAGAACCCAACACATATTATATTGTGCTTTAGGTTAATTTATATTATTAGCAAACACATGTTTGATTGAGTCGATTAATAACAAAATTTTGATTGAGTCAACTAAGCACAAGAATATGGAAAGCATGTTTGAATGAATTTTACATTTTCATCCTCTCATTGTAAATGCTTTATTTAAGTTGTGCACATATTTTATTAAAATGATTAATTGCACTGGTTTTAATATTAAATAACACTACTATAAATAAGAGAAAAGACAACGCTTTTTTAGGCTTTTAACAGCGCTTTAAAGCGCTGTCTAAAACAGCGCTGCTAAAAGAAAAGACAACGCTTTTTTTCAATGTAAAAGCGCTTTCTTATGCCCACTTTAGACAATACTTTTAGAATAGATAACGCTTTTTTATATACCCCTTTAGCAGCGCTTTGTTATTTTTTAAGTTAGGCTTTAGACAATGTTTTCCTTTAAAAACGCTGTCTATTCCCCTACTTTAGACAACGCTTTCTCACTTTAAGCAGTGCTTATTTTTGAGTTTTTACAGCACTTTTCTCTTAAAGCGTTGTCTATTGGTCACAATTGTTTTTAATAAAATACCTATTTTGACTTACAAAAGCGCTGTCCAATATATATAATGCATTTTAATCAGAATTTTAACCATATTTGAACCAGGTTTTCACCATATTATGCACCATATTTGGTAGCTTCATTCTAATAAAATATGCATATATAAAAATTACACATATATATAAATTGATGATATATACAACAACTACAAAATTTATGATACAAGTTAAAATTCTACAAGTTAAAAATCCTAAAATTCAAAATTGATGTTACATCTGTACATCTTACTATCTTCGAGAATTCTCATGAAACAACAACAACATGAATATCTTAGCTCTATCTTATACACATGCACCTATAAACCTGGTAAAAAAACAAATGATCGAAATTCATAATATGATAATATTAATGTTGCACTTTATTCGAATTTAATTTATACTCAAAACTCGAAAGTTCTCATCAAAAGAAATAATACCTTAGCTTATAAAATTCTCAACCCGATAATGAATTGACACCATTCCTCCATAAGTTCATCCAATTGATCTTTTGAGTAATGTGTACAATTGAATTCCTCAAAGTACTACATATATAACAATATAACATAGTATGTGATTTAGTTAAAACAATATCTCATTTTATGAGAAACACAAAATATGAAAATAGTATGTAATTCCCAGTTAGAAATCCATACCGTGGTTGGAATCTCTAATCGATCCAAAAGAATAGTTTCTTTCATAAACCTCAACATAAAACAGCCGCAATTTATACCATTACGTTGGCGAGGACACTACACATGGAAAGAAAATACGAATATATATCAGAATATACCCCTTAAATTGTTTTATCAAGTATCATCACTAATGTAATCAAAACTGAATATCTCTTTATGAAAATATACCTCCACTCTGATCCATGTAACGTTGTTGGCTCTACTTTTTGGCACTTGAATATCTCTTTGGGAGAGAAAAGCTAGTAGAATGCTATAATAAAATATAAACGACTGTTTAGAACAATCTCACATAGAAACATAAACATAAACACAATTCCAGATATGTTAACCATAAACATAAACATAAACATAAACTTGAATATCTCTTTGGGAGCAAAAAACTTACGTGTCAATCATCTGCTTCAAATCTGGATATGTTGACCAATCATTGTATAACGAATCATGATAATACACAGTTTCTCTCATAGGATTAATCACAATCAATAACCAGTGTCCACTGTAAGATTAAACAATGGCCAAAAACGGAAAATTATAATAGATCAAGTTAGGATGAAAATCTAACCCGTCGCCAGTATTATATGGCAAAAAGAACAACTTCTCAGTATCTTTGTTGACCAGGAATAAACCGAGTACATATGCTATGACATCATCTGGTCTCATTACAATTAACCCTGAATTGACAGTGTTGGGAGCTAAGAAGCCAAATCTTGCTTCTAATCCATGCGGGCGCACAATGTTGTCGTACATAAACCTTAAATTAAAACATCATTAACATTATACTATATTCATTGAAATGAGGAAATAAATTGTTCATATAATTAAACAAAGTTGATCAGAGTATACCTGATGTATGTACCGATAACACCGAGGCCTAATTCCAAATGTCTAAAAACTTGCTCCATATCCTCTCTACCAATTGCTTCCAGGTATTCAAAACCAAATATGTTTGCACTCATAAGCATAAGGCGGGTACCACCATCTGGAATATCTATAATTCCTAAATATGTCCGAAGGCACGACCTGAACTGAGCAGTATTTTTATTGCTAGCCATGGTCTTCTTAGCAACATTCTTTTTTTGTGTGGAAATATTGCTAATTTCAGGCGCCTTACCCCTACTTACTTGTGCAATCTCTTTAACATGAATCTAGTTATCATATAATTAGTTAGGGGAAGTATAAAATCACAAATTAGCATTTCTCATAGCATATGTCATATAATTGTGTTGTACCTCAATTGATGCAATTCACTCAGTCTCCCACCTAATCACCTTATCTTTTGGAATGGATTTTGTTAGAGTCTAACATTACCATGTAAACAAAATGTAAGTAAAATTGCCTTAAAAAATTTGAATAGTAAACAATTTTAAGCATACCTCATTATCTATGCAAATGAGGCTTGACGGCCATGCAACAAACGATCCTATTGCATCTTCCACCAATATTGCATCCGCCACATCGTCAGGTAGTGGTAACAACGCACCCCCCTCTAAAACAAAATCAATCGATACTTTCAAAAATCCATCTGAGAGTGGTTTATGGTGAATCATTCTCCCGAAGTATTATACACTTTTCCCTTGCCAACCATCCGATAAGTCGGTGCCGACAAATAGAGTTGACACCGGGAAATGCCCTATAACCATTAATAAATATGGTTATATAATTAATAAATATGGTTATATAATTTATAAATATGGTATATAATTACCTCGAGAATATTCTGTCCAAAGTTACCATTGATACTACCTTTGTCACTAGTATCTTTAAAACCTGTAGCTTGATCTATTTCCTTTTCCTTTCTCAGCTCATAAACTTCTTGTTGTAACTTTTCCAACTTTTCCTAAAGTTCGGCTTCCTTTCTTCACGGGTCCTAGTTCAGTTCGTATTCCCATCTTTAACATGTATCCCCTTGCTTTAAGGTCATCCTTAGACTTTCCTTTAATATTGAGTAACGTACCAATAACACTTTCAAATACATTTTTTTTCAATATGCATAACATAGAGAAAATGTCTCACATATACAGAGACTTCCAATATGGCAACTAAAAAAAAACCGATCTCTTCTTCCACCCACCTTTGACAACCGTATGCGCAAAAGGCTTGCCAAACTGAGTACACACATCTTTCACTTTTTAAAAATTTGGTCACCTGACAATGCAGGTGGAGCTTTACGTTGTTCGGTGTCTCCATTGAATTCTTTTCTCCACACACGGTAGTGATGTTTAGAATATAAGAATATACGATGATCGAGAAACACATTCTTCTGACAAAGTTCCAAACGCATCGTATCAGTTCCATCTTCACAAACAGGACACACACGTTGACCTTTAATGCTATACCCAGATAGATTCCCGTATGCTGGAAAATTATTAATTGTGCCAAACAAAATCGCCCTCAAATTGAAACTTTGTTTCCTATATCCATCATAAACCTCCACCCCGTTCTCCCACAAAATATTTAAATCTTCGATCAAAGGTGTCAAGTATACGTCTATGTCATTCCCTGGTTGTTTAGGCCCATAAATTAACATAGATAACATCATGTACTTACGCTTCATACATAGCCATGGAGGTAGGTTATAAATCATAAGAATCACATGCCATGTGGTATGTGAGATACTTTGAAGACCATGCAGATTCATTCCATCAGTAGATAAAGCCAAGTGAAGGTTTCTTGCTTCTTCTCCAAAATCAGGATAATCATTATCAATTTTTGATCACTGTGGTGAATCTGCCGGATGTCGATACTTTCCGTCAATAATTCTTTCATCTGCATGCCAAGTCAGGTGTCTTGCATCGGTTTTACTACGAAACATACGCCTAAATCTCGGAATTATAGGAAAATACCATAAGACTTTTGCTGGAGACAATTTTTCTTATATCGAGACAAACCACATTTAGGGCACTCATTTAATGATGCATATTCGTTTCGAAACAAAAGACAATCATTTGGACAAGCATGTATCTTATCATAGCTCATGCCAATAGAGCACAATATTTTTTTGGCCTCATAGGTTCGATTAGGAAGAACATTATCCTCCAGAAGCATATCTCTCATAAGGGCTAATAACTCTGAAACTTTTATCTGACCATCCATTGCCCGCCTTTAAGTTCTACAACTTTAATACCGCAGACAATCTTGTGAATTTAGTGCAACCTTTATACAACGGTTTCTCTGCATCGCTTACCAATCTCTCAAACATTTTGGGACAATCCTGAAGATCTTCTTCAAGTGCATCTGCAATCTCTTCGACTCGATCAAAATTGTATGTATCTGTGTCCTTGTCGTCTGAAGCATAGGCTGTACTACTTTTCTCCCCCGGTTCAACGTTGTCGTTACTTTTTTCACTGTGAAATATCTAACACGTATAACTTCTATCAATTCCATGCATTAGTAAATGCGATTTCAATCCATCTGCGTCAACCCGACCCACATAACAACAACCCAAGCAAGGACACTTCATTCGACTGAGGTCTTTGGCGTGTTCAACAGCAAACTTAACGAATTCCAATACCCCATTCTCGTACTCTTGTGACAATCGATCGGCAAACATCCATTTTTTATCCATTTTTTTCTACTAATTCAAGTAAACAAAAACACTATAAACGGATTATTTCCTTTTTGTTTGAATTAAATGAATTATTTCTAGAAATTTATTTCTAGAGTTAATAACATGGACTAAAAATAAATATATCTATATAAAAATAATTGTGTTTTTTAATTGATCGATACAAATAGAATTTGAATTTGACTTACCAAAGAAAGAAAAAGGGTTATTGGTGTCGACGGAGGATGATGCAGCTTTGATGTTCTTCGAATCGGTGATGGTCTTCGACTAACTACACCAATACAAAGGGATCATCAAAAACAAGTTATATATATAGGTTCAAAATACTAGTAAAAGAATACTAGTTCATGGAGAATATAAACATGATAAACAATTCAGAAACCAATTAAAATAACAAAAAAACCTATCATCATCTTTTTTATTCTAAAACAAAGAACCAAAAGAAAATGCAATAATGCTAAATGCTAAAAGTGTTGCTGTTATATATCAAGCCCTTCCAAGAATCCAAAAATCAAAATGCATACCTATAACTCAATTATGCATATCTATAACTCAGTTTGGACATCAATAGGAGGATAATGTCTTAGATGTTAGCATAGTACATTATCAATAGGAGGATAACTTAGTTTGGACATCAATGGAGATAAAGACATTTTCAAGAAAGAACCTACCTTGAGAACTGGCCGGTGTGGGTGGAGGACATCAGAGAGAGACGGTGGAAGACGGAGGGGGGCTGGAACGACGACGACGACATAAAAGCGCTTTCTGTTTGTGATAATGAGAGGGAAAGGGTTTCTGCTATCGTTCGTGAATCTGTGAAAGAGAAACAGTATACACTTATTCTATTTTTTAATTTTCATTTATATGGCTTTAGACAACGCTTTCTAAAAACGCTGGCTAATATGGACCTTTAGCAGCGCTTTTGAAAAGCGTCGGCTAATAGAGTCCTTTAGCAGTTCTTTTTTAATTTTTTTAATTTTTTTATGACTTTAGACAGCGCTTTCTTAAAGCGCTGTCTAAAGTGGTCATTTACGAGCGCTTTTGATAAAATACTTTCTAAAGCAATACTTTAGCAGCGCTTTTTAAAAGCGTTGTCTAAGGTCACATTTTTAGCAGCACTTTTACTTATTATTTTATACAATGTCCGTGTTTTTTTTAAAAATTCATTTATAGCAGCGTTTTTGTATAAAAGTGCTGTCTAATGTGCGCTGTTAAAAATCATTTTTGGCGTAGTGTAAGTATTATTTATTAAAATAATTTTATTAATTACAAGAAATAAAAATATATTACTGTAAAATAAAAAGTAATATTATATTATTTTAAAGTAATATCGACAATTTCTATCCACATTTTCTTTTTATACCAGGCTTTCTTTTTCCTTTTTTCGTTTTTTAGTGAACTCTGAAAAAAACAAAGTTGAATAAGTAGTTTTCATTATGTTTAGTAGTACTAGGAAGAAGAAAGCAATAAATAGATAGATAAGGCAGATAATACAGCAACCAATCACGTCACATCAGAAACTACTACTTGCATTGCATGCATGGCCGATTCTATCACCTATGGCTATGACTTAAGTTATTTTAAAATTTTCATGAGGATTATTTCATACTTTGATTTTTTTCATTTTTTTTTTCATTTAATACCAGTGAAAATAATCAAGATAATAAATTCTCATGACAAATTTCAAGATGAGAGAATTAAATTGTATTTTTTTTTACATAATAGTTTAGTGAATTGCTTTAGTAGATTAAAGTCATTTTTATTTGTTTCTTTTTATAACTAAAATCACATTTCTTAAATTTTAAAAAGAGTTAGTGCATGTTTGGGTTATAGTTTGACAAAAGTGATATTGATATATTTGATTATATTCTCTATTATAGTTGATTAAATTTTTAAAACCTATTTGAAAATAGAATTTATTTTTTATTTTAAATGCAATTTTAATAATAAAATTGGCTGTTCAATTATTTCATGAATTTTTTTAAAAATAAATTATTTAATTTTAAATTATTTTTAACTAGAATTAGGCATGACAACAGGACGGATCAGAGACGATTTTTACCTCTTTTCCAAATTCGAATCTTCAAATAATTCTCGTTCTCTGTCCAACCTCTAACAAGGATGGAAAATTAAAACTCAAACTCCTCTCAAACGACTTCGGATTAGGTTTGGGTATTCTCGTTCCGCCACCATCTATTTAGTGAAATCATTTTTTATTAAAAATATTTAGTTTTTCAAAATAAAATACATTACAAATAATAAATAAAACAATCTTAAAAAAGATATATTGTTAAATGATAATACATTAGATGATCAAGGTTCTCTAAAGGAAGAAGGATGTATATTACATGATGTACATGATGGCCATAGACAACTTAATGCATAAGTCATTGTAGATAGTTAGTTGTTAAATAAGTTGTAACTACCATAACAGAATTTTAAACATTCTGTTATGATCAATACTCTACTGGCATGAACATGTTAGTAATGGTGTAGCACCATGCAAAATATATATAGGATTACAATCTCGTTGTTATTAGCAAGTTTTTCTATATACTTCACTTCTTCTTCTTCATATCTTTCAAGTTTTAACCATGGTGTTTCCATGGAGTTTTCACTTTATCAATATGGTATCACGAGTCTCTCAATCTGAGAGTGCATTGTTTTCGTGTTTCATGGCTCCCCCTATGAATAAGATTTTTTTATGGTTATTCAACATGATAGACAAGGAAGTTTCAAAGTTTCTGAAGATTCTACTTCCCTTTTAAATGCTGTTGATTCTCAAAGATTTAAGAGAAAATTTCATGGCTCAAATTCTTTTGGAAAAGGAACAGTCATGTGTGTACTCACTATGGTAAAACCAATCACACGATTGATAACTACTATACCAAGCACACATTTTCTCCTCACATTAAGAGGAAATTTGCTAATTATTCATCCATAAATGACCAAGATATGGAAGTTGCTTCACAAGTTAGTGATGTGAAATCCACTTATCCACCCATTACTTCTAAACAATATGATCAACTTCTGAATCTATTACAATAATCCATTATCAACCAACATACCTCTACCTCTTCTAACCAAGTTCACTCCTTTTCACCAGTTGGTCCTCAATTAAGTCGTAATCAAAACTCAACTTTTTCTTACTCTCTTTCGTGTCAAAATTTAACCTTAGGCTAATGAATTATAGACTTAGGTGCAAGTGACCACATACGTGGCTCACTCAAATGCTTTCATTCATACACTGGAATTACCTTTATCCATATTAGAATGCCTGCAGGACAATTTTCCTTTACTAGACATGCAAGAACCATCAAGTTTTCTCCTAGATTTGTTCTAACCAATGTGCTTTATGTAACTTCTTTTTCATTGAATTTAATTTCTATGTCAAAACTATGCCAATCACTTGATTGCACGGTCGAATTTAATGGTTTCAATTTTTTCATTCAGGCAAAGAGCACGAGGAAGATGATTGGTTATGGTGATAAAGTTCAATACTTGTATTACTTAGTCATGATAAATAAGATAATGTGTAGCTCTAGTTCAAACTCTATCACTTTATCTGATCATGCTATTTGGAATTTAAGATTAGGACATATATTTGTACAGTACACAAATGCCTTACATTCTAATTTTCCCTTCATTAATATAGATTCAAAATTTGTATGTGATGTTTTCCAATTTGCTAAACAAATAAAGTTACCCTTTTCAAAGAGTTCAAGTAAAGCTTTAAAACCCATTGATCTCATACATTTTGATATATGGGGATCAATTTCAATTTCATCCATACATGGCTATTCTTATTTTCTGACTACAATAGATGATTGCAGTAGGTTTACTTGGCTTATACTAATGAAACATAAAAGTTAGGCAATATAACATGTTAGAGACTCTATCAAACTCATCTTAAGCCAACACAATCATAGAGTCAAAATTTTCAAAACAGACAATGGCCTAAAGTTCAAAGTTCCTTATTTTTATGCATCCCATGGCATTGTGCATCAAACAAGTTGTGTATAGTCTCCTCAACAAAACAGGCGAGTTGAGATAAAACACCAAAAAATTCTGAATAGTGCACGTGTTATTCTCTTTTAATCAAACTTACCAAAACCATATTGGTCATATGTTGTTTTACATGCATCCTTCATTATGAATAAAATACCTAATTCTACACTTAAAGTAAATTTCCTACTTCATCATGCATCAACAAACTCATAAAATTCATGATCTTAAAGTTTTTGGCTCCCTTGTATTTGCTTCTACCCTATAAGCACACAAAACTAAGCTTTCCCCTTATGGAAGGAAGTGTGTTTTCCTTGGTTATAAAACTGGTATGAAGGGCATAATCCTTCTTGACATTAAAAACAAATGAGATATTTATTTCAAGAAATGTCACATATCATTAATATATCTTTCCTTACCACTATTCAAAACCTATTTCAACTTGAACTTATCATACACAATTTGATTCACCAACCACAACTAACATTGATCAACCTAACACTACAAATTCCCTAGACTTAACACAACCTCAAAACATATTTCAACAAACATGTGAGCCTGATACCTCAGATGTTCGAAATCAATTGAACACGATCTTATACCTAAAACCATACCTGAAGCCATACCCGCTACTGATAATAACCAAGACAACCATACCAGAATTATTAGACACAAGCACACTCCCTCTTATTTACATGACTATGTATGCAATTCTTCTTCAAGTCATATAGAACTATCACCCTCGGGTACTCTTTGTCCTATTTTTTTTATTCTTTTGATCATTTGTCTCCTTCTCAAAAGATCTTTTCTATGTCTATCACCAAATCTATTGAGCCTAGGACATATAAAGAAGCATGTTTACATGAATGTTGGGTGAAAGCAATGAAAATTGAGTTAAATGCATTGGCTGCTAACAACACGTGGCAGTTGGTTGACAAACCTTATCATGTGAAACCTATTGGCAGCAAATGGGTTTACAAGGTGAAACACAAAGATGATGGATCAATTGAGAGATGTAAGGCTAGATTGGTAGCCAACAGTTACAATTAAATAAAAGGCTTGTACTTTTTTGACACTTTTTCACCTGTGGAAAAATTAATAACAGTCGGAATTTTGATTGCTCTAGCCTCTCTTAAAAATTGGCATATTCACGAAATGGATGTCAACAATGCATTCTTGCATGAAGACTTGCAAGAAGATGTTTACATGTCCATTATTGAGGGAATTGGGGGCAAAAAAATAGGTATGCAAGCTCCAAAAGAGTCTTTATCGTTTAAAACAAACAAATAGAAAATGGTAAAAGTTGAGGAGGTTTTCTGATATTTCCAGATTGCAGTTAAAAGTTGGAATGGTGATCAGGTAAAAATAATTATGGTGATGTTCAATTGTTGTTATTGTAATTTGTGTTTCAGTTAGGAATTTTCAGTTACAGGCGAGTTACTTGAGGAGAAGCAACAAATTAAGTTCGGGGTTGTGATGGCACTTTGTCATTGTATATGTTATGTCAAAGAAACATAGAAAAACGGTCAAAGATCACTTAATTTGATGAAGAATAGCCAAAGAACAGAGCAAAAAGAACCAAGTATCAAGAAAAAGAATGCATACAAAGTGTTGTCTTTTGAAAATGTTTTAAAATGAAAGTGTTGGTGTATAAAATGTTTTTTTTTTGTGAGCAAGCGAGCAACTAGGAGTAATCTACCTAGCCAAAAGGTCTTAAACATTCTTTTCCTCCTTCTTTAGATGTTTCTATCTTACCATTGATTTGGTAAGAAGCCCCATCATTGGATGTGAAGGGACAGATGTGGGTCATCATATAGTCATGATAACAATGTTGTGTGATATCTTAACATTTATTTTGAGGGACTAAGATCATTTGTAAGGCGACATTCGAAGCGTCATCGATGGACTATGATCTTGTATTTTGATTGTTTTTGCTAAGACATCTCACGTGCATAACATCACCATTTTTAAGCAACAAGTGGAGTTAACCCTAGGGGTACATATGTGAATAGTGTGCTTGATTTGCATGCATTTAGTCTTTGATTAGGGGTTGTCTACTTGTTGTTTTTATCTTACCATACAAAACCTAATTACTAGCATTTATGAAAGCGATAAAGTTCGGAAATGTAAATATCCTATGCTATTACAATCACTTGGGGATGGGGTGTACAAATTTACAAATGGGGATTGCAAGAAATTAAAGTCCTAATTATCTATTACAACCATATTGAAATAATGTACAGGAAATGTAAAATAGACTTGTTTTGTTTTTGTTAAGAGAAGAAATAAATTTGCTTAATAAAATATTTTAGTCTTTTTGTTTTAAAACAAAGCATGTGAATATAAAGTATTTTTGGTGTTTTTGATTAATGAAAATAAAGTGATGATAAAAAAAAAGGGAATAAGAGTTAGAGTCAGCGTGTTGCTGAAGGAGGAGAGAGCATAAGTTCTAACTCAGGCACGCTGCAAATCAGAAAGCAAATGTTAGCAAAAAAAGGGAAGGTCAGAAGTTCTGGATCCTGACGCACTATCATTCTGAGGTTGTTGGGAACAAAGGAAAACCTAGAAGTTCTGATTGCTGAGAGAGTCTAGAAGTTCTGGTTGTTGAGAGAGTGTGGTGACAATGTTGTTGGGTGAGGATATCTTAGAAGTTTTGGTCCGAGAGTATTATTTTGGCAAACAACTGGAGGGGGTTTATCTAGAAGTTCTGGTTCAGGAATATTGTTTGACAAATAATAGGGTAAAAATGTCAAATAATAAACATAAAAAGATGCTTCTGGGACTAGAACCCAGGACCCTTAACACTAATGTCTTATGTGCGCGCTCTCTATCACTGAAGGTGGCTATACATTTGGTATCATAAGCAAAGACATACACATATATTATAAAGTAAATTTTGATGGTGAACTTCATCTTCTTCTTCGCGCCATCCAGAGTATCTGTAACTTAGTCATTTCTCAACAAAAATGGAAAATGCAAACATAGCAGTCATGCCAAATTTCATCATGGTTTCAGAAATACAAAGCATCAGAACTGTAAACCAGAAGCAAGCATGGATTTTGCTAATCCTAATTCTGAACCCTAATTTCCTCAAGAATTTCTGATATGAAATTCTCTCTACTTAAGCCACATAAAGGAAATCTATAAATATGTACAAAATCAGAGCCATGATATCTACATTGTATCTTTGAAAATGCAAGTCTGACAATGCCTAAGTAATAAGATGAAAGTCAGAAGAAACTTACCTTGCTGCTGGAGATTGTTCTATGAGTTAAAGCCTGGTTCAGACAGCTGTGATGTTCTGGTCAACTTCCTCAAGTTCCCAAAAAGCTAAAGCAACCCTTAACTTGAACTATTAATGGTTGGAAAGTTCTAGAGCAGTCAAGGTGCAAAGTTCTGATTTTTGAAATGGAGATTGGTGAAGATTATGTTACAGTCTGAAAGCAGAAGTTGGGAAGACCTCTATGTGTATATCAGAAACTGTATTGATGATTTGGCTAATAAAAGCACAAGGAAAGTTAGAGTTTGGACGTAAAAACTAAGAACTAGCAGGTTTTGTATTTGTGCTGCAGTTTCAGGTTCTTGGGAATTTTCAGTAAGGTTTCAAGGCTTTTTTCCAATATCTCTCTTTTTTATGTTTGCAAATGAAGTTGAATTTATAGGCAAAGGATTTAGAAGCTTGGAGAAATCAAGAGTACAACCATCATGTGTTATGGCTGGTTGACTTGTTTTTGAAGCAAGTTTAGACAGGCTTGGTTTCAAGGTAAAGTAGAGTGGTTAACAGCTTTAAGCACACTTAATCTGAGTTTGTAAGCATGATTTATGGAGGAATTACACTCAGAAGCAAAGTGAAGCATGAGCTCAAAATAAACTTTGTACAAGAGTTTGCTTTTCAAGGACAGCAGTTATACTTTTATGCCACACATGGGAAGATCTTTTGGATAAAGACTCAAAAGTTGGTGTAGGCATTAAATGATGATGAGATTTAACAAGCAACAAAGCCCTCAACAGGAGATTATACAGCATAGCTTGAAGCTGGATCAGAAGTTCAGCATAAACGTAACTTAATTAAGAACAAATGTCCAACTTATGGTCTTTGAACCTTCCTGCTCCAGCACGATCTGAAGGAGTTCTCAGAGTTTTCAGAAAGCTTGTAACATGCTTTCTGATCCATCTTTGAATCACTTTTGCAAACTTTGATTGTACCTATGTGAAAACTAGCCCAGAAGTTCTAACCAAATTCTGACTTGGAAACATTCAGAATCTACCAAGTGTTTTAGTTTCATGGACGTGTCTTCAAAGATTCATAACTTGAAATCCCAGCATTTCTAGGAGAAGTTTTGTTCTGAAATGTTTTATATATCATTGAGACCTATAACTCTTGTGTCAGAAGTTCCTCCTGAATCATCTTGCATCATGATGAAAATCTGGCCAAAAGTTCTGAACTTATCATATTTTCTTAACACTTAGAAAAGTTTCTAAGTGTTTAGAACTTTGACTTTTCCAAAGAAATTTTGACTTTTGATTTTCTTGGTGAACCAATTTCATATTCTAACATGTCTTGATGAAATGTGATTCTTGAAACTTGATTTTGATTCAAAAGTCAAAGTTTGACTTTTCAATGTGCATTTTGACCATTTTGCCCTTGTGCCAATTCCAACCCTAAATTGATGTATCAGTGCTGCAAACTTGAGCCATAGAAGATCTTGAGAGAAAATTCTTGAGAAATGAGAGGGAAAATTTTGGGGTACAACAGCTGCCCCTGTTCAATCTTCTTAAACCTGAAAAGCAAGTATGGCACGTTGTCGTTCGTAGCTTGAAGGTAGAAGATGATTGAACACTAGAGTGCCTAAAAATTTGCCCTCGATGATGTGGTGGTTGATTGTGTAAGGAATGGGCTTAAAGATGCCATTTGGAGAAATGATGGAAAGTTGTTGGAGATAGGAAGAATAATATCCATAAATGGATTGTATCTGACTTGTATTTGAAGGATGTACTGAATGAATGTCAGAATGACATCCGTATCTGGATCGTATTTGGACTGTATTTGAAAAATATGTTGAATGAGTGTCAGAATGACATCCGTATCTGGATCATATCTAGACTGTATTTGAAAGGTGTATTGAATGAGTGTCAGAATGATATCCGTATCTGGATCGTATCTGGACTGTATTTAAAATGTGCATTAAATGAGTGTCAGAATGACATCCGTATCTGGATCTTATCTGGACTGTATTTGAAAGGAATCTAGAATAAGTATCAGAATGTCAGCCATATCTGGATCACATCTGAACTGTTTCTAGAAGAGGATCTGGAATAGGTACCGAAATGTCAGCCATATCTGGATCGCATCTGAATTGTTTCTAGAAGAGGATCTCAACAGATAATGAAGGAACCTTGGACGATTTCTACTCCAAAAGGATGAAGAAATTCAAGCTTGATTTTGTCTTGGAGAAGTTTACAGATTGATGACACTTATCTGTTGATCTTTTCCTGAAAAGGTAAATAAATAGTTGTATGCAATGTCATGATGGATGAAATGCATGGTGTAATGATGTTTCTAAAAATAAATGAGATTATGCTGTATGCATTTATCAAGTATGTAAATATGATGCATGAAATGTTGTTGGAATGTAATTTTGTCTTGGAAAATAAATCCTTGACAAGTGTTGGGGAATTTTGGGAAGCTGAATCCCAGACGGCCGTTAGGGATGAAGAGTATGCACACCTTCCCAGACCTTGTCTTTAGAATGTTTCTGCTAGGGATTCCTGTTCTGTTGTTTGAGGAGAACTCCGTTAGGGATGCTGAATTGGCTTTGAGAAGAAAATTCTATGGAAAGTGTTGATTTCCGCTTGGGGAAAAGGGTTTAGGAGTCTTAGTTGTTCGTTTCTCTACTAGGGAGTTATTCCTGACTGGAGAGAATCAAAATTTAGTTGTTATCTGGTCGAAATCCAGGCTTGGCAACAAATTGTTGAGGATAATGAAGTTGACTGTTATCTGGTCGTATTCCAGGCTTCGCAACAACTTACTGGGGAAAATTAAATTAACTGTTATCTGGTCGTATTCCAGACTTTACAGTAACTTGCTTGAAAGGGTGGAGTTGAACTGATATCTGGTCGGATTCTAGGCTTTACAGTAACTTGCTGGGGATTGTAGAGCAGTCTACTGGGGAAGAGGAGTTGTGGTCCCTTGATTTATAGTAGTCGGAGAGGCAAACTCAAGCTGGGACATCTGTAGTTTGTTGGGGAAATAAAACCTGTTGCCAATCTGTTGGGGAGGTGTCTTCTATTGGAAAAAATCCCCGAGGATTCTAGAAATCCACTCAGTTGGGGAGAAGTTTTCAGAGATTGAAACTCTGGCTGGGGATTACCCTATGAAAAGGATTTTGTGAGGGATTTGTCACTGCCCCTAGTAACAAGTATTTGTAGTATTGACAGAAAAATGTTTGCCTGACCGTACATAACCTTTTGTTGGAATTCCCGTTTAATGCCCCAAGTGATTCAGATACGGACCTGCCCCTGGTATATTCAGCATTTCTTGAGAGATTTCTTGGAATTTTGACTGGACTGCCCCAGATGTGTTGGACAGTGACACGTCATGCCCCCTTGCTTATAGGAGATCTATTATTGGAAGTGTCTTCCCACTCGAAGTGATTTTGTTCATTGAGAGAGTTTTTGTTCACTGGATATTCGTTGTGTGAATTCTTCTATTGTCCAACAATTAGCTATATGCAAACAACAATATTCAAATAATGCAAAGTTTATGCTTGTCTTGAAGTTTTGAAAATGCGTTTTAGAAAATAAAAGAATTTTTGTAAGAAAATTCAACTCAAGATTTGGAGTAAGCCTTAAAGGAGTCAGAATACCTTTTGTAACAGTATGCTTTCTAACTAACTCATGCTTCAATTAGGACTTTTGAAGGGTTGTAACGTGGCTTGGTTCACAGTTTAAGAAACAAAGGATAAGGCTCAAAGTGTATTTGTACCCGCCCATTCTTCGTGACGTTCTCCAATCCTAAAACTCAGTTAATTGTGAGTTTGAATTCTAATTGAGTCTGGAATGACGTTTTGGTGATGGTTCAGACAAGTTAAGTTTGTCGGAAGGCAGTCATTTTTTTTGCAACATTTTTCACGTTGTTGAGGATTTGTATTGACCTATTTTTTTTATTTATTATCCCTGATTTTGCCTGACTGTTCTTGTTTTGAGATTACAGCCAGCGGGATGCCCCAGTTTTCCTTTTCTTAAGTCTCCTTCGTAGGTTTTGACTTAGTGGCCTTTTCTTTGAGAAATAATGACAGCCTATTTGATAGGGGACCATCACCATCTTTTGATTCCAGAGGAATTTTTTGGATGTCAATCGTTGTATATGCAAGTTTGCGACTGAACGTGCGTTTGAATTAACTAAGAAACTACCCTGCCCCAGGTTTTGATTAAAGGTTTCAAATTGTGTAAAAAGGAAACTCCTACTTCTTTGGCTCAAAGGGGTTGACTAGGGATTATCATTCTTATAACTCCAGTGTCTAGGAATTGAAAGAACGCATGTACATCATCAGCAAAGTCTGTCCAAAAGCATACTGTATGAGATTATGGCATTGTTTTCGTCATCTTCCCTCTAAAGGCTTGCAACTTTTAAAACAAGAGTTGAATATCGTAAAGGGAGTAAAAAAGCATAGTTTAAATATAATGAAAACGAATATGTTAATTCAAGACAAACATATGCAATGCATTAATGAAACAAAGTTTGACATTAATGGATACGTGTTTAAACAATAAAAGAGATTACAATTGAAAATTCAAAATGAACAGGACGCTCTCAATGATTTGGCATAGGAGAAGTGATCACGTTAGGGGCCCTTGGGGGGTCTAACTCAATCTCCTTGGCATCAATCATGTCTTGGATCTTGTTCTTCAGAGCCCAACAGTTGTTCGTGTCGTGTCCAGAACTATCAGAATGGTGCACACCTTTCATTGGGATGATAGGTAGGAGCAGAAGTGTTAGGGTTCCGGAGGGGAGCCTTTAACGTAATCAACTCTGCTTTCAACATGTGTTGTAGCGCTTGAGCCGATGGCATGTTGATATTAGTGAATTGTCTTTTATGTGCGACCTCCTTATGTTGATGCCCCTGTTGCCATTGTTTCACCGATGCAGGATTAGAGATCAGAACTGCCACCACGTGTTGGTCGTGGTTACCTTGGTTACGACCTTTTTGACCGTACGCAGCATCAGACTGTTTCTTCCCAATGAAAGGTTATTTCCCTATACTTGAAGATGCACCCTGTGATATGGTAGGAGAACTGACTTGGGTGTTTTTTCATTTTATCGCAAATGTTGCGGTTAGCAAGAGTCGCCACTGACTTTTCTTTTATCCAAAAGGAAAGGTGAAAAAGCACAGGAAAGACCTTTGAGATGTTTTCTTGAGTTCGGGGGGTAGATTATGAAAAGGGAAGGTATTAGCACCCTTTTCATCCATGGTTTTCCATGGGCTCTTAGTTACTTGCTAGATCACTTGCTTTTGTTTGAAAATGTGCTTTTGTGTGGTTTTTGAAAGTATTTTGTAAAGATGCCATCGTTTAGGAAAACTTTGTGATGATTCTCGTTCGTAAGAATGTATATAAAGTGTTGATTTTTTGAAAATGTTTTCAATTTTGAAAGGTGTTTTTGAAAGTGTTGGTGTTTGTTTTGAAAATAGCAAGGATGTTTTTGGTTTTGAAATTGAGCAAGCAACTAGGAATAATCTACCTACTCAAAAGCCTTTCATGTTTATTTTCTCTTTCCTTTGACATTGTTATCTTACCATTGATTTTGGTAAGTAACCCTATCTTTGGACGTAGAAGGGACGGGCAAGGGTCATCGTATAGTCATAGAAGGCAACTTACGGGATGTTTTAGCAATATCGTTTAGGGACTAGATCGTTTACCGAAGGCAACATCGAGGGTCATCGAGGGACTACGATCTTTTATCGAGGGTCTTTGCTAAAATGCCCATGTTCGAGGGACATGACTATTTTTCCGATAGGCAACAAGTGAGATTACCCTAAGGGTGCATGTGTGAAAAGTGTGTTTGATTACATGCATTTAGTCTTTGATTAGGGTTATCTACTTGTCGATTTCATGTCCTGCCATACACACCCTAATTACTAACAATATATGAAAGTAATAAAAGTGCGGAAAGTAAAGATTCTACACTATTACAATCATTATGGGGATGGGGTGTACAAATTTACAAATGGGGATTGCAAGAAATTAAAGTCCTAATTATCTATTAAAACCATATTGAAATAGTATACAAGAAATGTAAAATGGACTTGTTTTGTTTTTGTTAAGAAAATAAATAAATTTAACAAAATATTTTGATCTTTTTGTTCTTAAAGAAATAAAATAAAACATGTGAATCTGAAATATTTTTGGTTTTTTAATGAATTAAGGAAAATAAATAAGTTAATTAATAAAATAAAATATTTTTATGTCTTTTTTATATTAATAAAAAAGGTATTAATATTGAAAATGATAAAAAAGGGAAATAATGAGAGATAGAATTGACATGCTGCTGAAAGCAACACAAAGGGGATCAGAAGCTCTGAGGTCGGGCACGCTGTAGTCCAGAAAGAAGTATCATAAGTTCTAGATTGATACACTCTGAGGTCCTGCAAGAAACGTTAGAGGAAAGATACAGAAGTTCTGGGTTGCTATGTGTTGAACTTCTGAGTGTTAGAACAGTGAGAAAATCATAGAAGCTTTGTGTGTTAAAACAATGAAGAGAACTCAGAAGTTCTGCATGCTTAAACAATGAGAAAACCCTAGAAATTCGGTGTGTTAAAATGGTGAGTGAAAAATAGAAGTTCTGTATTACATTTCAACTCTTTCCTCATATTAATCAGCACATCAGCAATTTATTCAGTCCTTAACAGCAAATCAGGAGGATAAAAGCACAGCAGTTTATAGAAGTTCTAATTCTAATTATGAGCCTAGCTTTATTCAAAAGTTCTGATCCATAGTTTTTTTCCTACTTATGCAATGATATGGCCAGCATCAATACTATGATATTTACATATTTAAGGATGCTTTAAATGAAAATATGCAAAGTCAGAGAGACTTACCTTGAATATGAAGCGTGTGCTTGACACTTGAGCTGCTACCTTAAGATGTTCTGGAGTCAGTGAGAGCAACGAAACAATGGTTATGTTCTTTGATTCAAAGAGAAGAATGAAGGTTTCATTTAGGATTTGCAAAGGTTTTTTTTGTTTTCTTTTCTCTCTTTGATAATTCTTTCTCTGTCCAAAAGTCAGCCCCTTGAAAGTGTGATGGAGCAACTTATTTGTAGGTGAATTTGTTGTGGTTTTAGGGGGAAAACAAATGGGATTTTAACCTTGGCATACTGTTCCATTTCTTTTTTATCACAGTTTTCGTATGCTAGTTTTGGTGCAACTATGGGATGCAGGCGTGGACTGAATTAGCTGTTGGTTATAGGACTGTGTTGTAGCAGTGCAGTAGGTTGTATAAACGAGGCTTTGGGATTTTGTGATGTTCTGACCGAAGCGTTGAGCATAGCCTTCATATGCTAGGGCGCTTCCTTGTTCTTGAATCAAGTATGGTGGTTGGCAGCTTTTAGCCGTGTCTAAGCTGGATTTGTAAGCATGAATTAAGGAAAAGTACCCTCAGAGGCAAAAGCAAAGCATGGGCCCAACATAAACTTGTACAAAAGTTTGCTTTTCAAGGACAACAATGGTACTTCTTTCTCACACGTGGAGAAATCCTTTGGATAAAAACTCAAAAGTGATTGTGAGCATTAAATGGTGATGAGATTTAATAAACCAGAAATCCTGCAATGTGAGATTATGCATCATAGCTTAAATCTGGGTCAGAAGTTCAACATCAGCGCAACTTAGAACCAATATCCAACTTCTGATCCTTTAATCTTTTCGCTCCAGCATGTTCTGAGCAAGTTCTCAGACTTTCCAGAAAGCTTGTGACATGATTTTTAAGTCCTCTTTGAATTTCTCTTGCAACTTCTGACTGAACCTACGTGAAAACTATCCCAGAAGTTGTAGACAACTTCTGACTTGAAAATGTCCAGAATTTGCTGAGTGCTTCAGTTTCATGGACGTGACTTTGAAGATGTATAACTTTAAATTCCAGCCTTTCCAGGAGAAATTCTGTTTTGTAATATTTGAGATCTCATTGAGATCCACAACTCTTGTGTTAGAAGTTATTCCAGAATCAGCTTGCATCATGGTGATAATCTGACCAGAAGTTCTGAGCTTGTCATATTTCTTAAACAACTTAGAAAAATTCTAAGTATTTAGAAATTTGACTTTTCCAAAGTAAATTTGACTTTTGAATTTCTTGACGAAACAAACTTCATATTTCAACATGTCTTGATGAGATATGATCCTTGAAACTTGATTTTGATCCAAAAGTCAAAGTTTGACTTTTCAGTATGCAAATGACCATTTTCCCCTTGTGAATGACTTTCTTGGAAAATTTGTAATTCAAGGCTTGGAATTGGATGGAAGAAAACCTGAGGGTCCAGGGTGATCCTTTGAAAAATAAGAGGGAAAATTTTAGGGTACAACAGCTGCCCCTGTTCAATCTTCTTACACTTGAAGAGTTAGATTGGCGAATCTGCCATTCGTGACTTGAAGGTGGAAGATGATTGAACACTAAAGTACCCAAAAATTTGCACTCGATGATGTGGTGGTTTATTGTGTAGAGAATGGGCTTAAAAGATGTCATTTGGACAAATGATGGATAATTGTTGGAGATGGGCTTAAAGATGCCATCCGAAGGTGATTGTATCTGGACTGTATTTAAATGACAGAATGACAGAATGACATATGAATCTAGATCATATCTGGACTTAATTTGAATGAGTGACAGAATGAAATCTGAATCTGGATCATATTTGGACTGTATCTGAAAGCTGAATCTGAATGAGTATCAGGATGGCATCCGTATCTGGAGCGTATTTGAACTGTATCTGAAAGCTGAATCTGAATGAGTATCAGGATGGCATCCGTATCTGGAGCGTATCTGAACTATATCTGAAAACTCAACAAAATGATGAAGGAATCTTGGACGATTACTACCTCAGAAGGATGATGAAGGAATCTTGGATGATTACTACCTCAGCAGAATGATGAAGGAATCTTGGACGATTACTACCTCAGCAGGATGATAAAGGAATCTTGGATGATTACTACCTTAGTAGGATGATGAAGGAATCTTGGACGATTAAAACCTCAGCATAATGATGAAGGAATCTTGGATGATTACTACCTCAGCAGGATGATGAAGGAATCTTGGACGATTACTACCTCAGAAGGATGATGAAGGAATCTTGGATGATTACTACCTCAGCAGAATGATAAAGGAATCTTGGATGATTACTACCTCTGAAGGATGATGAAGGAATCTTGGATGATTACTTCCTCAGCAGGATGACGAAGGAATCTTGGACGATTACTACCTCAGTAGGTTGATGAAGGAATCTTGGTCGATTACTACCTCAGTAGGATGACGAAGGAATCTTGGACGATTACTACTTCAGCAGGATGATGAAGGAATCTTGGACGATTACTACCTCAGTAGGAGGATGAAGGAATCTTGGACGATTACTACCTCAACAGAATGATGAAGGAATCTTGGACGATTACTACCTCAACAGAATGATGAAGGAATCTTGGACGATTACTACCTTAGCAGAATGATGACCTTTATCTGTTGATTGATCTTTCCTAAAAAGGTAAAGAGTTAGTTGTATGAAATATCATGATGTATGCACTGCGTAATGATGTTCTCAAAATAAATGAGCTTTGTGTTATATTTATTTTGTATGCATATGCTATGAATGTTGTTGAAATGTAATTTTGTCTTGGAGAATAAATCCTTGACAAGTGTTAGGGAGTTATTAAATCTCGGATTGTTGTTGAAGAGTAGGTGTGTCTTTAAACTTTGCTTAGAATGTTTCTACTGAGGATCCCTGTTTTGTTGAGGAGAACTCAGCTGGGGAAAGTTGAAAACTCTGTGGAGAGTGTTGATTCCTGCTTGGGGAAAAATTTCAGGAGTCTCGGTTGTTTGTTTCTCTACTAGGGAGTCTAAGTTGAACTAGTGTCTGGTTGGGTCCAGGCTTCACAGTAACTTGCTGGGGATTGTAGAGTAGTCTACTGGGGAAGAGGAGTTGTGGTCCTTTGATTTGTAGTGTTTGGAGAGGCCACCTCAAGTTGGGGAATCCTATCATTTGTTGGGGAAATAAACCCTGATGCTTAGTCTGTTGCAGAGGCGGCGACTTCACTGGCAGAAATCCTCGAGGATTCTTGAAGTCGACTCAGTTGGGAAGAGGTTTTTAGAGATGGAAAATCCGACTGGGGAAACATCCTATGAGAAGGATTCTGGGGAGATTTGTCGCTACCCCTAGTAGCAAGTGTTTGTGGCACTTCCAGGAAATGTTTGATTGTATGTAACCCTTTGTCGGGATTCACATTCAATTCCCCAAGTGATGGGTACCTGCCCCTGGTTATGCAGCATTTCTTGAGAGATTCATTGAAATCTTGACTGGACTGCCCCATGTGTGATGGATAGTGATATGCCATGTCCCCTTGTTGATAGGAGATTTTTCATTGGAAATTTCATCCCACTTGAAGTGATTTTGTTCACCGAGAGAGCTTTCGTTCATCGGATATTCATTGTGTGAATTTCTCCGCTGTCAAACAAACAACCATATGCAAACAGTGATATTTAAATAATGCCAAGTTTATGTTTGTCTTGAAATTTTTGAAAATTCATTTTAGTAAGTAAAGAAATTTTGTAAGAAAAATTCAACTCAGGATTTAGAGTAAAGCCCTACAGGAGTCAAGATACCTTTTGTAATAGTATGCTTTCGATCTAACCCATGCTTTAATTAGGACTTTTGAAGGGTTGTAATGTGGCTTGGTTCACGGTTTAAGAAACAAAGGATAAAGGCTCAAAATGTATTTGTACCCACCTGCTCTTCATGACGTTCTTCAGTCCTAAACTCAGTAATTGTACGTTTGAACTCCAATTGAGTCTGGAATGACGTTTTGGTGATGGTTCAGACAAGTTAAGTTTGTCGGAAGGCAGTCATTTTTGCAACATTTTTTTTCATGTTGTTGAGGATTTGTAGTGACCTCTTTATTTTGATTTGTTATCCCTAATTTTTGCCTGACTGTTCTTGTTTTGAGATTACGTCAGCGGGATGCCCTAGTTTTTCTTAATTCTCCTTTGTAGGTTTTGACTTAGTGGGCTTTTTTCTTGATAGATGATGACTGCCTGTGTGATAGGAAACCATCACTGTCTTTTGATTCCGGAGAAATATTTTTGATATCATTCGTTGTATTACGAGATGAGAGTTTGCGGCTAAGCGCGCGTCTGAATTAACTGAGAAACTACCCTGCCCCAGGTTTTGATTAAAGGTTTCAAATTGTGCAAAAATAAAACTTCTACTTCTTTGGCTCGAAGGGGGTGACTAGGGATTATCTTCCTTATAACTCCAGTGTTTAGGATTTGAAAGAACGCCTGTACATCATCATCAAAGTCTGTTCAAAAGCATACTGTATGAGATTTATGGCATTGTTTTCGTCATCCTCCCTCTAAAGGCTTGTAACTTTTAGCAAGAGTTGAATGTCATAAAGTGAGTAAAAAGCAAAGTTTAAATATAATGAAAATGAGTGGATCAAATCAAGACAAACATATGCAATGCATTAATGAAGCAGAGTTTGACATTAATAGATAATTGTTTGAATAACAAAAGAAATTACAAATGAAAATTTCAAAATGAACAAGGAGCTCCCAACAATTTGGCATAGGAGCAGTGATCACGTTTGGATTTTCCGGAGGGTCAAACTCAATCTCCTTGGCGTCAATAAAATCTTGAATCTTGTTCTTCAAAGTCCAATAGCTGTCAGTGTCATGTCCGGGACTATCAGAATGGTAGGCACATCTTACGCTTGGATTGTACTTAGAAGAGGAGGTATTAGGATTTTGAGGAGGATCCTTTGGTGTGATCAACTTCAACTTTAGCAAATGTTGTAATGCTTAAGACAAAGGCATGTTGATGTTAGTGTACTACCTTTCTTGATATCTTACCCTATGCCTATTGCTCTGTCTTTGTTGAATATGTGTTGGATTAAAGATAAAGATTTCCCCTACATGTTGATCATCACGACTCTTTTGACCATACACAACATTGGACTCTTTCTTCCCACTGTATGGATTTTTCTGAGTATCAGAAGATGTAGCTCCTTTGATATTTCCACTTTTGATGCCATCTTCGACCCTTTCGCCGGTCAGTATTAGCTTGGTGAACCCAGATGAAGAGCTTCCGATTAGGTGTTTGAAGAAAGGCCTTGTTAAAGTTCCCATGAAGATGTCAATCAGCTCCCGGTCAGTTAAAGGGGGCTGCACCCTACCAGCCAGATCTCTCCACTTTTGGGCGTATCATTTGAAACTCTCGTTGGAACCCATGGTCATGTTCTGCAATTACATACGAGTTGGTGCAAGATCAGCATTGTATTGATACTGTTTGTATAAAGAAGCGACTAAATCTTCCTAGGTGTGGATGCGAGAACTCTCCAATTGATAGAACCATTCGAGTTGAGTCCCTACTAGGCTCTCTTGGAAGAAATGGATCCAAAGCTTTGGATCAGTTGTGTATGGTTGAATCTTGCGGACATAAGACTTTAAGTGCATCTTAGGGAAAGAGACTCCATCGTATAGGGCAAAGGTAGGGGTTTTGAACTTTGGTGGGATGACCACCCCAGAAACCAAACCCATGTCTCCTAAATCCAAGCCAGGTATCTGCTGAATTTCCATAGCAATGAGGCGATCCTCTAATTGTTTGTACTTGTCATCAGCGGGAGGATATTGTTCCTCAGAGTAGTCAGCTTCAACTTCGTCAATCTCCAAATTATGGTCTTCTTCAGGACTATCCCCCATGTTGGATGGAGTTGAAAGATCTAGAGCTCCCTTGACCGGTCCTCTAGGTCTTCTTCCCAAGTTTAGGACGCCTACTGACTTCTTGAACTTTTTCTTCTTGTCTTTGAGAAGAAGAGTCTTCAGTTCCTCTTGCCCCTTAGCCTTAGCCAGGAACATTTGTTGGGATTAAGTGTTTTGAGCTTGGAGATCTTTCACCGTTTGTTCCATATCCATCTTACTGAAATAAACAGTAGGAAGATAAGGAAACATGTATGGGAGAAACCTCTCATGATATGATGCATGACATGCGGATGCATGTTTTCAAGGATCTCGCAGGGTTAGTAGTCACTTACAGTTTTGATTGGAGAACTTTGTATCGATGGATGTCCTTCCACGACAATTAAGCTCACCATGCCAAGTGGGTTGTAGCCCTTGCCTCAAGTTGTTGTACTTGATCTTTAACGGCATTTGGTTAGAGGAAAATAAATCCTCTTGTCCCTTTATAGATGTATGGTTCAATGTAACCCTGTATTAAAGGCCCTTGAGATCTTTGAAACGGTTATAGAAAATGTTATGGTATGATGTTATGTACAAGTATGTGAAGTAAGTAAGTTGTTATGTACAAATAGTCATATTCACACAAAGCAGACAAGTCCTTAGGTTTAGGCTTGCATGGAGTTAGTAGGTAAGTACCCTCTTGAAGTTTAGTTGGCTCAACCTGTCCTAGTGATAGTAATCGAGTTCTAAGGGGTCTCAATATCACTGATCTTTCCCACAAACTTCGTTCCGATTGACAACTGACTTGCCACCAAACAAAGTTCGGGAGTCAAATCTCAATGAGTGTAGTATCGAGTATCAACCAACTTCGGACTACACCAAAGCCAGTCATCTCACTATGTCATAATGGCCAAGTTGGTCAAGTAAAGGTTCTAAAAGTCAGTTAGTGCTTCATGACATCACTCAGCGGCCCCGTATTCTCCTTGACTACTCAAGGGCTACCGGTACCCACAAATATGTCACACTAACATATCTATTTCTTAGACCATGTCGGTATACCCAGCACAGTTTCCACAACGTATTGCTACTTACCTATATGGTATCCTAAATTCGGGTAGAGGATTAAAGCCCAAACAAAGAACCAAAATGTAAAGCATACAAGTCAAACAAAGAAAGCAAGTAAAGGTGATCTAGCCCTAAGGTAACCCCACTTTTGAAGGACTCCCCAGCAGAGTCGTCAGTTCTGTGATACGGTGGGAGAACTAACTTGGGTGTTTTTGCGTTTTATCGCAAATGTTACGGTTAGAAAGATTCGCCACTGACTTTTCTTTTATCCAAAAGGAAAGGTGAAAAAGCACAGGAAAAACCTTTGAGATGTTTTCTTGAGTTCGGGGGGTAGATTATGAAAAGGGAAGGTATTATCCCCCTTTTCATCCATGGTTTTCCATGGGCTCTTAGTTACTTGCTAGATCACTTGCTTTTGTTTGAAAGTGTGCTTTGTGGTGTGGTTTTGAAAGTATTTTGAAAACGTCTTTGTAATGGTTCTCGTTTCTATAAGAACATGTACAAAGTGGTATTTGGAAAATAGTTTAAAGAAGTATTTGTGAAGTGTGTTTTTGAAAGTGATCTTGAAAAGTTGTCTTTGCAATGGCTCTCGTTTCTATAAGAACGCATACAAAGTGTTGTCTTTTGAAAATGTTTCAAAATGAGAGTGTTGGTGTATAAAATGTTTTTGTTGTGAGCAAGCGAGCAACTAGGAGCAACCTACCTATTCAAAAGGTCTTAAACGTTCTTTTCCTCCTCCTTTAGATGTTTCTATCTTACCATTGATTTGGTAAGAAGCCCCATTATTGCATGTGAAGAGGCGGGCGTGGGATGTTTGTATAGTCATGGAAGACAACCTATGGGACGTTTTAGCAATTTCGTTTAGGGACTAGATCATTTACCGAAGGTAACATTGAGGGCCATCGAGGGATTACGATCTTTTATCGAGGGTCTTTGCTAAACCGCCCATATTCGAGGGACATGACTATTTTTCTGAGGCAACAAGTGAGATTACCCTAAGGGTGCATGTGTGAATGGTGTGTTTGATTTGCATGCATTTAGTCTTTGATTATGGGTTGTCTACTTGTTGTTTTTATCTTGCCATACATTCCCTATTTTACTAGCAAGCATACAAAAGTAATAAAATGCAGAGAGATAAAATCCTACACTATTACAACCATATTGAATTGCATGAAAATATAAAGGAAAGCATAAAATAAAAACAAGAAAAATGAGGGTTTTTTCGATTGAGGCAAAAGACCCTTCGATTCTGCATTTTCTGGCTTCCTTCGATTGGGGGCTGGCACCAGTGTAGGCATGTCTTTCGATTGGGGCCGGGAGGCCAGCATGTTGTCCCTTTCGATTGGGCCTGGAATTAGTGCAAGATGTAATCTTCCTTTCTACCTCCTTCGACTGGGGGTTGAAAGTTGTGAGGGAATGCCTTTCGACTGGGCCTGCAGGCCAGTGTGTTCGAAGCAAGTGTGTGTGATGAACATGTCTGTGTCGAAGCATGTGTGTGCATCAAAGCAGGTATATCGAAGCATGCATATTTTTATTCCAACATTTTTAGGGGGCTGTATAGATTATTCTTAAAGGAAAACACAAAAGATTAACATTGAAGGCCATGATTATTACATGTTGGTCTCAAAGATGAATCAACAAAGATGTTTGAAATGAAAGAGTTAAAGTCAGAAAGACTTACCTCAAAGCCGGTGTGTAGGCTTCAAACTTGAACTGCTACCCGGATGATTCTAGAATTCGAAGAGTTGTCACAGGGGGTTTGCTTTTGGTTCGAAGAGTTGTCACCGAAGGTTATCCTTGAGTTTGAACAAAACTTTTATGAGTGGGGTGTTCTGGATAGTGGATTTAAAAGAGTTGGAAAGATGAGATAATGGATTTTGATTTTGTGTTTGTATGTGAAAGTAGAGTTGATTTTTGAGTGAGAAAAAATTACAAACGTTTCTGTTTTGTTTCCCATCTCTCTTTTCTCTCCTCTTAGCGTCTCTAGCCCCCTTGATGTTGTGAAGAAAGGTTTATTTATAGAGGAGCTTTAATGTGATTTTGGGGGGAAATCAAATAACATTTGAACTGTTTAGGTATACTGTCCCCTTGTTTTCTTCGATGCAGCTCTTATGTACCATTTTTTGTGCAAGTATGGGACTGGCATAGTGCAGCTTGGACTGAGTCAACAACATTTTTGGAGTGTTGTGGCAGCTTGGTGTAGGACTGTTACATAGCAGTACAACAGACTGTTTGAAACATGTTTTTGGGGCTTGTGAACTTGCTTTGAACGAAGAGTGGAAAACCAAGTCTCAATAAGCATGGTCTTGAGAGTGAGATTTGAAGGATTAGAGCAAGTGTTTTGTATGGGGTTGAAAAATTTTGAACTTCAGTCGAAGGATTTAGCTTATGGACCGAAGCAAGCTGCTCGATGGAAGCACATTGCCTCAGTCGAAGCTTGGATCTAAGGAAGGCTATTACCCAACTTGTAAATCGAAAGAGGCTGCCCAGCTTGTAAATTGAAGGAAGCTGCCCAGCTTTGTAAATCGAAAGAGACTGCCCAGCTTGTAAATCGAAGGAAGCTACCTAACTTGTAAATCGAAACAGACTGCCCAACTTGTGGATCGAAGGGGGTTACTTCGAAGGAAAACATATGGCTAGTTTGAAACTTGATAAATCGAGGCCAACTTGTTTATTTTTTTGACCTAATCGAAAGGCACATTAACATCTTCAGAATTTTACATTTTCTTTATTTCTTTAAACAGGAGTTTGTATTCACACATGTGGGAGAAATCTTGAGAAAATGAGAGGGCAAATTTTGGGGTACAACAGCTGCCCCTGTTCAATCTTCTTAAACCTGAAGAGTTATATTGGTGAATCTGCCATTTGTGACTTGAAGGTGGAAGATGATTGAACACTAGAGTGCCCAGAAATTTGCACTTGATGATGTGGTGGTTGATTATGTAGGGAATCGGCTTAAAGATGCCATTTGGTAAGATGATAGAGAGTTGTCGGAGATGGGCTTATAGATGCCATCCAAAGGTGATTGGTGATAGAAATTAGACTAAGTCTAAACTTGACTTCAACTAGAAAAGAATCATAATAAATCTTGGAGAGATTTATCTGAACTAGAGGAAATGTCTACCAGAAAGAATCATGATAAACCATTCAGAGATTTAAACTGAACCAGCAGAGGTCTGGAAAGAATCAGAATAAATCTTGGGGCGATTTATCTGAACCAGAGAAAATGTCTACTAGAAAGAATCAGGATAAACCGTTGAGAGATTTAAACTGAACCAACAGAGGTATGGAAAGAATCAGAACAAATCTTGGGGCAATTTATCTGAACCAGAGAAAATGTCTACGGGAAAGAATCAGGATAAACTGTTGAGAGATTTAAATTGAACCAGTAGAGGTCTGGAAAGAATCAGAACAAATCTTGGAGCGATTTATCTGAAACAGAGAAAATGTCTATGGGAAAGAATCGAGATAAACCATTGAGAGATTTAAACTGAACCAACAGAGGTCTTGAATATTCTTTGACTGGAAAGAATCAGAATAGATCTTGGGGCGATTTATCTGAACCAGAGAAAATGTCTATGGGAAAGAATCAGGATAAACCATTGAGAGATTTAAACTGAACTAGCAGAGGTCTTGAATATTCTTTGACTGGAAAGAATCAAAATAAATCTCGGGGATATTTATCTGAACCAGAGAAAACGTCTACGGGAAAGAATCAAGATAAACCATTGAGAGATTTAAACTGAACCAGCATAGGTTTCAAAGGAAGTGTTTGTCATATAGATAGTCAACATGTCTTGTCTCGATAATTGATCTACAATTGATTTGTTCATAGCTATTTATCTTGCCTGGTTTCAGGTATTAAGCTTGATGATGATAGATGATGAAGGAAGCTTGGACGATTACTACTCCAAAAGGCAATGAAGGAACCTTGGACGATTACTACTTCGTCAAATGATGAAGGAACCTTGGATGATTGCTACCTTAGCTGATGATGAAGGAATCTGGGATGATTACTACCTCAGAAGGTAATGAAGGAATCTTGGACGATTACTACCTCAATGGATGATGAAGGAATCTGGGACAATTACTACCTCAACAGATAATGAAGGAATCTTGGACAATTACTACCTCAGAAGATGATGAAGGAATCTTAGATGATTTCTACTCCGAAAGATGATGAAGGAATCTAGAATGATTACTACCTCAGCGGATAATGAAGGAATCTTGGATGATTTCTACTCTAAAAGATGATGAAGGAATCTGGGACGATTACTACCCCAAATGATGATGAAGGAATCTGGGACGATTACTACCTCATCGGATAATGAAGGAATCTTGGATGATTGCTACTCCAAATGATGATGAAGGAATCTTGGATGATTTCTACTCCAAATGATGATGAAGGAATCTGGGATGATTACTACCTCAAAAGATGATGAAAGAATCTGGGACGATTACTACCTTAGCGGATAATGAAGGAATCTTGGACGATTGCTACTCCAAAAGATGATGAAGGAATCTCGGATGATTACTACCTCAGCGGATGATGAAGGAATCTGGGACGATTACTACCTCAGCGGATAATGAAGGAATCTTGGACGATTACTACTCCAAAAGATGATGAAGGAATCTGGGAAGATTACTACCTTAACGGATAATGAAGGAATCTTGGACGATTGCTACTCCAAATGCTGATGAAGGAATCTGGGACGATAACTACCTCAAAAGATGATGAAGGAATCTTGGACGATTGCTACTCCAAAAGATAATGAAGGAATCTGGGATGATTACTACCTCAATGTATGATGAAGGAATCTGAGATGATTACTACTCCAAAAGGATGATGAAAGAATCTTGGATGATTACTACCTCAGCAGATAATGAAGAAATCCAAGCTTGATTTTGTCTTGGAGAAATTTATAGATAAGGACACTTATCTGTTGACCTTTTCCTGAAAAGGTAAAGAAAAAAGTTGTATGCAATGTCATGATGGATGAAATGCATTATGTAATGATGTTCTCAAAATGAGGTTATGCTGTATGCATATATCATGTATGTTATATGATGTATGAATGTGAAGCATTTTTGAAATGTATCTTTGCCTCAGAAAATAAATCCTCGAAAAGTGTTAGCGATTCATTAAATCCTAGACTGTTGTTGAAGAGTAGACGTGTCTTCAAACATTGTTTAGAATGTTTCCACCTGGGATTCCTTGAGGAGAACTCCGTTGAGGAATGTTGATTTTGCTCGAGAAGAAAACTCTGTGGAGAGCGTTAATTTCCTCTTGGGGAAAGGAGTCCAGGAGTTTTGGTTGTCTGTTACTCTACTGGGGAGTTATCACTTGATGGAAGAGAAAGAGAGCTAACAACTTGTTGGGGATAAAAGAGTTAACTGTTATCTGGTTGTCTTCCGGGTTTTGCGGCAGCTTATTGGGGATTGTGGGAAAATTTATTGGGGAAGAGGAGTTGTGGTCCCTTGATTTGTAGTAGTATGAGAGGAAAATTCAAGATGGGGAATCTTTCCGTTTGTTAGGGAAATAAACCCTATTGCCAATCAGTTGGAGAGATGTTTTCTTTTGGCAGAACTCCTCGAGGATTCTTGAGATCAAACCCAATTGGGGGAAAATTTTCAGAGGTTGAAACTCTGGCTGGGGAACATCCTATAAAAAGGACTTTGTGGGGGTTTGTCATTGCCCTTAGTAGCGAATGTTTGTCGTACTTCCAGGAAATGTTTGCTTGACTGTACGTAACCCTTTGATGGAAATCACGTTTAATGCCCCAAGTGATTCAGATAAATACCTACCCCTAGTTACTCGGCATTTCTTAGGAGATTTCTTGGAATCTTGCCTTAACTGCCCCAGATGTGTTGGACAGTGATCATGCTGATGCCCCCTTGCTTACAGGAGATCTGTCATTGGAAGTGTCATCCCATTTGAATTAATTTTGTCCACTGAGAGAGCTTTCGTTCGTTAGATATTCATCATGTGAATTTCTCTGTTGTCAAACAAATAGCTATATGCAAACAGCAGTATTCCAAATAATGCAAAGTTTATGCTTGTCTTAAAGTTTTGAAAATGCGTTTTAGTAGATAAAAGAATTTTTTTAAGAAAATTCAACTCAGGATTTATAGTAAAGCCTTACAGGAGTCAGGATACCTTTTGTAATAGTATGCTTTCGAACTAACCCATGCTTCAATTAGGACTTTGAAAGGGTTGTAGCGTGGTTTGGTTCACAGTTTAAGAAACAAAGGATAAGGCTCAAAGTAAATTTGTACCCTCCCTCTCTTCATGACGTTCTTCAGTCCTAAACTCAGTTAATTGTGCGTTTGAACTCCAATTGAGTCTGGAATGGTGTTTTGGTGATGGTTCAGACAAGTTAAGTTTGTTGGAAGGCAGTCATTTTTGCCATATTTTCCATGTTGTTGAGGATTTGTAGTGACCTCTTTTTTATTTATTATCCTTGATTTTTCCTGACTGTTCTTGTTTTTGAGATTGCAGTCAGCGAGATGCCCCAGTTTTCCTTAAGTCTCCTTCGCAGGTTCTGACTTAATGGGCTTTTCTTTTTGAGAGATAATGACTGCCTATGCGATAAGGAACCATCACCGTCTTTTGATTCCAAAGGAATGTTTTTGATTTCATTCGTTGTATACAAAGTGAAAGCTGGTGACTGAACGCGCGTTTGGATTAACTGAGAGACTACCCTGCCGCAGGTTTTGATTAAAGGTTTCAATTTGTGTAAAAAAGAAAACTTCTACTTCTTTGGCTCGAAGGGGTTGACTAGCGATTATCTTCCTTATAACTCCAGTGTTTAGGAATTGAAAGAACTCCTGTACATCATCATTAATGTCTTGTCCAAAAGCATAATGTATGAGATTATGGCATTGTTTTCGTCATCCTCCCTCCAAAGGCTTGCAACTTTTGAAACAAGAGTTGAATATCATAAAGGGAGTAAAAAGCGTAGTTTAAATATAATGAAAATGAATGGATTGATTCAAGACAAACATATTTAATGCATTAATGAGAGTAACCAAAGTCTGACATAAAGATAAGTGTTTAAGCAAACAAAGAAATTACAACTGAGAATTCGAATAAACAGAAAATTTCCTTGCTTAGACCGTCGCTTCAATTGGATGCCCTTGAGGGGTGGTAGAAGAGCTCTAGTTGACCATATTGTGTGAACTCCAACTCTCCTTCGTCGATCAATTTTTGAATCTTGTAATTAAATGCCTAACAATCATTTGTGTCATGCCCAGGACTGTTGGGATGATAGGCACACCTGGCATCAGGATTGTAGTTAGGAAAATAAGTTTTGGGGTTTGGATGAGGTCCTATCAACGTAATCAGATTCATCCTCAACATGTGTTGCAATTCTTGAGACAGTGGCATGTTGATGTTAGTAAACTGTCTCTCGGGCTTGTTTTGCCTTTGTTGATTTTCCCGTTGATGCTGACGAGGTCGTTATTGGGCCCACATCGTGGCAGAAATTTGGAAAGGTCTACTCTTCATCGGAGACTGATTAAAGACTCAGCCCCCAATTTTAGTTGTTTTCCCCATTTGGTTGCATCTGTCTTGATGAAGCTTTTTGACGAGGGTCCTTAGCTCTTCTTGTCCATGAGCTAAGTTTTGGATAAGAGTCATCTGGCCCACGAGTTGTCCCATCATCTGGACTTTCATTATGGCTATCTCAGTTTGTAGCCGTTCCAACTGGTCATCCTTGTTGTCCTCAGGATTCCCCATGATCATTCCCCTAGTGAGGAGCGTTTTCACCTCTTCTTTCCCCATGGATAGGTTCAAGAACATTTCTTGAAGTTGAGCGTTTTGAGTCTAAATGTCCTTGATATTCTGTTCTAGAGCCATCTCTACTGAAATAAACAGTAGGAAGAAAAGGAAGCATGTGTGGGAGAAACCTGTCATGATATGATGCATGATACGTGGATGCATGTTTTCAAGGATCTCGCGGGGTAAACACAAGAAGATGTTAGAAGTTGAATTTTGATCAACCGCTTTGATTGGAGAACTTCGTATCGGTGGATGTCCTTCCACGAGAATCAAGCTCACCATGTCAAGTGGGTCATAGCCCTTGACTCAAGTTGTTGTACTTTGATCTTTGACGGTGTTTGGTTAGAGGAAAATAAATCCTCTTACCCCTTGATAGACGTATGACTCAATGTGACCTCGCATCATAGGCCCTTGAGATCCTTGAAATGGTTATTGAAAATGCTATGGTATGATGTCATGATTTTATGTACAAGTAAGCAAAGCAAGCAAGTTTTTATATACAAATAGTCATATATACACAAATCAGACAAGTCCTTAGGTTTATGCTTGCATGGAGTTTGTAGGTAAGTACCCTCTTGAAGTTTAGTTGGCTCAACCTATCATAGTAATAGTAACCGGGTTCTAAAGGATCTCAATATCACTGACCTTTCTTTTAGGCATTGTCTCAGCATAATCAGTCTTTTCTTGCGGCCGAGATGTCCCAAAAGTCCAATCTCAATAGGTGTAGTATAGAGTATCAACCAATTTTCAGCTTTCCACCGAAACCGGTTATCTCACTACGTCCTAATGGCCAAGTTGTTCAATTAAGGTTCTAAGGTTAATTAGTGCTTTATGACACTGCTCAGTGACCCCGTATTCTCCTCGATTCAACACAAGGGATACCGGTACCAACAAATGCGTCACACTAACGTAGCCATTGCTTCAACCATATCAGTCTATGCTGTATAGTTTCCACAATCTATTGCTACTTACCTAAAAGGTGCCCCAGGTCCGGGTAGAGGATAAAAAACAAGCCCAAATAAGGAACCATAATGTAAAGCAAGCAAATCAAACAAGGAAAGCAAGTAAAGGTGATCTATCCCTAAGGTAACCCCATTTTTAAGTAATGTCCCCAGCAGAGTCACTAGTTCTATAATGCAGTGGGTGAACTGACTTGGGTGTTTTACGTTTTATCTCAATTGTTGCGGATATCAAGAGTCACCACCGACTTTTCTTTTATCCAATAAGGAAAGGCTGAAAAGAACATGAAAGACCTTTAGAGATTTTTTTCTTGAGTTCAGGGGGTAGATTATGAAAAGGGAAGGTGTTAGAACCCTTTTCATCCATATTTATCTACGGGATCTTAGTTGCTTGCTAGATCACTGGCTTTTGTTTGAAAGTATGCTTTGTGGTGTGCTTTTGAAAGTATTTTGAAAACTTCTTTGTAATGATTCTCGTTTCTATAAGAACACGTACAAAGTGTTGTTTGGAAAATAGTTCAAAGAAGTGTTTGTGAAGTGTGTTTTTGAAAGTGATCTTGAAAACGTGTCTTTGTAATGGCTCTCGTTTCTATAAGAACACATACAAAGTGTTGTCTTTTGAAAATGTTTCAAAATGAGAGTGTTGGTGTATAAAATGTTTTTGTTGTGAGCAAGCGAGCAACTAGGAGCAACCTACCTACTCAAAAGGTCTTAAACGCTCTTTTCCTCCTCCTTTAGATGTTTCTATCTTACCATTGATTTGGTAAGAAGCTCCATTATTGGATGTGAAGGGACGGGCGTGGGACGTTTGTATAGTCATGGAAGGCAACCTATGGGACATTTTAGAAATGTCATTTAGGGACTAGATCGTTTACCGAAGGCAACATTGAGGGTCATCGAGGGACTACGATCTTTTATCGAGGGTATTTGCTAAAACGCCCATATTCGAGGGACATGACTATTTTTTCGAGGAAACAAGTGAGATTACCCTAAGGGTGTATGTGTGAATGGTGTGTTTGATTTGCATGCATTTAGTCTTTGATTAGGGGTTATCTACTTGTTGTTTTTATCTTGTCATACATTCCCTATTTTACTAGCAAGCATACAAAAGTAATAAAATGCAGAGAGATAAAATCCTACACTATTACAACCATATTGAATTGCATGAAAATATAAAGGTAAAAATAAAATAAAAACAAGAAAAATGAGGGTTTTTCGATTGAGGCAGAAGACCCTTCGATTCTGCATTTTCTGGCTTCCTTCGATTGGGGGCTGGCACCAGTGTAGGCATGTCTTTCGATTGGGGCCGGGAGGCCAGCATGTTGTCCCTTTCGATTGGGCCTGGAATTAGTGCAAGATGTAATCTTCCTTTCTACCTCCTTCGACTGGGGGTTGAAAGCAGTAAGGGAATGCCTTTCGACTGGGCCTGCAGGTCAGTGTGTTCAAAGCAAGTGTGTGTGTGTGATGAACATGTCTGTGTCGAAGCATGTGCGTGCATCAAAGCAGGTATATTGAAGCATGCATATTTTTATTCCAACATTTTTAGGGGGATGTACAGATTAGTTCTTAAAGGAAAACACAAAAGATTAGCATCGAAGGCCGTGATTATTACATGTTGGTCTCGAAGATGAATCAACAAAGATGTTTGAAATGAAAGAGTTAAAGTCAGAAAGATACCTCAAAGCTGGTGTGGATTTCGAACTTGAACTGCTACCTGGACAGTTCTGGAATTCGAAGAGTTGTCATAGGGGGTTTGCTGGTGACTGGCTTTTTACCCTTAGACTTTTGCCCCAGTTGGTTACCCTGAAGCAGTTGGTTAACGAGAAACCAGAGCTCATCTTGTCTTTGAGCTAACCCTTGAATGGCAGTCCCCTGCCCCAACATCTGGGCTTTCAATGCATCCATTTCAGCTTGTAGGTGTTTCAGCCTTTCATCCTCAGCACTGTTCCTGACAAAAGTCTCCATGAGAAGTGTCCTTAGCTCCTCCTGCCCCTTGGATAGATTCAGGAGGATTTCCCTGAAATGAGTCTCTTGAGCGAGAAGGTCCTGGTTATCTGGTTGGAAGGCCATTGCTGAAATAAACAGCGAGAAAGGTAAGTGACCTGCAAAAGGGATACCTGTTATGCAATGATATGTATGATATGCATGCGATGTTTTCAAGGATCTCGCGGGGTAAACAAGAAATTTATTAGAGCTGGGATCCGGTAGCTTGATTGAAGGAACTTCATATTTGTTGAGAGTCTCTCTTCTAAGGGTCAGAGGCTCACCATATCAAGTGGGTCATAGCCCCTGACATCCTTGGCTAGGGCAATCTTCTTCCAGTGTCAAAGCTCACCATATCAAGTGGGTCATAGCCCCTGACAATTTTGTCTAGAGGAAAATAAATCCTCTTTGCCCCTTGTTGGGATAGCTGATTCACCATGACCTGCATCACAAGCCCTTGAGATCCTTGAAATGGGTTAGGATGTATGCAATGGTATGATGTTATGGTATGCATGGGGTAATGTAGGTAACCCTGTTATGAGTCCCAATTAAGGACTGCAAACTAAAACCTGCAAGAAACTCAAGTAAAACCTGTCATGAGTCCCAATTAAGGACTATGAACAAAACCTGCAAGAAACTTAGTAAACCCTGTTATGAGTCCCCATTAAGGACTATAAACAAAACCTGCAAGTAGTTCGTGTATCAGATAACAAGTATGCAAGTAGTCAAGTACGAAGGCACACAAGTCACACAAGACAAACCCTTAGAGTTTAGGCCAGCATGAGGTCTAGGTACTACCCTCTTTCAGTTTGTTGGTTCATACCTGTCCTATCAAAGTAACCGGGTTCTTAGAGGATCCCAATATCATTGACTACCCTCAATCGGTCATAACTCCAGCATCGCAATCTTTTCTTGCGGCCAGAACCATCACGAGAGTTTAGCCTCAATAGGCGTAGCATACTGTTACTGTTCTAATGGCCAAGTTGTGTCATTTAAGGTTCTAAGGTTGTTGGTGCTTAATGACTCCTCAGAAGACCCATATTCTCCCCGTTGCAACACAAGGGATATCGGTACAGACCAAGGTGCCACACCAACGTAGCCACTGTTTCACCCGTGTCGGTCTACGCCGGACAGGTCCCTCACAGCTTATGCTACCTAAACAGGGTATCCCCAGATCCAGGTTAGGATCTATGTAACTCCCATGCAACCCACAAATTTAAAGCAGACAAGTCAATATAATTGAAAACACAGTTATGAACTAACCCTAAGGTACACCTCACTTTATAAGTTTAGTCCCCAGCAGAGTCGCCAGTTCTGTGATCGGTGGATCTGGAACTGACTGTTTAACGCTGGTTTCGCGAAATGTCGCGGTAAGCAAGAGTCGCCACCGTCTTTTATTTTCTCCAAATGGAAAGGACAAAAGCACAGAAAAATTCCTTAAAGAGATTGCTCTCGGTTCGGGAGGTAGATTATAGAAAGGGAAGGTGTTAGCACCCTTTCTATCCATGGTTATCCATGGGCTCTTAGATACTTGCTCATTGTGTTTTCAAAAAGTTTGTTTGCTTTTCAATTGTGGGTTTTAAAAGTTTCTTTGAAAATTTCAGTTCGACTCTTGTATCGGTCCTCAAGAGTGTTTGAAAAATTGCTTTCGAAAGCTTTTTGAAAAGGTGTCGGTGTGAAAAGAGTTTTTGATTTTGTTTTGAAATTAGAGCAAGTATCTAGAGAACCTACCTACCCTAAGGAATTCGTCTGTGTAAATGTCCTTTAAAGTAGTGCCATCCCACCATTGAGAGGTAGGTAGCACCACCGTTGGAGGTGTTCGGGTCAATTCGAAGGTTCGGGACATGGTGATCACCGGAGCAATGGGAAGACACCTTAGAAGCTACCCTCATGCCAGGTTCCCGGATCATGAGGACTTACTAAGACATCCTCTACTCGACGATCACCTTTCGAGGCAAGGCAACAGTGGGGCGTACCCTAGGGGTGGTGTGTGATTTGTGTGTCGTTTTCATTTATTTTTGTCTTTTGTCATGTCATTGGTGATCTAACGTTTGTTTTTAGTTTTGTCCATACATTCTTTCATGCCTTGATTAACAATTAAAAACTGCGAGAAAAGTAAAAGTCTAAAGCTATTACAAAAGGCGCGGGTCCACATCGCCAAAATTAAACCAGGACCCGATTTGACAGAAAATAAAGAATTAAAGAAAATAAAGTGCGAGCAATTAGTTACACGGCTTTGGGAGAGATACATCAAAATTGTAAAGAATAAAAATAAACATGTGAATTTAATAAGAATTAAACGAGGGCGTTGGACCCTTTTTGCAAAATTAAATTAAACGATGAATTAATTAAAATTAAAAGGAAAAGAAATTGTCTTTTTGGTATTTTTTGGTATTTTGTAATTTTAATGGAAAAGAATTAAGTAAAATAAATGCTAACCCTAATTCTACAATTTTAATTTATTAAAAAGAAGATTAAAGTTTTACCCTAAAATTAACCCTAATTAATTTACATGCATTTTAATTACAAAAATAAATATTTAATGTTTTAAGAAAAATAAAAAAAATGAAAATTAATTAACCCTAATTCTATGTTTTTTAGATTTTTATTAAAAGAATTAAAATTAAAACCTAAATTTAAAACTAATCAATTAAAGATATTTATTCACAAAAAATACTAAAATAAAAATATTTATTAGTTTTTTATCTTTTTTTCTGATTTTTTTGCGTGTTTTTTTATATTTATGAAAATAATAAATTAATTAAGAAAATAATAATTTAAAAGGAAATAGAAAATAAAAAAAAATAGAGAAAGTAGAAAGAATTGCAAACCTAGGGGGTCTGCCCCTTAATATGGAGGTTAATCTTGAGAAATCTGGCCCATTAACCTTGGCCTGTTTGACTTTCTCCAGGCACCGTGTGACATCTTTGACTAGGACCTACCATGTTCCTTGGATCTGCGCCTTTAGATTGATGAAATTGAACAGGTGGATGGCTTGATGGGGAGACGTATGGTGGTCTTCAGTATGTGAAACTGCATGTGAATATTGATTGGAAAATAATATGGAGATAGTGAAGACCTGGGGCTCGAACCCAGGTCATAGAGATTACCAGCGATGCCTTCTACCAACTGCTCCACTCAACGCGTTTGTACCTTTAATATCAAACAACTAATATAAAATAAAAACAAACGTTAATGATATTTTAGCGCGAACTTTTAAACGCCCCACTCAGAGCCTTACACATCATCATCTTCCTCACGTCTTTGTTCTTCCTGAAAACATAACAAACGTAGGCAACGGTTTTTACACCGTTCCCTTAGGCAACATATCAGAAAATAGCGACTAGCCCCTGGGGCTCCATAAACTAGGCGCGACATGTGTTTATTGATCGTCCAATCATGCTTGGTTCAGTCATGGTACTATGGTGGCCTAATTTTACCGCGTTTGGAAACCCCCAATTTCGAGCTTGCAAAACCCTAATCTGCATCCATGGTGAATTCGCATACAGTGCACAAAGGTCTAATCAAAGTACATGGTTAGCTTTAGAATCTTATAAGGAACATAAATCAAACGTTAAAATTTAAAATAAATGCATGAATTGAGATGCACGAATGAGAAATTTTCTTGGTACAGGTGAGATCGTTCTCACGTTTCTGGTCACGAAAACTTGTGGTTTTTGATGCAAAATCTTTCTATGAAGCCTCAGCAAGCTAATGAGATAGAAATCGCGCCTTGAATCGTCCTGCAAAAGTGTTTTCAGAATTGAGTTTTTGGCAAAAATTTTCAAGTTCAATGGATGCTTTTCTGCGCAGCTTAGGGGTTTTTTGCATTAGGTTTGTGATCAGGCTTAAGTATAGAATGAATTAGGTCAAAGAAAACAATCCAAATCTTTTGCATTCATGGTTTTTGAGATTTGATTTTCAAAGATCTTTTTTTCAATATTTTTCATGCACTTTTGCTCCAATCATGATCAATTCTCTTCAAATCTTTCCATATTTGATTATGCACGAATTATTGAGTATATTTCATGCACAAAAAGATTGAAAAGCTTAGGTTAAATATTTTTCATGTATTTAATTGATTTAAATGAATTATTATTAATAAAAATTCAAATAAATAAATAAAAAATGAAGAAATACTTCCCTTTGGGCCAAGTGGTCGTGCATATGCCTTGGATAATGAATTGTGGAAGAAAAATAGGCCCATTAGCAATTTTAGGTCATTTGAATCAATGTTGACTTTTCAAAATATCCAAAAATTACCCAACTTCCACAAGGCATAACTTACTCAATTTTTAAGCTTTGCTCATGTTCTTGGACATTTTGGAAAGGTCTTTGAGTCCTCTAACCAATGCCGTTGGTCCCATGTCATTTTGATTTACCAATCTCAAGTTATGGCCTTTGACTTAAAGTCCCTTTTTGTTGACTTTTGAAAATGACCTGTAATGTTGAAATTGATAACTTTTTGTGAGTGCAATTCTTGGACTTGAAGTATGAAGATGAGTTGTAGGAAATGTCTTTCTCTTAAAAATGAGCTTTGGATGGAATTTTTCTGATAATCCATGTGAAAGTTATGCCCTGGTCAATTTACAGTTGACTTTTTCATCTGTCCATATAAGGAAACTTTTGCATCTTGATGATTTTTGAGCCAAGCTTTGAGAATCATGATCAAGAATTGATCAAATGATGTTTGTGGCTTCAAAATGAGATGTTGACCAAAAATTTGAACTTTTGACTGTCAAATGACCATTTTGCCCCTACAGTTGACTGTAGTGCAATTAGGGTTTTTGACTGTGCAATTTTGTGCTGAAAGTCTTGAAACTTTGTATGAGGATGCTTGACCATATTTATAGGCATGTGGGACTTGATTGGGCCCTTGGAAACTTCATTTTCTTGATCAAAACAAAAACCCTAATTTTGACTGCCTAGGAGGCCCTTAAACTGTGCAACCCTTGGGGAATTTTGAAGCTTGACTTGGCAATTTCTTGAAGAATAGGGGAGGGCAAATTTTGGGGTACAACAGTTGCCCCTGTTCAATCTTCTTAGACCTGAGGATGCATATTGGGTGACGTGCCTTTCGTAATCCGAGGGTAGAAGATGATTGAACACTAGAGTGCCCAGAAATTTGCGCTCACATAGAAGCAGTGTGATGGAAATGGGCTTATAGATGCCATTTAGAGATTGATGAATAGGATGATGGGCTTATAGATGCCATCTGGATGTTGATCGCGTAAGAGATTCCTTAGCGAGAACCTGCATACCTGCAAAAGAAAAAGGAGTACCTGACATGTTGCAGGAGTTGGTTTTCAGATGCTTTGTATAGGTGTGTCCTGACTGGTTACAGGAGCTAGTCTTCAGATGCTTGGTGGGAATTATCATCTCTGCAGGATCGGGGAGAGAACCATGGGCAATTATAATCTCAACAACGGACGTTTGAGAAAAACCTGGAATGGAATTATCACCTCCACAACATTGGGGAGAGAACCATAGGAAATTATAATCTCAAAAGCGGGCGTTTGAGAAAAACCTGAAATGGAATTATCACCTCCACAACATTGGGGAGAGAACCATAGGAAATTATAATCTCAACAGCGGACGTTTGAGAAAAACCTGGGATGGAATTATCATCTCCGCACCGTTGGGGAGAGAACCATAGGAAATTATAATCTCAACAGCGGACGTTTGAGAAAAACCTGGGATGGAATTATCATCTCCGCACCGTTGGGATGGAGAACCAAAGGACATTATAATCTCAAAAGCGGACATTTGAGAAAAACCTAAAATGGAATTATCATCTCCACAACATTGGGGAGAGAACCAAAGGAAATTATAATCTCAAAAGCGGACGTTTGAGAAAAACCTAAGATGGAATTATCATCTCCACAACATTGGGGAGAGAACCAAAGGACATTATAATCTCAAAAGCGGACGTTTGAGAAAAACCTAAAATGGAATTATCATCTCCACAACATTGGGGAGAGAACCATAGGAAATTATAATCTCAAAAGCGGACGTTTGAGAAAAACCTGGAATGGAATTATCATCTCCACAACATTGGGGAGAGAACCATAGGAAATTATAATCTCAAAAGCGGACGTTTGAGAAAAACCTGGAATGGAATTATCATCTCCACAACATTGGGGAGAGAACCATAGGAAATTATAATCTCAAAAGCGGACGTTTGAGAAAAACCTGAAATGGAATTATCATCTCCGCACCGTTGGGGAGAGAACCACAGGAAATTATAATCTCAACAGCGGACGTTTGAGAAAAACCTAAAATGGAATTATCATCTCCACAACATTGGGGAGAGAACCATAGGAAATTATAATCTCAAAAGCGGACGTTCGAGAAAAACCTTGATAACTTCTACCGAGTCTTTATCAGAAAAATCTGTTTGGGGTCGATTTAGCTGGACTAGAGAAGGCCTTGGACTGGATAAGAAATCTTTGGAGTCGATTAACTGAACCGGACAAGGTCTTGAAATATGATTGAGAATTTAACTGAATCTTTCCTGAAAGGTAAAGGTCAGTCATATGCAATGCATGATATGGATCAAGCGATGATGTTCTCAACATAAATGAGATTTGTAAGATATGATGCGGCTATGCATGCTATAATGATGTATGCTTTCGTCTAGGAAAGTAAATCCTTGACGGGTGCCGGGAAGTCACTCCTGGGCTGACGTTGGAGAATAGATTTTGCTTCCGCTGGGGATGATAGTTGCAAGAATACCGATAGGAGAAGATAACTCCGTTGGGGAATAAACTTGGCGAATGGAATAACTCCGCGGGGAGGAAAGTACTCTAGCGACCTTGCTGGGAAGCAATACTCTGTGGGGAGAGAGATACTCTGCTGAATTGTTGATAATAATTTGCTGGGGATACCCTTGTTGTGTTGGAAGTGCTGATAGACTTCGCTGGGGATAAGAGAACTTCGTCGGGGACGCTCTTTCCGTGGCTTTTGGCTGAGGATAACCCAGTTATATCCTGTTAAGGAAATAACTCTTTGAAAAAAGCCGGACGACGCGTTCGTGTTCTGATAAGCTTCCAGAATCTACCGGGGATAAGCTTACGGCTTGGGGAGATGGATTCCAATTTTCCTGGGGAAGCAAATTGGACTCTCTTGGGGAAGTTTTGAACTGCGGGGGAAGTTATTCCTTTGAATATTTGATATACCGCCGGGAAACAATCTTTAGACCGAGACTGCCGGGGATGCTTGTAAAGAATACGTATATTGCTGCTGGAGAATGTTGAGATCTGCTGGAGGATACCCAATGTTGTACCCCAAAATTTGCCCTCCCATATTCTTCAAGAAATTGCCAAGCTAAGTCACAAAATTCCCCAAGGGTTACACAGTGCAACTGTCTCCTATACAGTCAAAACTAGGGTTTGGGTTCTGATCAAGAAAATGAAGTTTTCAAAGGGCCAATCAAGTCTCATATGCTTACAAAGATGGTCAAGCATCCTCATATCAAGTTTCAAGGCATTCAGCTCAAAATCGCACAGTCAAAACCCTAAATTGCACTACAGTCAACTGTAGGGGCAAAATGGTCATTTGACAGTCAAAAGTTCAAATTTTTGGTCAACATATCATTTTGAAGCCACAAACATCATTTGATCAATGCTTGATCATGATTCTCAAAATTTGGCTCAGAAATCATCAAAGATGCAAAAGTTACTATATTTGGACAGTTGAAAAAGTCAACTGAAATTGACCAGGGCATAACTTTCACATGGATTATCAGAAAAATTCCATCCAAAGATCATTTTGAAGAGAAAGACATTTCCTACAATTCATCTTCATATTCCAAGTCCAAGAAATGCTCTTACAAAAAGTTATCAATTTCAACATTATAGGTCATTTTCAAAAGTCAACAAAAAGGGACTTTAAGTCAAAGGCCATAACTTGGGATTGGTAAATCAAAATGACATGGGACCAAAGGCATTGGTTAGAGGACTCAAAGACATTTCCAAAATGTCCAAGAACATGAGAAAATATTAAAAATTGAGCAAGTTATGCCTTGTGGAAGTTGGGAAATTTTTGGATGTTTTGAAAAGTCAACTTTGATTCAAATGGTCTAAAATTGCTAATGGGCCTATTTTCTTCCATGATTCATCATTCCAAGCCTATGCACGACCACTTGGCCCAAAGGGAAGCATTTTCTCATTTTTTATTTATTTATTTGGATTATTATTTATATTAATTCAATTAAATTAATTAAATGTGTGAAAAATATCTAAATGAACCAAACAAATCTTTTTGTACACATTTCAAGGTCAATATTTCGTGCACATGCTGATTAGGAAGAATTGGATTGAGTTGATCATAATTTGCACAAAAACCATGTGAAAAAGATTGAAAATATAATGGAAAAAATCAAATCTTCAATCCATAATTACAAGAGATTTTGTTGAAAATTGTTAACCTAATTGCTTCTATACATAATCAGGAATACAACCCTAAGCCTTGGATACTCGAAGCTGCGCAAGGAAAGCCTTTGTGAAACTTAAAATTTCTCCAAAAAGTTCAAAACTGAAAACTGCTTTTTAGGTTGATTCAAGGCTTAATTCCTATCCCATTAGATTGCTGAAGGTTCATAGGACGTATCCCAATTATTCTCCAAGCTTCACACTCAAGAACACGTAAGATCACCATGGAAATTGGTGAAGAAAAACCTTGAATCGGTTTTTAATATTCATGCATTCTCCATATATTTTATTGTTATGTTTGTGTTTCTGATGATATTTGCAACCTAATCATGCATTTCAATTGAAGTTTCACGCACTCTAGGCCAAAATACCATGCGCGATTTTTAGGGTTTGCAGGACAAGGAATTTAGGGCTTTTCACCCAAGGCAAAATTAAGACTCAAGACTGTTGCCATTAGACTCAGCATATTCAGACGGAGAGATTCCAACCCTCGCGCTCAATTTATGAGCGTCGAGGGGCTATTCGTTATTTTCTGGTAGAGGCCCTAAGAAAACGCACACAAAACCGTTGCTCTATGATTTTGTTTCAGGGACAGTGGGGAAGACGACGCGTTGGCAGACGGTGATAGGCGGATTTGAAAATTCGCGCGTTTTTCCATCACTAAGCTTGTTTTTATTTTATATTATTTGTTTGTATATTACTAATCAAACGCGTTCAATGGCTCAGCTGGCTAAAGTTCATTGCTTCAACCTCCAAGACCTGGGTTCGAGTCCCAGGTCTGTGTAATATTTCATATTATTTTGCAATTCAAACTCCTATGCAGCTTCAGTATTGAGGATCACCATACACCACTATGATCCAAACATCCACGCGTCCCACCAATTCAAATCAAAGGCGTGGATGCAAGGAACATGCTATGCCCAGGTCAACGCGTTTGCACACAAACTGGAAAGGTCAAACAAATTGCAAGCTTATTGGGCCAGAATGTTAGGCCTATACCTCCAATTTGGGTCTGAACCCCCCCTGGTTTGCCTTTACTATTTAATTTTTTTATTTATTTTTTATTCTTGTTTTAATTGTTATTTTTATTTTAATTACTGTTTATTTAATTAATTATTTTTTTAACAAAATACAAAAACATCATAAAAAATTCAGAAAAGACAAAAATTTAATAATTATTTTATTTTAATTATTTTTCTAAATAAATTAACATGTAAATATTTAGTTTTAATTAGGTTGCCATTTTAATTCTTTTTAATAACTAAAAATCCAAAAAATATAGAATTAGGTTAATTGGTAATTTTTATACCTTTTAAATTTTCCTTTTTTTTTTCTTATCACAATATTATTTATTTATTTATTTATTTTTATAATTAAATGTACATAAGTAAAAATTAGGGTTTAATTTAGGTTAATATGACATTTTCACAATAAACTTAAAAACCATTAGAATTAGGGTTTGACGTTTCATTTTAATTTTAATTAATTATTTTTTCTATTAAATTTTAATAACCAAAAATACTAAAAAAACATTTTCTTTTAATTTTTAATTCTAATTCCTCATTAATTTTAATTTTTTGCAAAAGGGTCCAACGCCCATGTTTTAATTGTTTAATTTCGCATATTTATTTTGTCTCGCTTAATTAATTATGTATCTCTCCCAAAGCCATGTAACTCGCACAATTTAACTTTCTCGCACTTTTATTTCTTTTGCTTTATTTATTTTCCGTCAAATCGGGTCCGGTTTAATTTTGGCGATGTGGACCCGCGCCATTTGTAATAGCTTTAGATTTATTTTCCTCGCAAATATTAACTGTTAAATAAGCATGCAAGAATGAATGGCCCTAATTAAAATCAAGCGTAGATCACTTTAACATGACAAGACAAATATCAATGAAAACGACACACGAACCGCACACACCACCCCTAGGGTACGCCTCACTGTTGCCTTTCGAAAGGTGATCATTGAGTAGAGGATGTCTTAGTAAGTCCTCATGATCCGGGAACCTGGCATGAGGGTAGCTTCTAAGGTGTCTTCCCATTGCTCTGGTGATCACCACGTCCCTAAAACTCGAATTGACCCGAACACCTCCAACGGTGGTGCTACCTACCTCTCAATGGTGGGATGGCACTACTTTAAAGGACATTTACACAGACGAATTCCTTAGGGTAGGTAGGTTCTCAAGGATACTTGCTCTAAATTCAAAAACAAACAAAAATCTTTTCACACCAACACTTTTCAAAAGCTTTCAAAGCGAATTTTTCAAACACTCTGACGTACGAGTCGAACTGAAATTTTTCAAAGGAACTTTTTTTAAACCCACATTGAAAAGCAAGCAAACATTTTTGAAAACACAATGAGCAAGTATCTAAGAGCCCATGGATAACCATGGATAGAAAGGGTGCTAACACCTTCCCTTTCTATAATCTACCTCCCGAACCGAGAGCGATCTCTTTAAGGAATTTTTCTGTGCTTTTGTCCTTTCCATTTGGAGAAAATAAAAGACGGTGGCGACTCTTGCTTCCGCGACATTTCGCGAACCAGCGTTAAACAGCCAGTTCCAGATCCACCGATCACAGAACTGGCGACTCTGCTGGGGAAGTTTTTTTAAAGTGAGGTGTACCTTAGGGCTAGGTCATAACTATGTTTTCAACTGTATTGCTTTGTGTGCTTTAAATTGTGGGTTGCTTGGGAGTTCTATAGATCCTAACCCGGATCTGGGGATACCTTTCTTAGAAAGTAGCAACAAGGCTGTGAGGGAACTGTGCGGGGTATACCGACATGGTTGAAACAGTCTGCTACGTTGATGTGGCACTTTGGTGTGTACCGGTAACCCTTGAGTTCAGTCAAGGAGAGTACGGGGCCTCCGCGTGGTGTCGTGAAGCATCAACAGACCTTAGGAACCTTAATTGAACTATCTTGGCCTCTTTAGGGTAGTGAGATAACTGACTTTGGTGCAGTCTGAGGTTGGTTGATACTCGATACTACACTCAATTGAGGGTTGCTTTCCTGGAATATTTCGGTCGCCAGTTCAGTGGATATATCGAAACGATGAACAATGAAAGCAGTCCCGTGATATTGGGAACCTTAGAACCCGGTTACTTTGATTAGGACAGGTTGAACCCACCAACTTCAAGAGGGTAATACCCAGACCCCATGCTGGCTTAAACCCTAAGAGTTTCTCTTGTGTGACTTGTGTGCCTTTGTACTTGCCTACTTGCATGCTTGTTAGCTGACACATGAACTTCTTGTAGGTTTTGTTTATAGTCCTTAATAGGGACTCATAACAGGGTACTAAATTTCTTGCAGGTCTTGTTTATAGTCCTTAATTGGGACTCATAACAGGGTACTAAGTTTCTTGCAGGTCTTGTCTATAGTCCTTAACCAGGACTCATAACAAGGTTTACTAGATCTCTTGCAGGTTTTGTTTATAGTCCTTAATTGGGACTCATAACAAAGTATACTGAATTTCTTGCAGGGTCTGTTTATAGTCCTTAATTGGGACTCATAACAGGGTTTACCTACATTACCCCATGCATAGCATGACATCATACCATTGCATACATCCTAACCCATTTCAAGGATCTCAAGGGCTTGTGATGCAGGTCATGATGAACCAACTATCCCAGCAAGGGGCAACGAGGATTTATTTTCCTCTAGCCAAGGTTGTCAGGGGCTATGACCCACTGGATATGGTGAGCCTTTGACCCTTGAAGAAGGACTCTCAACAACATGAAGTTCCTTCAATCAAGTTGCCAGTTTCCAACTCTAACAAGTTTCTCTGTTTACCCTGCGAGGTCCTTGAAAACATTACATGCATGTCATACATCTCATTGCATTGCAGGTATCCCTTTGACAGGTTGCTTACCCTTCTCCGCTGTTTATTTCAGCCGATCGTCATGAATCCTGAATCATCAGCCGAGCAGACTATCAAGGACCTCCAGGCTCAGAACGCCCAGTTCCAAGAGCTGATCATGAATTTGACTCAGGGGCAACAAGATCTGAAGGCTCTGCTCTTGAAGAAGGACAAGAAGAAGAAGAGGACTGTTTTGTTCAGCCCTAGACGCAGATCTGGGAACACACCGCAAATTGAAACTGAGAGGACAACCCCATCTGTGGGAAAAAGCAGTCATCAAGAGGAAAGGGTGCCCAGTCCAGAGGTCTCTGACAATGAAACCGATTTCGACGACGAACAGTACCCTCCGGTTGAGGACAAGTACAAACAGTTGGAGGATAGGCTGAATGCTATGGAGATCCAACAGGTACCTGGGCTGGATCTTGGAGATTTGGGTTTGTCAACTGGTGTGGTTATTCCTCGGAAGTTCAAAGCACCATCCTTTACTAAGTATGACGGGGCGTCTTGCCCCAAGCTGCATCTAAGGTCCTATGTTCGGAAGATTCAGCCATATACGGTGGACAAGAATTTATGGATCCACTTCTTCCAGGAGAGTCTTTCAGGGACTCATCTTGAATGGTTCTATCAGCTAGATGGGACCAAAGTTCGTAACTGGGAGGAGTTGGCAACTGCTTTCTACAAGCAGTATCAGTATAATGCCGACCTTGCTCCTACGCGTACCCAACTCCAGGGTATGTCGTTAGGATCAAGTGAAGGTTTTAAAGAATATGCGCAGAAATGGAGGGATCTTGCTGGAAGGGTACAACCACCTCTGACTGATCGGGAACTTGTTGATATGTTCTTGGGGACCCTGTCTGGTCCGTTCTACAACCACCTAATTGGGAATTCGTCTGCTGGATTCACAGATCTTATCTTGACTGGAGAGCGAATAGAAGCTGGCATCCGGTCTGGGAAAATTCAAGAGGCTGCACCTTCTGATAAAAAGCCTCATCATGGAAAGAAAGAATCCAATGCTGTGCACGGTAAAAAGAGCCGTCATGAGGCAGGGGCAATCCAGATCTCCAATCCCGGATCTGCTCAACAAGGACAGGGGCAGCAGCGCAAGGAGAAACGGCAGTACACCAAACTCAACATGTCGTTGGATCAAGCACTGCAACAAATGTTGAAAGCAGGACTAATCACCTTAAGGGCTCCTCTTCGGAATCCGAACACTTCTGCACCCAACTATCATCCCAACGATAGGTGCGCATATCATTCAGATAGCCCGGGGCATACTACAGACAACTGCTGGCCTCTCAAGAACAAAATTCAAGACATGATCGACGCTGGGGAGATTCAGTTTGAAGTGCCTGAGACTCCGAACATAATCACTGCTCCGTTACCCAATCGTTGAAGACCTTTTGTTTATTTGAATTTCTGAGTTGTGTTTTTCTTTGCTTATATAAACAGTTAATGTCATAGCAAACTCTTTTATTCTATTAATGCATCGCATACGTCTGTTTTGGGAATTAATACAATTGTTTTCATCATATTCAAAATTCTTTTCATATTTTTTCTGATGATCAACTCTTGGTTAATAATTCTGAGCCTCTTGAGGGAGGATGACGAAAACGATACCACGATCTTTACAGTATGCTTTTGAACAGACCCCGCTGATGAGGTACAGGCATTGTTTCAATTCCTAAACACTGGAGTTATAAGGAAGATAATCCCTCGTCAACCCCTCTGAGCCAAAGAAGTAGGAGTTTTATTTTCGAAAATCAAAACCCTTAATCACAACCTGGGGCAGGGTAGTCTCTCAGTGGATCCAAGTGCATAACGAATGGCACCGAAGAGATCTTTACAAAACGAACAAAGACAGTGATGGTTCAGAACCATCAAAAGGACAGGCAGTCATCATCAAAATTCATAAATGAAAAGCCCAAAAAGTCTAAACCTACCAAGGGGACTTATGAAACTGGGGCATCCCGCTGACTGTAATTCCAAAAGGGAAACAGTTCAGGCAAAAAAAGAAAGGGATAACAAAATCAATAAAGAGGTCTCACAAACCCTCAACCAAAGCAAAAATGACTGCCTATTCAAAAGAAATCATCAACATCTGAACCATCATTGGAACATCAGAGCAAATACTCAAGCAAGGTCTAACGCACGATCAACTGAGTTTAGGTTTGGAGAACATCACGAAGAGCGGGTGGGTACAAATAAAATTTGAGCCTTTATCCTTTGTTTCTTAAACCGTGAACCAGGCCACGTTATAACCCGTAAAAGTCCTAGCTGAAGCACGGGTTAATTCGAAAGCATACTGTTACGAAAGGTATCCTGACTCCTGAAGGCCTACGGTAAATACGGAGTTGACATCACGTTTTACAAACATTTACTTGTTTTATGAAAAAGAATGCATCTTCAAAATCTTCAAGACAGACATAAGCTTTGCATTTTTAACATAACTTTGTTTGCATATGACTTTTTGTTTGAACAACAGGAAAATTCGCACAATAAAAGTCTAATGAACAAGAGTATCTCCAATCAAGGGGCATGGCATGACTATTGCCCATCATCTGGGGCGGTTAAGTCAAGATTCGGAGCATCTCTCAAAAGGCCAAATAGCCTGGGGTAAATCTCCGCCTGAGTCACTTGGGGCATTTCAATAACAAATCTTGCATGAGCAGACATCTTCTGGTAATATGGCAACATAAACAGCCAGGGGCACTTCCCTGCATTCTAAGAGCGTAGACATAGTCGAAAAATACTACGCGTAATCAAAGACCCGCTAGGTTGACATACCTAGGCAAAAATAAGGGCTTCCCGGCGAACCAAAAGGGTTCGGGCAAAAATAAGGGATGAAATGAAAAAATCTGTACACCCGGCAAGTCGAAAACCTGAAAAGGCGGCTTGGGCAAAAATGGGTATCCCGGTGGACTGAAAACCCGAAAGGGCGGTCCAGGCAAAAGTTAGGGATTAAAGCGTACGACTATGTCCTGCCATCTGTCTACCAGAAGAAGGTTTGTCCGCCAACAACTATCAGCACCCCACAAGTGCCTCCCCCATGGAAACAGGGGCAATAATGGATGGTCTAAGCAATCTGATTGCTCTGTCCTCTAAGGTGTCAAGGTAGGGTCCGCTGAAGAACATAACCAATACAGTTCAATACTTCCCCAGGAGAGTCCAATCCAGCTTCCCCAGGAAAGATGGAGTCCATATCCCCAGGCAGTAAGCTTATCCCCGGTAAATTCTGGAAGCTTCCCCTCGCAGAGCACGAACGCGTCGCCCGGTTTTATTTAAAGAGTTATTTCCTTAACAGGATATAACTGGGTTATCCTCAGCCAAAAGCCCCGGAAAGAGCGTCGTCAACGAAGTCTTCTTATCCCCAACAAAGTCTATTCCCACTTCCAATACAGCAAGACATCCTCAGCAAGTTACTCTCAACACTCAGCAAAGCACCCCTCTTCCCACAGAGTATTGCTTCCCAGCATGGTCGTTAGGGTATCTTTTCTCCCCGCAGAATCTTCCATTTGCCAAGTTTATTCCGCAACGGAGTCATTGCAACTATCATCCCCAGCGGAAGCGAAAGCTATTCTTCAACATCAGCCCAGGAGTGACTTCCCGGCACCCGTCAAGGATTTATTTCCTTAGACAAAAATACATTCATAAACATCACATCTTCATACATTATAGCATGCATATGCATCGTACTATACGAATCTCATTAATTTTGAAGACATACAGTTCATGCATCATGATTTTGCATCCAATTATGTCTTGCCTTTTCAGGAAAAAGATCAATACAAAAATGACTACTATCAACTACCGCAATTCTTTCTCGATATAGTTTCAGATATGATCCAGATATGGTGACGTTCTGATGCTGCTGCTTCCAGAATTCTTTCTCGATATAGTTTCAGATGTAAACCAGATATGGTGACGTTCTGATGCTGCTTCCAGATTTCCTTCTAGATATAGTTTCAGATGTAAACCAGATATGGTGACGTTCTGATGCTGCTTCCAGAATTCTTTCTCGATATAGTTTCAGATGTAAACCAGATATGGTGACGTTCTGATGCTGCTTCCATATTTCCTTCTAGATATAGTTTCAGATGTAAACCAGATATGGTGACGTTCTGATGCTGCTTCCAGAATTCTTTCTAGATATAGTTTCAGATATGATCCAGATATGGTGACGTTCTGATGCTGCTTCCAGATTGCCTTTCAGATATTTCCCTCTCCGACGATGAGTGTGAGGTGATAGTCTCTTATGGTTCCCTCTCCGACGGCGTGTGAGGTGGTAAGTCCTTTTTCAGATGTTTCCCTCTCCGACGATGAGTGTGAGGTGATATTCTCCTATGGTTCCCTCTCCGACGGCGTGTGAGGTGGTAATTCCTTTTTCAAGATGTTTCCCTCTCCGACGATGAGTGTGAGGTGATATTCTCTTATGGTTCCCTCTCCAACGGTGTGTGAGGTGGTAAGTCCTTTTCAGACGTTTCCCTCTCCGACGATGAGTGTGAGGTGATAGTCTCCTATGGTCCCCTCTCCGGCAAGTGCGTGAGGTGGTAATTCCTTTTTTCAGATGTTTCCCTCTCCGACGATGAGTGTGAGGTGATAGTCTCCCATGGTTCCCTCTCCGACGGTGTGTGAGGCAGTAAGTCCTTTTCAGATGATTCCCTCTCCGACGATGAGTGTGAGGTAATAGTCTCTTATGTTTCTCTCTCCGACGGTGTGAGGTGACAACTCCTTTTCCTATGATTCCCTCTCCGACGGCGAGTGAGGTGATTCCCTTTCAGATTATAATAGCTTATGGTTTGCTTCCCGATATTGCAAAGATGGTAATTCCCGCCAAGATTTTTCTCAACGAGCGTTGTTGAAGTTAAAATCATCCAAGGTTCTCTTATCATTCATGCTAAGGCAGCAAACATCCCTGGTTCATTCATCAGCGTTTGAAGCTCCAGATTCAGCTCCTGTAACCAGTCAGGACACATCTATACCAAGCATCTGAAAATCAAGTCCTGCAAAGTGTCAGGTACTCATTTTTTATTTTGCAGGTAAGCAGGTTCTCGCTAAGGAATCTCTTATGCAATCAGCATCCAGATGGCATCTATAAGCCCATCACCCTATCCAGCAACCTCTAAATGGCATCTATAAGCCCATTCCCCCATCACTGTTACTATGTGAGCGCAAATTTCTGGGCACTCTAGTGTTCAATCATCTTCTACCCTCGGATTACGAAAGGCGCGTCAGCCAATCTGCATCCTCAGGTTTAAGAAGATTGAACAGGGGCAACTGTTGTACCCCAAAATTTGCCCTCCCATATTCTTCAAGAAATTGCCAAGCTAAGTCACAAAATTCCCCAAGGGTTACACAGTGCAACTGTCTCCTATACAGTCAAAACTAGGGTTTGGGTTCTGATCAAGAAAATGAAGTTTTCAAAGGGCCAATCAAGTCTCATATGCTTACAAAGATGGTCAAGCATCCTCATATCAAGTTTGAAGGCATTCAGCTCAAAATTGCACAGTCAAAACCCTAAATTGCACTACAGTCAACTGTAGGGGCAAAATGGTCATTTGACAGTCAAAAGTTCAAATTTTTGGTCAACATATCATTTTGAAGCCACAAACATCATTTGATCAATGCTTGATCATGATTCTCAAAATTTGGCTCAGAAATCATCAAAGATGCAAAAGTTACTATATTTGGACAGCTGAAAAAGTCAACTAAAATTGACCAGGGCATAACTTTCACATGGATTATCAGAAAAATTCCATCCAAAGCTCATTTTGAAGAGAAAGACATTTCCTACAATTCATATTCATATTCCAAGTCCAAGAAATGCTCTTACAAAAAGTTATCAATTTCAACATTATAGGTCATTTTCAAAAGTCAACAAAAAGGGACTTTAAGTCAAAGGCCATAACTTGAGATTGGTAAATCAAAATGACATGGGACCAAAGGCATTGGTTAGAGGACTCAAAGACCTTTCCAAAATGTCCAAGAACATGAGAAAAGCTTAAAAATTGAGCAAGTTATGCCTTGTGGAAGTTGGGAAATTTTTGGATGTTTTGAAAAGTCAACTTTGATTCAAATGGTCTAAAATTGCTAATGGGCCTATTTTCTTCCATGATTCATCATTCCAAGCCTATGCACGACCACTTGGCCCAAAGGGAAGCATTTTCTCATTTTTTATTTATTTATTTGGATTATTATTTATATTAATTCAATTAAATTAATTAAATGTGTGAAAAATATCTAAATGAACCAAACAAATCTTTTTGTACACATTTCAAGGTCAATATTTCGTGCACATGCTGATTAGGAAGAATTGGATTGAGTTGATCATAATTTGCACAAAAACCATGTGAAAAAGATTGAAAATATAATGGAAAAAATCAAATCTTCAATCCATAATTACAAGAGATTTTGTTGAAAATTGTTAACCTAATTGCTTCTATACATAATCAGGAATACAACCCTAAGCCTTGGATACTCGAAGCTGCGCAAGAAAAGCCTTTGTGAAACTTAAAATTTCTCCAAAAAGTTCAAAACTGAAAACTGCTTTTTAGGTTGATTCAAGGCTTAATTCCTATCCCATTAGATTGCTGAAGGTTCATAGGACGTATCCCAATTATTCTCCAAGCTTCACACTCAAGAACACGTAAGATCACCATGGAAATTGGTGAAGAAAAACCTTGAATCGGTTTTTAATATTCATGCATTCTCCATATATTTTATTGTTATGTTTGTGTTTCTGATGATATTTGCAACCTAATCATGCATTTCAATTGAAGTTTCACGCACTCTAGGCCAAAATACCATGCGCGATTTTTAGGGTTTGCAGGACAAGGAATTTAGGGCTTTTCACCCAAGGCAAAATTAAGACTCAAGACTGTTGCCATTAGACTCAGCATATTCAGACGGAGAGATTCCAACCCTCGCGCTCAATTTATGAGCGTCGAGGGGCTATTCGTTATTTTCTGGTAGAGGCCCTAAGAAAATGCACACAAAACCGTTGCTCTATGATTTTGTTTCAGGGACAGTGGGGAAGACGACGCGTTGGCAGACGGTGATAGGCGGATTTGAAAATTCGCGCGTTTTTCCATCCCTAAGCTTGTTTTTATTTTATATTATTTGTTTGTATATTACTAATCAAACGCGTTCAATGGCTCAGCTGGCTAAAGTTCATTGCTTCAACCTCCAAGACCTGGGTTCGAGTCCCAGGTCTGTGTAATATTTCATATTATTTTGCAATTCAAACTCCTATGCAGCTTCAGTATGGAGGATCACCATACACCACTATGATCCAAACGTCCACGCGTCCCACCAATTCAAATCAAAGGCGTGGATGCAAGGAACATGCTATGCCCAGGTCAACGCGTTTGCACACAAACTGGAAAGGTCAAACAAATTGCAAGCTTATTGGGCCAGAATGTTAGGCCTATACCTCCAATTTGGGTCTGAACCCCCCCTGGTTTGCCTTTACTATTTAATTTTTTTTATTTATTTTTTATTCTTGTTTTAATTGTTATTTTTATTTTAATTACTGTTTATTTAATTAATTATTTTTTTAACAAAATACAAAAACATCATAAAAAATTCAGAAAAGACAAAAATTTAATAATTATTTTATTTTAATTATTTTTCTAAATAAATTAACATGTAAATATTTAGTTTTAATTAGGTTGCCATTTTAATTCTTTTTAATAACTAAAAATCCAAAAAATATAGAATTAGGTTAATTGGTAATTTTTATACCTTTTAAATTTTCCTTTTTTTTTTCTTATCACAATATTATTTATTTATTTATTTATTTTTATAATTAAATGTACATAAGTAAAAATTAGGGTTTAATTTAGGTTAATATGACATTTTCACAATAAACTTAAAAACCATTAGAATTAGGGTTTGACGTTTCATTTTAATTTTAATTAATTATTTTTTCTATTAAATTTTAATAACCAAAAATACTAAAAAAACATTTTCTTTTAATTTTTAATTCTAATTCCTCATTAATTTTAATTTTTTGCAAAAGGGTCCAACGCCCATGTTTTAATTGTTTAATTTCGCATATTTATTTTGTCTCGCTTAATTAATTATGTATCTCTCCCAAAGCCATGTAACTCGCACAATTTAACTTTCTCGCACTTTTATTTCTTTTGCTTTATTTATTTTCCGTCAAATCGGGTCCGGTTTAATTTTGGCGATGTGGACCCGCGCCATTTGTAATAGCTTTAGATTTATTTTCCTCGCAAATATTAACTGTTAAATAAGCATGCAAGAATGAATGGCCCTAATTAAAATCAAGCGTAGATCACTTTAACATGACAAGACAAATATCAATGAAAACGATACACGAACCTCACACACCACCCCTAGGGTACGCCTCACTGTTGCCTTTCGAAAGGTGATCGTCGAGTAGAGGATGTCTTAGTAAGTCCTCATGATCCGGGAACCTGGCATGAGGGTAGCTTCTAAGGTGTCTTCCCATTGCTCTGGTGATCACCACGTCCCTAAAACTCGAATTGACCCGAACACCTCCAACGGTGGTGCTACCTACCTCTCAATGGTGGGATGGCACTACTTTAAAGGACATTTACACAGACGAATTCCTTAGGGTAGGTAGGTTCTCAAGGATACTTGCTCTAACTTCAAAAACAAACAAAAATCTTTTCACACCAACACTTTTCAAAAGCTTTCAAAGCGAATTTTTCAAACACTCTGACGTACGAGTCGAACTGAAATTTTTCAAAGGAACTTTTTTTAAACCCACATTGAAAAGCAAGCAAACATTTTTGAAAACACAATGAGCAAGTATCTAAGAACCCATGGATAACCATGGATAGAAAGGGTGCTAACACCTTCCCTTTCTATAATCTACCTCCCGAACCGAGAGCGATCTCTTTAAGGAATTTTTCTGTGCTTTTGTCCTTTCCATTTGGAGAAAATAAAAGACGGTGGCGACTCTTGCTTCCGCGACATTTCGCGAACCAGCGTTAAACAGTCAGTTCCAGATCCACCGATCACACCCAACTTCCTTAAGATTTGATAACTTTGCTTGGAGAAGAGTGCACTGACTGCTGACTTACTCTCTGGGGAATTAGGATATCTGATTATGTTCTTCGACTGATCTTACCTTGATATCTTGGAGGAGAGAACAATTAGATTACCTAGACAACTCATCATTGCCCCTGTTTCTGAGGTGGGAGAGGAAGACCTGTGAGGAGCTGATATTTGTTGATGGACCAACTTTCTTCTGGTTGGCAAGTGACGAGATGACAGGACATAGTCGTACGCTTTGATCCCTAACTTTTGCCTGGACCGCCCTTTCGGGTTTTCAGTCCACCGGGATACCCATTTTTGCCCAAGCCGCCTTTTCAGGTTTTCGACTTGCCGGGTGTACAGATTTTTTCATTTTCATCCCTTCATTTTGCCCGAACCCTTTTGGTTCGCCGGGAAGCCCTTATTTTTGCCTAGGTATGTCAACCTAGCGGGTCTTTGATTTTGCGTAGTATCTTTTCGACTATGTCCATGTTCTCAGAATGTAGGGAGTTGCCCCTGTCAGAAGTGTTTTGTTGTCATACCACCCGAAGATCTTCGTTTGGTCGTCCAATGTCCCAAGTGACTCAGGCGGAGATTTTCCCCAGGCTATTAGGCGTTTTGAGAGATTCTCTGAATTGACTTAACTGCCCCAGATGATGGACAATGATCATGTCGTGCCCCTTGATTGGAAGTGCTTATGTTCATCAGGCATTCATCGTGCGAATTTCCCTGCTGTTCAAACAAAAAGTCATATGCAAACAAGGTTATGTTAAAAACGCAAGGCCTATGTCTGTCTTGAAGATTTTGAAAATGCATTTTCCATAAAACAAATGAATGTTTGTAAAACGTGATGTCAACTCCGTGTTTATAGTAAGCCTTAAAGAGTCAGGATACCTTTCGTCACAGTATGCTTTCGAACTAACCCATGCTTCAGCTAGGACTTTTAAGGGTTATAACGTGGCCTGGTTCACAGTTTAAGAAACAAAGGATAAAGGCTCAAATTTATTTGTACCCACCCGCTCTTCGTGATGTTCTCCAAACCTAAACTCAGTTGATCATACGTTAGACCTTGTTTGAGTCTTTGCTTTGATGTACTAGTGATGATTCGGATATTTGAACGCTTATTTGGATAGGCAGTCATTCCTTTCTTTTTTGCTGAGGGTTTGTAGGACCTCTTTCTTTTTTGATTTTTGTTATCCCTTTCTTTTTTTTTTGCCTGAATTGTTTCCTTTTTTGGAATTACAGTCAGCGGGATGCCCCAGTTTTGTAAGTCTCCTTCATGGGTTTTGACTTAATGGGTTTTTATTTTTTGAGATATAACGACTGCCTTTCTTCATTGATTATTCGGAACCATCACTGTCTTCTTTTTTTTTGTAAGGACCTCTTTGGTGCCATTTGTTATGCACTTGGATCAACTGAGAGAACTACCCTGCCCCAGGTTATGATTAAGGGTTTTAAATTTCAAAAAAGAAAAACTCCTACTTCTTTGGCTCAGAGGGGTTGACGAGGGATTATCTTCCTTATAACTCTGGTGTTTAGGAATTGAAACAATGCCTGTACCTCATCAGCGGGGTCTGTTCAAAAGCATACTGTAAAGATCGTGGTATCGTTTTCGTCATCCTCCCTCAAGAGGCTTAGAATTATTATTTTAAGAGTTGATCATCAGAAAAAATATGAAAATAATTTGCATTTAGTGAATACGAATATATTGTTTCAGAACAGACATATGCGATGCATTAATGAAATAACAATGTCTAACATGAGTAAATGTTTGAACAAAAGAGAATTGCAACTTGAATATTCGAATGAACAACAATTTCTCAATCCTAGCCATGTTTTGGCAAAAGAGCAGTGATCACGTGGGGAGTCTTGGGTATTTTAAATTGAATCTCTCCAGCGTCGATCATGTCTTGGATCTTATTTTTCAAGCTCCAACAATCATCTGTAGTATGCCCCGGGCTGTCAGAGTGATAAGCGCAGCGGGCGTTGGGGTTATACTTCGGTGACGTTGTATTTTGGCTCTTCGGAGCTTCTTTTAGAGTTACCAGCTTGGTCTCCAGCAACTGTGGCAATATTTGGGATAAGGTCATGCTGAGACGAGTGAACTGCCTTCTCTCGCTCTTTTGTTGGTTGTGATGTTGAATTTGTGACACTGGAGCCATTTGAGGAGCTCTTCCCTTACCTCCTTGTCTCAAAGGTGGTTGAACGATGACTGGCTTTTTACCCTTAGACTTTTGCCCCAGTTGGTTACCCTGAAGCAGTTGGTTAACGAGAAACCAGAGCTCATCTTGTCTTTGAGCTAACCCTTGAATGGCAGTCCCCTGCCCCAGCATCTGGGCTTTCAATGCATCCATTTCAGCTTGTAGGTGTTTCAGCCTTTCATCCTCAACACTGTTCCTGACAAAAGTCTCCATGAGAAGTGTCCTTAGCTCCTCCTGCCCCTTGGATAGATTCAGGAGGATTTCCCTGAAATGAGTCTCTTGAGCGAGAAGGTCCTGGTTATCTGGTTGGGAGGCCATTGCTGAAATAAACAGCGAGAAAGGTAAGTGACCTGCAAAAGGGATACCTGTTATGCAATGATATGTATGATATGCATGCGATGTTTTCAAGGATCTCGCGGGGTAAACAAGATATTTATTAGAGCTGGGATCCGGTAGCTTGATTGAAGGAACTTCATATTTGTTGAGAGTCTCTCTTCCAAGGGTCAGAGGCTCACCATATCAAGTGGGTCATATCCCCTGACATCCTTGGCTAGGGCAATCTTCTTCCAGTGTCAAAGCTCACCATATCAAGTGGGTCATAGCCCCTGACAATTTTGTCTAGAGGAAAATAAATCCTCTTTGCCCCTTGTTGGGATAGCTGATTCACCATGACCTGCATCACAAGCCCTTGAGATCCTTGAAATGGGTTAGGATGTATGCAATGGTATGATGTTATGGTATGTATGGGGTAATGTAGGTAACCCTGTTATGAGTCCCAATTAAGGACTGCAAACTAAAACCTGCAAGAAACTCAAGTAAAACCTGTCATGAGTCCCAATTAAGGACTATGAACAAAACCTGCAAGAAACTTAGTAAACCCTGTTATGAGTCCCCATTAAGGACTATAAACAAAACCTGCAAGTAGTTCGTGTATCAGATAACAAGTATGCAAGTAGTCAAGTACGAAGGCACACAAGTCACACAAGACAAACCCTTAGAGTTTAGGCCAGCATGAGGTCTAGGTACTACCCTCTTTCAGTTTGTTGGTTCATACCTGTCCTATCAAAGTAACCGGGTTCTTAGAGGATCCCAATATCATTGACTACCCTCAATCGGTCATAACTCCAGCATCGCAATCTTTTCTTGCGGCCAGAACCATCACGAGAGTTTAGCCTCAATAGGCGTAGCATACTGCTACTGTTCTAATGGCCAAGTTGTGTCATTTAAGGTTCTAAGGTTGTTGGTGCTTAATGACTCCTCAGAAGACCCATATTCTCCCCGTTGCAACACAAGGGATATCGGTACAGACCAAGGTGCCACACCAACGTAGCCACTGTTTCACCCGTGTCGGTCTACGCCGGACAGGTCCCTCACAGCTTATGCTACCTAAACAGGGTATCCCCAGATCCAGGTTAGGATCTATGTAACTCCCATGCAACCCACAAATTTAAAGCAGACAAGTCAATACAATTGAAAACACAGTTATGAACTAACCCTAAGGTACACCTCACTTTATAAGTTTAGTCCCCAGCAGAGTCGCCAGTTCTGTGATCGGTGGATCTGGAACTGACTGTTTAACGCTGGTTTCGCGAAATGTCGCGGTAAGCAAGAGTCGCCACCGTCTTTTATTTTCTCCAAATGGAAAGGACAAAAGCACAGAAAAATTCCTTAAAGAGATTGCTCTCGGTTCGGGAGGTAGATTATAGAAAGGGAAGGTGTTAGCACCCTTTCTATCCATGGTTATCCATGGGCTCTTAGATACTTGCTCATTGTGTTTTCAAAAAGTTTGTTTGCTTTTCAATTGTGGGTTTTAAAAGTTTCTTTGAAAATTTCAGTTCGACTCTTGTATCGGTCCTCAAGAGTGTTTGAAAAATTGCTTTCGAAAGCTTTTTGAAAAGGTGTCGGTGTGAAAAGAGTTTTTGATTTTGTTTTGAAATTAGAGCAAGTATCTAGAGAACCTACCTACCCTAAGGAATTCGTCTGTGTAAATGTCCTTTAAAGTAGTGCCATCCCACCATTGAGAGGTAGGTAGCACCACCGTTGGAGGTGTTCGGGTCAATTCGAAGGTTCGGGACATGGTGATCACCGGAGCAATGGGAAGACACCTTAGAAGCTACCCTCATGCCAGGTTCCCGGATCATGAGGACTTACTAAGACATCCTCTACTCGACGATCACCTTTCGAGGCAAGGCAACAGTGGGGCGTACCCTAGGGGTGGTGTGTGATTTGTGTGTCGTTTTCATTTATTTTTGTCTTTTGTCATGTCATTGGTGATCTAACGTTTGTTTTTAGTTTTGTCCATACATTCTTTCATGCCTTGATTAACAATTAAAAATTGCGAGAAAAGTAAAAGTCTAAAGCTATTACAAAAGGCGCGGGTCCACATCGCCAAAATTAAACCAGGACCCGATTTGACAGAAAATAAAGAATTAAAGAAAATAAAGTGCGAGCAATTAGTTACACGGCTTTGGGAGAGATACATCAAAATTGTAAAGAATAAAAATAAACATGCGAATTTAATAAGAATTAAACGAGGGCGTTGGACCCTTTTTGCAAAATTAAATTAAACGATGAATTAATTAAAATTAAAAGGAAAAGAAATTGTCTTTTTGGTATTTTTTGGTATTTTGTAATTTTAATGGAAAAGAATTAAGTAAAATAAATGCTAACCCTAATTCTACAATTTTAATTTATTAAAAAGAAGATTAAAGTTTTACCCTAAAATTAACCCTAATTAATTTACATGCATTTTAATTACAAAAATAAATATTTAATGTTTTAAGAAAAATAAAAAAAATGAAAATTAATTAACCCTAATTCTATGTTTTTTAGATTTTTATTAAAAGAATTAAAATTAAAACCTAAATTTAAAACTAATCAATTAAAGTTATTTATTCACAAAAAATACTAAAATAAAAATATTTATTAGTTTTTTATCTTTTTTTCTGATTTTTTTGCGTGTTTTTTATATTTATGAAAATAATAAATTAATTAAGAAAATAATAATTTAAAAGGAAATAGAAAATAAAAAAAAAATAGAGAAAGTAGAAAGAATTGCAAACCTAGGGGGTCTGCCCCTTAATATGGAGGTTAATCTTGAGAAATCTGGCCCATTAACCTTGGCCTGTTTGACTTTCTCCAGGCACCGTGTGACATCTTTGACTAGGACCTACCATGTTCCTTGGATCTGCGCCTTTAGATTGATGAAATTGAACAGGTGGATGGCTTGATGGGGAGACGTATGGTGGTCTTCAGTATGTGAAACTGCATGTGAATATTGATTGGAAAATAATATGGAGATAGTGAAGACCTGGGGCTCGAACCCAGGTCATAGAGATTACCAGCGATGCCTTCTACCAACTGCTCCACTCAACGCGTTTGTACCTTTAATATCAAACAACTAATATAAAATAAAAACAAACGTTAATGATATTTTAGCGTGAACTTTTAAACGCCCCACTCAGAGCCTTACACATCATCATCTTCCTCACGTCTTCGTTCTTCCTGAAAACATAACAAACGTAGGCAACGGTTTTTACACTGTTCCCTTAGGCAACATATCAGAAAATAGCGACTAGCCCCTGGGGCTCCATAAATTAGGCGCGACATGTGTTTATTGATCGTCCAGTCATGCTTGGTTCAGTCATGGTACTATGGTGGCCTAATTTTACCGCGTTTGGAAACCCCCAATTTCGAGCTTGCAAAACCCTAATCTGCATCCATGGTGAATTCGCATACAGTGCACAAAGGTCTAATCAAAGTACATGGTTAGCTTTAGAATCTTATAAGGAACATAAATCAAACGTTAAAATTTAAAAAAAATGCATGAATTGAGATGCACGAATGAGAAATTTTCTTAGTACAGGTGAGATCGTTCCCACGTTTCTGGTCACGAAAACTTGTGGTTTTTGATGCAAAATCTTTCTATGAAGCCTCAGCAAGCTAATGAGATAGAAATCGCGCCTTGAATCGTCCTGCAAAAGTGTTTTCAGAATTGAGTTTTTGGCAAAAATTTTCAAGTTCAATGGATGCTTTTCTGCGCAGCTTAGGGGTTTTTTGCATTAGGTTTGTGATCAGGCTTAAGTATAGAATGAATTAGGTCAAAGAAAACAATCCAAATCTTTTGCATTCATGGTTTTTGAGATTTGATTTTCAAAGATCTTTTTTTCAATATTTTTCATGCACTTTTGCTCCAATCATGATCAATTCTCTTCAAATCTTTCCATATTTGATTATGCACGAATTATTGAGTATATTTCATGCACAAAAAGATTGAAAAGCTTAGGTTAAATATTTTTCATGTATTTAATTGATTTAAATGAATTATTATTAATAAAAATTCAAATAAATAAATAAAAAATGAAGAAATACTTCCCTTTGGGCCAAGTGGTCGTGCATATGCCTTGGATAATGAATTGTGGAAGAAAAATAGGCCCATTAGCAATTTTAGGTCATTTGAATCAATGTTGACTTTTCAAAATATCCAAACATTTCCCAACTTCCACAAGTCATAACTTGCTCAATTCTTAAGCTTTGCTCATGTTCTTGGACATTTTGGAAAGGTCTTTGAGTCCTCTAACCAATGCCTTTGGTCCCATGTCATTTTGATTTACCAATCTCAAGTTATGGCCTTTGACTTAAAGTCCCTTTTTGTTGACTTTTGAAAATGACCTGTAATGTTGAAATTGATAACTTTTTGTGAGAGAATTTCTTGTACTTGAAGTATGAAGATGGGTTGTAGGAAATGTCTTTCTCTTCAAAATGAGCTTTGGATGGAATTTTTCTGATAATCCATGTGAAAGTTATGCCCTGGTCAATTTACAGTTGACTTTTTCAGCTGTCCAAATAAGGAAACTTTTGCATCTTGATGATTTTTGAGCCAAGCTTTGAGAATCATGATCAAGCATTGATAAAATGATGTTTGTGGCTTCAAAATGAGATGTTGACCAAAAATTTGAACTTTTGACTGTCAAATGACCATTTTGCCCCTACAGTTGACTGTAGTGCAATTAGGGTTTTTGACTGTGCAATTTTGTGCTGAAAGTCTTGAAACTTTGTATGAGGATGCTTGACCATATTTATAGGCATGTGGGACTTGATTGGGCCCTTGGAAACTTCATTTTCTTGATCAGAACAAAAACCCTAATTTTGACTGCCTAGGAGGCCCTTAAACTGTGCAACCCTTGGGGAATTTTGAAGCTTGACTTGGCAATTTCTTGAAGAATAGGGGAGGGCAAATTTTGGGGTACAACACACACCATGCTGACTTCCAGGCCTAGAAAAAAGGCACGCCTACACTGACTCCAGACCCATTTTAAAGGCTCAACAAGCTGGCCTCCATGCCCCAATAGAAAGTCATGCCTTCACCCTTTTCAGGCCAAATCGAAGAGAGCCAGAAAGTGCAGAATCGAAGGGTTTTCTGCCTAAATCGAAAAGACATTTTTCTTGCTTTTTTTATTTTTTCCTTTATACATGCAATTCAATATGGTTGTAATAGTGTAGGATTTTATCTTTCTGCATTTTTTACTTTATACAAAATGCTAGTAATTTGGGTGTATGTCAAGATAAAATCAACAAGTAGACCACCTTGATCAAAAGACAAAAATGCATGCAATCAAACACACTTTGCACACGTGGACCTCTAGGGTTAACTCCACTTGTTGCCTTGAGAAAATGGTCATAATATGCATGTAAGACATCTTAGAAAAAACAATTAAAAGATCATAGTTCCTCTGTGATACGGTGGGAGAACTGACTTGAAATTTTGCGTTTCGTTCGCACTTGTGCGGTTAGCAAGAGTCGCCACCGACTTTTCTTTTATCCAAAAGGAAAGGTAAAAAAGAAACAGGAAAGACCTTTCGAGAATTTTCTCGGGTTCGGGGGGTAGATTATGAAAAGGGAAGGTGTTAACACCCTTTTCATCCATGGTTTTCCATGGGCTCTTAGTTACTCATTTAGATCACTTGCTTTTGTTTGATTGTATGCTTGTGGTGTGGGTTTTGAAAGTATTTTGGAAAGTTTCTTTGTAATGGTTCTCGTCTCTATAAGAACATATACAAAGTTTTGTTTCGAAAAAATAGTTCAAAGAGGTATTTGTGAATCGTGTTTTGAGAAGTGTTTTGAAAAGAGGTTTTGCAATGGTTCTCGTCTCTATAAGAACGTATACAAAACGTTTTGTCTTTTGAAAGTGTTTTGAAATGGAGGTGTAAGTGTAAAAGTTTTTGCGTGAGCAAGCGAGTAACTAAGATCGAATCTATCTACTCGAAAGGTCTTAAGTTGTTCTTTTCTTCTTCCTTTTAATGGTGCTATCTTATCATTGATTTGGTAAGAAGCACCATCATTGGATGTAAAGGGACACGTGCGGGTCAATTTTACAATCATTGAAAGCAACTTGTGAGACGCTCTAGCAATTTTGTAAGGGGCGAGATCGTTTTATCGAAGGAAACATCGAGGGTCATCGAGGGACTACGATCTTTGTTTATCGAAGGGTCATTTGCTAGAGTGTCTCATATTCGAGGGACATGATTGTATTTCCGAGGCAACAAGCGAGGTTACCCTAGAGGTGCGCGTGTGAGAAAGTGTGTTGATTTCAAGTTATTTGTTCTTTGACTAGGTCATATAGCGATTGATTTTTGAATTTTGCCATACATGCCTAATTACTATACAGTATATAGAAAGCAATAAATTGCGGGAATTGAAATTCTAAGTTATTACAAAAGTATTCGGGAGTGGGGGTACAATTGTTACAAATGGGGATGAATCAAGTGAAATAGCAATGTACAAATATCAAACAATACAACCAAATCGAATTGTTGTGCGATTTAATATAAAGCTATGACACTTTACGATAATAAAACCAACAAAGTATGAAATGTATGTATTTACTTGGAAAAAAAAGAAAAAAAAACCTATTCTAAAAAAAAATTGATTTGAAACTTTATTAATATTTGTGTATTTTATTCATTATGTAAACTATCTTTAAAGAAAGAAAATAAATTAAGTTAATTCTTTTGATGTTTTTATTAAGTGTAAAAAAAATTAATAAAGATAAATTAAAATAAAAAGAAAAAGATAAAAAATTAACTTCAAGATTTAATTTAATTTAATAAAAAAATGTATTGAGTTTTATTAAATTGTTAACAAAAAAGAAGTAAATTAAAAAAAACAAGTACAAATGGGCTTAGGTGAATTCAAAGGTGCTAGGCCCAAAGATATATTGTCATTGCTGAAAGAAACAAGGCCAGATGAGGGGGGTATGAGCCAAAAACGTGTGTGGGCTTGAGAAATTTGGAAATGGATAGGCCCATTGTATTAAACTCTATTTAACGCATTTTGATTAAGGTGAACAAAAATTAGGGTTTGTGGTTGTGCTTCTCACAGTGGCGCCGTTTCTGATCGTCTCTTTCGCTTCTCATTCATCTTTCTCGTTAAGCAATCCTATTCATCTTCCTAATTCATGAATGAAACGACCCCTTGGCCTCTTGGTCTTACTCTGGTTTTGCGCTTTCTATGAAAAAAAACCTAGGGTCGGATTTATGCTCGAAGGGTTCCATATGATCTTCCCTCCCCAGTTTCCGTTGTCGGCGCGCCTCCCATTCTCACCCCTTTAAACGATTCTCAAAGGTTTTCTTTGAAAAGGTATAGTCTTGTCATTAGCGAAGCTCTTCAGATTCATTGTTTGTTTTGCCTTATTACGCTTTTTTTGTTAATCAATTTTATTTCTTATTGAGATGCAGGAAATGGTTTGAAAAGAGACATACCTTTGAGACTTTTGCGAAATTGAAAAGGATAGTGAGATGGGATGATGATGCTACTTGGTGGCCGGAAATGGGGCGGGAAGAAATGAAGACGATTGCGTGAGCTCTTTCTGGTAACCTTTTCTTTTTCTATCTTCTATGTTGAGTGATGATGATGTTGATGGACTTTGGAATGTTGGGATGTTGGGATGTTTTTTTTCTGTTTCTGTTTGTTTTGGTTACAGTTTGGATTTTATAGTTTGGTATTGAAGATGGTTTTTGAGGTTTACTGGTTTTTGAACTGTTGAAGGTTGTTGGGGATGTTGGACTGTTTTACAGTTGAAGGTTGGTTTGGCCCTGTTTCTTGTTACATCTTGGTATGAACTTGTTTTGGACTCTGGAGTTTTGGTTTAAACTATTTTTTGTTACAGTTTGGTATGAACTGGTTTTGGACTTTTTGGTTGGTATTGTTACAGGTTTGAATGTTTTGTGATTTTAGGTTTGCTATGTTTTGAATCTTAACAGTTTTGGAACTTATCAGTTTTGGAGGTTTGGGTTTGGAAATGTTTTTGAGAATGGTTGGACAGTTTTGGGATATTTTCTGAAAGTTGTTGTTTTGGTTACAGTTTGCAGGGTTTTGTTGACAGTTTTTTTTTGGTTATATTGATAATGGTTTGATCATTTTGTATGCTGGTGTTGGTTAGTTTGAAGGATGGTTGTGATAGTTTTGAAGGTTTTGGAAAATGTTTTTGAGAATGGTTTGATAGATTTTCCAGTTGTTATTTCAGTTTCAGGTTTTTATGAGTTTTGTTGTTGGGAGGTTTTGTGAGTTGTGTTGTTGTTACAGTTGCAGGTTTTTATGAGTTTTGTTGTTGGGAGGTTTTCTGAGTTGTGTTGTTATTACAGTTACAGGTTTAAGGTTTGATTTGGCTATGCAGTTTTTTGTTTCTGAGTTTGACAAAATGTTCTCCTCTCCCTCTTGCAGTTTTCCTACTGTTATATTTAGATTGCTTTTTGACAGCCTATGGGCAGAATAGCAAAGTTGTACCTTTTGTGCAATTCCAACAAATTAGGTGTTTTCTTTCCTCTCTCTCCTCTCTCAATGATAAAAGCAAAATGCTTTTTCACCTTTTTTCTGAAAAGTTTGCAAAAATCTTGGAAAATGATGAAAAGGATATTGAAACAAGCCCCTTGCTTGTTGGCTTGGTTTACCATATGTTATATTTTCTTCTTGCCTGCTGTTTGTTTGTACTGCCATGCTTGTTCCAGCTGTTGCTTGTTCTAGCTGTTATGCTGCTTGCTTCAGTTTGGAATATGTTTTGGCCATGCTGCTGTTTGTTGCATTCAGTTTGGAATATTTGTTGCATTTGGACCATTTGCTTGCCTTTGGACAATTTGCTTGCATTTGTTTTGTCCAGCTTGTTTGCCTTCCCTTTTTTGGACAGCTCATTTGTATTTTTATTTCTTCTTTTTGTGAACCAAGAAAAATAATTTTCTTGTGTTTTGCAAAGAGAGAAAATAAAAATGTGATGAATTAAAAATAAGCCCTCTGATTCCAAATTGCAAACTTTAATGATGAACACTTTTTCTGTCTTTTGAAAATTTTTACTCATGTCCAATTAACTGTACTAATTGTTTTTTCGTCTTTTGTTTTCATGTGAGCACAACTGGATGGTGACAAAGCAGAGGAAGCATGAGACTTTGTGGCAAGCATGGAAGCGATGGAAACCCAGTCAACCTTAGGCATAGATTCACTTTCTTTGTAATTTAGAGAGATTTTCAATCAGTTGTATTAATTTATTTTTCAAATACGATAAGTTGTAAAACCTAAAGCATTTGAATAATAAATTGTTTTTTTGTAACAACATTTGAAATAAATGAAGAAAGTCTTTATGAGATAATCTGATGTCCAATAAAATCCATTACTGTTAGTAACTTGTAATTCTCTCTTTGTGTCTTCAGTGATTCTTAAAGATTCCCTGATCAAGATAATTGAAACTGCATTCTAATAATTCCAATCAAGATAACTTAAACTCCAAGTAATCCAATAACTCTGTAATCTTGCAATTGTATTCCAATCAAAACACGCACTGTATATTCCATAAACAAGCAAATGTTTATTCCATAAACAAACGAATGTTTTAAAAAACGCAAATTATCTGGTTAACCTGGATCAAACAAACACTGCCTTTTCAGTAAATTTGAGAGAGCATGAAAACATGTGACAACCAATTGAATTTCTGAGAATACAATTCTTTTGAGAAACGCAAGAAAAACCCTAACTGCTGGTTTAATGGCAAAGGAGAAAATCTGTCTGATCGATTCCTGAGCCAATCTTGAATATTTGAGAAACCCTAGGGTTATGCTTTTCTTATGAAAAATGGGAGGGCAAATTTTTGGGTACAACAACTGCCCCTGTTCAATCTTCTTGAACCTGAAGAGTTAGATCGGCGAGTTTTGCCGTTCGTGACTCGAAGGTAAAAGATGATTGGACACTAGAGTGCCCATAAATTTTCACTCGACAAAAGTGTAATTGAGGGAATGGGCTTAAATATACCATTTGGAGAGGTGACAAAATCTTGTCGGAGATGGGCTTGTAGATGCCATCAAGAATGTTTATTGAGCTGAATGTTGTAAATCAAAAGAATGAGTATCAGAATGGTATCCGCGTCTGGAACATATCTGAACTGTAAGGGGGTAGTTTATGGAAAGGGAAGGTGTTATCACCCTTTCCATCCGTAGTTTTCTACGGGCTCTTATATGCTTAGCTCATTTTTGAAATACCTTTGTGCTTTATGTGTTTTGAAAAGGTTTTTGAAATTCCAATAGTAAGGCGATTTGCTTTATGATAACTCTTGTATCAGTCCTCAAGAGTGTTGATAAAGCATTTTTTTGAAAATGTTCTAAAATGTTTTTGAAATGTTTTGTGTAAGTGTAAAAATTTGTTTTTGAGCAAGCATCTATGAACTATCTATTTATACTCGAAAAGGTTTGTTCTTTTCCTCCTATCCTTTAGAAAGTGATATCCTACTATTAATGAGTAGGTATTCCTATTGTTAGATGTATGAGGGACGTTCGAAGGGACGTACAGTCATAAAGGAAACATATGGAGACGCTTTAGAAATTTTGTTTAATGAAATTGATCATTTACCGAAAGGCAACACTATAGGGTCATTGAGGGACTATGATCTTTTGATTTACGGGTCTTTGCTAAAACGTCCCAATTTTCGAGGGACATGACTGTTTTATTTTCTGAAAGGAAACCAAAGTTGGCGTACCCTAAAGATGTATATGTGCAAGTGATTCAATTCGGTTCATTTATCTTTGTTATTAGGCTTTCTAGCGCTTTGTTTCCAGTATTTTCATACAAGTCTAGTTACTAACAATTAATATTTTGCAGAAATTTAAAGTGCGGGAATCGCAAATACTACGCTATTACAAGGCTTTGGGGAGGGGGTATTTACATGTCTTAAAATGAGGGAAAATAAAGAAAGCGATAAAGTAACGCCCTAGTTTAAACTATTACATACTGTCAGCAAATACATTAGTATATAAAAAAAGTGCGAAAATAAACAACGCGTGTGAAATGGAAAGAGACGTCTAAAACCCTAAAAAATTCATAAGTAAAAGAAAATCTTTTGGTTTTGTTTATTTTAAGAAAATAATTAGACTACCTTAAATCTAAATTTAATTAAAAAAAATAACTATTAAATGAATTTAAACCTAATTCTAATATTTTTGTATTTTTATTAAGAAAATATTTGAAATAAATAACCTATTTCTAATTGATTTTAAGTTAATTAAAACAAGTCAAAATAATTAAGTTAATTAATTTACAAAAATTAAAATTAATTTTAGAAAAAATCCTAAGTCTAATTATTATTATTATTATTATTTTTGGCTTTATGATTTGATAAAAAAAGTTAAAAAAAAATAAAATATAAAACAAATAATAAAAAAAGCTACAAAAAGAAAAAAAAAGATAAAATTGGGCCTGACTCTGAAGAAAATGGGGCGTGTGATATTGTAAAACGCAGGCCTAAATTAAGTTGGCCCAAGGTTCTGTATGGATCCAGTGAGAGGATCCTCTGAATGCCCATGATGGCAGCGCATATTTGATGCACTTGGATCTGGCTGTGTTGACATTGGATGGCGTTGATCTGATGACATATGGTGCACGTGTATAGACTGGCTGTATTGGATCTGCAAAGAAGAAATGGAAAAATAATATGCAAGAGGCAGAGGTCAAATCCCTGACCTCTTACAAACGCAACGCCTTAACACTCACACACCCAACCGTTGGGACAACTTTACATCCATTAATATATATCAAATGATTATAATATAATGTAAAACGAGTCATAGTTCTGAGTTGTCAAAACGTACGTGTTTCAGTGGGGTCAAAATATTTGAATGGACCAATCATTTTGTTCTATCCGTCCATGCAGGTATCAACGCAGGTCAAGCCGCTGGGAGTGGTGGCTCCGGTCATCCCTTCCGGTTTCTTAAAATCTCTAACCTGCGAAAATCAAACACAACAAGAACGAAAATAACCCTACCCCCATAATTTGGGGTCTACAAATTTAATAGTGATATTTATTTGGTCTGAAAGTTCCTAGGTCATGAGTTGTGAAGCTTTCAATTTATGATGCCCTAATAATGACATCACACAATTCAGGCCTTAAAGTTCTCATGTTATACGTCCCACCTGCTTTAATGGACCTCCTGATCATAAATCAAACCATCCAAAACATAAGCAACACATAAATCTAAAATTTCAAATATTACAAACCTTGTTTGACTGGTGACACACATTCAGCAGTTTAAGGGTTCTATGAGCTTTGAAAATGGCAAGAATCGGCTCCTGGTATCTTCAGGAACGTGATGAAGTCTTTTGTTTGGATTGAGGAAGGCTGGAAACACGTTTTCTGGATTTGAGAACTTTGGATATTTTTTGCAATATTGGAGTGTTTTCTAGGTTGTGTGTATCCGTCCATAATGCTTGCACATGGCTTGTATAAATAGAGGAGAAGAGGGAGCAAGGTTACAAGGAAAGAATCCAAGGCATTAAGGTCATGTTTAAAGCCATTATTCAAAATTTAAAAACATTCTAAAAATGAAGATCCCATGCCATTTCCATCCTTGGATGTACCTGGACATCTTGGCACGGATTCTGGGGCCTAAAACTGATCCAAAATGTCAGCCCATATGTCCAAAACAAATATCCATTATCTTATGCATTTTATTTTATATTTATTTGAATAAAATAAAATAAAATAAAATAAAATAAAATGTGAATAAAATAGCTATAAATTGCAAGGCATGTTAAGATTGAGTTTAATGGTCCTTGAGTAATTCATGAGCATGCTTGAATCCCAAAGAATAGGTCCATGAACTTAAAAATGCATTTTTGCTCTAAGTTGACTTTTTGCATTTTAACAAAATTTCCCAACTTGGGCAACCCATAACTTGCTCAATATTTATCTCATGATGATGATCTTGGACTTTTTGTAAAGTCCAAGATGTCTACTTCAATCACTCTTTTGATCAATTTTACTTTTGAAGAATTTATCTTGATGTAAATGGTCTTGACAAAAAGTGTCTTTTGTTGACTTTCTGAAAATGACCTGTAATGTATGAGCTTGCATCTTTCAAATGGTGCATTTATTGGAATTGAGGGGAAAAGATAAGTGTTAGGGAATTAGATTCTCTTCAAAATGATCTTTGGTTGAGGAAAAATGGATTAAGTATGTGAAAGTTATGCCTGGTCAAAGTTCAATTGACTTTTCCTATAGAAACCCTAATTTAGCAATTCTTGACTTTTGATAGATTAGGAGAATTTCTTGAGGAATCATGATCAAACCTTGATCAAATAAAGGATATCACTTCAAAATGTTGATGTTGACCAACAATCTTGAAGTTTGACTGTATATTGGTCACAATTGACTTTTGACCTAATATAGTTGATTTTCAAACATTTGAGCAATTGACTGAGCAAACTTGTAGTGTAAGGCATGAAATTTGTCATGGAAAATCTTAAAGGTATATTAGACCATGGAAAAAACTTGATACCTTTGGAGCTCACACATCTTGGTGAAAAGTGAAAGTCTAGTTGAAAGGCCATTGCTTAGGAGGAGAATTTGTCTGATCAATTCTTGGTCAACCTTGAGCAATTGAGGACCTCAATGAGTATGCCTTGAATAAAAATGGGAGAGAAAATTTTGGGGTACAACAGCTACCCCTGTTCAATCTTCTTAAACTTGAGGATTTAGATTGGCTTGTCTTCCTGTCGTGATCTGAAGGTGGAAGATGATTGAACCATAAAGTGCCCAGAAATTTGCACTCGCATGAAGTAACACTGATGGTTGATGATGTCGGGAATAGGCTTACATATGCCATTTGGAGAAGATAACTGAGAGTCGTCAGAGACGGGCTTAAAGATGCCATCTAAAGTAGATGCTGATTTCATGAATGGTCCCTTTGTGGGGAATTCTTGCTCCTACTGTCTGAGGAGGACTCCGCTGGGGAATATGGGTTTCTGTTGTTCTCCTGATTGAGGGAAACTCTATGGGGAATAGAATATAGGAACTTTAGTTGTCCAAGACTCTACTGAGGAGTTATCTCTATACTGGTGAGATGAGAGTTTGCTACTTTCTAGTTGAAATCCAGGTTTCACAGTAACTTGCTAGGGAGAATGGAATTAACTGTTTACTTGAAAATGTATTAGAAAGAGCCTGTGTACGGCTGTTTCAGGATGATTCCGTGTCAGACTGCATCTGGAGGATGAGAAGGAACCCATGTAAGATTGCTTCGTCTGGTCATGTAGATAGTTTTCCTGTCTGGTTTCAGGTGTTAATCTATAAATCAGCTGTTCACAGATAGTTGTCCTATCTGGTTTCAGGTATTAATATGGAACTAGAGAATTGTCCTCCATTTGAGATAGTTGTCCTGTCTGGTTTCAGGTATTAATCTCTGACCTGAGAAAGAAAGATAGTTTTCTTGTCTGGTTTTGGGTGTTAATCTTCAATCTCCTCATGTAGATAGTTTTCTTGGCTTGTTAGAAGTATTAATATACAGTCGATCGTCCACAGATAGTTGTCCTGGCTTGTTACAGGTATCAATTTGGAACTTGTTTTTGTTGGTCATTGAGATAGTTGTCCTGTCTAGTTTCGGGTGTTAATCTTCAATCTCCTCATGTAGATAGTTTTTCTAGCTTATTACAGGTATTAATCTACAGTCGGTCGTCCACAAATAGTTGTCCTGGCTTGTTACAGGTATTAATCTGTATGATACGGTGGGAGAACTGACTTGATTGTTTTGCGTTTTATCACAAATGTTGCGGTTAGCAAGAGTCGCCACTGGCTTTTCTTTTATCCAAAAGGAAAGGTGAAAAAGCATAAGAAAGACCTTTGAGATTGTTTCTTGAGTTTGGGGGTAGATAATGAAAAGGGAAGGTATTAACACCCTTTTCATCCATGGTTTTCCATGGACTCTTAGTTACTTGCTAGATCACTTGCTTTTGTTTGAGATTGTGCTTTGTGTGGTTTTGAAAGTATTTTATGGAAGCGGCCATTGTCTAGGCAATCTTTGTAATGATTATCGTTCATAAGAATGTATATGTGATACAGTGGCCAGAACCGGGACTGTTTTTGGAATGCTGGTTTGCATTTTGCGTTTGTTTTCGCAAAATGTCACGGTAAGCAAGAGTTGCCACCAACTTTTATTTTATCCAACAAGGAAAGGAAAAAGCACAGAAAAATTCCTTTTTTCGAGATATTTCTGAGTACGGGGGGTAGATTATAGAAAGGGAAGGTATTAGCACCCTTTCTATCAGTAGTTATCTACGGGCTCTTAGGTACTTGCTCATTGTTTTCAAAAATTGTTTTCTTTGTGTTTGTGGATTTTGAAAAGTTTTGTTTTAACTTCGATTTAACTCTTGCTTCTGTCCTCAAGAGTGTAATGAAGTATTTTTGAAAACTTGTTCGTAAAAGTGTAAGTGTGAAAAAGTTTTGTTTTGATTGAGCAAGTACTTAAGAACTAATCTACCTACTCGAAAAAGGAATCGTTCTATGTTTGTTTCCTTTAGATAATGCTATCCCACTATTAGTGAGTAGGTAGCACCGTCGTTGGAGTTTGAGGGTCAATTCGAAAGAGGGACATACGGTCACTAAAGCAATGTTAGGACGTCTTAGTGATAACCCTAATGTCGTAGATCATTTATCCGAGGCAACGATATCCGAGGCAACCTTTCCGAGGCAAATTATGATCTTTTAGACAAGAGGATAACCTCTAAAACAACCTATACTCAATGACCGTTTTAACAAAGGTAACCAAGTGGGAGTGTACCCTAGGAGTGCGCATGTGTGAGTGATTCAGTTTCAGATTATTTATCTTTGTACATGTTTAGGGTGATCTAACTGTTTTAAGATTAAACATTCATTCTTGTCATGCAAGCCCTACTTATTCGCATATCTAGCAGTTAATAATTTGCAGAATTAAAATGCAGAATTTAAACTAGGCTATTACAAGGCTTTGGGTATTTACATAGCCAAAAACAAACCCTTTGAAATTAAAAGCGGTAAAAAATAAATGTCCTAATTTAATTATTACAAATCGGGAGCAGATACAATAATTGGGTAAAAATAAAGCGCGCGATTAAAAGTTATATCACGAGAAACTAGGGTTTTGACCCTTCTAACCTAATTAAAAGGAAAATGTTTTTTTTGTTGTTTTTAATATTTTTAAAGAAAAGAAATTAGGTTTTTTTAAATTAAATGCAAAATTAATTGATTATTAAATTAATTAATGAAAATAATTAAATGACATATTTTTGGAGTTTTTGTTATTTTAGGAAAGAAATAAAATGATTAAGTTAATAATAAAAACCTATTGATTCTAATTAATTTTAATTATTTGCAAAATAAATTAAAGTTATCTAAAACATTAATAACCTAATTAAATTAATTGATTTATTGATGAAAAAATAAAATTCTAAATTTATTTGGACATAAAAATATTTTTGGTGATTTTTGATAAAAAGAAAATAATTTTTGGTTAATAAAACAAATAGCAAATAAATAAAATAGAATAAAAAAAAAGATGAGAGATAGGCTTGAAATTAGGGTGTCAATAGCAAGAATCTGGGCCCATTAGTGATGAGATCCGTTTGACCTTTGCAATTCTGTGCGTTGCGTTTGACTGGGCTTATGGTGTGCTTTCAATGGTGGCCACCAGATCTGGCCATTAGGCCATCTGGTCCGTTAGATGATGAGGGAGTATGATGTACCCTAGAGTTATACACACACTGAATCACCTGAAATAAAATGAGAAAATAGCAAATGCTGGAGGCAGGGATCGAACCCCTGACCTCCAGCCTTCCAAAGCCTTAACGCTTAGCTGGCTTCCGCTGGGACACTTATTTCTATCTGTTCATAAAATATGCAATAATAATAATATATAAAACAAGCGCAATAATGAGATTTTAGCGCACCAATTCAAACAAGCCAATGGAAGCTGGCCACGTCTTCGTCCCTATCATGGCACCGTTGCTAAAAGTCCATTAGCCTATACCTACGGAAAAATGTCCGTTGCTACAGACTGCGTGCTCTCAAAATCCTCCACAGGCCATGGAAATAACATCTAACACCATGGTTAGATTCATCTCGTCCTCCTGATCACAACCATACCCATTACCGATGCCAATTGTTCATGAAATCGAAAGCCCTAAAACCAATCTCGAAAACCTAACAATGGTGATTAACGCTACATGCCATATAAATGAAATTGAATAATGCCAAAAGTTTGCAAATGCTCTATAGATTAAGAATATGCAATTAATTCAGGTTAACAATGCTCAAATTCCAAGATGCGAATTCAAGAATAGGGAGAGGTTATGAACGACTTACAGTGCGTTTAAGGACCGGAACAGACTTGTTCTTGATAGCTTTAGATTGCTGAAAGTGCTAGGAATCGATTGGAATGGGTCACGAGCCTTGAGAATTCCTCTAAATGGGATTTCAATCTCACACTTTTTTCTTGTTTTTTCAGTTTTTGTTCTCCTTCTAACGCCTGCTTCTAACCTCTTTTTAGGTCTGGCCGCACTCCTTATGTAACAAAGAATGAATCAGAGTCCATAATTGATCTAAATCTCCCTCCTTTAATCCTTTTTGATTTGATTTGATTTTCTTTTTAAAAACCTTTCCAAACATGGATTTTTCAATCTTTTTGTCCACTCTGTGCCGCTGTGTATATCAGTCATGATCAACTCTGCTTCAGCTTTGTCTACGCATCGGAGTAACACACAATCATGGCTTCGTTTGTAAAGGATGCCGTTGCTCAGGAAAAACTTGGCAGCAAATTTCCTTAAGAACTTCTTGTCATTTACGGAAGCTCCTTCGGGATAATCTCTGGTCTCGAGATACCTCTTGGTTTCATGGAACCAAGGTTGTTCTACTACTTCTTCGGTATCAATCTCATGACAATGCGCAGGTTCATCCATTCGCTCGATGGTGATTTGGGGAGCCTCGTTATCCCAGTTGAGTTTAAACATGGAGGACATTGTGGCTAGAGCATCTGCTAGCTGATTCTCTTCTCGTGGGAAATGCTCGAAGGTAATTTGCTCGAAATGAGGCAACAATGTCAGGACATGTTCTTTGTATGGGATAATATTAGGATGCTTGGTATCCCATTCTCCTTTGATTTGACTGATAACCAAAGCCGAGTCCCCAAATACGATCAAAGATTTGATCCCCAAGTCTATAGCAGCCTTGAGACCAAAGATGCAAGCTTCATACTCAGCCATGTTGTTTGTGCAGCTGAAGCAAAGTCGGGCCGTGAAAGGTGTGTGACAACCTTCCGGAGAAATGAGTACCGCGCCGGTACCATTTCCGAGTGCATTTGAAGCACCATCAAAGTACAGGGTCCATCGGGATCCCTTTTCGGGTCCGTCATACGATCCGTTAGTTTCAATGCTGTCCAAATTCATGATGTCCTCGTCTGGGAAGTCAAATCTCATGGGTTGATAATCTTCGATAGCTTGATGAGCCAGATGATCAGCTAGTACACTCCCTTTTATAGCTTTTTGGGTGGTGTACTGGATGTCATACTCGGTTAGGATCATTTGCCATCTAGCTATCCTTCCAGATAAAGCGGGCTTTTCGAAGATATACTTGATAGGATCCATTTTGGAAATCAACAAGGTAGTATGAGTCAACATATACTGTCTTAGTCAGCGAGCAGCCCATACCAAAGCGCAGCAAGTTTTCTCGAGCAGTGAGTAGCGAGTCTCACAGTCGGTAAACTTTTTGCTAAGGTAATAAATAGCATGCTCTTTTCGACCAGACTCGTCATGCTGGCCCAAAACACACCCCATTGAGTTATCCAAGACGGTCAGATACATGATCAATGGTCTTCCTTCGACGGGTGGCATCAGAATAGGAGGTTCTAGCAAATACTCCTTGATCTTATCAAAAGCAGCTTGGCAATCATCGTTCCATTCAACTACCTGATCTTTCTTCAAGAGTTTGAAAATTGGCTCACAGGTAGAAGTCAGATGCGAGATGAATCTGGCAATATAATTCAAGCGCCCCAAGAACCCTCTAACCTCCTTTTCTGTACGGGGAGCAGGCATCTCTTGTATTGCTTTCACTTTTGCTGGATCGACTTCAATGCCTTTGTTGCTTACAATGAATCCTAGAAGTTTACCAGACCTAACTCCAAAAGTGCACTTACTCGGATTCAGCCTGAGTTTGTATTCTTTTAATCTAGCAAACAGCTTTTCTAGATGTTCAAGGTGCTCCTCCTCTGTTTGTGACCGAGCTATCATATCGTCTACGTAAACTTCAATCTCATGATGTATCATATCATGAAACAAAGCTACCATGGCGCGTTGATAAGTTTCCCCAGCGTTCTTCAGTCCGAACGGCATCACCTTGTAGCAGAAAGTGCCCCATTGTGTGACAAAAGTTGTTTTCTCCATATCCTCGGGGGCCATTTTCATTTGATTGTAGCCCGAGAATCCATCCATGAAGGAAAACACTTTGTGCTGAGCTGTATTGTCGATCAAAATGTCAATGTGTGGAAGTGGAAAATCATCTTTGGGGCTGGCCCTATTCAAATCCCGGTAGTCCATACACATCCTGACTTTGCCATCTTTCTTAGGTACTGGCACGATGTTAGCGACCCATTGAGGATAGGACGTAACAGCCAGAAAGCCAGCGTCGAACTGCTTCATTACTTCTGCTTTGATCTTTTCAGACATGTCAGGCCTCATTCGGCGAACTTTTTGCTTGATCGGTGGACAGTCCTCTCTTGTGGGGAGATGGTGAACCACGATGTCTGTGTCTAAACCCGGCATGTCTTCATAATACCAAGCGAAGATTTCAACATACTCATTCAACAACTGTATCAGGCGTTCCTTGACACTCGGTTCCAGATTGGCACCCACTTGCACCTCCTTCCGGTCTTCCTCGGTCCCTAAGTTGACAGTTTCCAATGACTCTTCGTGCGGCAAGATGACCCTTTCCTCTTGTTGTAGAAGTCTGGCTAGTTCCCCTGGTACTTCACAACCTTCGTCATCTTCATACTCGACTTGATTGACCAGATCTTCAGAGTTATTGAAAGATATAGCAGAATAGTCACCCATGGAATCCGGAGTGGATGGGTACCTGCATTGGTGAGTGTGGGTGTGTGTAAAGGATAGCCATCCTTAAACAAAAAATGCAAAAGGAAAGAAAATGAACACAAGCAGTTTATCAAATGAAAAACGTCCAATGAATCATTAAACATGGCATATGGATATGAAAAATAATCAAAACCCTTACAAATGGACCTACATGCCCCGGGCAAGGCATGAGGTGAAAAGATAGTGTACGGATTGTTTGAAAATAAATATTACAGACCAAATAGGAAATGTTTAACAGATAAATTACTGATGAATAAAAGTGATGGGGACAAAGTCTTTTGCCTCCCAGTTGCTCAATCCTCCTTTGACAGTTGGGTAAATCCATTCTTCGATGTTGCTCTCTTTGTCCTCGTCCTCCAAAGCATTGATTCCGTAGGGAGAAATTTTGACTGGCGCCTTTTCAATCTTCGAACGGCGCATAGCTTTCTGGCCTGCGGCTGTGAACCCTAATCCAAATTTGTCGGTCTTATGCGGAATGTCAGGTAACTGCCCCCATGCTGAATTCTTCCCTTCCTTTATTGCGGCCCTTGCGTCCTCCAGAGATGCCATCCTGGCCATCTGCCTCGGTGTCTCAGCTGCCAACTTTGCTACTGTTATTTCAGGAAGGACTTCTTCGAAATGCTGAAAAGGCGTCTCAATGAACTCCCTCTCTACTTCCACATACCGGAAGGAGTTCAAGTGGCTAATCATGTACTCCTCTTCGCCATGGACAGTAATGATCTTTCCCTTGACAGGATACTTCAACATCTGATGTAAGGAGGAGGTGACTGCCCCAGCATGGTGTATCCAAGGCCTACCCAACAAGCAAGAGTATAACGGACGGATGTCCATCACATAGAAAGTAGATTTAAACACCTCAGTGCCTATCTTGACGGGAATTTCAACCTCCCCATGGACCATTCTCTTCGAACCATCGAAAGCTCTGACAACAATATCACTCGGCTTCAACTCCAACCCTTCACAATCTAGTCGGTCCAAGGCCTTCTTAGGCAATACATTCAGCGACGAACCGGTGTCAACCAAGACATGTGCGAGGGTAGTTCCTCGGCACTCGACTGAAATGTGAAAAGCATCATTGTGGTTTCTACCTTTAGGAGTTAGGTCGGCATCAGAGAAACCTAATCCATTGTCCGCAGTCAGGCTAGCCACGCAATTTTGAAATTGATCTGCAGAGGTTTCCTGGGGCACATGGGCTGCCTTCAGGAATTTTATCAGAGCTTTAGCGTGCGCTTCTGAGCAAAGTAGTAGTGCCAGCATGGAGATCTTTGAGGGGGTTTGCCCCAGCTGTTCTACCACATCGTAATCACTCCTTTTGATTATCCTCAAGATCTCATCCATTTCCTTCTTGGAGGTCTCCGGGATGACCAAGGGTTGAGCCCTCGTCCTGACGAGCTCATCTTGGATTCCCTTACCTTTGTCAGCAATGGTAGGAGGGACAGTACTAGGAACAACAAAATCTTCAATCACAGGGGTTCTAGCAGAGAGTTTTATTGGTGCAGGGATGACCTTGTCAGCTGATGAGGGTCCAAAGATTGCTCTTGGAGGGGCAATCTCTGGAGAAAATATTCTCCCACTCCGGGTGATTTTGCTCGTGCCTGCAATGTTACCAATGTTGGCTTCTTCATCATCTGAACTCTCTTCAGTTATTTCGATTTGTTTAATACCATGGTAGTAGACGTCACCGCCATAGTTCCATGGTATTGACTTCTCAGAAACATAGGGGACAGGCCCTGGCATTGTTATCTTCAAGGGAACAGATTTCGTAGCTGGTGTAATCTTAACAGGCTTTTTGACGGCCTTGGAAAGATTGGCATGAATGGTTATGATTGAGACATCTTCAATATGGGTTGGAGTAGCAGAAACTTTTTCAAACAAAATTTGTCGACTGTCCATAAGGCCTTGTATGCCTTTCTTCAGTAACTGACAATCAAACGGCAGAGAGTAACAACAATAGCAGTCTTCTTTACATCCCGGGAAGATCCCGGCCCGTAACAGATTCAACTTAATGGTTAACAAAGGAGTTATCAGATCATTAACATCAGCAACATACAAATCTTCTTCAATGGCATTGACATTTAGGCCGTGCTTCTGCATGGGAGCATATATCACATTAGGCTTCTCTGGAGCGCCAAACTCCACCTCCTTCACCTCTATTAGGTCTTGGATTTTATGCTTGAGTGCCCAACAATCATTGGTGTCGTGCCCGACACTGTCAGAATGGTAGGCGCATTTGGCATTAGGATGATAATGTGGAGAAGACGTATTCACATTCTTTGGTGCCTCCTTGATGGTGGCGAGATTCAACTTCAACAGATGGGGAAGCACTTGCGCTGGAGTCATATTAATGCGGGTGAACTGCCGTTGTGGCCGTTCTACCCGTTGCTGATTTGGTCTGGACTGGTTATAGCGAGGTTGCTCACTTGAAGGATTTTGAATCATTACGGCCCCCACAGTTGGCCGACGCTCCGTCTTCCCTGCTCTTCTCTGAGAATATACCACAACTGTTTCCTTCTTAAAAGGCTTCTTCTCAACACTTGCAGCAACACCCTTCTGAATCTTTCCTGACTTGATGCCAGCTTCTATTCTTTCGCCTGTTAAGATCAAATCGGTAAACCCCGCGGAAGAGTTACCAATTAGATGATTGAAAAATGGCCCAGATAGGGTCCCTAGAAACATATCAACAAGCTCACGATCGGTTAAAGGAGGCTGCACCCTGCCAGCCAAATCTCTCCATTTTTGTGCGTATTCTTTGAATCCTTCGCCTGTTCCTAGTGGCATACCCTGAAGTTGGGTACGAGTAGGAGCAGGGTCAGAGTTGTACTGATATTGTTTGTAAAAAGCGGTGGCCAAGTCTTCCCAATTTCGGACGCTGGTTCCCTCTAGCTGATAAAACCACTCCAATTGAGCTCCAGAAAGGCTGTCTTGAAAGAAATGAATCCACAGGTTTTTATCTACCGTATAGGGTTGAATCTTTCTCACGTAGGACCTGAGATGCATTTTTGGACAGGACAGCCCATCATACCTCACAAACACTGGCACTTTGAATTTTGGGGGAATCACAATCCCGGCAACCAGACCCAAGTCTTCAAAATCCAAACTCGATACTCTTTGTAGTTCCATGGCGGCCAACCTGTCTTCTAGCCCTTTGTACTTATCATCAGCTGGAGGGTATTGTTGATCAGAATAGTCTTCATCCTCTTCGACCTCCTCTTCTTCCGCATCGGATTCGGAAGGTACCGCAGCCCCACCTCCTTTGCTGGTTCCTTCATCAGAAATATGAGGAAATTCAAGCACTCTCCGAGCTTCCCCGTCAAATCTTCTCCCCAGAGTAGCCACCCCGAGTCTCTTTTTCTTCTTCTTCACTGGGTCTTTATTCCCCAGCAAGGTCTTGAGATCCTCCTGACCTTTAGCCAAGGTGGTCAAGAGTTGCTGAAACTGTGCATTCTGAGCTTGTAGGTCTTTGACTGTTTGCTCGAGATCCATCCTACTGAAATAAACAACAGATAGATAAGGAAACCTGGAGTGAGACCTGCTTATGCACATGATGAATGGCATGCTTATGTATGCAATGCATTCAAGGATTTAGAACATTCAAAATTGTTGCAGACAAAGAAGAACACACGTCATATTAATAAGAAGAAATTTGTTAGTACATAAATGCCCAATGGGCCAAATATTACAAAATAACTTCTCAAGGCAAAAAGACATTGCGCATCCTCTTTGGCGCGACGTAGGTGTTGAGGGCCTCTTGCTCATGGAGTTGGCGGGTAAGCTCTAAAACCTTCTTCTCACTGGCGTAGAAGCTAGCTTCAAAAGTATTTCGTTCCTCCTTGAGCTGAATCCAACTTTTCTGCATTTTCTCCCACGATGTAGGCATGTCTGGATGTAGGATGGTGTAGGGAACCTCTCCTTCCTTGACGAGCTCTTTAATCACAGGGAGAACATGAGGATAAGGCATCATTAGACTTTGGGCTCGGGCTCGTACCCATTTGAGATAAGGCTCAAGAGGGATGGAGTTCTTGTGTCCCAGAGTCTTGCTATCAACCTTGTTGGGCCTTCCCCAAGCTCTGATGAATCTTTGGCGAAGTCCTTGCGCATCGTTGTCGAAGTCCAAAACTAGGTCAGGAATCAACATGTCATGAGGGCCATCCCTCCTTGCATATCCAAATTGCCTCAAAGCTAGGCAAGGGTTGTAGGTGATACCTCCTTTGATTCCAAGTAAAGGAACATTAGGAAACTCTCCATAACGATCGACGATGATGATGTTTTCTCTGGACCGAGAACACCAATGTACATCAGAGTGAGTAAGAGTCATCAACCGTTGGGACCACCTTGAGCCTTGGTCATTCTTCAAGACAGATTGTGGAAGGTGCGAAATAAACCACCTTGCAAGGAGAGGAGTACAGCACATGAGAACACCCCTCTTTCTCATTGTTCGTGTGTAAAATGAGTGAAGAATGTCCCCAAGCAATGTTGGTATTGGATTTCTGGACAAGAAGATTTTGACGGCGTTGACATCTACTAATTGGTCAGGATTTGGGAACAAAACCAACCCATAGATAAGGAGTGCCACAATTTCTTCAAAGTCTTGTAGGTCCAATGAGTTCCAACATTCTTGTGCCTTCTCAACCAAGAATTTTGCTAAGAATCCTTTGACGCCACTTCTGGTTTCCCAATGCCCCTTGATGTCGGATGGTTGTAGATGTAATGCTCGAGCAACATCTTCCGGCTTTGGTTCCTTTTCCGTACCGTTGAAAGGTAGTTGATTAAGGATAGGAATTCTCAGGAGTTGAGAAAACTCCTCCAAAGTGGGCACCAACTGGTAATCAGGGAAAGTGAAACAGTGGTGAAGAGGGTCAAAGAACTGGAATAGCACTTTCATCATGTCTTCTTCAATGTTGGTGTTGACTAGGCTGAGCAGTGTACCATGTCTTTCACTGAAGGATGAGCTTTCCGGAATTCTTGAGGTGAGCTCCTTGAGTTTAGGAGAGATTCTCACAAGGTTGACTTGAATGGTGTTTCTGCGAGGAATTTCCATGACCTACAAAACAGGAACAAAGATGAAGATCCAAACCCTTGAAACGGTTAGTGAATGCATATGATGTTTTATGATGTTTATGATGTATGCACAAAACATATGTACAAGCAAATCACACCAAACCCTAGTTTCAGGCTTGCATGGGGTTTCATAGGTAAGTACCCTCTTGAGTGTAGTTGGCTTAAAAAACCTGTCCTATAAATAGTAACCGGGTTCTAAGGAGCTCAATATCACGGGATTGTTTTCATTGTTCATTGTTTTGGTTTAGCCACTTAACTAGCGACCAAAATATTCCAAGAAAACAACCCTCAATGAGTGTAGTATCGAGTATCTACCAACTTCGGACTGCACCAAAGCCGGTCATCTCACTACCCCTAATAAAAGGCCAAGATGGTCAAGTAAGGTTCTAGGTCATTAGTGCTTAGTGACATCACTCAGCGGCCCCGTACTCTCCTTGATTGAACTCAAGGGTTACCGGTACTCACAAATATGTCGCACTAATATAGCTATTGCTTCGACCGTGTCGGTATACCCCGCACAGTTTCCACAACGTATTGCTATCTATTAATGTTTCCCAAAATCCGGGTGTAGGATTGCAAACCCAAACAATAGAGCCAAGATATAAAGCAAACAATTCAAACAATTAGTCATGCAAAAGGGTGATCTAAGCCCTAAGGTTACTCCACTTTTAAAATTCTCCCCAGCAGAGTCACCAGTTCTGTGATACGGTGGGAGAACTGACTATGGTTTTGCGTTTGTTTTCGCAAATGTTTCGGTTGAGCAAGAGTCGCCACCGACTTTTTATTTTATCCTAAGGAAAGGTTTAAAAAGCACAGCAAAAACCTTTGAGATTTTTCTTGGGTTCGGGGAGTAGATTATAGAAAGGGAAGGTATTAGCACCCTTTCTATCCATGGTTATCCATGGGCTCTTAGGTACTTGCTTAGATCAACTTGCCTTGGTTTTCAATTGTTTGAAATGGTGCTTTGTGTGTGGCTTTGAAAATGTTTTGAAAAAGATGCCTTGTCTAGGCTACCCTTGTAACAATTCTTTACTCGAATGTTTTACAAAAGGTGTTTGTCTTTTTGAAAAGATGTTTCAAGGTTTTTTTGAAAGTTTGTTTTGAAAGTGTTTGTGAAGTGTGGTTTGAAAAATAGGCAAGTGTTTTTGTTTTGCAAGTTGACAAGTACTTAAGAGCTATCTACCTTAAAGTTCTCAAAGATTTTTGCTATGTTTTAACCCTTTTAACAATTTTGTTCCACCATTGTATTTGGTGGACAATCTTGTGTTAGGATGTGAAAGGGACGGGCGCGGGTCATCGTTTAGACCATAATTGCAATAGTGCTAAGTATCTTTGGGCAATTTCTCTTTGAAAGGGACTTGATCATTTTAGGCAACTTTCGAAAGCGTCATCGAGGGACTATGATCATTTGATTGTTTGTTTTTTACCCAAAGATACCTAACATGCAATATGGCCCATTTATTTGAAGGCAACAAGTGGAATACCCTAGGGGTGCAAGTGTGATATGTGTTGTCCATTTTCATGCTTGATTGTCTTGAAATTAGGTCAAACTATTTTGTTCTTTTTTATTTGCATACAAACCCTAATTCTAGCATGGTATATTTAGAAAGCATTAAAGTGCGAAAAGTAAAATTCCTACACTATTACAACACAATATGGGAAGGGGGGTACAAATGTTCAAATGGGGGGATATTTAGACAAGGAATTTAAACCTAGCTATTACATCAATTTTGGAATATTTACAAAATAATTAATTGCATAAATTAAATGGAAAATAAAATAAAGATGCAAAATGCAAAAGGGATTTTTATATGTATGGAAAAAGGATATTTTCTATATCAAATAAACAAAAATGAATAAAAAATAAAAAGTAATATTTTTGGAGTTTTTGTGTTTTAAGGGTAAAACCCTAATTTCATTAAGTAAATATATATATTATTTAATATGTATAATATTTAATAATTATATACAAAAAATAAAATAAAATGGAGTATATTCATAAAAAAGTATTTTTCATGTCAAATATTAATAAAATAAAAATGTATCTATTTTTATATTATTTACCTAAATATACTAATATATATAAATATCTTTATTATTTACCAAATAAATATTATATATATGAAATAATAATATTTAATATTTATAAAAAAAGTATATTTTGTATAAAATATTTTCAAAAAGAAAAAAATGAAATAAAAAGTCAGAAATAAAATATATTTACATATTTTTTAGTTTTTCTAAATAATAGTATATATATATATATATATATATATATATATATATATATATATATATATATATATATATATATATATTATGTACAAATGTCCATATAAACAAATAAATGCCTAAAAATATAAAAAATGGTGTAAAAATAATTTTTCATGTTTTTAATATTATGGGAAAAAATAAATAAGCCAAAATGAAAAAAAGAAAAGTCAAAAATCATGAAAATAAACATAATGGGCTCAGGGGGTATGAAAATGAAAATAGGGTGTGAAAAGAAAAGACAAAGCAGGCCCAGCCCATGTGGCTTCTTCTTCAACCTTCAGACAAAAAATGTTCCAAAACGCGCGCCTGTTTTCCCAGTTCAAACATCTGGATTCTTTGATCTTTTGCACAAACTCACAACATCAGAAATGTTAAGCATTGAATCACGATTCTAAATATATAAAGAACTCATCCTAACTCTCAGAAATGAGAGAGAATTTTGACATTCCCAAATCTTGACCTAACTTTTCTTCCATATTCAAACCTTAAATTCTCACAGCTCAAGCAAAATAAATGAAAAGTAAAAGCATGTACAGATTCAGGGGCATGAGTAGAACACTTCTTATTCACAAACTTAGAGCTAATGATGCCTAGACTAAGAGTTAGAAGTTCAACAGGATACCTGTTCAGTTGAAGTTCTATCTGGCAATGGGAGAACTTTCAGAGCAAGATGATGATCTGTATAGCTTGCCTGAAGTGTGGTGATGCTATTCCAATGCTTACTTTGCTTTGAAACACCTTGAATCGAGCTATGGACCTCCAACTGCAAAATAAGAAAGTGAAAATGGTGGAACTGGTTAGAGGAATTACAGGTCGTGTTTTGTGCTTTGGTTAGCTTCCAGTGATGCTAGGGAATGTGTTTGATGAGCTTTGGGCAAGAAATCATGAAAGGAATGAGAGATGGGATTCAATCTGCAGACCCTGCCCTGTTTTTGCAGTTTGAGAGTGATTCTGGGAATGGGAGTGTTTGGGACCTTGTTTGCTCGTGTTCTAGCTTGTGCTTGATGATTAGAAGGTGTACAAAATATTTGCTTAGGCTTTTTTCTGCTGAGATCAAAGTTGGTGATGTTATGATGTGTTTCTTCACACTTAAGCAAGCAAAGGCCACTTGAGTTTCTAGACAGGTAGAGGCCCCCTAAACAAGCTGCAAAACCTCTCCTTGATCAGTGTGTTTTGTTCATAATCTTGTGCCAATTAGATTTGATCTGTACCTCTTGGATTTGCATTATGGCATAAAGCTTGCTTTTGCAAAAATGGCTATTTCACTTTTTCCATTTATGGCCTAATCCAACATGTAATGCTTAAACTCATGAAACAAGGCCTTAGCACAATGAACATGCATTAAATTATTGAGTGTTGGATGGTTTAAGGGTCTGTACTCAAGTGGCATGCTGGTTTGAGAAATTTGCACAAGTTGTGATCATGGAAATTGGCCAATTCAAAAGTGAGTTTTTGCCATATTGCAAAATTCGAATCTCTCAAGTTATGAGGTTGTTTGATGAGTTCTTGGACATCTTGGAAAGCTTGGAATGTGTACTACAATCCATCTTTGAAGTGAAAATTGAAATTCCAAGTGGAAGTGTATGGAAAATGGTCTTGAAGTTAGGTAGAAAACCTTGCCAAAATAGGTCAAATTTTCACTAAGTTAAGAATGGTTTAGTACCCTTATTCCAAAAATTGTAACTTGAGATACAAGCCTCTTTTGGGAAAATTTTGTGAATCAAAGTTGTAGATTATACAACAAGCTACAACTTTCATGTTTTGACTTTTGCTTGAATCCAAATGAATCTTGGTGAGAAGGTGGGGCAAAGTTGGGAAAAAATTAGGGTTTTTCATAACTTAGAAAAATTCTAAGTTATGAAAAATTCTCATTTCAAACCCTAATTTGCAATTTTTGATTTCTTGATGAACAAGTTTCATGATTTGGCATGTTTTGATGAAAAATGAATCTTGACTCTTGATTTTGACCAAAAAGTCAAAGTTTGACTTTTCAGTATATAGTCAAAATTGATTAATTGACTAGGAAATTCAATTGTCAATCTTGTGCATTTGGGATCTTTTGAATTTGTTGAGCATGTCAAGACATTTCCAAGGGGTCCTTTAGTCCATATGTGAGCTTGGTTTGCCATTGGCTAGGTCAAACAGTCAAAATTTGCCTTTGTGCAGTCAAAACCCTAAAAATGACCATTTTGCCCTTTTGATGATCTGATCAAATTTCTTGTGGAATTGTGATCCAAACTTGATCAAATGGTCCATGTGATTGTGTAATGTTGGTGTGGGTCAATTTTCATGAGGTTTGACTGTCAATTGGCCACAGTTGACTTTTTCCCCAATACAGCTGATTTCTAGGTCAACTGTCCAATTGACTGGGCAAAACTTGGAATCAAGACTTGAAACTTGATATGGATAAACTTGGGAGTCCAATATGAAGCAAGAAAGTCATCTTAGGCATTTTAGGTCAAAACATCTTTGTGCAAACACAAACCCTAATTTGGGTCAACAGTGCAAGGAGAAATCTTGAGCAGATGAAACCCTAACTGGATCTTGATCTCCAAGGGCTTGGTGATGAGAAATGTTGAGAAAATGGGAGGGCAAATTTTGGGGTACAATAGTTGCCCCTGTTCAATCTTCTTGAATCCGAAGAGTTAGATTGGCAAGTTTGCCTTTCGTGACTCGAGGGTAAAAGGAGATTGGACACTAGAGTGCCCTTAAATTTGCACTCGTCAAAGCAAGGGATGCGGGAATGGGCTTAGAGATGACATTTGGAGATGGGCTTAACGATGCCATCGGGAGGAATGACAGAAACTTGTCGGGGATGGGCTTAAAGATGCCATCTGGAATGAGTATCAGGAAGGTGTCCCTGCTTTGGACCATCTTTGAACTGGGGGTCTGAATAAGCAAATAGATTGACATCCGTTGTTGGGAGGAATCCGTAAACTGTTTTCAGAAGTCGGGAGAAGAATCTGAATAAGCGATAGGTTAACATCCGTTACTTGGAGAACCCGTGAACTGTTTTCAGAAGTCTTGGAGTTGAATAAGCAATAGAGCAGCATCCGTTGTTGGGAAGCGTCCGTAAACTGTTTTCAAAGGTTGCATATGAATAAGTGATAGATTGACATCCGTTGTTGGGAAGAATCCATAAACTGTTTTCAGAAGTCTTGAGAAGAAACTGAACAAGTGATAGGTTAACATCCGTTACTTGGAGAACCCGTGAACTGTTTTCAGAAGTCTTGAATTTGGAGGAAGAACCGGTGTAGGGTTCCCTGATGATGAGCTCGTGTAAAACTGCATCTGGATAAATCTGGAATAAGCATTAGAATGTTGCCATGTCTGGGTCACATCTGAACTATTCCTGGAAAGAATCTTGGAAGATAATGATATTAGTCTTTCGACTGATCTTACCTGAAAGGTAAAGAGTTAGTTATATGCAATGTCATGATGCATGATACAATGTATGTTATGTGATATGAATGCAAATGAATGCGTATGTAAGCTGGAGAGCTGTCTTGCAAAGGATAGATGAATCCGAGATGGCTGAAGATAACAGTATCTTGACTGCTGCCGGGAAGGATAATTCCTGGTCGTTGCTGGAGAATAAAGAGCTTGGGTTGCATACCAATCTTCTGGGGAATTCCTGATGACTTCCACTGGGGAGTTCCAAACTAATAGACTCATGCTGGAGATGTAAGACCGAGAATCTTCAGTTTGGTGGGAAGTATCTCTGGTGACTTCACTGGGGAACTCAAGATTTCTCCTTCCAAAATTCTGTGGAGAGAAGGTTCACTAGTCTGGCTCCGCTGGGGATTGACAATTTGAAGCTTTAGCTCGGCTGGGGATACTGAAACTTAAACTCTGAGGGGAATTGAATTCCGGAGGATTCTCTGGCTGGGGATTGTATTGATAAGTTATGCTGGGGAACTCTGATGAACTCCGCTGGAAGTAGGAAGAATTTTGGCGAGTGCGATCTTCCGTGGAAATAAGTTGAGGATAACCCAGTTATAAGCCTTTGTGAGGAATACCTTTGAATAAGGCTCGGGAGAGACGTTCGTACTCTGCAGGGGATAAGCTTCCAAAATCTACTGGGGATAAGCTTCAGGGTTTGCTGGGGATATGGATTCCAAATCTCCTGGGGGTTTCCTTTGAAGGGTATCAAGATATCCAACTGTATCTTTGACTTATCAGTAATCCTCTTTCTTGTAAGGAAATGATTATGTTCAAATGTATATGCCTATTTAACAAAACTTTGGACGTTTCTCAAAATAAAACAAATAGTGCAAGAGGAAAAGTGAAAGGAAATGACACAAATTTCTGGGAAAAGTATTTGTATTAACTTTCTCTGAGTATATTTGTACAAAGGAGACAATCATCCTAGTAAGAGGATTTTGTCATAAATATTTGAAAGATTTATACAAAATAAAGATGGCTATGTGAAATAATTCCATGGGATTTCATTCCGCTATATCCTTCACAACTCTGAATATCTGTCCATTCAATGCTTCGTTTGCCGATGACTGGATTGATCAGAAGCCTGGAACTGGTTGATGAAGAGATTGTCTTTGAAGTGATCCGACGAGACATAGTCATACGCTTTAATTCCCTAACTTTTGCCTGAATCGCCCTTTCGGGTTTTCGATCCACCGGGAAACCCCTTTTTTCCCAAGCCGCCCTTTCGGGTTTTCGACTTGCCGGGTGTACAGATTTTTTTAATTTTTTATCCCTAACTTTTGCCTGAATCGCCCTTTCGGGTTTTCGGTTCACCGGGATGCCCATTTTTGCCCAAGCCGCCCTTTCGGGTTTTCGACTTGTCGGGTTATTTTATGCGTAATATCTTTTGACTATGTCTGCATTCGCAGGGTGCGGCAAATCATCACCGTCCATGGTGGTTAGAATCATTGCACCACCGGAAAATATGCTCTTGATCACAAATGGTCCTTCGTATGTAGGAGTCCATTTGCCCCTGGGATCACTTTGCAGCAAGATAATCTGCTTGATTACGAGATCTCCGACTTGATACACTTGACGTCTGACTTTCTTATTGAAGGCCTTGATCATCCGTTTTTGATACGTCTGACCATGGCAGATAGCAGCGAGTCGCTTCTCGTCGATCAGGTTGAGTTGATCAAGTCGGGTCTGCATCCAATCATCTTCATTCAAACCTTTATCCTTCATAATCCTTAGATAAGGAATCTGAACTTCCATAGGCAGGACAACTTCCATGCCATATACCAAAGAAAATGGGGTTGCCCCGGTTGAAGTACGCGCCGTCGTACGGTATCCATGCAGAGCAAACGGTAACATCTCATGCCAGTCTTTGTAAGTGACTGTCATTTTCTGAATAATCTTCTTAATGTTTTTGTTCGCAGCTTCAACATCACCGTTCATCTTCAGCCGATAGGGAGATGAATTGTGATGATAAATCTTGAACTGTTTGTACAATGCGGTGATCATCGTGTTATTCATATTTGTACCGTTGTCTGTGATGATCCTGTCTGGAACACCATACCGACATATGAGATTTTGCTTAATGAAGCGGGCAACCACTTTTTTAGTAACAGAGGCGAAGGAAGCTGCTTCGACCCACTTGGTGAAGTAGTCAATGGCAACTAGGATGAAGCGATGTCCGTTGGAAGCCGTGGGCTTGATCTCTCCAATCATGTCAATGCCCCACATTGCAAATGGCCAAGGAGCAGTCAGAACATTGAGAGGAACCAGAGGGATATGAACTTTATCAGCGTAGACTTGGCATTTGTGGCAAGTACGGGAATGTTGATGGCAGTCAGCTTCCATGGTAGACCAGTAATAGCCTGCCCTTAGGATCTTCTTAGCCATTGTATGCCCGCTCAAGTGAGTGCCAAATGTGCCGCTGTGTATATCAGTCATGATCAACTATGCTTCAGCTTTGTCTATGCATCAGAGTAACACACAATCATGGCTTCGTTTGTAAATGATGCCGTTGCTCAGGAAAAACTTGGCAACAAATTTCCTTAAGAACTTCTTGTCATTTACGGAAGCTCCTTCGGGATAATCTCTGGTCTCGAGATACCTCTTAATTTCATGGAACCAAGGTTGTTCTATTACTTCTTCGGTATCAATCTCATGACAATGCGCAGGTTCATCCATTCGCTCGATGGTGATTTGGGGAGCCTCGTTATCCCAGTTGAGTTTAAACATGGAGGACATTGTGGCTAGAGCATCTGCTAGCTGATTCTCTTCTCGTGGGAAATGCTCGAAGGTAATTTGCTCGAAATGAGGCAACAATGTCAGGACATGTTCTTTGTATGGGATAAGATTAGGATGCTTGGTATCCCATTCTCCTTTGATTTGACTGATAACCAAAGCCGAGTCCCCAAATACGATCAAAGATTTGATCCCTAAGTCTATAGCAGCCTTGAGACCAAAGATGCAAGCTTCATACTCAGCCATGTTGTTTGTGCAGCTGAAGCAAAGTCGGGCCGTGAAAGGTGTGTGACAACCTTCCGGAGAAATTAGTACCGCGCCGGTACCATTTCCGAGTGTATTTGAAGCACCATCAAAGTACAGGGTCCATCGGGATCCCTTTTCGGGTCCGTCATACGGTCCGTTACTTTCAATGCTGTCCAAATTCATGATGTCCTCGTCTGGGAAGTCAAATCTCATGGGTTGATAATCTTCGATAGCTTGATGAGCCCGATGATCCGCTAGTACACTCCATTTTATAGCTTTTTGGGTGGTGTACTGGATGTCATACTCGGTTAGGATCATTTGCCATCTAGCTATCCTTCCAGATAAAGCGGGCTTTTCGAAGATATACTTGATAGGATCCATTTTGGAAATCAACAAGGTAGTATGAGTCAACATATACTGTCTTAGTCGGCGAGCAGCCCATACCAAAGCGCAGCAAGTTTTCTCGAGCAGTGAGTAGCGAGCCTCACAGTCGGTAAACTTTTTGCTAAGGTAATAAATAGCATGCTCTTTTCGACCAGACTCGTCATGCTGGCCCAAAACACACCCCATTGAGTTATCCAAGACGGTCAGATACATGATCAATGGTCTTCCTTCGATGGGTGGCATCAGAATAGGAGGTTCTAGCAAATACTCCTTGATCTTATCAAAAGCAGCTTGGCAATCATCGTTCCATTCAACTACCTGATCTTTCTTCAAGAGTTTGAAAATTGGCTCACAGGTAGAAGTCAGATGCGAGATGAATCTGGCAATATAATTCAAGCGCCCCAAGAACCCTCTAACCTCCTTTTCTGTACGGGGAGCAGGCATCTCTTGTATTGCTTTCACTTTTGCTGGATCGACTTCAATGCCTTTGTTGCTTACAATGAATCCTAGAAGTTTACCAGACCTAACTCCAAAAGTGCACTTACTCGGATTCAGCCTGAGTTTGTATTCTTTTAATCTAGCAAACAGCTTTTCTAGATGTTCAAGGTGCTCCTCCTCTGTTTGTGACCGAGCTATCATATCGTCTACGTAAACTTCAATCTCATGATGTATCATATCATGAAACAAAGCTACCATGGCGCGTTGATAAGTTGCCCCAGCATTCTTCAGTCCGAACGGCATCACCTTGTAGCAGAAAGTGCCCCATTGTGTGACAAAAGTTGTTTTCTCCATATCCTCGGGGGCCATTTTGATTTGATTGTAGCCCGAGAATCCATCCATGAAGGAAAACACTTTGTGCTGAGCTGTATTGTCGATCAAAATGTCAATGTGTGGAAGTGGAAAATCATCTTTGGGGCTGGCCCTATTCAAATCCCGGTAGTCCACACACATCCTGACTTTGCCATCTTTCTTAGGTACTGGAACGATGTTAGCGACCCATTGAGGATAGGACGTAACAGCCAGAAAGCCAGCGTCGAATTGCTTCATTACTTCTGCTTTGATCTTTTCAGACATGTCAGGCCTCATTCGGCGAACTTTTTGCTTGATCGGTGGACAGTCCTCTCTTGTGGGGAGACGGTGAACCACGATGTCTGTGTCTAAACCCGACATGTCTTCATAAGACCAAGCGAAGATTTCAACATACTCATTCAACAACTGTATCAGGCGTTCCTTGACACTCGGTTCTAGATTGGCACCCACTTGCACCTCCTTCCGGTCTTCCTCGGTCCCTAAGTTGACAGTTTCCAATGAATCTTCGTGCGGCAAGATGGCCCTTTCCTCTTGTTGTAGAAGTCTGGCTAGTTCCCCTGGTACTTCACAACCTTCGTCATCTTCATACTCGGCTTGATTGACCAGATCTTCAGAGTTATTGAAAGATATAGCAGAATAGTCACCCATGGAATCCGGAGTGGATGGGTACCTGCATTGGTGAGTGTGGGTGTGTGTAAGGGATAGCCATCCTTAAACAAAAAATGCAAAAGGAAAGAAAATGAACACAAGCAGTTTATCAAATGAAAAATGTCCAAGGAATCATTAAACATGGCATATGGATATGAAAAATAATCAAAACCCTTACAAATGGACCTACATGCCCCGGGCAAGGCATGAGGTGAAAAGATAGTGTACGGATTGTTTGAAAATAAATATTACAGACCAAATAGGAAATGTTTAACAGATAAATTACTGATGAATAAAAGTGATGGGGACAAAGTCTTTTGCCTCCCAGTTGCTCAATCCTCCTTTGACAGTTGGGTAAATCCATTCTTCGATGTTGCTCTCTTTGTCCTCGTCCTCCAAAGCATTGATTCCGTAGGGAGAAATTTTGACTGGCGCCTTTTCAATCTTCGAACGGCGCATAGCTTTCTGGCCTGCGGCTGTGAACCCTAATCCAAATTTGTCGGTCTTATGCGGAATGTCAGGTAACTGCCCCCATGCTGAATTCTTCTCTTCCTTTATTGCGGCCCTTGCGTCCTCCAGAGATGCCATCCTGGCCATCTGCCTCGGTGTCTCAGCTGCCAACTTTGCTACTGTTATTTCAGGAAGGACTTCTTCGAAATGCTAAAAAGGCGTCTCAATGAACTCCCCCTCTACTTCCACATACCGGAAGGAGTTCAAGTGGCTAATCATGTACTCCTCTTCGCCATGGACAGTAATGATCTTTCCCTTGACAGGATACTTCAACATCTGATGTAAGGAGGAGGTGACTGCCCCAACATGGTGTATCCAAGGCCTACCCAACAAGCAAGAGTATGACGGACGGATGTCCATCACATAGAAAGTAGATTTAAACACCTCAGTGCCTATCTTGACGGGAATTTCAACCTCCCCATGGACCATTCTCTTCGAACCATCGAAAGCTCTGACAACAATATCACTCGGCTTCAACTCCAACCCTTCACAATCTAGTCGGTCCAAGGCCTTCTTAGGCAATACATTCAGCAACGAACCGGTGTCAACCAAGACATGTGCGAGGGTAGTTCCTCGGCACTCGACTGAAATGTGCAAAGCATCATTGTGGTTTCTACCTTTAGGAGTTAGGTCGGCATCAGAGAAACCTAATCCATTGTCCGCAGTCAGGCTAGCCACGCAATTTTGAAATTGATCTGCAGAGGTTTCCTGGGGCACATGGGCTGCCTTCAGGAATTTTATCAGAGCTTTAGCGTGCGCTTCTGAGCAAAGTAGTAGTGCCAGCATGGAGATCTTTGAGGGGGTTTGCCCCAGCTGTTCTACCACATCGTAATCACTCCTTTTGATTATCCTCAAGATCTCATCCATTTCCTTCTTGGAGGTCTCCGGGATGACCAAGGGTTGAGCCCTCGTCCTGACGAGCTCATCTTGGATTCCCTTACCTTTGTCAGCAATGGTAGGAGGGACAGTACTAGGAACAACAACATCTTCAATCACAGGGGTTCTAGCAGAGAGTTTTATTGGTGCAGGGATGACCTTGTCAGCTGATGAGGGTCCAAAGATTGCTCTTGGAGGGGCAATCTCTGGAGAAAATATTCTCCCGCTCTGGGTGATTTTGCTCGTGCCTGCAATGTTACCAATGTTGGCTTCTTCATCATCCGAACTCTCTTCAGTTATTTCAATTTGTTTAATACCATGGTAGTAGACGTCACCGCCATAGTTCCATGGTATTGACTTCTCAGAAACATAGGAGACAGGCCCTGGCATTGTTATCTTCAAGGGAACAGATTTCGTAGCTGGTGTAATCTTAACAGGCTTTTTGACGGCCTTGGAAAGATTGACGTGAATGGTTATGATTGAGACATCTTCAGTATGGGTTGGAGTAGCAGAAACTTTTTCAAACAAAATTTGTCGACTGTCCATAAGGCCTTGGATGCCTTTCTTCAGTAACGGACAATCAAACGGCAGAGAGTAACAACAATAGCAGTCTTCTTTACATCCCGGGAAGATCCCGGCCCGTAACAGATTCAACTTAATGGTTAACAAAGGAGTTATCAGATCATTAACATCAGCAACATACAAATCTTCTTCAATGGCATTGACATTTAGGCCGTGCTTCGGCATGGGAGCAGATATCACATTAGGCTTCTCCGGAGCGTCAAACTCCACCTCCTTCACCTCTATTAGGTCTTGGATTTTTTGCTTGAGTGCCCAACAATCATTGGTGTCGTGCCCGACACTGTCAGAATGGTAGGCGCATTTGGCATTAGGATGATAATGTGGAGAAGACGTATTCACATTCTTTGGTGCCTCCTTGATGGTGGCGAGATTCAACTTCAACAGATGGGGAAGCACTTGTGCTGGAGTCATATTAATGCGGGTGAACTGCCGTTGTGGCCGTTCTACTCGTTGCTGATTTGGTCTGGACTGGTTATAGCGAGGTTGCTCACTTGAAGGATTTTGAATCATTACGGCCCCCACAGTTGGCCGACGCTCCGTCTTCCCTGCTCTTCTCTGAGAATATACCACAGCTGTTTCCTTCTTAAAAGGCTTCTTCTCAACACTTGCAGCAACACCCTTCTGAATCTTTCTTGACTTGATGCTAGCTTCTATTCTTTCGCCTGTTAAGATCAAATCGGTAAACCCCACGGAAGAGTTACCAATTAGATGATTGAAAAATGGCCCAGATAGGGTCCCTAGAAACATATCAACAAGCTCACGATCGGTTAAAGGAGGCTGTACCCTACCAGCCAAATCTCTCCATTTTTGTGCGTATTCTTTGAATCCTTCGCCTGTTCCTAGTGACATACCCTGAAGTTGGGTACGAGTAGGAGCAAGGTTAGAGTTGTACTGATATTATTTGTAAAAAGCGTTGGCCAAGTCTTCCCAATTTCTGACGCTGGTTCCCTCTAGCTGATAAAACCACTCCAATTGAGCTCCAGAAAGGCTGTCTTGAAAGAAATGAATCCACAGGTTTTTATCTGCCGTATAGGGTTGAATCTTTCTCACGTAGGACCTGAGATGCATTTTTGGACAGGACAGCCCATCATACCTCACAAACACCGGCACTTTGAATTTTGGGGGAATCACAATCCCGGCAACCAGACCCAAGTCTTCAAAATCCAAACCCGGTACTCTTTGTAGTTCCATGGCGGCCAACCTGTCTTCTAGCCCTTTGTACTTATCATCAGCTGGAGGGTATTGTTGATCAGAATATTCTTCATCCTCTTCGACCTCCTCTTCTTCCGCATCAGATTCGGAAGGTACCGCAGCCCCACCTCCTTTGCTGGTTCCTTCATCAGAAATAGGAGGAAATTCAAGCACTCTCCGAGCTTCCCCGTCAAATCTTCTCCCCAGAGTAGCCACCCCGAGTCTCTTTTTCTTCTTCTTCACTGGGTCTTTATTCCCCAGCAAGGTCTTGAGATCCTCCTGACCTTTAGCCAAGGTGGTCAAGAGTTGCTGAAACTGTGCATTCTGAGCTTGTAGGTCTTTGACTGTTTGCTCGAGATCCATCCTACTGAAATAAACAGCAGACAGATAAGGAAACCTGGAGTGAGACCTGCTTATGCACATGATGAATGGCATGCTTATGTATGCAATGCATTCAAGGATTTACAACATTCAAAATTGTTGCAGACAAAGAAGAACGCACGTCATATTAATAAGAAGAAATTTGTTAGTACATAAATGCCCCATGGGCCAAATATTACAAATAACTTCTCAAGGCAAAAAGACATTGCGCATCCTCTTTGGCGCGATGTAGGTGTTGAGGGCCTCTTGCTCATGGAGTCGGCGGGTAAGCTCTAAAACCTTCTTCTCACTGGCGTAGAAGCTAGCTTCAAAAGTATTCCGTTCCTCCTTGAGCTGAATCCAACTTTTCTGCATTTCCTCCCACGATGTAGGCATGTCTGGATGTAGGATGGTGTAGGGAACCTCTCCTTCCTTGACGAGCTCTTTAATCACAGGGAGAACATGAGGATAAGGCATCATTAGACTTTGGGCTCGGGCTCGTACCCATTTGAGATAAGGCTCAAGAGGGATGGAGTTCTTGTGTCCTAGAGTCTTGCTATCAACCTTGTTGGGCCTTCCCCAAGCTCTGATGAATCTTTGGCGAAGTCCTTGCGCATCGTTGTCGAAGTCCAAAACTAGGTCAGGAATCAACATGTCATGAGGGCCATCCCTCCTTGCATATCCAAATTGCCTCAAAGCTTGGCAAGGGTTGTAGGTGATACCTCCTCTGATTCCAAGTAAAGGAACATTAGGAAACTCTCCATAACGATCGACGATGATGACGTTTTCTCTAGACCGAGAACACCAATGTACATCAGAGTGAGTAAGAGTCATCAACCGTTGGGACCACCTTGAGCCTTGGTCATTCTTCAAGACAGATTGTGGAAGGTGCGAAATAAACCACCTTGCAAGGAGAGGAGTACAGCACATGAGAACACCCCTCTTTCTCATTGTTCGTGTGTAAAATGAGTGAAGAATGTCCCCAAGGAATGTTGGTATTGGATTTCTGGACAAGAAGATTTTGACGGCGTTGACATCTACTAATTGGTCAGGATTTGGGAACAAAACCAACCCATAGATAAGGAGTGCCACAATTTCTTCAAAGGCTTGTAGGTCCAATGAGTTCCAACATTCTTGTGCCTTCTCAACCAAGCATTTTGCTAAGAATCCTTTGACGCCACTTCTGGTTTCCCAATGCCCCTTGATGTCGGATGGTTGTAGATGTAATGCTCGAGCAACATCTTCCAGCTTTGGTTCCTTTTCCGTACCGTTGAAAGGTAGTTGATTAAGGATAGGAATTCTCAGGAGTTGAGAAAACTCCTCCAAAGTGGGCACCAACTGGTAATCAGGGAAAGTGAAACAGTGGTGAAGAGGGTCAAAGAACTGGAATAGCACTTTCATCATGTCTTCTTCAATGTTGGTGTTGACTAGGCTGAGCAGTCTACCATGTCTTTCACTGAAGGATGAGCTTTCCGGAATTCTTGAGGTGAGCTCCTTGAGTTGAGGAGAGATTCTCACAAGGTTGACTTGAATGGTGTTTCTGCGAGGAATTTCCATGACCTACAAAACAGGAACAAAGATGAAGATCCAAACCCTTGAAACGGTTAGTGAATGCATATGATGTTTTATGATGTTTATGATGTATGCACAAAACATATGTACAAGCAAATCACACCAAACCCTAGTTTCAGGCTTGCATGGGGTTTCATAGGTAAGTACCCTCTTGAGTGTAGTTGGCTTAAAAAACCTGTCCTATAAATAGTAACCGGGTTCTAAGGAGCTCAATATCACGAGATTGTTTTCATTGTTCATTGTTTTGGTTTAGCCACTTAACTAGCGACCAAAATATTCCAAGAAAACAACCCTCAATGAGTGTAGTATCGAGTATCTACCAACTTCGGACTGCACCAAAGCCGGTCATCTCACTACCCCTAATAAAAGGCCAAGATGGTCAAGTAAGGTTCTAGGTCATTAGTGCTTAGTGACATCACTCAGCGGCCCCGTACTCTCCTTGATTGAACTCAAGGGTTACCGGTACTCACAAATATGTCGCACTAATATAGCTATTGCTTCGACCGTGTCGGTATACCCCGCACAGTTTCCACAACGTATTGCTATCTATTAATGTTTCCCAAAATCCGGGTGTAGGATTGCAAACCCAAACAATAGAGCCAAGATATAAAGCAAACAATTCAAACAATTAGTCATGCAAAAGGGTGATCTAAGCCCTAAGGTTACTCCACTTTTAAAATTCTCCCCAGCAGAGTCGTCAGTTCTGTGATACGGTGGGAGAACTGACTATGGTTTTGCGTTTGTTTTCGCAAATGTTTCGGTTGAGCAAGAGTCGCCACCGACTTTTTATTTTATCCTAAGGAAAGGTTTAAAAAGCACAACAAAAACCTTTGAGATTTTTCTTGGGTTCGGGGAGTAGATTATAGAAAGGGAAGGTATTAGCACCCTTTCTATCCATGGTTATCCATGGGCTCTTAGGTACTTTCTTAGATCAACTTGCCTTGGTTTTCAATTGTTTGAAATGGTGCTTTGTGTGTGGCTTTGAAAATGTTTTGAAAAAGATGCCTTGTCTAGGCTACCCTTGTAACAATTCTTTACTCGAATGTTTTACAAAAGGTGTTTGTCTTTTTGAAAAGATGTTTCAAGGTTTTTTTGAAAGTTTGTTTTGAAAGTGTTTGTGAAGTGTGGTTTGAAAAATAGGCAAGTGTTTTTGTTTTGCAAGTTGACAAGTACTTAAGAGCTATCTACCTTAAAGTTCTCAAAGATTTTTGCTATGTTTTAACCCTTTTAACAATTTTGTTCCACCATTGTATTTGGTGGACAATCTTGTGTTAGGATGTGAAAGGGACGGGCGCGGGTCATCGTTTAGACCATAATTGCAATAGTGCTAAGTATCTTTGGGCAATTTCTCTTTGAAAGGGACTTGATCATTTTAGGCAACTTTCGAAAGCGTCATCGAGGGACTATGATCATTTGATTGTTTATTTTTTACCCAAAGATACCTAACATGCAATATGGCCCATTTATTTGAAGGCAACAAGTGGAATACCCTAGGGGTGCAAGTGTGATATGTGTTGTCCATTTTCATGCTTGATTGTCTTGAAATTAGGTCAAACTATTTTGTTCTTTTTTATTTTCATACAAACCCTAATTCTAGCATGGTATATTTAGAAAGCATTAAAGTGCGAAAAGTAAAATTCCTACACTATTACAACACAATATGGGAAGGGGGGTACAAATGTTCAAATGGGGGGATATTTAGACAAGGAATTTAAACCTAGCTATTACATCAATTTTGGAATATTTACAAAATAATTAATTGCATAAATTAAATGGAAAATAAAATAAAGATGCAAAATGCAAAAGGGATTTTTATATGTATGGAAAAAGGATATTTTCTATATCAAATAAACAAAAATGAATAAAAAATAAAAAGTAATATTTTTGGAGTTTTTGTGTTTTAAGGGTAAAACCCTAATTTCATTAAGTAAATATATATATTATTTAATATGTATAATATTTAATAATTATATACAAAAAATAAAATAAAATGGAGTATATTCATAAAAAAGTATTTTTCATGTCAAATATTAATAAAATAAAAATGTATCTATTTTTATATTATTTACCTAAATATACTAATATATATAAATATCTTTATTATTTACCAAATAAATATTATATATATGAAATAATAATATTTAATATTTATAAAAAAAGTATATTTTGTATAAAATATTTTCAAAAAGAAAAAATGAAATAAAAAGTCAGAAATAAAATATATTTACATATTTTTTAGTTTTTTTACAGGTCGTGTTTTGTGCTTTGGTTAGCTTCCAGTGATGCTAGGGAATGTGTTTGATGAGCTTTGGGCAAGAAATCATGAAAGGAATGAGAGATGGGATTCAATCTGCAGACCCTGCCCTGTTTTTGCAGTTTGAGAGTGATTCTGGGAATGGGAGTGTTTGGGACCTTGTTTGCTCGTGTTCTAGCTTGTGCTTGATGATTAGAAGGTGTACAAAATATTTGCTTAGGCTTTTTTCTGCTGAGATCAAAGTTGGTGATGTTATGATGTGTTTCTTCACACTTAAGCAAGCAAAGGCCACTTGAGTTTCTAGACAGGTAGAGGCCCCCTAAACAAGCTGCAAAACTCTCCTTGATCAGTGTGTTTTGTTCATAATCTTGTGCCAATTAGATTTGATCTGTACCTCTTGGATTTGCATTATGGCATAAAGCTTGCTTTTGCAAAAATGGCTATTTCACTTTTTCCATTTATGGCCTAATCCAACATGTAATGCTTAAACTCATGAAACAAGGCCTTAGCACAATGAACATGCATTAAATTATTGAGTGTTGGATGGTTTAAGGGTCTGTAATCAAGTGGCATGCTGGTTTGAGAAATTTGCACAAGTTGTGATCATGGAAATTGGCCAATTCAAAAGTGAGTTTTTGCCATATTGCAAAATCCGAATCTCTCAAGTTATGAGGTTGTTTGATGAGTTCTTGGACATCTTGGAAAGCTTGGAATGTGTACTACAATACATCTTTGAAGTGAAAATTGAAATTCCAAGTGGAAGTGTATGGAAAATGGTCTTGAAGTTAGGTAGAAAACCTTGCCAAAATAGGTCAAATTTTCACTAAGTTAAGAATGGTTTAGTACCCTTATTCCAAAAATTGTAACTTGAGATACAAGCCTCTTTTGGGAAAATTTTGTGAATCAAAGTTGTAGATTATACAACAAGCTACAACTTTCATGTTTTGACTTTTGCTTGAATCCAAATGAATCTTGGTGAGAAGGTGGGGCAAAGTTGGGAAAAAATTAGGGTTTTTCATAACTTAGAAAAATTCTAAGTTATGAAAAATTCTCATTTCAAACCCTAATTTGCAATTTTTGATTTCTTGATGAACAAGTTTCATGATTTGGCATGTTTTGATGAAAAATGAATCTTGACTCTTGATTTTGACCAAAAAGTCAAAGTTTGACTTTTCAGTATACAGTCAAAATTGATCAATTGACTAGGAAATTCAATTGTCAATCTTGTGCATTTGGGATCTTTTGAATTTGTTGAGCATGTCAAGACATTTCCAAGGGGTCCTTTAGTCCATATGTGAGCTTGGTTTGCCATTGGCTAGGTCAAACAGTCAAAATTTGCCTTTGTGCAGTCAAAACCCTAAAAATGACCATTTTGCCCTTTTGATGATCTGATCAAATTTCTTGTGGAATTGTGATCCAAACTTGATCAAATGGTCCATGTGATTGTGTAATGTTGGTGTGGGTCAATTTTCATGAGGTTTGACTGTCAATTGGCCACAGTTGACTTTTCCCCCAATACAGCTGATTTCTAGGTCAACTGTCCAATTGACTGGGCAAAACTTGGAATCAAGACTTGAAACTTGATATGGATAAACTTGGGAGTCCAATATGAAGCAAGAAAGTCATCTTAGGCATTTTAGGTCAAAACATCTTTGTGCAAACACAAACCCTAATTTGGGTCAACAGTGCAAGGAGAAATCTTGAGCAGATGAAACCCTAACTGGATCTTGATCTCCAAGGGCTTGGTGATGAGAAATGTTGAGAAAATGGGAGGGCAAATTTTGGGGTACAACAATGAGCAATCTTTGATAAATAATGATCAACCCTTGATCAAATGATGAAATATACTTCAAAATGAGGATTTTGACCAAAAATCTTGAAGTTTGACTGTATGTAGGCCACAGTTGACTTTTGCCCTAACATTGTCAATTTTTGGACCTTTGAGCAATTAACTGAGCAAACTTTCTCTGCAAGGCTTGAAACTTGACATGGATGACCTTGAGAACATATTAGGACAATGTTGAGCATTTGGGGTCATTTGGACTCAAGTATCTTGATGCAACATGAAACCCTAATTTGAGGTAGACTGCCTTAGGAGAGAACTTGTCTGGCCAACCCTTGGACTACCTTGAGCAACTTGAGGATCTTTCTTGCAATGTTTTGAGAAATATGGGAGGGCAAATTTTGGGGTATAACAGCTGCCCCTGTTCAATCTTATTAAACCTGAGGATGTAGATTGGCTTTCGTGCCTTTCGTGATCCAAAGGTGAAAGAGGATTGAACACTAGAGTGCCCAGAAATTTGCACTCGCACGAAGTGGTAATTGTCTCGTGATGTCGGGAATGGGCTTATAGATGCCATTTGGAAATTGCTGATGAGGGGATGGGATTAAAGATGCCATCTGAAGGAGTTTCGATCACATAAGAGATTCCTTAGCGAGAGCTTGTATACTTGTCATTGAGGAAGATTCCGCTGGGGAAGGCTGATCTTTGTCGAAAGAAGTAGAATTTTAGGAGCCTCGATGTCCGTTATTCTGATGGTGAGTTGTCTCTGCTTGAATTTTAGGAACTCTGGTCGTCCATTATTCTACTGAGGAATTGTCTCTTAGTCGAGGAGGTAAAAATAAACTGTGATCTGGTCGTGGTCCAGGCTTCATAGTAATAAGACCGACTGCTACCTGGTCGTAATCCACAGTGACTTACTGGGGTGATGAGATGAAACTTGCTATCCAGTCGTAATCCAGGTTTCGCAACTTCTCAATTCTTATCTGGTCGTAATCCAGGTTTCAGAAGGAATTCAAATGTTATTCGGTCGCATCTGGGCTTTAACTTGAATTTATGGCACACTAATATCCGATCGACGTCGGGCTTCTTAGTAACCGTCCAGGTAAACTGCTATTTAGTCGAAATCCAAACTTTGCAGGGTCTTGTACTGTTATCTGGTCGTAATCCAGGCTTCAGTCCTTTTATCGTTATCCGGTCTTAATCCAGGCTTCATGGTGTTCCGTATTGCTGTCTGGTTGTAATCCAGGCTTCATGGTGTTCTATATGTTAGAACAAAGTTTGAATCTACTACCCTATATTTAAGTTTTGATGATAACAAAGTGAAAAGATATATTATTTACGATATTCATATATGAACTATCTGCTGCCTAAAATTATTATGTTCTGACTTGCAGATACTCTGATTGATATAAGCAAGATCACATCTAATCAGCATCAGAATTTGGTTCTTGACACCAGCATCAGAAGTTGCCATATCAGAATGTCAGAATCAGATGATCAACTCACGTACATGCTGAAGCTTGATGAACAAGACTGCGCTCAACACTCTGATAAAGAAACACAACATTTCATCAGCAGTGAAGCAGAGTCAGAATGAGCCAAGCCAGAACTTGCATTAAGTAAAGCAACGGTACTGTGCATTGAAAGCAAATTAATTCCAACGGCCTCATTCCAGACAAGATCTGCTCGATAAGGAAAGTTGGTTATTAGCATTGAATCAAGAATATTGCATCCAACGTTCATCATCTCAGTGCTATATAAACAAGACTTTGAAGATTGAAATGGCTAATGCTCTCCAAATCTCTACACGCACAAAAGCTAATCAAAATCTTCTTTCTCTCAGTTTTGCTAAACCACACATTCTGATATTCTATCATTGTTTAGCAATCTAGTTTCTAAGCTTCAATTTGTGTATACATCACAGTTGTGATACAGTTTTGTAGAAAACATTCACACACGTAGTTTTATCTCTTTGTAAGAAAGTGTTACCTTGACAAACCGGGTTGTGGTTTGGATCAAGAAGGCTTTTGCAGTTGTTAAAGCAGTCTGTAATATTCAGTTGAATATAGTGGATTAAGACCTCGTTGGAGAGAGGCGAAATCACCTTGACGGGTGGACTGGAGTAGTTTGAGATCAAACGAACCAGGATAAAAATATCTTGTTCATTGCATTAGATTTCAGTTTTACAATTCAACCCCCCCTTCTTGTGTTTTTCACCATTTCAATTGGCATCAGAGCGCCTGGTTCTGAGCTAAAACACTTAACCATGTCAGTACAAGATCCAGCGTCAGAAAAACACAATGGCAGGAAACAATTCTCACATCAGCAATGACAACAATGAGGACAGAGACAGATTCAGCGGCAAACCTCCAGTCTTTGATGGAGAAAACTTTGATTACTGGAAAGACAGAATTGAAAGCTTCTTTCTGGCACATGATGCTGATTTGTGGGATATGGTGACAGATGGATACACGCACCCTGTGAATGCAAGCGGTCAGAAGATTGACAGAAAATCAATGTCTGATCAACAAAAGCGTGACTTCAAGAATCACCACAAGGCCAGAACCATCCTCCTCAGCGCCATCTCCTATACTGAGTATGAAAAGATCTCCAACAGAGACACAGCAAAGAATATTTTTGACTCACTCAGAATGACGCATGAGGGCAACGTTCAGGTCAAAGAAACAAAAGCTCTGGCGCTCATTCAGAAGTATGAGGCGTTCAAAATGGAAGAATCTGAATCCATTGAAACCATGTTCTCTAGATTCCAGATTCTGGTAGCTGGTCTCAAAGTTCTGGACAAAGGATACTCTACTGCTGACCATGTCAAGAAAATCATCAGAAGTTTACCCAAGCAGTGGAGACCTATGGTTACAGCTCTGAAGCTAGCTAAAGATCTCAACAAAATCACTCTGGAGGAACTTATCAGCTCCCTCAGAAGTCATGAGATAGAGCTAGAAGTTGATGAGCCTCAGAAGCAAGGTAAGCCTTTAGCATTAAAATCTAACAAAAAATTTTAGTCTAAAGTTTTGCAGGCAGTTGAAGAAACATCTGATGGATCCTCATCAGAAGAAGACGAACTCTCCCTCCTCTCCAGAAGAGTAAATCAACTGTGGAAGCAAAGACAAAGGAAGTTCAGGAATCCCAGAAGATCTGATCAGAACGAGTCTTCTTCCAGATACAGAAGGACAGATTCTTCCTCTGGATACAGAAGATCTGAAGGCTCCTCCAGTAGCAAAAAGCCAAACACCAAAGACATCATCTGCTATGAGTGCAATGAGCAAGGACACTATAAGAGTGACTGCCCAAAGCTTCAGAGGGAAAAGCCCAAAAAGAAGTTTGGAAGAGAGAAGAAGAAAAGTCTCATGGCTACATGGGATGACTCTGACTTGTCTGAAGCTGACTCAGAATCAGATGATGAGAGGGCAAACATAACTCTCATGGCTAACATCTCAGAAGATAGTGAAGCTTCTGAATCAGACTCAGAATCAGATACTGAAGAGGTATTTCCTAACTTTGCTGTTAACTTTACAAAGGCTGAACTTGCTGAAAGCCTTAATGAGATTCTGGAACGTTATCAGCAAATTAGAGCTAAATTCAGAGACCTGAAAAGGAATCTTGAATCTGACTCTAATAAGACTGAGAGTCTCAAATTGGAAAATTCTGAGCTGAGAAATAAGATTTCAAAATTAGAAAACACTTTACAAAACTCTCAGAAGGAACCAATTTCTGAAACTCCTAGCAACGCTGATGAGATCATCAAGGAGTATGATCACAGTTTCCAGAATTTCCTAGCTAAAAGCATAGATAGAAGCAGAATGGCTTCAATGATCTATGGAGTTAGCAGAAACGGCAGGAAAGGAATAGGATACCAAGGTAAGGTTCCTACACCAAAGAATGTCATGGACTTAACCATTAAACACACTCCTCTGAATTCACATTTTGTATATGGTCACACACATGATATCAAATACACTAGCAGTAAGCACTCTGTGAAACCAAAATTTAACCAGAGTTTTGGTAAAACTAACAAATCAGGACCCAAGAAAATCTGGGTACCTAAGGATAAAATAATACATGTTGCAGATATCTTTAGCAGCAAGTCAGAAACACCAGTCATGGTACCTGGACTCTGGCTGCTCACGACACATGACGGGAAGAAGGCATATGTTCCAAAGCCTGGAACTTAAGCCTGGAGGCCACGTTGGCTTTGGAGGCAATCAGAGGGGAAAGATAATTGGCTCTGGAACTGTAGGTAATGGAAATCTTCCCTCTATTAATAATGTTCTGCTAGTAGATGGATTGATGCATAATCTGTTATCCATAAGTCAATTAAGTGATAACGGTTATGATATAATCTTTAATCAAAAAATCATGTAAAGCTGTTAGTCAGAAAGATGGGACTATCCTGTTTAATGGTAAGAGGAAAAACAACATTTACAAAATCAAACTTTCTGAACTAAAGAGTCAGAATGTAAAATGTCTTCTGTCTGTTAACAAAGAGCAGTGGATCTGGCACAGAAGATTGGGGCATGTTAGTATGAGAAGAATATCTCAGATTAACAAACTCAATCTGGTCAGAGGACTTCCTAATTTGAAGTTCAATTCAGATGCTCTGTGTGAAGCATGTCAGAAAGGCAAATTTGCAAAACCTTCTTTTAAATCCAAAAATGTTGTTTCTACCTCTAAGCCATTAGAACTTCTGCACATTGACTTATTTGGACCAGTTAAAACTGCTTCAGTCAGTGGTAAGAAGTATGGGTTAGTAATCGTAGATGACTATAGCAGATGGACATGGGTAAAGTTCTTAAGACACAAGGACGAGTCACACTCTGTGTTTGTTACCTTCTGTAACCAAGTTCAGAATGAAAAGGATCTTAGAATCGTTAAAGTCAGAAGTGATCATGGTGGAGAATTTGAAAACAAAGATTTTGAGTCATTCTTTAATGACAGAGGCATTCTGCATGATTTCTCTTGTCCTAGAACTCCCCAACAAAATGGAGTTGTAGAACGAAAGAACAGAACATTGCAAGAAATGGCCAGAACCATGATCAATGAGACAAACGTTGCTAAGACCTTCTGGGCAGAGGCAATAAACACAGCGTGCTACATTCAGAATAGAATCTCAATAAGACCTATTCTGGAAAAGACTCCATATGAATTGTGGAAGAACAGAAAGCCCAACATTTCATATTTTCATCCATTTGGATGTACTTGCTTTATATTAATTACAAAGAATTATTTGAACAAGTTTGACTCTAAAGCACAGAAGTGTATTATGTTAGGATACTCTGAACGCTCAAGAGGGTACAGAGTATACAATACAGAAACACAAATTGTGGAAGAATCAATCAGTGTTCGTTTTGATGACAAGCTTGACTCTGAAAAGTCAAAGTAGAATGAAGTTTTTGCAGGTATAGAAATTGAATTTACAGGTTCTGAAGACAAGTCATCAGAAGCTCTCAACACAGACATTCCTTCAACGTCTGAAAGGAGCACTGCTAGCAATCCTACAACAGCTGCTGATCAACCTCAGAAGAGATTACCCAGAAGTAGCTTGGATCACCCAGAAGAGATTATGCTAGGAAGAAAGGAAGATCCAATCAGAACAAGAGCAAGCTTCAGAAACTCTGAAGAAACACTTATGGGACTTGTGTCTCTGATTGAACCTTCTTCTATTGATGAAGCACTTATGGATAATGACTGGATTCTGGCAATGCAAGAAGAGCTGAATCAATTCACCAGAAACGACATATGGGATCTCGTTCCCAGACCAAAAGGATTCAACGTCATTGGAACAAGATGGGTGTTCAGAAACAAGCTAAATGAACAAGGTGGAGTCATCAGAAACAAGGCACGACTGGTTGCACAAGGTTATAGTCAGCAAGAGGGGATAGACTATACATAAACCTTTGCCCCAGTCGCTAGGTTAGAATCTATCAGACTTTTAATTTCATTTGCTGTTAATAGAGGCATCACTCTGTATCAGATGGATGTCAAAAGTGCATTCTTAAATGGTTATATAGAAGAAGAAGTTTATGTACACCAACCCCCAGGTTTTGAAAATACAAAACATCCAGAACATGTTTTCAAACTAAAGAAGTCACTGTATGGTCTGAAACAAGCTCCCAGAGCTTGGTATGAAAGGCTAAGTAACTTTCTGTTAGAAAATGAATTCACCAGAGGGAAAGTGGACACTACTCTATTCTGTAAATCAGTTAAGAATGACATCTTAGTCTGTCAAATTTATGTTGATGATATTATTTTTGGTTCTACTAATCCTTCTCTTGGAAGAAAATTTGCTAAGTGTATGCAGGCAGAATTTAAGATGAGCCTCATGGGGGAACTGAAATTCTTTCTAGGAATTCAGATCAATCAAACTCCAGAAGGAACTTACATTCATCAGAGCAAATACATCAGAGATCTTCTGAAGAAATTTGACCTCTCAGAATGTAAGCCATCAAAGATTCCAATGCATCCCACGTGCATTCTGGAAAGAGAAGAGGTAAGCAAAAATGTAGAACAGAAAGTCTACAGAGGTATGATTGGTTCTCTCCTCTATCTGACTGCTTCAAGACCTGACATATTATTCAGTGTTTGTATTTGTGCTAGATTCCAATCAGATCCTAGAGAATCTCACTTAACAGCTGTTAAGCGAATTTTCAAGTATCTGAAAGGTACCACTAATCTGGGTTTGTTTCATAGAAAATCTAGTGATTACAGCTTAGTAGGCTACTGCGATGCTGATTTTGCTGGAGACAGAGTGGAACATAAAAGTACTTCTGGAAGCTGCCAGTTTCTGGGAGAAAATCTGATCTCTTGGTCCAGCAAAAGGCAATCAACAATTGCACTATCAACAGCAGAAGCTGAGTACATAGCAGCAGCAGGATGTAGCACACAAATGCTCTGGATGAAAAGTCAGCTTGAAGACTTCCAGATTTTTGAGAGTAACATTCCTATACTTTGTGATAATACTTCTGCTATTTGCTTAAGTAAGAATCCCATTTTACATTCTAGAGCTAAGCATATAGAAATAAAACATCACTTCATTAGGGACTATATTCAGAAAGGTATTTTGAACTTAAAATTTATAGATACAGACCATCAATGGGCTGATATCTTTACTAAACCCCTTTCAGAAGATAGGTTTAATTTCATTCTGAAACATCTCAACATGAAAGTGTGTCCAGAGTGAAAATGTTTTAATTCCATATATTTACCTTCAGAATGTAATTGTTTTACTGTGAACTTCTGATCAATCTCCTTTCAAAAAGATAGAACATGCAGATTGTATCAGATGCAAGTCTAAAGATCTGAGAGTCTAAGCTCAAAGACAGACGTGCTGATCACTACATCAAACAAGTGTCATCCAATCATCAGCATATCTCTGAAGCAGAACGCGTGCACGCTTCTGAGAAGGCAAAGCGCTGATTGGGTGCATTGAGACACATGTCTGGTAACCGTTTTTAAGTATCTTTCTCAAATCCCCCAAAATCAGCAAGCATTTAATGAAAAGTAATCATGCTTTTAAAATGCAATCATGATTTTTCTCTCTCTTAAAAAACGTTTATCTTTTCAAAATATTTTTAAAACTCTATTTAAACACATTAATCTCTCATTCTCATTCTTTACGCTTTCTCACTAATACTCAAGCATTTTCTGCATATTTCTGTGTTCATCTCTTGCAAAACCTATTTTCCTCAGTTTTTTCTCAAAACCCTTTTAGTGTGAACATGGCAACCTCCAGCAGTGCTTCTGCAGGTCCTCAAAAGAAAGCATCATCTGAGCAATATCAAGTGCCATTCAGAACTCTCCTCACTCCTGTGAAGAATCTTGAAGTGCTTTCTGAATTAATCATTGATTTTGGAAGCTTGAAGGAGAACGGTTTTGACCTAACTGAAGAAGTTAGGGCACAGAAGTGGGAAAGGTATTTTGACAGGTTGGTTGGACCAACATTCCCAATGCTAGTCAAGGAATTCTGGATTCATGCCAAGGCTTCAACACATCTAGTCACCTCCTTTGTTATGGGGAAGAAGATTGTGATCACTGAGGATCACATTGCAAGGCTAATCGGTTACAGTGGCGGTGGCGTCCGTTGTGTGGACATGGCTGAAAGATTTGCTGATGTAGGTGTGATAGTTGCAAGGATTTTCACTCATGGGGTGCCCAGCAGCAAGATTAAAGATCTGAAGGATCATTACAGAGTTTGGGCTAAGATAATTCTGGGGTGCTTCAACCACAGGAAACCAACCAGTTCTCCTGATTACATAAATGTGGATCAGCAGTTTCTGATCTACTTTATTGATCAGAAGGTAAAGATCAATCTGGCTCACTTCCTGTTCAACCACCTCAGAACAAGTGTGAAGGAAACCAGGGAAGAAGAAAGAACCAAGAGGGATTGGATACCCTTTGGAAGGTTGATATCAGATATTCTGACAGAGAATAGGCTGATAGAGCATCTGATAGAAGCTCAAGAGCTAAGCACTATTGAACCAACAGTTGGGAAACCTCTGAATGCAAAGAACTTGAAGAAGATGAAGCTGATAGAAAATATTCAGAAGGAACCCAGAGCTACTCCTATTGCTGATATCACCAGCAGAAGAGTGCCTCTGAGTGACTTTCCGTTATTTTCTGAAATAGAATCCAAACCAGAGGTGGTTCTCAGATACTTGGATGCGTGCAAGGCAGATGGTTCAGATCCAAATCTGATTATCAAAGCTCTACATCAACCTCAGCAAGAAGTGACTCTGAAGAAGACGAAGAAGAGGAAGGCACCATCAGAAGGATCATCCCAGCAGACACCCAAGAAAAGAGGTAATTCATCTGCTGCTTCTGTTTTAAATTCTTCTACTATTCCAGCATCTATTCCTCCTCAAACCTCTCATAGAATCTCAATCCCCATCCCTACCATAGATGAAATTGTACCAGAAGAGGACCCTTCTGAGGCATTAAAACTCAGAAGACCCAGAACCAAACATCCCAAACAACCAACAATCTCAACAACATCAGCAATTGACCAAGTGCTGTCTGACATTGATCAACACACCTCTGATCAACCAATCTCTGAACCACAAATTATTCCTCCTCCACAACCAGAACAACAGCAATCTGCTGAAGAACCAGAACAACAACAACAACCACTCTCACCAATTCCAGAAGAACCCCTTATCCCTGAACAATCAGAAATTCCAACAACTTCTCCTCAACCAGCAATTCCGTCTCCCTCTCCCCAACCAGAAATTAATCCACCATCACCTCAACCAGAGTTTCATCACTCTGAAACTCCTTCTCCTCAACCATCTGAACCTCATTTACCTCAACCATCACCTTTGGAAATCCAGCTGCCAGGTGGAACAACTATCACCTTAGCACAATTGCCATCCTCATCAGAATCTACACCACCAAATACTCCCAAAACACCACCTAGTCCAATCATAATCTCTGATTCTGATACTCCATCTCCAAAACAAACAGCTGCCCAGAAAACCTCCGAAAACCCCAGCAGGACTTTCATAGACTTAACCAGTCTTGACCGTCTTGCTGATCTGAAACATAAAATTGCCATCCCAAAATCAAAACAACCAGATGTTGGCTCTGGTATTATGAATTTTGAAACATGTGTGTTGCAATGGATTGCTTCTTTGAAGCAAGTCTGTCCTGGAATGATTGACCCAGCTGCTTCTGATCAGCTCTGGTCACAATTCAGACTTTGGGTACGTGCTGAAGCCCTCAAGTTGCAGGATATCAACTATGAGCAGGCACAACAAAATTTCAGCAAGCTTCTGAATGAAGTTGGAAGTTAGCTTCTGAAAGAAGACGTGCTCCCTCTGGATAGTGAACCTTGGTCTGAGAAACAGCAAGCTGCAAAGGTGCAATCAGAAGAAGACAAGACCATTCAAGCTGAAGAAAGTCAAGCAGAAGATGTTGCTGAAAGCTCTCAGAAGCTTCCTGCTTCTGATGCTTCTCAAGCTGCCTTGGACAGGCAGACTCTGGAAGAACTAAGGCTGAATGACATGCGTCTGCAGCAGCGGATGGATGAAAGCGACCAGAAGATGAAAGAAAGAATGGATGTGTATGATAGCAAGATTGACACTGTTGTCAGCATGGTGCACAAGCAGAATGAGACTACTGAAAAGATCCAAGCCATGCTGGAGAACCTGTTCACACGCTTGCCTCCTCAACCTTAGTCTTTTTTTTCATTCATGTCCTTCTTCATGTTTTCCTTGATTTTCTGATGTACTACTTGAATTTGTTTTGTACTATTTTCATGTTTTGATTCTGAACTCTTTTAATATAACTAGTTTTTCTGATCTTAATTGTTTTAGCACATCACTTACACTTTTTGATTGCTGACAAAAAGGGGGAGAACAAGAATGATATTTTAAACAATAACGGCTAACTAGACAGAAATTCTCAAACATTCTAACTCTATTACTTGAGAATGTTTTTCTGTTTTGCTTAAAGTCTACAGGTACAAGGAAGCTCCTGGACACTCTGAAGACTAGAAGCTCTGATCACTATGAAGCTCTGATCCGCTCTGATACTCTGATCCAAAGCAAAGCTCTAACAAGAAAAGCTCTGAAGCTCTGCTCTGACATAAAGCTTCTGATAGTCAAAGACTCTGATACTCTGACGTTCAAAGAAAGGCAAAAAGATTTGATCCTGAAGAACACTTGTAATCAAAGGGAAGTAATAAACTCAGGGGGAGTATATCTCTTAACTCTGATATCTTTTTACTCCTTATCCTTTTACTTCTTACTCTGATGCATATCTCAGATACCTTTTCACGTTATTTTCATTTAAAAATATCTAGTTTTTGTCATCATCAAAAAGGGGGAGATTGTTAGAACAAAGTTTGAATCTACTACCCTATATTTAAGTTTTGATGATAACAAAGTGAAAAGATATATTATTTACGATATTCATATATGAACTATCTGCTGCCTAAAATTATTATGTTCTGACTTGCAGATACTCTGATTGATATAAGCAAGATCACATCTAATCAGCATCAGAATTTGGTTCTTGACACTAGCATCAGAAGTTGCCATATCAGAATGTCAGAATCAGATGATCAACTCACGTACATGCTGAAGCCTGATGAACAAGACTGCGCTCAACACTCTGATAAAGAAACACAACAGTTCATCATCAGCGAAGTAGAGTCAGAATGAGCCAAGCCAGAACTTGCATTAAGTAAAGCAACGGTACTGTGCATTGAAAGCAAATTAATTCCAACGGCCTCATTCCAGACAAGATCTGCTCGATAAGGAAAGTTGGTTATTAGCATTGAATCAAGAATATTGCATCCAACGTTCATCATCTCAGTGCTATATAAACAAGACTTTGAAGATTGAAATGGCTAATGCTCTCCAAATATCTACACGCACAAAAGCTAATCAAAATCTTCTTTCTCTCAGTTTTGCTAAACCACACATTCTGATATTCTATCATTGTTTAGCAATCTAGTTTCTAAGCTTCAATTTGTGTATACATCACAGTTGTGATACAGTTTTGTAGAAAACATTCACACACGTAGTTTTATCTCTTTGTAAGAAAGTGTTACCTTGACAAACCGGGTTGTGGTTTGGATCAAGAAGGCTTTAACAGTTGTTAAAGCAGTCTGTAATATTCAGTTGAATATAGTGGATTAAGACCTCGTTGGAGAGAGGCGAAATCACCTTGACGGGTGGACTGGAGTAGTTTGAGATCAAACGAACCAGGATAAAAATATCTTGTTCATTGCATTAGATTTCAGTTTTACAATTCAACCCCCCCCCCCCCCCCTTCTTGTGTTTTTCACCACTTCACTATATTGATGTTTGGTCGTAATCCAGGCTTCACAATACTTTACTACTTATTTGGTCGTAATCCAGTCTTCAGAACACTTTAATTCTTGTCTAGTCGTAATCCAGTCTTTAGAAGAGATCAAATGGCTATCCGATCGTAATCCGGGATTCCCTTTGGCTTTGGGCCTACTAACATTCGGTCGTAATCCGAGCTTCATAGTATCTGGCCGAGTGAACTGCTATTCGGTCGTAATCCAAGCTGCACAATATCCCTTATCTGTTATCTGGTCAAAATCCACTTCTTCACAATACTTTACTTCTTGTCTGGTCGTAATCCAATCTTTAGAAGAGATCAAATGGATGTCCGATCGTAATCCGGGATTTCCCTTTGACTTTGGGCCTACTAACATCTGGTCGTAATTCGAGCTTCATAGTATCTGGCCGGGTGAACTGCTGTTTGGTCGTAATCCAAGCTGCACAGTATCTCTTACTGTTTATCTGGTCGAAATCCAATCTTCACAATACTTTACTTCTTGTCTGGTCGTAATCCAGTCTTTAGAAGAAATCAAATGGATATTAGGTCGTAATCCGGGATTTCCCTTTGACTTTGGGCCTACTAACATTCGGTCGTAATCCGAGCTTCAATAGCATCTGGTCGGGTGAACTGCTATTTGGTCGTAATCTAAGCTGCGCAGTATCCCTTACTGTTATCTGGTCGAAATCCAGTCTTCATAATTACTTTACTTCTTGTCTGGTCGTAATCTAGTCTTCAGAAGAGATCAAATGGCTATCCGGTCGTAATCCGGGATTTCCCTTTGACTTTGGGCCTACTAACATTCGGTCGTAATCTGAGCTTCATAGTATCCGGCTAGGTGAACTTCTATTTGGTCGTAATCCAAGCTGCACAGTATCCCTTACTGTTTTCTGGTCGAAATCCAGCCTTCACAATACTTTTACTTCTTGTCTGGTCGTAATCCAGTCTTTAGAAGAGATCAAATGGCTATCCGGTCGTAATCCGGGATTCCCTTTGGCTTTGGGCCTACTAACATCCGGTCGTAATCCGAGCTTCATAGTATCTGATCGGGTGAACTATTGTTTGGTCGTAATCCAAGCTGCACAGTATCCCTTACTGTTATCTGGTCAAAATCCAGCCTTTACAGTGCTTTACTTCTTGTCTGGTCGTAATCCAGTCTTTAGAAGAAATCAAATGGCTATCCGGTCGTAATCCGGGATTCCCTTTGGCTTTGGGCCTACTAACATCCGGTCGTAATTCGATCTTCATAGTATCTGGCTGGGTGAACTGCTGTTTGGTCATAATCCAAGCTACACAGTATCCCTTATCTGTTATCTGGTCGAAATCCAGTCTTCACAATACTTTAACCGCTATCTGGTCATAATCCAGGTTTCATAGGAACTTGTATTGTTGTCTGGTCGTAATCTAGGCTTCACAATGACTTGCTGAGCTGTTATCCGGTCGTAATCTGGGATCCACGGCTTGCTGAGGATTTAAACTATTGTCCAGTCGAATCTGGGCTTCATAGCTTGCTTTTGTGAGAATTTGATTGTATCTTTTCTGAAAGGTAAAGGTTAGCTGTATATGATGCGTGATATGTATCAGGCAATGATGTTCTCAAAATAAATGAGATTGTGTTGTATGATGCGTATGCATGTCATGATGTATGGAAATGTGATGTTTTTAGCTAGGGAAAATAAATCCCAGGTTGCTGCTGGAGAAAAGAGTTGAATTCTTCGTTTCCGCTAGGGATAGTGAATGAAGATGATTGTGAGAATAAACCTTCAGGAGAGGATAACTCCGCTGGGGAATAAACTGATGAGGAAGTGGCTCTGTGGGTAGGACATGCTCTGCTGAGGATTCCACTGATAAATTCAGCTGGGGATGAATTACCGCTGTTGGCGATACTGAATCCTGTTGGGGATTGAGTTTCTGTTTGTGAAAATAATGAACTCCGCTGGGGATGATCTTTCAGCTGTGACTTCACTGGGGATAACATTTTAGACTTTACTGGGGACGATCTTCCAGAGTCTACTGGGGATGATTTTCCAAACTTCATTAGGGAAGATTTTCCATATTCCACTGGGGATAATTGTCTAGTGCTGATGATGGATAAACTCTGCTTGGGGAGAATATTGCCGACTCGTTCGCGGTTGTGAGTCTCAGCTGGGGAGAGTTAACATTATTGTCTTTCTCTTACTCTGCGAGGAGTTAATGTACCTTAGCCATATTCTTCAGCTAAATCTACCTTTGTATCTGGTGGATAAAGCAACTGTAAGGTCTGGACAATTCTTATTTGCCCCTGTTCCTGATATTACGAGTAATCGTCTTTTGTTTCGCATGTAGATATTCATGAGCAGCAATTAATGTCAAATGCATATATCAAAAATGAACATTGGAAGTTCTTTGCAAAACAAAAGAGAAAAAGGAAAAACAGTTTGAAATTTCTTTGAAAATGAATTTTATTGACTTTGGAGTTTGGCCTGTAAATAGGCGCTTTTGTACAAGAGGCTGACGTCCTAGTAAGAGAACGCCGCCGAACAAATAGAATTTTCAATTTGTGAAAAACAAAGAAAAACAACTATGTGAACAATCCCATTGGGTTCCAACTCTGCTATTGCCTTTATATCCTCGAGCATCTCATCACTTCGCTACTTGGTTGAAGGTAGATCAGATTGATTAGTGTCGTCCGAGCTTGATAGTCAATACCGAAGCCTGGTTACAAGGTGATCCAATGAGACATAGTGTTAGGCTTTGATCCCTAATTTTTGCCTGGACCTCCCTTTCGGGTTTTCATTCCACCAGGATACCCCTTTATGCCCAAGCCGCCTTTTCAGGTTTTCGACTTGCCGGGTGTACAGATTTTTGCCCGAACCCTTTTGGTTCGCCAGGAAGCCCTTATTTTTGCCTAGGCCAGTCGACCTAGTGGGTCTTTGATTATGCATAGTATTTTTTTACTATGTCTGCATTGACGGGGTGAGGAAGGTCGTCACCATCTATGGTGGTTAGAATCATAGCTCCTCCCGAGAAAATGTTCTTAACCACAAACGGCCCTTCGTAGGTAGGGGTCCATTTGCCCCTGGGATCACCTTGAGGTAGGATGATGCGCTTGATTACCAGATCTCCGACTCGATACTCTTGTCGTCTAACTTTCTTGTTAAATGCCTTGATCATCCGTCTTTGATACGTTTGACCATGACAAATAGCAGTAAGTCTCTTTTCATCGATTAAGTTCAGCTGATCAAGTCGGGTCTGAATCCAATCATCTTCGCTCAAACCTGCATCCTTCGTAATCCAAAGAGATGGTATCTGAACTTCAATGGGAAAGACTGCCTCCATACCATATACCAAGGAATAAGGTGTTTCCCCTATTGACGTCCGTGCTGAGGTACAGTACCCATGAAGAGCCAATGGTAACATCTCGTGCCAGTGTTTGTATGTCACCGTCATCTTCTGCACAATCTTCTTGATGTTCTTATTAGCCGCTTCAGCATCCCCATTCATCTTCGGCCGGTAAGGAGAAGAGTTGTGATGTTGTATCTTGAACTGCTTGTAGAGCTCGGTGATCATCTTATTGTTGAGATTTATACCATTATCCGTAATGATCCTCTCTGGTACACCGTATCAACAGATCATATTATGCCGAATAAACTGTGCCACGACGTTCTTAGTCACAGTAGCAAAGGAAGCTGCTTCAACCCACTTTGTAAAGTAATCAATTGCTACCAGGATGAAACGATGCCCGTTGGACGCAGTAAGTCTGATCTCGCTGATCATGTCGATGCCCCATATTGCAAAAGGCCAAGGTGTTGTCAAGACGTTCACATCTTTTGATATCAATAGGGTAGTATGCGTCAGCATGTACTGTCTCAGCCGGCGAGCAGCCCATGCTAAAGCGCAACAAGTTTTCTCGAGCAGTGAGTATTGGATCTCACAGTCGGTAAGCTTTTTGCTAAAGCAGTAAATAGCATGCTCTTTTCGGCCAGACTCGTCATGCTGCCCTAGCACACACCTCTCTGTATTATCCAGCACTTTTAAGTATAAGATCAACGGTCTTCCTTCAACTGGAGGCATCAGAATTGGTGGCTCTTGGAGGTTGTATGGCCCTCTCTTCTTGAAGTAACAGTCTAGAAAGTTCTCCAGGAACTTCTCAATCGTCCTCACCTTCGTCCTCGGCTTGGTTGATCGGACTTTCGAAGTCATAACTGGAAGTAGCAGAGTCGTTATCAGTGGGATCCAGAGTGGATGTAGATCATGATATGTGAGTGTATGTAAGGCAAACAACTGTTTGATAAGGTGCAAAAAAGAAAAACAAGGAGCGCAAAATTTGTAATACAAGAAAAACGTCCAATGCTTTTATTAATGATATATGGAGATGACAAATACAAAGCCCTCACAAACAAAGCCACGGTGTCTCAGGCAAGGCACTGGGCCATAAAGTTTAAAATTGTCTGTTACAAACTCAAAACAAAAGTCTATTATTGCGTAATAAAAGAAACTGGAACGAAGTCCTTCGCCGTCCAATTGCCTAATCCTCCGTCGGTAGTTGGGTAAATCCAGCTGTCAAACTCAGATTCTTCATTATCATCTTCAATCGCATTCACTCCCGGATTTGTGATACACAGGGGAGGTCTTCCAATCCGTGCATGCTGAACAGCCCTTTGAGCTTCTGCAGTGAAACCCAAACCAAACTTGTCAGTCTTGTGTGCAAAGTCAGGGAGTTGGCCCCAATTTGCACACCCGCCTTTTTCAATAACAGCCCGGGAATCCTTGAGGGAAGCCATCTTCATTGGAGGATCTTCAGCAACAGTTTCAGTCGACGCCAGAGTCTGAGGGACTTCTTCAAAGTTTTGGCATGGGGTTTCAATGAACTCCCCGTCCATATCCACATACCGAAAAGAGTTGAAGTGGCTCACCATGTACTCTTCTTCTCCTTGTACTAAAATAATTTTCCCCTTCACTGGGTAATTCAGCATCTGGTGGAGTGTAGAAGTTACTGCCCCAACTTTAAGGATCCACGAGCGACCCAACAAACAAGAATAAGATGGCCGAATGTCCATCACATAGAATGTAGACGCGAAAGTCTGGGAACCAACCTTAACAGGAATATCCACTTCTCCATGTACCATCCTCTTGGACCCGTCAAAGGCCCTAACCACAATATTTCTTGGCTTCAGTACCAACCCTTCACAGTCCAACCAGTCTAATGCTTTCTTGGGTAAAAAATTCAACGAAGACCCAATATCCACCAACACGTGAGCCAGAGTAGTTCCCATGCACTCTATTGAAACATGTAGAGCGTCATTATGATTCTTTCCCTTGGCAGTCAAGTCTGCGTCGGAGAAACCCAACCCGTTATCAGCAGTCAAACTAGCCACACTGTCTTTGAACTGGTCAGCAGATGTCTCCTGCGGCACATGCACAATTTTCAGGAAAGCAATCAGAGCCTTGGCGTGGGCTTCTGAGCATAAGAACAAAGACAACATAGAGATCTTTGACGGGGTTTGCCCCAGCTGTTTGACTACGTTCTAGTCGCTCTTTTTGATGATCTTCAAAATTTCCTCTATCTCCTGTCTAGAGGCTTCAAAAGTAATCTTCTTCGGTGCCTCCATCCGGGAAGGCTCACCGATGATCCCTTTGCCCCGAGTGTCATATGACTCAGCGACAAGGGGTAATGACTGGAGTGAGAATTGGAAAAGCAACAGATGTACTGGCAGGTGTAATAACACCAGGTTTCTGAACAATTGGTGGGGAAATCTCAGGAGAGAAAAGTCTTCCGCTGTGGGTGACCTTTCTAGATCCAACAATATTGCTGACGTCAGTATCAGACTCTTCACTCTTCAAATCTTGTTTAATCCCATGATAATACACGTCAGCCCCATAGTGCCACGGGACAGCCTTATCTGACGTGTAAGGGATAGGTCCAGTAATGGTAATGATCAAAGGAGCAATTCTCGGAACAAATGTAATTCTAACAGGCTTTCTCGAGGAAGCCTTGGAAGAATTGGCGGAAATGGTGATTATAGAAACATTTTCAAAAGGAATCAATGGAACCAAAGTTTTCTCAAACATAATTTCTTTGTTATCCATCAGGCGTTGGACACCTGACTTCAATAGATGGAAACCAGTGGGTAGGACTGAACACAGATGGAAACCTTCGCCACAGCCTGGAAATAAACCAGATAACAGAAGGTTCTTCTTCACTGTTATCAATGGAGTAGCAATGTCTTTTACGAAAGTCACAAACGAGTCATCACCTACAGCATTCACTCCATGCTTGGGCATAGGAGCAGTTATGACATTAGGCTTTTCCGGCGCTTCAAACTCAATCTCCTTAGCTTCAATTAGATCCTGCACCTTATTCTTCAAAGCCCAACAGTCACTCGTATCATGCCCCGGGCTATTAGAGTGAAAAGCACAACGACGTTCGGATTATACGACGAAGAGGTGGTAATGGGATTCTTCGGGGATTCCCTCGGAGTCACCAAGTTGGTCTTTAATAACTGCGGCAGAATTTGAGACAGGGTCATACTGAGCCAAGTAAACTGTCTTCGCGGACTCTCTGCTCTCGGCTGATGGTTACGCTGAGGGGAAACAACAGGTCTTGATATTACCAACGCATTCACTGCTTGGCGGCGCTCAGGACGGTTTTGGTTTCTAGAGCTATAAACTGCACTAGATTCCTTCTTGAAAGGCTTCTTCTTGGTACTTGACGAAGCACCTTTCTGTATCTTGCCAGTTTTGATACCGGCCTCAATTCTCTCCCTAGTCATGATCAGCTCAGTGAAACCAGACGATGAACTACCAATCAAATGATTGAAATACAGACCAGACAAGGTCCCAAGAAACATATCCACCAACTCCCTGTCAGCCAGAGGGGGTTGTACTCTTCCTGTAAGATCTCTCCACTTCTGAGCGTAGTCCTCAAAACCTTCGCTCGCACCCATAGACATACCCTGAAGTTGGGTATGCGTGGGAGCAAGGTTGGCATTGTACTGGTACTGCTTGTAAAAATCAGCAGCAAGGTCCTCCCAGTTACGGACGTTAGCTCATTCCTGTCGGTAGAACCATTCAAGTTGAGTCCCTGAAAGACTATCTTGAAAGAAATGAATCCAGAGGTTCTTGTCGGCAGTGTATGGTTGAATCTTTCTAACATACGAGCGGAGGTGTAACTTTGGGTAGGAAACCCCATTGTATTTAGCAAATACTGGTGCTTTAAACTTGTGGGGAATCACCACCCCAGATGCCAAACCCAAATCTCCGAAGTCCAGCCCAGGTACCTTCTGAACCTCCATTGCGTTTAACCGGTCTTCAAGTTGCTTATATCTGTCCTCAGCGAGAGGATACTGGTCTTCATCGAAATCAGTGTCATGGTCAGAAACCACAGGGCTAGGTGCCCTCCTCTCTTCTTGATTCTCTCCCCCTCCAGATGAGTGAGATAAATCAACATCCTGTCTTAATCTGTTCTCGAACCTGTGACCCATATTCAGGAGGACCGTCTTCTTCTTCTTCTTTTTCTTATCCTTCAAGATCAGAGTCTTCAGATCTTGCTGACCCTTGGCCAAGTTCATGAACATTTCCTGGAACTGAGTGTTTTGAGCTTGTAGAGCCTTGATAGCTTGATCAGTAAATGTTTCAGAAGACATGTTTGCTGAAATAAACAGCGAAGAAGATGAGAAACATGTAAGGGTACCTGTAATGAGGTGCATGGGAATGGAATGCGTATGATATGATTTCAAAGACTTCGGAGATTCAAATTCGTAAACCAAAATGAAACACACTTTATTAGATTAAAAAAAACTTGAAACAATGTTTGACAAATGCCTTTAAGGCGTTACAAAAGGAAATACTGAAAGAAAATCTATGCTAGAAAAAATAAAAGACAATCAGCGCTCCCACTGTCGTTTTCCTTTGGTGCTGACATAGTTGTTGAGGCCCATCTCATTCTCCAAATGCCTTGTCAGCTTCAGGATCTTCCGCTCCTGCTCATGATACTTCTCTCTGTAAGTATCCTATTCTTCCCTTAGCTGGATCCGAGACCTCTTTAATGCCCCAATGTCAGTAGGCATGTATGGATGGAGGACGGTAGGAGGAACCCCTTCTTCATCAGTACGCTCCATAATTACCGGTAATACAACTTCGTATGGCATCCCCAGCTTTTGAGCACGGGCTCGAACCCATCGGAGATACGTTAGCATCGGGAGAGAAGTCTTCATGCCTAACTCATATGGATCAGACCTGTGCACCCTATCCCATGCTCGTATGAACCTGCAACGATGTCCCTCAACATCTCCCATGAAGTCAAAGACAATGCTTGGAAGCAGCAACTCATGAGGTTCGTCCCTCCTAGCTCGCCCAAACTGTCGTAAGGCCAAACAAGGATTATAGGTGATCCCTCCTCTGATTCCCAACAATGGAACATTGGGGTATTCCCCACAACAATCAATAATAGCTACTTCTTCCATGTCTTTAGTACTCTAGATGATGTTCGTATGAGCAAGGGACATAATCCTGTAGGCCCAACCCATGCCTTCCTCGTTCTTCAAAATAGATTTGGGGAGGTAAGAAATAAACCACCTCGCCAGCAATGGTGCATAACACATAAGGGTACCCCGTTTCTGAGCAGTACGGGCATAAAGAGCATGCAGGATGTCACCTAAGAAAGTGGGCACTGGATTACGGGATATGAAAATCTTCACCGCGTTCACATCAACAAAGGAATCTGAATTTGGAAACAGAACCAAACCATAAATGAGAAGAGCCAGGATGTCTTCAAATGCTTAAAAGTCCAAACTATCCCAGAACTGATGAGCCTGATCAACCAAGAACTTAGCCAAGAAGCCTTTTATCCTACTCCAAGTCTCCAAATTGGACACCACATCAATCCTTGTAAGATGGAGAGCTGAAGCAATATCTTCGGGCCTAGGAGCTATATCCAAACCTGTAAATGGGGTCTGCTCTAGAATAGAGATGCCGAGTAGATCAGAGAACTCTTCCAAATTAGGGAGCAACTGATAGTCCGGGAAAGTGAAGCAGTGGTATAATGGATCAAAGAACTGGAATAAGATGCTCATCATTTGTCCATCCAGCTTGGAAGTGACTAGACTGAGGAGGTGACCATGTCTTCTGTCAAAAGAGGAAGTGTCAGGAACCTTAGAAACCAAATCTCTAAGCTGAGTAGGAATCTATACAAAGCTGATCCGAATAGTGTTTCTACGCATAGATGCCATGATCTGTAAAACAGAACAAAGATAAATCCCATTAGTCTTTGAAATGGTTAGTCCAATGCAATATGCATGCAATGTCGTGATGCATGATGTCATGATAGAAACACACCACAGGTATTCACAGATAGCAAACATGGTAAGGGAAAACAAGTCACGCAGTAGCCCTTAAATTTTAGGATAACATGGAGTTTAGGTACTACCCTCTTTAAGTTTAGTGGGTTCAACCTGTCCTAGTAATAGTAACCGGGTTCTAGAGGATCTCAATATCACTGACCACCCTCGATCGGTCCTAATTCCAGTTTAGCAACCTTTTCTTGCGGCTGGAATCATCGCGAGAGTTTGGTCTCAATGAGTGTAGCATACTGCTACTTTTCTATGGCCAAGTTGGTCAATTATAGGTTCTAAGGTCAGTTGGTGCTTAATGACCCCTTAGCAGCCCCATATTCTCCTTGTTCCACCACAAGGGATATCGGTACAAACTAAAGTGTCACACCAACATAGCTACTGCTTCAACCGTATCGGTCTACGCCGTACATTTCCCTCACAGTCTATTGCTACTTACCTAAAAGGTATCCCCAGATCCGGGTTAGGATCTATAGTAACTCTGATTCAGACCCACAAAGATAAAGCAAACAGATCAAACAATTGAAAACAATATGAACTAATCCTAAGGTATACCCCACTTATTAAGTCCCAAGCAGAGTCGCCAGTTCTGTGATACAGTGGCCAGAACCGGGACTGCTTTTGGAATGCTGGTTTGCGTTTTGCGTTTGTTTTTGCAAAATGTCGCGGTAAGCAAGAGTCGCCACCGACTTTTATTTTATCCAACAAGGAAAGGAAAAAGCACAGAAAAATTCCTTTTTTCGAGATATTTCTGAGTACGGGTGGTAGATTATAGAAAGGGAAGGTATTAGCACCCTTTCTATCCGTAGTTATCTATGGGCTCTTAGGTACTTGCTCATTGTTTTCAAAAATTGTTTTCTTTGTGTTTGTGGGTTTTGAAAAGTTTTATTTTAACTTCGATTTAACTCTTGCTTCTGTCCTCAAGAGTGTAACGAAGTGTTTTTGAAAACTTGTTCATAAAAGTGTAAGTGTGAAAAAGTTTTGTTTTGATTGAGCAAGTACTTAAGAACTAATCTACCTACTCGAAAAAGGAATCGTTCTATGTTTGTTTCCTTTAGACAATGCTATCCCACTATTAGTGAGTAGCTAGCACCGTCGTTGGAGTTTGAGGGTCAATTCGAAAGAGGGACATACGGTCACTAAAGCAATGTTAGGACGTCTTAGTGGTAACCCTAATGTCTTAGATCATTTATCCGAGGCAACTATATCCGAGGGAACCTTTCCGAGGCAACTTATGATCTTTTAGACAAGAGGACGACCACTAAAACAACCTATACTCAATGACCGTTTTAACGAAGGCAACCAAGTGGGAGGGTACCCTAGGAGTGCGCATGTGCGAGTGATTCAGTTTCAGATTATTTATCTTTGCACATGTTTAGGGTGATCTAACTGTTTTAAGATTAAAGGTTCATTCTTGTCATGCAAGCCCTACTTATTCACATATCTAGCAGTTAATAATTTGCAGAATTAAAATGCGGAATTTAAACTAGGCTATTACAAGGCTTCGGGTATTTACATAGCCAAAAACAAACCATTTGAAATTAAAAGCGGTAAAAAATAAATAAATGTCCTAATTTAATTATTACAAACCGAGAGCAGATACAATAATTGGGTAAAAATAAAGCGCGGGATTAAAAGTTAGATCGACGAGAAACTAGGGTTTTGACCCTTCTAGCCTAATTAAAAGGAAAATGTTTTTTTTGTTGTTTTTAAATATTTTTAAAGAAAAGAAATTAGGTTTTTTGAAATTAAATGCAAAATTAATTGATTATTAAATTAATTAATGAAAATAATAAAATGACATATTTTTGGAGTTTTTGTTATTTTAGGAAAGAAATAAAATGATTAAGTTAATGATAAAAAACCTATTGATTCTAATTAATTTTAATTATTTGAAAAATAAATTAAAGTTATCTAAAACATTAATAACCTAATTAAATTAATTGATTTATTGATGAAAAAATAAAATTCTAAATTTATTTGGACATAAAAATATTTTTGGTGATTTTTGATAAAAAGAAAATAATTTTTGGTTAATAAAATAAATAGAAAATAAATTAAATAGAATAAATAAAATAAAAAATATGAGAGATGGGCCTGAAATTAGGGTGTCAATAGCAAGAATCTGGGCCCATTAGTGATGAGATCCGTTTGACCTTTGCAATTCTGTGCGTTGCGTTTGACTGGGCTTATGGTGTGCTTTCAATGGTGGCCACCAGATCAAGCCATCTGGCCATCTGGTGCGTTGGATGATGAGGGAGTATGATGGACCCTGGAGTTATACACGCACTGAATCACCTGAAATAAAATGAGAAAATAGCAAATGCTGGAGGCAGGGATCAAACCCCTGACCTCCAACCTTCCAAAGCCTTAACGCTTAGATGGCTTCCGCTGGGACACTTGTTTCTATCTGTTCATAAAATATGCAATAATAATAATATATAAAACAAGCGCAATAATGAGATTTTAGCGCGCCAATTCAAACAAGCCAATGGAAGTTGGCCACGTCTTCGTCCCTATCATGGCACCATTGCTAAAAGTTCATTAGCCTATACCTACAGACAAATGTCCGTTGCTATAGACTGCGTGCTCTCAAAATCCTCCACAGGCCATGGAAATAACATCTAACACCATGTTTAGATTCATCTCGTCCTCCTGATCACAACCATACCCATTACAGAGGCCAATTGTTCCTGAAATCGAAAGCCCTAAAACCAATCTCGAAAACCTAACAATGGTGATTAACGCTACAAGCCATATAAATGAAATTGAATAATGCCAAAAGTTTGCAAATGCTCTATAGATTAAGAATATGCCATTAATTCAGGTTAACAATGCTCAAATTCCAAGATGCGAATTCAAGAACAGGGCGAGGTTATGAACGACTTACAACGCGTTTAAGGACCGAAACGGACTTGTTCTTGATAGCTTTAGATTGCTGAAAGTGCCAGGAATCGATTGGAATGGGTCACGAGCCTAGAGAATGCCTCTAAGTGGGATTTCAATCTCACACTTTTTCTTGTTTTTTCAGTTTTTGTTCTCCTTCTCACGCCTGCTTCTAACCTCTTTCTAGGTCTGGTCGCACTCCTTATGTAACAAAGAATGAATCAGAGTCCATAATTGATCCAAATCTCCCTCCTTTAATCCTTTTTGATTTGATTTGATTTTCTTTTTTAAAACCTTTCCAAACATGGATTTTTCAATCTTTTTGTCCACTCTATGCATTTGCACGAATTTGAATGCTTGCAATATGTACTTTAAGACCTGAAATAATCACAAGATCCTTTGTTATCAATATTTTGGATTTTATTTGATTTATTATGATTTAATTTAAATTAATTCAAATAAAAATAAAAACAAATAATAAAAATAAAATATGGACAAGTGGAAAGGGCTAGAGCACGTGGGCTATGTTTCCAACTTAAAACAAGTGAAAAAGAATGGGCCTGTTTGGCAAAATTTGAAGTTTTAGGGATAGTTAACTTTTGGCAATTTTGCAAAAAAGGTCAACTTCACCAATGCATAACTTCCTCAATTTTAACTCTTTGAAAGTGTTCTTGGACTTTTTAGAAAGCTTGAGACGTCCTCTAAGCAACCCTTTTGGTTTCATCTCATTTTGATATTCCATGCTCATGTATGAAGCTTTGACAAAAAAAGTGTTTTTGTTGACTTTTCAAAATGACCTATAATGTCCAAATTCATAACTTCTTGTGAGTGAATATTTTGAACTTAGGATCTGAAGATGGATTGTATGGAATTGCATCATCTTCAAAATTATCTTTGGATGGGTCATTTCGCATAAAGTATGAGAAAGTTATGCTTGGTCAAATTTGAGTTGACTTTTCCTGCAAAACCCTAATTTAGCAACTTTTGAGTCTTGATGAATTATGAGCAATCATTGATAAATCATGATCGACCCTTGATCAAATGATGAAATATACTTCAAAATGAGGATGTTAACCAAAAATCTTGAAGTTTGACTGTATGTAGGCCACAGTTGACTTTTGCCCTAGCACAGTCGATTTTTGGACCTTTGAGCAATTGATTGAGCAAACTTTCTCTACAAGGCTTGAAACTTGACATGGATGACCTTGAGAAAATATTAGGACAATGTTGAGCATTTGGGGTCATTTGGACTCAAGTATCTTGATGCAACATGAAACCCTAATTTGAGGTATACTGCCTTAGGAGAGAACTTGTCTGGCCAACCCTTGGACTACCTTGAGCAACTTGAGGATCTTTCTTGCAATGTTTTGAGAAATATGGGAGGAAAAGTTTTGGGGTACAACAGTATACAAAGATCTTGATCTTCTGAAAATGTTTTCAATGTTTGTAAGATGTTTGGAAATGTGTGGTGTTGAAAATATAAAGGATATTTGTTTTGAAGTGGAGCAAGTAATTAAGAGCAATCTACCTAATCAAATGTCTTTCTTGTTTATTTTCTTTTCCTTTGATATTGTTGTATTACCATTGATTTGGTAAGCAACCCTATCTTTGGATGTAAACGGGACGGGCGTGGGTCATCGTATAGCCATAATCAGCAATGTTGCAAGGTATCTTAGCATTATTTTAGAGGGACTAAGATAATTTTGTAAGGCAACTTTGAATAGCGTCATCGAGGGACTACGATCTTATATTTATTTGTTTCTGCTAAGATACCTTACATGCATAATATGGCCATTTTGTATAAGGCAACCAAGTGGGATAACTCTATGGGTATTTGTGTGCACGTGTATCATTTTCATGCTTGTTTTTTGTCTTGGATTAGGGTTTTCTATTTGATTGGTTTTATCTTTCCATACAAACCCTAATTACTAGCATGTTATATAAAACATTAAATTGCAGAAAATAGAAATACTAAGCTATTACAAAGCTTTAGGGGATGGGGGTACAAATTTATGAATGGGGATTGCAAGAAATTAAAATCCTAATCATCTATTACAACCATATTGAAATAATGTACAAGAGTTAAAATGGACTTGTTTTGTTTTTGTTAAGAAATAAGTTTATTTAAAAAAGTATTTTGATCTTTTTGTTCTAAAAGAAATGAAATAAAACATGTGAATATGAAATATTTTTTGGTGTTTTTGGTTATTAAAAGCAAGCCAAAATGAAATAAATGAGGGAAAAGGGAGTCAAAATCAGCACGTTGCTGAAACGAGAAGGAACAGAAGTTCTGACTATGATATGCTGCAAAAGATGCAGTGTTAGTGAGAAAGTGGAGGGTCAGAAGTTCTGGATCTGGGTACACCAAATTCTGAGGTTGGAGGGTTCAGAGGCTATAGCATAGCTGGGAACCTAGAAGTTTATGTATCTCTGGCAAGTCAGAGGTTCTGATTGTTTGAGAGAGTGAAGTGATTATGCTGTTAGGTGAGGATATCTAGAAGTTCTGATTTAGGAGTATCGTCTAACAAATAAATGGGTAAAAAATGTCAATAAATAAACCCAAAAAAGATGCTTTTGGGGCTAGAACCTAGGACCCTTAGAACTAATGTCTTATGCGCACGCTTTCTACCAATGGGGTGGATGTACATCCGGTATTAGAAGCAAAAGCATAAACACATAACATGAAGTAAATTCTGATGATGAGCTTCATCTCTTTCTCCATGCTAATCAAAGCATATGTAACTTAATCATTTTTCAACAAAACTGGAAACACAAACATAACAATTATGGAAGGTTTCCCTCATGGTTTCAGAAGTATAAAAAATGTCAAGACTATAAATAAAAAACGAGCATGTATCTGCTAGTCCTAGTTTCCTTAAGAAGCTCTGAACTTATGTTCTTCCTATTTAGGCAGGCAAACACATGAAACCTCAGAATATGTACAGCATCAGAATCAGGATGTCTACATTGTATTTTTAGACATGAAAATCTGACAATTCCTAAGTAATATGATGAGAGTCAATCAGAAGCTTACCTTGCAGCTGAAAAAAATACTCCCTGAGATGGAACCTGATCCTGACCGCTTATGATATTCTGAACAGCTTCCTCACGTGTTCAGCAGGCCTTTTTGAGATGGACGTTAAATGGAGAGTGTGTTACAATTTGATTACAGAGGTTAGGATGGCTTTTGAATGTATATCAGAAACTGTATGGGTGATTTTGGTCAAGAAACACTTGAGGAAGAATGGAGTTCGGTTGCAAGAATCAAAAGCTAACAGGTTGTTATATTTTTGTGTTTACAGTTTCTTGGACTCTTGGAAATTTTTTAGGGGTTCAAGACATTTATTTTCTCAAATTTTCGACCTCTTTACAGTGGCCAATGAAGTTTAATTTATAGGCAAAATTCTCGTGGCTTGGAGAGGTCAAGGGTACAACTATCATATGCTAGGCGCTGACTTGTTCTTGAAGCAAGTTCAAACAGGTGTGGTGGTTGGCAGTTTTTTAGCCATGCCTAAGCTGGTTTAGTAAGCAGGGATGAAGGAAAAGTAAACCCAAAAGCAAAAGCAACGCATGGGCCCTAACATATTCTTGTACAAAAGTTGCTTTTCAAGGATAACAAAGATACTTCTATGCCACACGTGGGGAAATCCTTTGGATAAAGACTCAAAAGTGGTTGTGAGCATTAAATGATGATGATATTTATCAAACCAGAAATTCTGCAATGTGAGATTTTGCATCATTGCTTAATTTTGGATCAGAAGTTCAGCTTCAGCGTAACTTTAGAACAAACATCCAACTTCTGATCTTTGTATTTCTTTGCTCCAGCATGTTTTGAAGGAGCTCCCAAGCTTTCCAGGAAGCTTGTAACACACTTTGTAACCCTTCTTTGAATTGCTCTTGCAAACTCTGATTGAATCTTTGTGAGAACTGGCCTAAAAGTTGTAATCAAACTCTGTTTTCGAACTGTCTAGAATTTTGCTGAGTGCTTAAATTTCATGGACATGTCTTTGAGAAGTTATAACTTAAAATCCCAGCATTTCTAGGAGAAGTTTTGTTCTGCAATGTTTCAGATCTCATTGAGATCTAAAACTATTGAATCAGAAGTTCTTCCAGAATCATATTGCATCATGGTGAAAATCAGGCCAGAAGTTCTGAGGTTGTCATATTTCTTAAACACTTAGAAAAAAATTCTAAGTATTTAGAACTTTGACTTTCCTAAAGTAATCTTGACTTTTGAATTTCTTGATGAAACAAACTTCATATTTCAACATGTCTTGATTAAATATGATTCTTGAAACTTGATTTTGATCCAAAAGTCAAGTTTGACTTTTCAGTGTGCAAATGACCATTTTACCCTTGTGGATGACTTTCTTGGAAAATTTGTAATTCAAGGCTTGATATTGGATGAAAGCAAACCTGAGGGTCCAGGATGATCCCTTGAGAAATGAGAGGGAAAATTTTGGGGTACAACAACTGTCCATGTTCAATCTTCTTAAACCTGAAGAGTTAGATTGGCGAGTTTTGCCATTCGTGACTCGAAGGTGGAATTTGATTGGACACTAGAGTGCCCAGAAATTTGCACTCGACAGTGTGAAGGTTGAGGGAATTGGCTTAAAGATTCCATTTTGGAGAGGTGATAGAAGTTGTGGGATATGGGCTTAAAGAGGCCATCCAAGAGTGATTGTTGAATTGTAATTTGTAAGCTGAAAGAATGAGTATCAGAATAGCGTCCGCGTCTGGAGCGTATCTGAACTGTATCTGAAAACCTTGTTTGAATGAATATCAGAATGACATCCATATATGGAGTGTATCTGAACGGTGTTGGAAAGTTGAATGAGTATCAGAATGGCGTCCGCATCTGGAGCATATCTGTACTGTATCTGAAAGTTGACTCTGAATGAGTATCAGAATGGCGTCCATGTCTGGAGCATATCCGTACTGTATCAAAAGTTGAAATCTGAATGAGTATCAGAATGGCATCCGTGTCTGGAGTGTATCTGAACTGTATCAAAAGTTGAAATTTGAATGAGTATCAGAATGGCATCCGTGTCTAGAGCGTATCTGAACTGTATCTGAAGTTGAAATCTGAATGAGTATCAGAATGGCATCCATGTCTGAAGTGTATCTGAACGGTGTTGGAAAGTTGAATGAGTATCAAAATAGCGTCCGCGTCTGGAGCGTATCTATATTGTATCTGAAAGTTGACTCTGAATGAGTATCAGAATGGCGTCCGTGTCTGGAGCGTATCCGTACTGTATCAAAAGTTGAAATCTGAATGAGTATTAGAATAGCGTCCGTGTCTAGAGCGTATCTGAACTGTATCTGAAGTTGAAATCTGAATGAGTATCAGAATGGCATCCGTGTCTAGAGCGTATTTGTACTGTATCTAAAAGTTGAAATCTGAATAAGTATTAGAATGGCATCCGTGTCTGGAGCATATCTAAACTGTATCTGAAAGTTGAACATTGTTAATGGTAGCTATTGATTAATCTTATCCTGAAAAGGGTAAAATGTTAGCTAAAATGCAAAGTCATGTTGTATGAAATGTATTGCGTAATGGGATACATGCACTTATCAATGTTTATGATATATGGATGTGATGTATGCGTATGTGAGCTAATCTTCTGCATTGCTGTTGGGTTGAGGAAAATAAATCCCTGAATGTTGTTGAGGATGTGTAAGTTTTCATGTCTTGAAGTCGAAGTATTGATGAATTTATACTGAGAGAAATAAACTCTGTTGTAAGGGAAATGCCATGTTGCTTTTAAAATTTGTTGGGGAGTTCTGAGAAATTTGACAACTTCTACTGGGGATCAACAATTTGAAACTTTGTTCCGCTGGGGATTTAAATGACGTACTGCAGGGGATTACTTATGAAATGGCCTAGAGATATTTTCCTATCTTTTCAACCAATCTTTCTTCCCATTTTGTTTATTTGTAAACAACAATTATGTTCAAATGCATATGCTCAACAATGAATTGTTGGACGTTTTTGTAAACAAAGCACAAGCATAAAGAAAAGACAAATAGTTTTTTGCTCTTTCAAAGGGATGTCCTTGTATTGATTTTGAGTAAGTGTTTTTGTACAAGGGAATAAACATTCTAGTAAGAGAATGCTGTCATAAAAAAAGAAAAATTTAATACAAAGAAAAGATAGCTATGTGTAATAATCCCATGGGGTTTCCATCCTGCTATAGCCTTCGTATCTCTGAGCATCTTTTCAATTTGTTGCTTCGTCCGAAGATGATTGAATTTTATCAGAACCTATAAGTTTGTCAGTGGAAGCCAAAGATTGTTTGTAAAGTGATCCGACGGGACATAGTCATACGCCTTAATTCCCTAACTTTTGCCTGGACTGCCCTTTCAGGTTTTCTGTCCATCGGGAAACCCTTTTTTGCCCAAGTCGCCCTTTTTGGTTTTCAACTTGCCGGGTGTACAGATTATTTTTTGTTTTATCCCTAACTTTTGCCTGAACCTTTTTGCTTCATCGGGATACCCTTATTTTGCCTAGGTATGTCAACCTAGCGGGTCTCTTATGCGTACTATCTTTTGACTATGTTTGCGTTCGCAGGGTGTCGTAGGTCGTCACCATCCATGGTGGTCAAGATCATTTCCCCACCGGAGAATATGTTTTTGATTACAAATGGTCCTTCATAGGTAGGAGTCCATTTGCCCCTGGGATCACCTTGTGGCAAGATGATGCATTTGATCACTAGATCTCCAACTTGATACACTTGGCATCTGAGTTTCTTGTTGAAAGCCTTGATCATCCGTTTTTGATAAATTTGACCATGGAAAACAGCAGTAAGTCTCTTTTCATCAATCAGATTTAGTTGATCGAGTCGAGTCTGGATCCAATCGTCTTCGTTCAACCCTGCATCCTTCATAATCCTCAGAGAGGGGATCTGAACCTCAATAGGCAAGATGGCTTCCATGTCGTATACCAGAGAATAGGGTGTTGCCCCGGTTGATGTGCGAGCTGTGGTACGATAACCGTGGAGAGCGAATGGTAGCATCTCATGCTAGTCTTTGTATGTGACTGTCATTTTCTGTATGATCTTTTTAATGTTCTTATTTGCAGCTTTTACAACACCATTCATCTTTGGCCGATAGGGAGAAGAATTGTGATACTGAATCTTGAATTGTTCGCACAAGGAAGTGATCATAGTGTTGTTGAGATTTGTACTATTGTCAATGATGATCCTTTCTGGGATACCGTACCGGCAAATGAGATTTTGCTTGATGAAACGGGAAACAACATTCTTGGTAACGAAAGCGAAGGAATCTGCCTCCACCCATTTTGTAAAATAGTCGATGGCCACTAGGATGAAGCGGTGTCCATTGGAGGCTGTCGACTTGATCTCCCCAATCATATCAATCCCCCACATAGAAAAGGGCCAAGGAGCTGTTAAGATATTCAGAGGAACCGGAGGTACATGCACCTTGTTAGCATAAATCTGACACTTATGGCAGGTTTGAGAGTGTTGATAACAATCTGCTTCCATGGTAGACCAGTAATAGCCTGCCCGTAGGATTTTCTTTGCCATCGTATGCCCACTGGAATGGGTTCCAAAAGTACCTTCATGCAATTCAGCCATGATCCTTTCAGCTTCAACTTTATCTACGCACCGAAGCAACACAGAGTCATGATTGCGTTTGTACAGGATGTCGTTACTAAGGAAGAACTTAGCAGAAAATCTCCTTAAGAATTTCTTATCATTGACTGAAGCTCCTTCTGGATATTCTTGAGCCTTGAGATACCTCTTGACTTCGTGAAACCAAGGCTGGTCCACTACTTCTTCAGTATTAATCTCGTGACAGTGTGCTGGTTCATCCATTCATTCAATGGTGATATGGGGAGCCTCGTTATCCCAATTAAGTTTAAACATAGATGACATTGTGGCTAGTGTGTCTGCTAGCTGATTTTCTTCTCGCGGGAAATGCGCGAAGGTAATCTTCTCAAAACGTGGTAGCAATGTCAAAACATGTTCTTCATAAGGGATAAGGTTAGGGTGTTTGGTGTCCCATTCCCCTTTGATCTAACTGATGACCAAAGCTCAATCTTCGAATACATCCAAGGATTTGATCCATAAGTCTATCGTAGCTTTAAGACCAAAGATGCACTCTTCGTATTCTGCCATGTTGTTTGTACAATTGAAGCAAAGTCTGGTAGTAAAGGGAGTATGACACCCTTCCGGAGATATAAGTACAACACCAATACCATTGCCGAGTGCATTGAAGGCTCCGTCAAAGAACAGGGTCCATCAGGATCTTTGTTCAGGTCCGTCATATGGCCTGAATTCTTCACAGTTGTCTAATGTCATGATGTCTTCATCCGAAAATTCGAATTTCATGGACTGGTAGTCTTCCACAGCTTGGTGAGCAAGGTGATCAGCTAGTACACTGCCCTTTATAAATTTTTGGGTAGTATACTGTATGTCATATTCTGTTAGGATCATCTTCAATCTCGCTATTCTCCCAGAAAGAGCAGGCTTCTCGAAGATGTACTTTATCGAATCCATTTTAGATATCAACAAGGTAGTATGAGTCAACATATACTATCTTAGTCGGCGAGCAGCCCAAGCCAGAGCGTAGCAAGTTTTCTCGAGCAGTGAATATATGGTTTCACAGTCGGTAAAATTTTTGCTCAGGTAGTAAATAACATGCTCTTTTCAGCCAGACTCGTCATGCTGCCCCAATACACACCCCATTGAGTTTTCTAAAACAGTCAGATACATGAGCAACGGTCTTCCCTTGACTGGTGGCATTAATACAAGAGGCTCTTGTAAGTATTCTTTGATTTTGTCAAAAGCAATTTGGCAATCATCATTCCATTTGACTACTTGATCTTTCTTCAATAGCTTGAAGATTGACTCACAAGTAGTTGTCAGGTGAGAAATGAATCTGGCAATATAGTTCAAACGTCCTAAGAATCCTCTAACTTCCTTCTCAGTACAAAGAGCATGCATCTCTTGTATTGCTTTAACTTTGGTAGGATCGACCTTTATACCTTTGTTACTGACGACAAAGCCTAGGAGTTTACCAGACCGTACCCCAAATGTGCATTTGTTTGGATTCAACCTCAGCTTGTACTTCTTTAGTCTCTCAAACAGCTTTTGTAAGTGATCAATATGCTCTTCTTCTGTTTGCGGCCTGGCTATCATATCGTCCACGTAGACCTCTATTTCATGATGTATCATGTCATGAAATAAAGCTACCATGGCACGCTGATAGGTTTCCCTGGCATTCTTCAGTCCGAATGGAATCACCTTGTAGCAGAATCTGCCCCACTGTGTGACAAATGTTGTTTTCTCCATGTCCTCATGCGCCATTTTGATTTGGTTGTAACCTGAGAATCCGTCCATGAAGGAAAACACTTTGTGTTGTGCCGTATTGTCAACTAGGATATCAATGTGGGGGAGTGGAAAATCATCCTTAGGGCTCGCCCTATTCAAATCTCTATATTCCATACACATTCGCACTTTGCCGTCTTTTTTGGGTACGGGAACAATGTTGGCAACCCATTGAGGGTAGGAGGTGACAGCCAAAAATCCAGCGTTGAATTGCTTCATGACCTCTACTTTAATCTTTTCTGACATATCAGGTCTCATGTGGCGAACCTTTTTCTTTACTGGCGGAAAATCTTCTCTTGTAGGCAGACGATGTACCATAATATCTGTATCAAGTCTCGACATGTCTTCATATGACCATGCGAAGACTTCAACATAGTCGTGTAACAGCTGAATCAGACACTCCTTGACCCTAGGTTCCAGATTAGCACCCACTTTGACCTCTTTTTTGTCCTCTTCGGTACCCAGGTTGATTGTATCCACGGGTTCCTCGTGAGGCTGAATGGTTCTCTCCTCTTGTTGTAGCAGTCTGACAAGTTACCCTGGTACTTCACAATCTTCCTTACCTTCGTCTTCGGCTTGGTAGATTAGATTCTCAGAGTCACAAAAGGCCATAGCAGTATCGTTACCCATGGGATCCAGAATGGATGTGTACCTGCATTGTGAGTGTGGGTGTGTGTAAGGGTATAACTATCTTTGAAAGAAATAAAAACGTAAAAGAAAAACAATGAGCACAAAAGTTTGTATGCGAAAACGTCCATGATTCATTGATGTCATATGAAAAATGAGATAATAACCCTTACAAATGGACCATTTTGCCTCGGGTAAGACACAAGGTTTTAAGAGTGCGAATTGCTTCAATATTACAGATCCAACAAAATTTAAAGACAAATTACTGTGGGATAAAAGTGATTGGGACGAAGTCTCTAGCCTCCCAATTGCTGAGCCCTCCATTGATAGTCGGAAATATCCAATCCTCCAGGTTGCAATCATCTTTACCATCTTCTACCGCGTTGACCTCATGGTTGCTGATCTTCAGGGGTGGTCCTCCAGCACGGGCATGACGTACAACCTTTTGAGCACTTGAAGTGAAGCCTAGGCCAAACATGTCAGACTTATATGGGATATCTGGAAGTTTCCCCCAGATAGTGCATCCACCTTCCTCTGCCACTGTTTTGGCATCTTTCAGAGATGACATCCGGAATGGTGGCCTTGTAATTTTAGGAACCTGAGACACAACCTTGGTCACTGCCACCTCTTGCGGGACCTCTTCGAAGTGTTGAAATGGAGTTTCAATGAATTCTCTGTCCAATTCCACATATCTGAAGGAATTGAGATGGCTGATCATGTATTCTTCCTCTCCATGGACGATGATAATCTTCCCTTGAACCGAATATTTTAGCATATGGTGTAATGTAGAGGTAACAACGCCAGCATTGTTGATCCATGGCCGACCTAACAAGCAGGAGTATGAAGGGCGAATGTCCATTACATAAAAGGTTGAATTGAAAGTTTGGGTTCCAACCTTTATGGAGATATCCACTTCCCCATGCACCATCCTCTTCGAGCCGTCAAAAGCCCTTACTACTATGTTGCTTGGCTTTAATGTCAGTCCCTCGCAGTCAAGTCTATCAAGAGCTTTTTTCGGTAATACAATTAAAGATGAGCCCGTGTCCACCAAAACATGGGCCAAAGTTATGCCCCTACATACCACTGAGACATGCAATGCCTCATTATGCTTTCTTCCCCTCCGTGTTAGATCAGCATCCGAAAAACCTAGGCCATTATCTGCTGTCAAGCTAGCTACACAGTCTTGGAATTGATCAACAAACGTCTCTTGAGGTACATGGGCGGTTTTTAAGAACTTCACCAAGGCTTTTGCATGCGCCTCGGAACATAGTAGTAATTCCAGCATGGAGATTTTAGAGGGAGTTTCCCCCAATTGGTCAAATACATCGTAGTCGCTCCTCTTTATAATTTTTAGGATCTCCTCCATTTCTTTCTTGGAAGTCTCAGGGATAGTCAATGACTGGGCCTTCGTCCGCACATGCTCCACTAAAATACTTTTTCCTCGAGTTTTGGTAGGAATGATATCAGGGGTTGTAAAAACTTCGTCAATAGAAGTACTTGCAGAGATGATTATGGGTATGGAAGTGACCTTTAGAGCAGCCACAAGGATGATCACGGGTCCAGAAATTGCTTTTGGGGGAGCAATTTCTGGAGAAAAGATCCTACCACTTTGGGTAATTTTCTAGTTCCAGCAATATTACTGACGTTGGAATCTTCTTTCTTGGAATTTATCTCTTCGGCGGCCAGCCCGTCTTGCTTGATGCCATGGTAGTAAATGTCCCCTCCGTAATTCCACGACATGATTTTGTCTGACACATATGGGACTGGCCCCAGGCATTGTGATTATTAAAGGAGCTGCTTTCAGAACTGATGTAATTCTAACGGGTCTTTTGGTGGAGACCTTGGAAGAATTGGCAGAAATGGTAATGATAGAAACACCTTCAATAGGAATAGGTGAAACAAGAGTCTTTTCAAACAAAATCTCTTTGTTATCTATCAGGCACTGAATGTCTGCCTTCAATAAAGGACAACCAATTGGTGAGGATAAGTAGAGATGGAAAACTTCATTACATCCCGGGAACACACCGACTTTCAAAAAGTTTATTTTAACAGTCAGAAGTGGGGTCATGAGTTCATTAACTTAAGTAACAAACAATCCTTCTTCAATAGCATTGGTATTGTGACCATGTCTGGGCATGGGAGAAGAACTGACGTTTGGATTTTTGGGCGCATCAAATTCAATTTCTTTTGCTTCAATGAGGTCTTGTATTTTGTTCTTCAAGGCCCAACAATTATTAGTATCGTGACCAGGACTTTCAGAGTGATATGCGCAACGGGCATTGGGATGATAATGGGGAGATGTTGTATTAGGGTTTTTCAGAGCTTCTTTCAAGGTTACCAAATTGGATCTAAGTAGATACGGTAATACTTCAGACAGAGTCATGTTAATTCTGGTGAATTGTCTGGCTGGCCTTTCCACCCTTGGTTGATTACTTCTTTGTTGATCAGACGTAGGCTTTGGAATCATAACAGCCCCTACCATTGGTCGATGTTCGACCCTATCTTGGTTTCTTCGCGAATATACATCAGCTACCTCTTTTTTTCCTATGAAAGGCTTCCTTACAACTGTAGAAGAAGATGTATCTTTCTGAATCTTTCCACTTTTTATGCCGGCTTCTACCCTCTCTCCAGTCAATATTAGTTCACTAAAGCCTGCAGATGAACTTCTGATTAAATGATTGAAGAAAGGACCAGATAAAGTGCCTAAGAACTTGTCTACCAACTCTCTCTCAGATAGAAGAGGTTGAACTCTTCCAGCCAAATCTCTCCATTTTTGTGCATAGTCTTTGAAACCTTCATTGGAGGCCATGGCCATACTTTGGAGTTGAGTACGGGTAGGCGCCAAATCAGCATTGTATTGATATTGCTTGTAGAAAGTTGCGGCAATATCTTCCCAATTGTGAATGTTGTCTCTTTCTAGTTGGTAAAACCAGTCAAGTTGAGTTCCAGACAAACTGTCTTGAAAGAAGTGCACCCATAAGTCTTTGTCAGTGGTATGGGGTTGGATTTTTCTTACATATGACCGCTGATGCATTTTAGGACATGAAACTCCATCATATTTAGCAAACGTAGGTACTTTGAATTTCGGAGGAATCACAATCCTCGACAATAATCCCAATTCTTCAAAGTCCAAGTCTGGCACCTTTTGGATTTCCATCGCGCTCAACCGCTCTTCGAGATGTCTGTACTTGTCATCGGCTGGAGAATACTGTTCCTCAGAGTAGTCTTCCTCTTCCTCTTCCGATTCTGACGGGACAATTGTTGCTTTCCCCTTCCCTTCCTGATTGTCTTTTTCTCCGGAGGTGGTTGCAAAGTTCAAGGTCCTTCTTGTCTGCTCATGAAATCTTCTCCCCATATTCAAGACTCCATTTACCTTCTTTGTTTTCTTTTTCATCTCTTCAGCCAGCAGAGTCTTCAACTCTTCTTGCCCCTTGGCTAGGGTCATGAGCAACTGTTGAAACTGCGTATTCTGAGCTTGGATATCTTTCACTGTTTTCTCGAGATCCATCTTACTGAAATAAACAGTAGAGAGATGAGGAGACTTGTTGCAAAAGACCTGTTTATGTTATGATGAATGATATATGCATATGCAATATTTTCAAGGATTTCAATGATTCAAATTTGTTTTAGACAAAAAGGAGACACACGTTATATTAATAAGGTAAAGTTTGAGTACATCAATGCCCCTTGGGAAAAATAATACAAAAACTCTAAGATAAAAAAGTAGTACGCATCCTCTTTGGTGCAATGTAGGCATTCCGAGTCCGCTCCTCATGAAGTAGCCTAGTGAGTTCCAAAACCTTCTTCTCGCTTGCGTAGAATTGGGCTTAGAACGTATCTCACTCTCCTTTAAGTTGTATCCAATCCCTTTGTAGATCTTCAAGAGATGTGGGCATGTCAGGATGTAGGATAGTGTATGGAACATCTTCTTCCTTAACAGGCTCAATGATTACCGGGAGAATGGAGGGGTAAGGCATCATAAGACTCTAAGCACGAGTTCATACCCATTTGAGGTAAGGCTCAAGAGGGATGGAATTCTTGTGCCCCAAAGTCTTGCTATCAACATTGTTTAACATCCTCCAAGCTCGGATAAATCTATGGCGAAGACCTTGATCGTCGTTGTCGTAGTTGAATACCAAACCTTGAATCAGCATCTCGTGCGGGCCGTCCCTTCGGGCGTAACAAAATTGTCTTAAGGATAAACATGGGTGGTAGGTGATGCCTCCCCTAATACCAAGTAGAGGGACATTATGGAATTCTCCACAATGATCGACGATGATAACATTCTCTTTGGATCGAGAGCACCAATGAATGTCTGAATGTTTGAGCGTCATTGTTGTACCCCAAAATTTGCCCTCCTATTTTTCCACAAGAAATCACAGCTTCGGGTTTTCCCTGACTTTTTCAGATTGGCGTAAGAATCAATCAAACAGATTTTTTCTTATCAGCCTATCCAAATTAGGGTTTTTGCGCGTGCAGTTTCAGAAGAGTGTGAATCCACATTGTTTTAATTGGTTGTTACACTGTTTGGACATTGGTTCAAAATTTCTGTCTAAACATCTGGGATAAAGGCTAAGGCATTTGATTTGAGATGGGATAAAAGCTGAGGCATTTGGATTGAGAACTTGCAGGGTTTGATTTAATCAGTAAAGAGATAGGCATATGGATGTTTGTTTGATTGACTGTGCATTGCTCATGTTTAATTGGGACGTCGGGTTTATTATTGATTGCAAGACTACATTGTTTATTAATTAATTATTTATTCTAAGTTAGAATAATTGGGATTTATTTCCATTTATTATAATTTAAGAATTATAAATAATTAAATAAACAATTAAGGAAGAATCAAAAAGGATTAAACTTTTATTTACTTTTAATTATTAAGTACAAATGTTATTTGAATACATTTACAGTATTTACAAATAGTTATTACAAATAATTAAAGGTAAAATAAAGCTATATCCTAAGTTTTCTAAATCTTCATCTTCTGCTACTCCCCATTGCTCAATTGATTTTCATCTGCAAAAACAAAGAAAGGGAAAAAGTCAAATGCAAATGAATTAAATAAAAAGGTAGACAGATATTTTAAAATTCATCATTAAAAGTAACTGGCCGGAATCAGTTTGTTTGCCCTCTCTGCAAATCACAAGAAATTCTTGGTTCACAATGAGGGATAGAAATATGCTTGCAAATAAAATATGAAATGCACAAAGTTACAATATTGCACAAATTCAAAATTATCAAACAGGCTGCATAGTTCATAATTCAAAATTGTCAAGCAAAGCTGTCAAAATTCCAAACTAAGTCTAAAAGGAAAACTGAACTGCACATGTCTAACCAAGTTTAAAATGTCAAACAAAGCTATCAAAAGGCTATCCAAAAAGCTGTCAACAAAGTACACAAGATATGCAGAAAATCTGGAAAAAGAAGATAAGAGATATGCAAAGCAAAACCAAAGTGCAAGCAACATTCTAAATCATCACTTTCCAAGGCCAGTACTTTTTCAGAATAGTACATCTAAAGCAATTAAAATGCTTTTTAAAATCCGTGGAGAGAGAGAAAAAAGAGAAAAAGAAGTAGAGGCTTACAGGCTTGAGGCTTAGGCAAAAGGATATAAAACAAACATATCTGAACACAGTAAGAGGGGGCAGAATATCATATAACAAAAAATAACACAAACTGTTATAGAACACCAACAATGGCCTGCCTCAAAAACCAAATGAAACCCTCCAAACCTGTGTTCCCAAACAAACCAGAAACACAAGCTTAAACGAACAAAAGCCTAAACCTGTACCAAACATGAAGCCATCAAACTGCTCAAGCCTAAACCTGCATCAAACATGAAGCCATCAACCGGACTGCAAACCTGTTCAAACCCTCAAGGCCATACATACTGAACTCATAAATCAAAACCAACATACAAGCCTGAAGCCTGCCTATACTGATAAACCTCTACACAAGCCATCAATAAACCTGCTAACCTGTTTCAACACAGTCCAAATAACAAGCAAAAGCCTATAACCTGTCTCTAACCTAACAGCCTTCAAACCTTGAAGCCTTGAAGCCAGAAAAAGCCTTTACAAACAAAGCCTGCTATCTATAAGCTCAAGCCAAGCCTGTAAACTGTCATCAAACCAGAAAAGCCACAAAACATTCAAACTCAACGCCCTGTGTAGCCTGTAAAACCCAGCAAGCCTATACCAAAAAACAAAAGGCACAAAGCATTCAAACCAACCAAAGCCCTCAGAGCTAGGCTCATCATAGGGTCATAAACATCATCAAGGCAATACTCAAAATCAGCATATCAAGCATATCAGAGGCAAGAACAACAAGTCTTCAGAGGCAAGTGTCCAAATAAGCAGAAGAGGAAAATAAGCGATTAAGACTAGGGTTTTCAGAATCGTCATCATAAAACCACAAAAAGCAAGATACTGAATACCAGATTTCCAAAGCTCACAGCATCGTGCTCCCTCGCCTTGGCCGCCCTAAGCGCCTCCAGTCCGTTTCTCCACTCCTCCTCTCCAAAGGTTTGTTTCTTCTTCCTTCATACCTCACACAAATAATGATAATATGAAAAATCAGAAGTTGTCAAAGAACTAATAACATGCAAAGCTCGAAACCCTAATAAGACAGAAATTATACCTTTGTGTCATCGCTGCTTGAGTAATCTATGGAGGGAGAAGGAGCTGACGGCGGCGCCTGGTGGCACTGGGCGAAGGATGTTATTCAGAATCCATGGCTTGAGAAGAAGAAGAGGACAACGAAGCAAAAATGGAGAAACGGCGCCGCTCACAAGTTTGCAACCCTAAGTTCTGAGCAAATGAAACAAACCCTAAAACAAAATGTGTCAAGTGCATTTGGGCCTTGCCCGGTCCTAATGCTTAAGCCCATTACACGCCTCACCCCCTTTTTCTGACTTTGACTGCCCTTTTGTTTGGGCCAAACCAATGCACCAGGCCCATTCAAACTCTTCCTTTCATTTTTTACAAATCACCCTTTTTCTTACTTTGCCATTTTTATACATAATCAACAATAATATTTTTTTGTTTTGTTAAATAAAATAATAATAACACTTTTTTTACAAAATATTATTAATTGTTACATTTTAAAAAATATACAAACATTAATTTTTCTTAAACTTGAAACATTTTTCTTTTCTTTTAATTAATATTTTTATACATAAGAATATTAACTAAGATACATAAAACCATAATTTTTTTTCTTAAGCTTAAAACACTTTTACTTTCTTTTAATTAAAACTTTTGTACATTAACAAAATACATAAAAAATAGTTTTGTAAGTTAAATACTTTTCTTCAACTAAAACATTTGTTTGTACATAATCAACAAATATCCAAAAATAAATAAATGCTTAATTTTGCATTAAGTTAAACATCTTTCTCACTTGTAAATAATCATATACACCTACACAAATACTTTTCATACAATATATTTGCTTGTCTTTTATTCTTATGCATTGATACATATTACATTTGAGAATGCGATTCGATTTGGTTGTAAATATATTTGGACACTACTCTCCTAATAAGTCTCATCCCCATTTGTAAATATTTGTACCCCCATTCTCGGATACTTATTTGTAATAGCTTAGACTTTAAATTCCCGCAATTTATTGCTTTCAATTATACCATGTTTAGACCTAGGGTTTGTATGTAAATAAAATCAACCGCTAGATAACCTAATACAAGACAAATGCATGACAATCAATACATAATTCACACTTGCACCCCTAGGGTAATCCCACTCGTTGCCTTCCAAAATGGGCCATGCTTGCACGTTGAGTTTCTTTGGCAAAACAAAACAAAAACAAATGATCATAGTCCCTCGATGACGCTTTCGAAGTTGCCTAAACAAAATGATCATAGTCCCTTCAAGCAAATTTGCCAAAGACACTTGGCACCATTGCATTCATGGTCCATACGATGACCCGCGCCTGTCTTGTTAACATCCTAACACAAGATTGTCCACCAAATACAATGGTGGAACAATACTGTTAAAAGGGTTAAAACATGAGAAAAATCTTTGAGTAAATTTAGGGGTAGACAACTCTTAGTTACTTGATCAAACTTGCAAAACACACTTGCCTACTTTTCAAAACACACTCCACAACACAACTTTCAAAAACAAACTTTCAAAAACATTTGAAACATCTTTTCGAAAAGACACACACCTTTGTAAAACATTTGAGTAAAGAATTGTTAATACGGTTGCCTAGACAAGGCATCTTTTTCAAAACATTTTCAAAACACACACACACACACACCACCATTTCAAGCAATTTAAAATCAAGGCAAGTGATCTAAAACAAGTAACTAAGAGCCCATGGATAACCATGGATGAAAAGGGTGCTAATACCTTCCCTTTTCATAATCTACCCCCCGAACCCACGAAACATCTCAAAAGGTTTTTCCTATGTTTTTTAACCTTTCCTTTAGGATAAAATAAAAAGTCGGTGGAGACTCTTGCTAAACTGAACAAGTGCGAATACAAACGCAAAACCCAAGTCAGTTCTCCCACCGTATCACAGAACTGGCGACTCTGCTGGGGATAAATTTAAAAGTGGGGTTACCTTAGGGTTTTAGATCACCCATACATACTTGCTTTGATTGCTTTGATTGCTTTACTTTTTGGGTCCTTGTTTGGGTTTGTTGTAAATCCTACACCCGGATTTGGGGGCACCTTTTTAGGTAAATAGCAATAAAACTGTGAGGGAACTGTGCGGGGTATACCGACATGGTTAAAGCAGTAAGCTTTGTTAGTGCGACATATTTGTGAGTACCGGTAACCCTTGAGTTCAATCAAGGAGAGTACGGGACCGCTGAGTGATGTCATGAAGTACTAACGAACTCTTAGAACCTTAATTGACCATCTTAGCCTTTTTAGGGGTAGTGAGATGACCGACTTTGGTGCAGTCCGAAGTTGGTAGATACTCGATACTACACTCATTGAGGGTTGTTTTCTTGAAATATTTTGGTCGCCAGTTAAGTGGCTAAACCAAAACAATGAACACAGAAAATAATCCAATGATATTGAGCTCCTTAGAACCCGGTTTCTATTTTAGGACAGGATGAGCCAACTAACTTCAAGAGGGTACTTACCTACAAACCCCATGCAAGCCTAAACCTAAGGACTTGTTTGCTTTGTGTGAATATGATTACCTGTATATACACTTGCTTGTTTTTGCATACATGTACATAACATCATGACATCATACCATAGCATTTTCAATAACCATTTCAAGGATCTCGAGGGTTCTTTTGATGCAGGGTTACGTTGAACCAGACGTCTACCAAAGGGCAAGAGGTTTCTCCTCTAAACAAATGCCATCAAAGATCAAGTGCAACAACTTGAATTAGGGGCTATGACCCACTTGACATGGTGAGCTTGATTCTCGTGGAAAGACATCCACAAGTGCAAAGTTCTCCAATCAAAGATCGAAGTTCAACCTCTAGCATTCTCTTGTGTTTACCCCAAGAGATTCTTGAAAACATTGCATACATATATCATACATATCATTGCATAACATGTTTCTCCCATACAGGTTTCCTTATCTTCCTACTGTTTATTTCAGTAAGATGGATATGGAACAAACGGTGAAAGATCTCCAAGCTCAAAACGCTCAATTCCAACAAATGCTTCTGGCTATGGGTAAAGGGCAAGAGGATCTGACAGCTCTCCTTCTCAAAGACAAGAAGAAGAAGTCCAAGAAGGCAGCGAGCATCCTGAACTTGAGAAGAAGACCTAAGACCCAAGACCTTTCAACTCCACCCAGCATAGGGGCTAGTCTTGAAGAAGACCATAATTTGGAGATCAATGATGTTGAAGCTGACTACTCCGATGAGCAATATCCTCCCTCTGATGACAAGTACAAAGAGTTGGAGGATCGCCTCAACGCTATGGAGATTCAACAAATACCTGGCTTGGATTTAGGAGACATGGGTTTGGTTCCTGGATTAGTCATCCCTCCAAAGTTCAAAGTCCCCACCTTGGCCCTGTATGATGGAGTATCTTGCCCTAAGATGCATCTAAAGTCTTATGTCCGCAAGATTCAACCGTACACAGCTGATCCAAAGCTTTGGATCCATTTCTTCCAAGAAAGCTTGGTAGGGGCTCAACTCGAGTGGTTCTATCAATTGGAGAGTTCTCGCATCCACACCTGGGAAGATTTGGCTATGGCTTTTTACAAACAGTATCAATACAATGTTAATCTTGCACCTACTCGTGTCCAATTGCAGAACATGACTATGGGTCCTGACGAGAGCTTCAAGGGATATGCCCAAAAGTGGAGAGATCTGGCTGGTAGGGTGCAACCCCCTTTAACTGAAAGAGAGTTGATAGACATCTTCATGGGAACTTTGACAGGGCCTTTCTTCAATCACTTAATAGGAAGCTCCTCAGCCGGGTTCACCGAGCTAATACTGACCGGCGAAAGGGTCGAGGCTGGCATCAAAAGCGGAAAGATCCAAGGAGCTACACCCTTGGATACTCAGATAATTCCCTACAACGGAAAGAAAGAGTCTAATGCTGCGAACAGTCAATAGGGTCGTCATGATCAACATGTAGGAGCAATCTTGATCTCTAATCCTACGCCTGCTCAACAAAGACAGGGCCATCAGCGTAAGGAGGTCGCACCTAAGAGGCAGTTCACCAACATCAACATGCCGTTGTCTCAAGCACTGCGACACTTGTTGAAGAGGGATCTGATTACATTGAGGGCTCCCCTCCGGAACCCAAATACTTCTTCCCCTACCTATCACCCTAATGAAAGGTGTGCATACCACTCTGACAGTCCAGGACATGACACAAACAACTGTTGTCCTCTGAAGAACAAGATCCAAGACATGATTGATGCCAAGGAGATCGAGTTTGACCCTCCAGAGACTCCAGCATAATCACTTCTCCTATGCCAAATCATTGAGAATGTTTTTGTTTCATTTGAATTTTCAAAGTTGTAATTTCTTTTGTTATTCAAACAATTATCTATTAATGCCAAACTTTGTTTCATTAATGCATTGCATATGTTTGTCTTGAATTCATCCATTCGTTTTTACTACTCTTATGCTTTCTTTATGATATTTAACTCTTGATAAAAAGCTGCAAGCCTTTAGAGGGAGGATGACGAAACAATACCATAATCTCATACAGTATGCTTTTGAACAGACCGTGCTGATGATGTACAGGCATTTCTTTCAATTCCCAAACACTAGAGTTATAAGGAAGATAATCCCTAGTCAACCCCTTCGAGCCAAAGAAGTAGGAGTTTTCTGTTCTAAACAAATCAACCTTTGATATAAGCCTGGGGCAGGGTAGTCTCTCAGTTAATTCAAAAAAAAAAAGAGGTGCGCATTGAAGTCGCAAACTCTTAGTTCGTAATACAACGAACGACGTCAAAGAAAAGCATTCCTTTGGAATCAAAAGACAGTGATGGTTCCTTATCACATAGGCAGTCATTATCTCTCAAAAAAGAAAAGCCCACTGAGCCAAAACCTACCAAGGAAGCTTAAGAAAGCTGGGGCATCCCGCTGACTGTGATCTCAAAAACAGAAACAGTCAGGCAAAAGTTAGGGATAACAAATCAATAGAAAGAGGTCATTGCAAATCCTCAACAACATGAAAAAAATGTTGCAAAAGAAAAAGGAGATGATGACTGTCTTCCAAAATTCAACTGGTGAACCATCACCCAAAAAGTCGTTCCAAACTCAAATAGAGTGCGACACACAATTAACTGAGTCTAGGATTGAAGAACATCACGAAGAGCGGGTGGGTACAAATATACTTTGAGCCTTTATCCTTTGTTTCTTAAACCATGAACCAAGCCACGTTACAACCCTTCAAAAGTCCTAATTGAAGCATGAGTTAGTTCGAAATCATACTGTTACAAAAGGTATCCTGACTCCTGTAAGGCCTTGCTCTAAATCTTGTGTTGAATTTGTCTTATGAAAAGTTTTCTGCTAAAAAACGCATTTTTCAAAACTTCGAGACAAACATAAACTTTGCATTACTTGAATATCACTGTTTGCATTTGGTTATTTGTTTGACAGCGAAGAAATTCATGCAGCGAATGTTCGGAGGAACGAAAACTCTCTTAGTGAACAAAATCACTTCAAAAAGGATGACACATCCAACGACAAATCTCCTATCAACAAGGGGCATGACATGTCACCATCCAATTAACCTGGGGAAGTCCAGTCAAGGTTTCAACAGATCTTTCAAAGTTCAGTTAACCTGGGGCAGTCCAGTCAAGATTTCAAGAAATCTCTCAATTTGCAGAGTAACCTGATTCAAGACTCCTTCATCATCACTTGGGGCATTCGAATGTCAAAAGTGTCCAACAATTCCTTCATCATCTGCTGGAAGTTACAACCACCAACAGAATAACGGACAATTAAAGCTCCTAAAAATCTGACCCTAACAGCATGAAGATTCTCATCACCTCAGAAGATTGGTATACTCCCAGTTTCTGACCGTTAACAGCATGAAGATTCTCATCACCTCAGAAGATTGGTATACTCCCAATTTCTGACCTTTAACAAAATCAAGATCGAGATTCCCTTCTAGAGATAGTTTCAGATGTGACCCAGATTTGGCGACATTCCGATACTTATTCAAGATTTCCTTCTAGAGATAGTTTCAGATGTGACCCAGAGATGGCGACATTCCCAAACTTATTCCAGATTTCATTCTAGAGATAGTTCAGATGTGACCCAGAAATGGCGACATTCCGAAACTTATTCCAGATTTGCTTCTAGAGATAGTTCATATGTGACCCAGATTTGGCGACATTCCGATACTTATTCAAGATTCCCTTCTAGAGATAGTTTCAGATGTGACCCAGATTTGGCGACATTCCGATACTTATTCAAGATTTCCTTCTAGAGATAGTTTCAGATGTGACCCAGATTTGGCGACATTCCGATACTTATTCAAGATTTCCTTCTAGAGATAGTTTCATATGTGACCCAGATATGGCGACATTCTGATACTTATTCAAGATTTTCCATCTAGAGATAGTTTCAGATGTGACCCAGATTTGGCGACATTCCGATACTTATTCAAGATTTTCCATCTAGAGATAGTTCAGATGTGACCCGGGTTTGGCGACATTCCGATACTTATTCCAGATTCCCTTCTAGAGATAGTTCAGATGTGACCTAGAGATGGCGACATTCCGATACTTATTCCAGATTTCCATCTAGAGATAGTTCAGATGTGACCCAGAGATGTCGACATTCCGATACTTATTCCAGATTTCATTCTAGAGATAGTTCAGATGTGACCCAGATATGGCGACTTTCCGATACTTATTCAGGATTTTCCATCTAGAGATAGTTTCAGATGTGACCCAGAGATGGAGACATTCCGATACTTATTCAATATTTGCTTCTAGAGATAGTTCAGATGTGACCCAGATTTGGCGACATTCCGATACTTATTCCAGATTCCCTTCTAGAGATAGTTCAGATGTGACCCAGAGATGGCGACATTCCGAAACTTATTCTAGATCTGCTTCTATAGATAGTTCAGATGTGACCCAGAGATGGCGACATTCCGGTACTTATCCCAGATCAATACCTGCAGCAATCAAAAGATTCTTGCAATCCCCAGTGGAGCTAAAATTTCCAACTATCAATCCCCAAACAGAATGGAGACTCTCATTCTCAGTTCCTCACAGGATATTCGAATATTCTCCAGTGAAGATCTCCTCAAGACAGGAATCCCCAGTAGATTGGCATACAACCCAAGCTCCTGATTCCCCAACAGCGGTCCCAGGATTTCTCATTTTCAACGATCAAAAGATTCTTGCAATCCCCTGCAGCAGTCAAGGAATTACTTTCCCTGACGGTAGTCAAGATTCTTTTGTCTCCAGCCACCCAGGATTCATCTATCCTCAGCAAGACAACTCATCAGCTTACATGCGCATTCATCACATTCATATCATAAACATTGATATAACATACATTGCATCATGCATCATGACATTGCATACAACTAACTCTTTACCTTTTCAGGTAAGATCAGTCGATAGACAAAGATCATCATCTTCCGAGATTCTTTCTAGAAATAGTTCAGATGTGATCCAGACATGGCGACATTCTGATACTTATTCCAGATTCACCCAGAGATAGTTCAGATGTGACCCAGACATGGCGACATTCTGATACTTATTCCAGATTCATCCAGATGCAGTTTTACACGGACTCATCATCAGGAAACCCTACACCGGTTCCTCCTCCACTTCAAGACTTCTGAAAACAGTTCACGGGTTCTCCAGTAACGGATGTTAACCTATCGCTTGTTCAGAATCTTCAAGACTTCTGAAAACATTTCATGGGTTCTCCAGTAACGGATGTTAACCTATCGCTTGTTCAGACTCAACCTCTGAAAACAGTTCACGGATTCCTCCCAACAACGAATGTTAATCTATCGCTTGTCCAGATTCTTCTCAACTTTTGAAAACAGTTTACGGACGCTTCCCAACAACGGATGCTGCTCTATTGCTTATTCAACTTCAAGATTTCTGAAAACAGTTTACGGGTTCTCCAGTAACGGATGTTAACCTATCGCTTGTTCAGATTCTTTTCAACTTTTGAAAACAGTTTACGGATGCTTCCAGTTACGGATGTCAATCTATTGCTTATTCAGACCCCCAGTTCAGAGATGTTCTAAAACATGGATACCTTTCTGATACTCACCCACTCACCAATGACATACTGTTCAACAATCACTTCCAGATGGCATCTCTAAGCCCATCCCCGACAAGATTCTGTCACATTTCCAGATGGCATCTTTAAGCCCATCCTGCTACCAACAACTTCCAGATGGCATCTCTAAGCCCATCCCCCGACAAGATTCTGTCACATTTCCAGATGGCATCTTTAAGCCCATCCTCCTACCAGCAACTTCCAGATGGAATCTCTAAGCCCATCATCAAATGGCATCTTTAAGCCCGTTCCCTCTACCATCACATCACCGAGTGCAAAATTTTTGGGCACTCTAGTGTCCAATCTCCTTTTACCCTCGAGTCGCGAAAGGAAAACTTGCCAATCTAACTCTTCAGGTTCAAGAAGATTGAACAGGGGCAACTGTTGTACCCCAAAATTTTCCCTCCTATTTTTCCACAAGAAATCACAGCTTCGGGTTTTCCCTGACTTTTTCAGATTGGCGTAAGAATCAGTCAAACAGATTTTTTCTTACCAGCCTATCCAAATTAGGGTTTTTGCGCGCGCAGTTTCAGAAGAGTGTGAATCCACATTATTTTAATTGGTTGTTACACTGTTTGGACATTGGTTCAAAATTTCTATCTAAACATCTGGGATAAAGGCTAAGGCATTTGATTTGAGATGGGATAAAAGCTGAGGCATTTGGATTCAGAACTTGCAGGGGTTTGATTTAATCAGTAAAGAGATAGGCATATGGATGTTTGTTTTATTGACTATGCATTGCTCATGTTTAATTGGGACGCCGGGTTTATTATTGATTGCAAGACTACAGTGTTTATTAATTAATTATTTATTCTAAGTTAGAATAATTGGGATTTATTTCCATTTATTATAATTTAAGAATTATAAATAATTAAATAAACAATTGAGGAAGAATTAAAAAGGATTAAACTTTTATTTACTTTTAATTATTAAGTACAAATGTTATTTGAATACATTTACAGTATTTACAAATAATGTTATTACAAATAATTAAAGGTAAAATAAAGCTATATCCTAAGTTTTCTAAATCTTCATCTTCTGCTGCTCCCCATTGCTCAATTGATTTTCATCTGCAAAAACAAAGAAAGGGAAAAAGTCAAATGCAGATGAATTAAATAAAAAGGTAGACAGATATTTTAAAATTCATCATTAAAAGTAACTGGCCGGAATCAGTTTGTTTGCCCTCTCTGCAAATCACAAGAAATTCTTGGTTCACAAAGAGGGATAGAAATATGCTTGCAAATAAAATATGAAATGCACAAAGTTACAATATTGCACAAATTCAAAATTATCAAACAGGCTGCATAGTTCATAATTCAAAATTGTCAAGCAAAGCTGTCAAAATTCCAAACTAAGTCCAAAAGGCAAACTGACCTGCACATGTCTAACCAAGTTTAAAATGTCAAACAAAGCTATCAAAAGGCTATCCAAAAAGCTGTCAACAAAGTACACAAGATATGCAGAAAATCTGGAAAAAGAAGATAAGAGATATGCAAAGCAAAACCAAAGTGCAAGCAACATTCTAAATCATCACTTTCCAAGGCCAGTACTTTTTCAGAATAGTACATCTAAAGCAATTAAAATGCTTTTTAAAATCTGTGGAGAGAGAGAAAAAAGAGAAAAAGAAGTAGAGGCTTACAGGCTTGAGGCTTAGGCAAAAGGATATAAAACAAACATATCTGAACACAGTAAGAGGGGGCAGAATATCATATAACAAAAAATAACACAAACTGTTATAGAACACCAACAATGGCTTGCCTCCAAAACCAAATGAAACCCTCCAAACCTGTGTTCCCAAACAAACCAGAAACACAAGCTTAAACGAACAAAAGCCTAAACCTGCACCAAACATGAAGCCTTCAAACTGCTCAAGCCTAAACCTGCATCAAACATGAAGCCATCAACCTGCCTGCAAACCTGTTCAAACCCTCAAGGCCATACATACTGAACTCATAAATCAAAACCAGCATACAAGCATGAAGCCTGCCTATACTGATAAACCTCTACACAAGCCATCAACAAACCTGCTAACCTGTTTCAACACAGTCCAAATAACAAGCAAAAGCCTATAACCTGTCTCTAACCTAACAGCCTTCAAACCTTGAACCCTTGAAGCCAGAAAAAAGCCTTTACAAACAAAGCCTGCTATCTATAAGCTCAAGCCAAGCCTGTAAACTGTCATCAAACTAGAAAAGCCACAAAACATTCAAACTCAACGCCCAGTGTAGCCTGTAAAACCCAGCAAGCCTATACCAAAAAACAAAAGGCACAAAGCATTCAAACCAACCAAAGCCCTCAGAGCTAGGCTCATCATAGGGTCATAAACATCATCAAGGCAATACTCAAAATCAGCATATCAAGCATATCAGAGGCAAGAACAACAAGTATTCAGAGGCAAGTGTCCAAAGAAGCAGAAGAGGAAAAGAAGCGATTAAGACTAGGGTTTTCAGAATCGTCATCATAAAACCACAAAAAGCAAGATACTGAATACCAGATTTCCAAAGCTCACAGCATCGCGCTCCCTCGCCTTGGCCGCCCTAAGCGCCTCCAGTCCGTTTCTCCACTCCTCCTCTCCAAAGGTTTGTTTCTTCTTCCTTCATACCTCACACAAATAATGATAATATGAAAAATCAGAAGTTGTCAAAGAACTAATAACATGCAAAGCTCGAAACCCTAATAAGACAGAAATTATACCTTTGTGTCATCGCTGCTTGAGTAATCTATGGAGGGAGAAGGAGCTGACGGCGGCGCCTGGTGGCCCTGGGCGAAGGATGTTATTCAGAATCCATGGCTTGAGAAGAAGAAGAGGACAACGAAGCAAAAATGGAGAAAGGGTGCCGCTCTCAAGTTTGCAACCCTAAGTTCTGAGCAAATGAAACAAACCCTAAAACAAAATGTGTCAAGTGCGTTTGGGCCTTGCCCCGTCCTAATGCTTAAGCCCATTACACGCCTCACCCCCTTTTTCTGACTTTGACTGCCCTTTTGTTTGGGCCAAACTAATGCACCAGGCCCATTCAAACTCTTCCTTTCATTTTTTACAAATCACCCTTTTTCTTACTTTGCCATTTTTATACATAATCTACAATAATATTTTTTTGTTTTGTTAAATAAAATAATAATAACACTTTTTTTACAAAATATTATTAATTGTTACATTTTAAAAAATATAAAAACATTAATTTTTCTTAAACTTGAAACATTTTTCTTTTCTTTTAATTAAAATTTTTATACATAAGAATATTAACTAAGATACATAAAACCTTAATTTTTTTTCTTAAACTTAAAACACTTTTACTTTCTTTTAATTAAAACTTTTGTACATTAACAAAATACATAAAAAATAGTTTTTTAAGTTAAATACTTTTCTTCAACTAAAACATTTGTTTGTACATAATCAACAAATATCCAAAAATAAATAAATGCTTAATTTTGCATTAAATTAAACATCTTTCTCACTTGTAAATAATCATATACACCTACACAAATACTTTTCATACAATATATTTGCTTGTCTTTTGAGAATGCGATTCGATTTGGTTGTAAATATATTTGGACACTACTCTCCTAATAAGTCTCATCCCCATTTGTAAATATTTGTACCCCCATTCTCGGATACTTATTTGTAATAGCTTAGACTTTAAATTCCCGCAATTTATCGCTTTCAATTATACCATGTTTAGGCCTAGGGTTTGTATGTAAATAAAATCAACTGCTAGATAACCTAATACAAGACAAATGCATGACAATCAATACATAATTCACACTTGCACCCCTAGGGTAATCCCACTCGTTGCCTTCCAAAATGGGCCATGCTTGCAGGTTGAGTTTCTTTGGCAAAACAAAACAAAAACAAATGATCATAGTCCCTCGATGACGCTTTCGAAGTTGCCTAAACAAAATGATCATAGTCCCTTCAAGCAAAATTGCCAAAGACACTTGGCACCATTGCATTCATGGTCCATACAATGACCCGCGCCTGTCCTGTTAACATCCTAACACAAGATTGTCCACCAAATAAAATGGTGGAACAATACTGTTAAAAGGGTTAAAACATGAGAAAAATCTTTGAGTAAATTTAGGGGTAGACAACTCTTAGTTACTTGATCAAACTTGCAAAACACACTTGCCTACTTTTCAAAACACACTCCACAACACAACTTTCAAAAACAAACTTTCAAAAACATTTGAAACATCTTTTCGAAAAGACACACACCTTTGTAAAACATTCGAGTAAAGAATTGTTACAACGGTTGCCTAGACAAGGCATCTTTTTCAAAAAAATTTCAAAACACACACACACACCACCATTTCAAGCAATTGAAAATCAAGGCAAGTGATCTAAAACAAGTAACTAAGAGCCCATGGATAACCATGGATGAAAAGGGTGCTAATACCTTCCCTTTTCATAATCTACCCCCCGAACCCACGAAACATCTCAAAAGGTTTTTCCTGTGCTTTTTAACCTTTCCTTTAGGATAAAATAAAAAGTCGATGGCGACTCTTGCTAAACCGAACAAGTGCGAATACAAACGCAAAACCCAAGTCAGTTCTCCCATCGTATCACAAAACTGGCGACTCTACTGGGGATAAATTTAAAAGTGCGGTTACCTTAGGGTTTTAGATCACCGATACATACTTGCTTTGATTGCTTTACTTTTTGGGTCCTTGTTTGGGTTTGTTGTAAATCCTACACCCGGATTTGGGGGCACCTTTTTAGGTAAATAGCAATAAAACTGTGAGGGAACTGTGCGGGGTATACCGACATGGTTGAAGCAGTAAGCTATGTTAGTGCGACATATTTGTGAGTACCGGTAACCCTTGAGTTCAATCAAGGAGAGTACGGGGCCGCTGAGTGATGTCATGAAGCAATAAAAAACTCTTAGAACCTTAATTGACCATCTTAGCCTTTTTAGGAGTAGTGAGATGACCGACTTTGGTGCAGTCCGAAGTTGGTAGATACTCGATACTACACTCATTGAGGGTTGTTTTCTTGGAATATTTTGGTCGCCAGTTAAGTGGCTAAACCAAAACAATGAACACAGAAAATAATCCAATGATATTGAGCTCCTTAGAACCCGACGACTCTTGCTAAACCGAACAAGTGCGAATACAAACGCAAAACCCAAGTCAGTTCTCCCACCGTATCATAGTCATCAACCTTTGTGACCACCTTGAACCTTGCTCATTCTTTAATACTGATTGGGGAAGATGAGAAATAAACCATCTTGCCAAGAGAGGAGTGCAACACATGAGGACACCTCTTTTCCTCATTATGCGAGTGTGAAAAGAGTGTAGGATATCCCCTAGTAATGTGGGCACCGGGTTGTATGATATGAAGATTTTGACGGTGTTCACATCTATGAGTTGGTCAGGATTTGGAAACAAAACAATCCCATAGATTAGGAGATCCATAATTTCCTCAAACGCTTTCAAGTCTAAGGAATTCCAACAGCTTTGGGCTTTCTGAAATAGGAACTTTGCTAAGAAACCTTCGACACCACTCCTTATTTCCCAATGGGTTATGACATCAGATGAGTGCAAGTGTAGAGCTTGAGAAATCTCTTCTGGCTTTGGATCTCTTTCCGTACCGTTGAAAGGTAGTTTATTGAGAATGGGAATCCTCAAGAGTTGGGAGAATTCTTCCAAAGTAGGCACAAGTTGATAGTCGGGAAATGTGAAGCAATGGTGTAAAGGATCAAAGAACTAAAAGAGCACCTTCATCATATCCTCATATGTGTTGGATGTGACAAAGTTGAGTAGACGACCATGTCTCTCGGTGAATGGAGAGTTTTCAGGAATCCTTGAAGCTAGCTCCTTAAGTTGTGGAGGGATTCTCACAAGGTTGAATTGAATGGTTTTCCTGCGAAGTGAATCCATATCTTATAAAACAAGAACAAAGATGAATCCCAAAATCCTTGAAATGGTTAGTGGATGTATATGATGCTCATGATGTCCATGATGTTATGTACAAGTATGCATATACAAACAAAGTAAACAAGTCCTTAGTTTAGGCTCGCCTGGAGTTTTATAGGTAAGTACCCTCTTGAAGTTTAGTTGTATCAACTTGTCCTAGTAATAGTAACTAGGTTCTAAGGAGCTCAATATCACTTGATTGTTTCCTTGGTCATTGTTTCAGCTCAAGCCTCTTTGATGGCGACCGAAATATCCCAAGAAACCAAACCTCAATGAGTGTAGTATCGAGTATCTACCAACTTTGGACTGCATCAAAGCCGGTCATCTCACTACATCCTAAAGGCCAAGTTGGTCAAGTAAGGGTTCTAGAAGTTCATTAGTGCTTCATGACATCACTCAGCGGCCTTGTATTCTCTTTGATTAACTCAAATGCTACCGGTACCCATAAATATGTCGCACTAACATAACTATTGCTTAGACCATGTCGGTATACTCCGCACAGTTTCCACAACGTATTGCTACTTACCTATAATGTATCCCAAATCCGGGTAGAGGATTCAAACCCAAACAAAGAACCATAATGTTAAGCAAACAAGTCAAACAATGTAAGCAAGTAAATGTGATCTAACCCTAAGGTAACACCACTTTTAAAATTGTCCCCAGCAGAGTCTCCAGTTCTGTGATACAGTGGGAGAACTGACTTGATTGTTTTGTGTTTTATCGCAAATGTTGCGGTTAGCAAGAGTCACCACCGACTTTTCTTTTATCCAAAAGGAAAGGTGAAAAGTACAGGAAAGACCTTTGAGATTGTTTCTTGAGTTCGGGGGGTAGATTATGAAAAGGGAAGGTATTAGCACCCTTTTCATCCATGGTTTTCCATGGGCTCTTAGTTACTTGCTAGATCACTTGCTTTTGTTTGAGATTGTGCTTTGTGTGGTTTTGAAAGTATTTTGTGAAAGAGGCCATTGTCTAGGAAATATTTGTAATGATTCTCGTTCGTAAGAATGTATACAAAGATGTTGATCTTTTGAAAATGTTTTCAATGTTTGTAAGATGTTTGGAAATGTGTGGTGTTGAAAATAGCAAGGATATTTGTTTTGAAGTGGAGCAAGTAATTAAGAGAAATCTACCTACTCAAATGTCTTTCTTGTTTATTTTCTTTTCCTTTGATATTGTTGTCTTACCATTGATTTGGTAAACAACCCTATCTTTGGATGTAAACGGGATGGGCGTGGGTCATCGTATAGCCATAATCAGCAATGTTGCAAGGTATCTTAGCATTCTTTTAGAGGGACTAAGATCATTTTGTAAGGAAACTTTGAATAGCGTCATCGAGGGACTATGATCTTATATTTTTTTGTTTTTGCTAAGATACCTTACATGCGTAATATGGCCATTTTGTATAAGGCAACCAAGTGGGATAACCCTAGGGGTGTTTGTGTGCAAGCGTGTCATTTTCATGCTTATTTTTTGTCTTGGATTAGGGTTTTCTATTTGATTGGTTTTATCTTGCCACACAAACCCTAATTACTAGCATGTTATGTAAAACATTAAATTGCAGAAAATAGAAATACTAAGCTATTACAAAGCTTTAGGGGATGGGGGTACAAATTTATGAATGGGGATTGTAAGAAATTAAAATCCTAATTATCTATTACAACCATATTGAAATAATGTACAAGAATTAAAATGGACTTGTTTTGTTTTTGTTAAGAAATAAGTTTATTTAAGAAAGTATTTTGATCTTTTTGTTCTAAAAGAAATGAAATAAAACATGTGAATATGAAATATTTTTTGGTGTTTTGGTTATTAAAAGCAAGCCAAAATGAAATAAATGAGGGAAAAGGGAGTCATAATCAGCACGTTGCTGAAACAAGAAGGAACAAAAGTTCTGACTCTGATATCCTGCAAAAGATGAAGTGTTAGTGAGAAAGTGGAGGGTCAGAAGTTCTAGGTCTGGGTACACCAAATTCTGAGGTTGGAGGGTTCAGAGGCTATAGTGTAGCTGGGAACCTAGAAGTTTGGGTATCTCTGGCAAGTCAGAGGTTCTGATTGTTTGAGAGAGTGAAGTGATTATGCTGTTAGGTGAGGATATCTAGAAGTTCTGATTTAGGAGTATCGTCTAACAGATAAATGGGTAAAAAATGTCAATAAATAAACCTAAAAAAGATGCTTCTGGGGCTAGAACCTAGGACCCTTAGCACTAATGTCTTATGCGCACGCTTTCTACCACTGGGGTAGCTGTACATCCGGTATTAGAAGCAAAAGCATAAACACATAACATGAAGTAAATTCTGATGATGAGCTTCATCTATTTCTCCATGCTAATCAGAACATCTGCAACTTAATCATTTCTCAACAGAATAGGAAACACAAATATAACAATTATGGCAGGTTTCCCTCATGGTTTCAGAAGCATAAAAAATGTCAAGACTATAAATCAGAAACTAGCATGTATCTACTAGTCCTAGTTTCCTTATGAAGCTCTGAACTTATGTTCTTCCTATTTAGGCAGGCAAACACATGAAACCTCAGAATATGTACAACATCAGAATTAGGATGTCTACATTGTATTTTTAGACATGCAAATCTGACAATGCCTAAGTAATTTGATGAGAGTCAATCAGAAGCTTACCTTGCAGCTAAAAAAATACTCTATGAGCTGGAACCTGATCCTGACCGCTTATGATATTCTGAACAACTTCCTCACGTGTTCAGCAGGCCTTTTTGAGATGGACGTTAAATGGAGAGTGTGTTACAGTTTGATTACAGATGTTAGGATGGCTTTTGAATGTATATCAGAAACTGTATGGGTGATTTTGGTCAAGAAACACTTGAGGAAGAATGGAGTTTGGATGCAAGAATCAAAAGCTAACAAATTGTTATATTTTTGTGTTTACAGTTTCTTGGACTCTTGGAAATTTTTTAGGGGTTCAAGGCTTTTCTTTTCTCAAATTTTTGACCTCTTTACGGTGGCCAATGAAGTTTAATTTATAGGCAAAATTCTCGTAGCTTGGAGAGGTCAAGGGTACAACTATCATATGTTAGGCGCTGACTTGTTCTTGAAGCAAGTTCAAATAGGTGTGGTGGTTGGAAGTTTTTTAGCCATGCCTAAGCTGGATTAGCAAGCAGGGATTAAGGAAAAGTAAACCCAAAAGCAAAAGCAACGCATGGGCCCTAACATATTCTTGTATAAAAGTTGTTTTTCAAGGACAACAAAGATACTTCTATGCCACACGTGGGGAAATCCTTTGGATAAAGACTCAAAAGTGGTTGTGAGCATTAAATGATGATGAGATTTATCAAACCAGAAATCCTACAATGTGAGATTTTTCATTATTGCTTAATTCTGGACCAGAAGTTCAGCTTCAGTGTAACTTTAGAACAAACATCCAACTTCCGATCTTTGTATTTATTTGCTGCAGCATGTTCTGAAGGAGCTCTCAAGCTTTCCAGGAAGCTTGCAACACGCTTTGTAACCCTTCTTTGAATTGCTCTTGCAAACTATGATTGAATCCTTGTGAGAACTGGCCTAAAAGTTGTAATCAAACTCTGTCTTGGAACTGTCCAGAGTTTTGTTGAGTGCTTAAATTTCATGGACGTGTCTTTGAGAAGTTATAACTTAAAATCCCAACATTTCTAGGAGAAGTTCTGTTATGCAATATTTCATATCTCATTGAGATCTAAAACTATTGAATCATAATTTCTTCCAAAATCAACTTGCATCATGGTGAAAATCTGGCCAGAAGTTCTGAGTATTTAGAACTTTGACTTTCCAAAAGTAATCTTGAATTTTGAATTTCTTGATGAAACAAACTTCATATTTCAACATGATTAAATATGATTCTTGAAACTTGATTTTGATCCAAAAGTCAAGTTTGACTTTTCAGTATGCAAATGACCATTTTACCCTTGTGGATGACTGTGATCGGTGGAAATAAAACTGACTATTTTTAAGCTGGTTTCGCGAAATGTCGCGGTAAGCAAGAGTCGCCACCGTCTTTTATGTTCTCCAACATGGAAAGGACAAAAGCACGGAAAAATTCCTTATTCGAGAATGTTTCTCGGTTCGGGAGGTAGATTTATAGAAAGGGAAGGTGTTAGTACCCTTTCTATCCGTGGTTATCCACAGGCTCTTAGGTACTTGCTCTTATGTTTTCAAAATTTGTTTGCTTTTCAAATGTGTGTGGGTTTTGAAAAAGTTTCGTTTGAAAAATTTCTAAGTAACTCTTGTATCTGTCCTCAAGAGTGTATGAAAAATTTGTTTGAAAACTTTTAGAAAGTGTCGGTGTGAAAAGTTGTTTTGTTTGTTTGAAAAGAGCAAGTATCCAGGAGAATCTACCTACTCTAAGGAATTAGGCTGTGTAAGAGTCCTTTAGATAGTGCTATCCCACCATTGAGAGGTAGGTAGCACCATCGTTGGAGTTGTTCGACTCAATTCGATTATCGGGACAGTGTGGTCACCAAAGCAATAGTAGGATACCTTAGAAGTAACCCTAGCGTCTTAGATCCTTTGTATCCGAGGCAACCGTTTCGAGGCAACTAGATCTTAGACATAAGGGTGACCTCTAAAACATCTTATACTTGATGACCACGTTTCGAGGCAATGAGTGAAGCGTACCCTAGAAGTGGCATGTGCATTGTGTGTTGTTTTTCATGTTAATGTTTTGTACAAGTTATTTGTGAGCTACGGATTGGTTTTATTTACATACATTCTTTCATGCATTTAACAGTTAGGGGGTGCGGCAAGTAAATTGCGGAAATATAAATTCTACGCTATTACAAGGTGCGGGTCTATACATCACCAAAAATACAAAGACCCGTTTTTGGTAAATAAGTACGAAAAATTAAATAAAGCGATAAAAACCTATTTAACTATTACATTCTTGGAAGCAATTACATAATAATCAAAATAAAGTAAATGCGCGCGAATAAAAATTAATCGGGAATGTTCTAAGGGTGTTGACCCTTTTAAGAAAAGAAATAGATTTTTTTTTGTCTTTTTTGTGATTAAATGAAATTAATAACTAATAATTAAACTAATTAATTAATTTATTAAAAAGAAGATATTTTTTGTGTTTTTATGTTTTATGAAAATAAAATAAAAGAATTAAAATTCTAAGTTAACCTAATTCTAAATTATTTTAGTTATCTAAAAAAAGTTAAAATTGCCTAGTTAAAACTAATTCAATTATTTAATATTTATTTACAAGAATAATTTGAAAATAATAATAATAATAATGTTAATTCTATTTTTTTGATTTTTTATGAAAACATTAATTGGTTGATTGTTAATAATAAAAATAATTAAAAAGGTTAATAATTAAATTAGAAAATATAAGAAAAAAAGGAAAAGAAAAGAATAAACCAAGGGAAGGGGGTATGGGCCAGAATGGAGGGTGTATGTGGAATTATGGCCCATTTGAATCCAGCTCGTTTGACTTCTTGGATTGCCTACGCCCACGTTGACTCCTGAGCACCATGGTCCTCATGCTTTGGCCACTGGATTTGCACTGATGGACACTTGGCAGGCAGAGATGTGAGGCTTATGGTGCACATCATTTTGGAATCTGCACAGGAAAGCATTTGAAAAAATAATATGGAACTATGGGGGGACCTGGGAATCGAACCCAGGTCCCAGAGATTACAAGCCACGTCTTCCACCACTGCATCACTTAGGCGCGTTTGTTAGTAAAATAGAAAAGAAACATTATATAAAACAAATGCGCTATATGCTGAAAAAAGGAAAAAGAGCGCGCCCAATTTGAACCTGCCAATCACATGAAGGCACGCAGTCATCTTCTCCATTTCCTGTAAAATAAAAAACACATAGCGGGGGTTTTTAACCCCCACAAAATGCAAGCATTTTAAAAATAGCGATTAGACGCTCGTTGCATATAAAAAGGGCGCGAGGTGTGCTTTAGCTTCGTCTCATCCTGCTGGGTTTGGCCATGTAAGTCTTGAGGCTTAATTTTACACTATGTGAAAAACCCCAAATTACAAACTCTGAAAACCTAGAAATCCGTCCATGGTGATTTTCAATTTAAGGCACCATTCTCAAATTAAATCATATGGAAAGCTTTGTATGGATCCTGTGAGCATAATGCAATCAACAAAAAGTGTTAAAAATGCATAAATGGAGGTTTGTGATTTTGGAAAAGAATGCAAACCGTATGAGTTGTGTAGCGCGATTTTTTGAGTGTGAGGACTTGTTTGTGCTTGCAAAAGGTTCCTGGCAATGTGAGGAGTGTGTTTGGATCAAAAGGGAGGTCTGAATTATGCTGCAAGGTGGTTTTCAGTTTCACACTTTTCCTTTGAAATTTTGAAATTGCTTATGCTGTATGTGAGAGTTCTAGGTCGTTCAAACCACAAGATATCATTGAATTAATTTTTTTGATTTTTATTTGAATTTTATGGATTTAAAATGAATTAAATCAATAAAATTAAATAAAAAATAGAAAAATTAATGTTTAATCTTGAAATTAATCATGGGACACGTGGGTGGCATGACAAGGCTGAACCAAGTGGAAAAAAGTGGGCCCTTTTGTCAAAAATTGAAGTTTCAAGGATAGTTGACTTTGGCCATTTCACAAACATTTCCCAACTTCTCCAATGCATATCTTGCTCAATTTTGATCATATGAACATGTTCTTGGACATTTTGGAAAGGTCTTGAAGTCCTCTAACCAATGCCTTTGGTCCCATGTCATTTTGATTTACCAATCTCAAGTTATGGTCTTTGACTTAAAGTGCCTTTTTGTTGACTTTTAAAAATGACCTATAATGTTGAAATTGATAACTTTTTGCGAGAGCATTTCTTGGACTTGGAATGTGAAGATGAGTTATAGGAAATGTCATCCCCTTCAAAATGAGAATTGGATGGGATTTTTCTGATGAACCATGACAAAGTTATGCCTTGGTCAAGTTACAATTGACTTTTCAGCTGTCCAAAAATGGAAACTTTTGCATCTTGATGATTTTTGAGCCATTCTTGTGGAATCATGATCAAGATTTGATCCAATGATGATTGTGGCTTCAAAATAAGATGTTGACCAAAAATTTTGACTTTTGACTGCCAAATGACCATTTTGCCCCTGCAGTTGATTGTGAGGCAATTAGGGTTTTTGACTGTGTAACTTGACCTTGTGAGCCTTGAAACTTAACATGTAGGTGCTTGACAATGTATATGAGCATATGGGACTTGATTGAGCCCTTGAAAACCTCAATTTCCTTGCAGAAACCAAAACCCTAATCTTGACTGGCTTAGGAGGATGGTTTGACTATACAGCCCTTGAGTAAACTTGAGATGATGCTTGTCAAAACTTTGAAGAATATGGGAAGGCAAATTTTGGGGTACAACAGTTTCCCCTGTTCAATCTTCTTAGAACTGAGGATGTAGATTGGCTTGTGTGCCTTTCGTGATCCGAGGGTGGAAGATGATTGAACACTAGAGTGCCCATAAATTTGCACTCACATAGTAGAGTATCAACAGTGTGATGTCAGGAATGGGCTTACAGATGCCATTTGGAGAGATGGTGGATAGGAGGATGGGCTTATAGATGCCATCTAGGTGTCGATCGCGTAAGAGATTCCTTAGCAAGAACTTGCGTACCTGAGAAAGATAATTTCCTGGCCTGTTACAGGTGTTGATCCTCACTCAGTCGCTCACAGACATGCCCTGGCTAGACACAGGTATCAAATCTGGAACTTCAAAAGGTTGATGGGTTGTCTCTACTGACAGGTTATCTCAAAAAAATCTTTAGGATTTAACTGAACCAGAGGAGGTTTTGTCTTTCTTGACGAGTTGTCTCTTTGGACGGGTTGTCTTCATGGACGGGTTGTCTTTAACGACGAGTGATCTTCAATGACGAGTCGTCTTCAATGACGAGTTGTCTTCAATGACGAGTTGTCTTCAATGACGAGTTGTCTTTAATGACGAGTTGTCTTCAATGACGAGTTGTCTTCAATGACGAGTTGTCTTCAATGACGAGTTGTCTTCAATGACGAGTTGTCTTAAATGACGAGTTGTCTTCAATGACGAGTTGTCTATAATGACGGGTTGTCTTCAATGACGAGTTGTCTTAAATGACGGGTGTCTATAACGACGGATTGTCTTCTTTGACGGGTTGTCTTAAATGACGGGTGTCTATAACGACGAATTGTCTTCTTTGACGAGTTGTCTTCAATGACGAGTTGTCTTAAATGACGAGTTGTCTTCAATGACGAGTTGTCTTCAATGACGAGTTGTCTTCAATGACGAGTTGTCTTCAATGACGAGTTGTCTTCAATGACGAGTTGTCTTCAATGACGAGTTGTCTATAATGACGGGTGTCTATAATGACAGGTGTCTATAATGACGAATTGTCTTCTTTGACTTTAGGAAGTAATTTAATTGGACCCGTCTTCTTTGACTGGATGAGCATCAGAAAAACCTTTGGGATTTAACTGGACTTGTCTTCTTTGACTGGATTTGTCTTCTTTGACTGGATTGGTCTCTTTTGACTGTATTTGTCTACTTTGACATAGCTGATTATTTAACTGTATCCTTCCTGAAAGGTAAAGGTCAGTCATATGCAATGCATGATATGGATCAAGCAATGATGTTCTTGACATAAATGAGATTGTATGACATGATACGCATATGCATGATGTGATGTTTGTGAATATATCTTCGTCTGGGAAAGTAAATCCTTGACGCATGCCGGGAAGTTGAATCCTGGGCTGATGTTGAAGAACATAGTTCTTCGTTTCCGCTGGGGATGATGATTACAAGAATAAACCGGTAGGAGAAGACGACTCCGTTGGGGAATAAACTTGTTGAAGAGATTACTCTGCGGGGAATTACTCTGTGGGAAGAGATACTTCGCTGAGATTTGGTGATAACTTCGTTGGGGATTCCATTGAGAAGTTATGTTGAGGAATTTGATGAACTCCGCTGGGGATAGGAAGAACTTCGTCGAGGACGATCTTTCCGTGGTAATTAGCTGAGGATAACCCAGTTATAGGCTCTGGTGGAGAATGACCTTTGAATAAAGTCGGGGAGATTCTTTTGCACTCTGCAGGGGATTAGCTTCCAGAATCTACTGGGGATAAGCTTCCAGAATCTACTGGGGAGATTGATTCAACTTTCCTGGGGAGACTTTTGGACTGTACTGGGGAATGGCCCCACTGGATGTCTGTATTCCGCCGGGGAACAATCTTATATTAAGACTGCCGGGGATGCTTGCTGAGGAATAATCTGTATACTCCGCTGGGGAATATTGAGATTTTCTGGAGATACCCAACTTCCTTAAGGCTGACTGTAGGCTAACTCTGCTTGGGGAGAGTGTTGCTGACTTGCTGGAGATGTTGTGCCTTTTCAGGGTTAATGGGAGACCAATTATGCTTGGGGAGAGTTTTGCTGAATCTTATCTTACTCTGCAGGGAGTGAAGGTATCTTGGTCACGTTCTTCAGCTGAACCTTCCTTGGTACCTGGTGGACAGAGCGGCTTGTACAGTTCAGACAATTTTTATTGCCCCAACTTCTGTGGGAGAAGGTACCTGCGGAAGCCTTGATAACTGCCGATTGACAAATCTTCTTCTGGTAGACAAGTGACGAGATGACGGGACCTAGTCGTACGCTTTGATCCCTAATTTTTGCCTGGACCGCCCTTTCGGGTTTTCAGTCCACCGGGATACCCATTTTTGCCCAAGCCGCCTTTTCAGGTTTTCGACTTGCCGGGTGTACAGATTTTTTTCATTTTCATCCCTTATTTTTTCCCGAACCCTTTTGGTTCGCCGGGAAGCCCTTACTTTTGCCTAGGTGTGTCAACCTAGCGGGTCTTTGATTATGCGTAGTATTTTTTCGACTATGTCCGTGCTCTCAAGATGTCGGGAGTTGTCACTGTCAGTAGTGCAGTGTTACCATACCACCAGAAGATCTTCGTTTGGTCGTCCAATGCCCCAAGTGATCCAAACGGAGATTTGCCCCTAGCTGGTTGGCCTTTTGAGAGATTCTGCGAATCTTGACTTAACTGCCCCAGATGATGGACAATGATCATGCCATGCCCCTTGATTGGAAGTGCTTTTGTTCACTAGATATTCTTCGTGCGAATTTATCTGCTGTTGAACAAACAGTCATATGCAAACAATATTATTTTAAGAATGCAAAGCGTATGTCTGTCTCGAAGTTTTTTTTGTTTTTTTGCAAATGTATTTTTCAGTAAAAACAAGTGAATTTTGTAAACTGTGATGTCAACTCGTTATTTTACCGCAAGCCTTAAGGAGTCAGGATACCTTTTGTAACAGTATGCTTTCGAACTAACCCATGCTTCAGCTAGGACTTTTAAGGGTTGTAACGTGGCCTGGTTCACGGTTTAAGAAACAAAGGAAAAAGATCAAATTATATTTGTACCCACCCGCTCTTCGTGATGTTCTTCAAACCTAAACTCAGTTGATCGTGCGTTAGACCTTGTTTGAGTCTTTGTTCGGATATTCCAGTGATGGTTCGGATATTGACAGTGTATTGGGAATAGGCAGTCATTCCTTTTTTGGTTGAGGGTTTGTAGGACCTCTTTCTTTTTTGATTTCGTTATCCCTGTTTTTTGCCTGAACTGTTTCTTTCATGATCACAGTCAGCGGGATGCCCCAGTTTTGTAAGTCTTCTTCATATGTTTTGACTTAGTGGGCTTTTATTTTTGGGAGATAATGACTGCCCGTCCTTATGATTATTGGAACCATCATTGTCTTTTGTTTTGTAAGGACTTTTTGGTGCCATTCGTTAGGCACTTGGATCAACTGATAGAACTACCCTGCCCCAGGTTATGATTAAGGGTTTAATTTTTTTGTGAAAAGAAAACTCCTACTTCTTTGGCTCAACAAAGGGGGTAACGAGGGATTATCTTCCTTATAACTCCAGTGTTTAGGATTTGAAACAATGTCTGTACCTCATCAGCGGGGTCTGTTCAAAAGCATACGGTAAATTGTGGTATCGTTTTCGTCATCCTCCCTCAAGAGGCTTAGAATTTTTCAATCAAGAGTTGATCATCACAAAAATATGAAAACAGTTTGCGTATAGTGAATACGAAATAATTACTTCAAAACAGACATGTGTAATGCATTAATGAAATAACAACGTTTGACATGAATACAATGTTTGAACAATCAAAGAAAAAATACAACTTGAACATTCGAATGAACAAAATTTCTAATCCTAGCCACGTTTTGGAAAAGGGAGCAGTGATCACATTGGGAGCCTCGGGCGCCTCGAACTGGACCTCCTTTGCATCGATTAGATCCTGAACCTTGTTCTTCAAAGTCCAACAATCCTTTGTAGCATGCCCCGGGATGTCAGAATGATAAGCGCAACGGACGTTGGGGTTATACCTTGAAGGTGTCCTATTGGGATTCTTAGGAGGGTCCCTTAGAGTTACCAACTTGGTCTCCAGCAGCTGTGGCAATATCTGGGACAAGGTCATGCCGAGGGGAGTGAATTTCCTTTTAGGTCTCTCTTCCCTTTGTTGGTTGCAATGTTGAGGAGCATCGGCCGGTTTTGAGATAACTACTGCGTTGACAGCACTAGATTCTTTCTTGGACGGTTTCTTCTCAGTGTTCGAGGAATCACTATTCTGTATCTTCCCAGACTTGATACCAGCTTCAATTCTTTCCCCAGTCAAGATTAGGTCTGTAAACCCAGCAGAAGAATTTCCAATCAGATGGTTGAAGAATGGACCAGATAGGGTCCCCAGGAACATATCCACAAGATCACGGTCAGTCAACGGTGGCTGCACCCTGCCCGCCAGGTCTCTCCACTTTTGCGCGTACTCCTTAAAACCTTCACTCGTCCCCTGTGACATACCCTGGAGTTGGGTACGCGTAGGAGCGAGGTCGGCATTATATTGATACTGCTTATAAAAAGCAGTTGCCAAGTCCTCCCAGTTACGAATACTGGTTCCATCCAGCTGATAGAACCATTCGAGCTGAGTCCCTGAAAGACTTTCCTGGAAGAAATGGATCCATAGGTTCTTGTTTGCCGTGTAAGGCTGGATCTTCCTAGCGTATGAACGGAGGTGCAACTTAGGACAGGAGGCCCCGTCGTATTTTGCAAAGGCAGGTGCTTTGAACTTGTGAGGGATCACCACCCCAGAAGATAAGCCTAGGTCTCCAAAGTCCAACCCGGGCACCTGTTGAATCTCCATGGCATTTAACCGGTCCTCCAGCTGTTTGTACCTGTCCTCAGCAGGAGGGTACTGTTCATCATTGAAATCTGTCTCGGTGTCAAAGACTACGGGACTAGGAACCCTTCCCTCTTGGTGACTGCCTTCCCCCACAGATGGAGTAGTCCTCTCAGCTTCATTTTACAGTGTATTCCCAGATCTGCCTCTAGGGTTGAACAAAACAGTCCTCTTCTTCTTTTTCTTCAAAAGCAGAGTCTTCAATTCCTGTTGTCCTTGGGCTAAGCTCATGACCAGCTCCTGAAACTGGGCGTTCTGGGCCTGGAGGGCCTTGATAGCTTGTTCATTGGATGATTTAGGATTCATGATGATGGCTGAAATAAACAGCGAAGAAGATTAACAAACCCGTGGAAAAGAGTACCTGTAATGCAATGATATGTATGTATGCATGCGATGTTTTCAAGGATCTCGCGGGGTAAACAGAGAAACTTGTTAGAATTTGAATTTGGGTTGCTTGATTGAAGGAACTTCATGTTGCTGAGAGTCCTTCTTCAAGAGTCAAGGCTCACCATATCGAGTGGGTCATAGCCCCTGACAACCTCGGCTAGAGGAAAATAAATACCCTTTTCCCTTTGCTAGACACTTTGATTCATCATGACCTGCATCACAAGCCCTTGAGATCCTTGAAATGGATCAGTTTTTATGCAAGATGCATGCAATGGTATGATGTTATGCTATGCATGGAGTGATGTAAGTAGGCCCTGTAATGAGTCCCAATTAAGGATTGTAAACAAAACCTGCAAGGAACCCGAGTGTCAGATAACAAGTATGCAAGTAGTCAAGTTTGAAGGCACACAAGTCACACAAAGAGCCCTTAGAGTTTAGGCCAGCATGAAGTTTGGGATACTACCCTCTTGAAGTTGGTGGACTCAAAACCTGTCCTATCAAAAGTAACCGGGTTCTAAGGAGCTCAATATCATAGGGTTGTTTTCTATGTTCATTGTTTTGATTTAGCCACTGAATTGGCGATCAAAATATTCCAAGAAAACAACCATCAATGAGTGTAGTATCGAGTATCAACCAACTTCGGACTGCACCAAAGTCAGTCATCTCACTACCCCTAAAGAGGCTAGGATGGTCAAGTAAGGTTCCTAAGGTCAGTTGATGCTTCACGACACCACGCGGCAGCCCCGTACTCTCCTTGACTTGACTCAAGGGTTACCGGTACTCACCAAAGTGCCACATCAACGTAGCAAACTGCTTCAACCGTGTCGGTATACCCCGTACGGTTCCCTCACAGTTTGTTGCTACTTTCTAAGAGGTATCCCCCAGATCCGGGTTAGGATCTATGAAACTCCCAAAACAGACCCGCAATATTAAAGCAAACAGATCAAGCAATTGAAAACATGATGATGAACTATTCCTAAGGTACACCCCACTTATTAAGTCCCCAGCAGAGTCGCCAGTTCTATGATCGGTGGAAATATAACTGACTGTTTTTAAGCTGGTTTCGTGAAATGTCGCGGTAAGAAAGACTCGCCACCGTCTTTTATGTTCTCCAACATGGAAAGGACAAAAGCACAGCAAAATTCCTTATTCGAGAATGTTTCTCGGTTCGGGAGGTAGATTTATAGAAAGGGAAGGTGTTAGCACCCTTTCTATCTGTGGTTATCCACGGGCTCTTAGGTACTTGCTCTTATGTTTTCAAAATTTGTTTGCTTTTCAAATGTGTGTGGGTTTTGAAAAAGTTTCGTTTGAAAAATTTCTAAGTAACTCTTGTATCTGTCCTCAAGAGTGTATGAAAAATTTGTTTGAAAACTTTTAGAAAGTGTCGGTGTGAAAAGTTGTTTTGTTTGTTTGAAAAGAGCAAGTATCCAGGAGAATCTACCTACTCTAAGGAATTAGGCTGTGTAAGAGTCCTTTAGATAGAGCTATCCCACCATTGAGAGGTAGGTAGCACCATCGTTGGAGTTGTTCGGGTCAATTCGATTATCGGGACAGTGTGGTCACCGAAGCAATAGTAGGATACCTTAGAAGTAACCCTAGCGTCTTAGATCCTTTGTATCCGAGGCAACCGTTTCGAGGCAACTGGATCTTAGACATAAGGGTGACCTCTAAAACATCTTATACTTGATGACCACGTTTCGAGGCAACGAGTGAAACGTACCCTAGAAGTGGCATGTGCATTGTGTGTTGTTTTTCATGTTAATGTTTTGTACAAGTTATTTGTGAGCTACGGATTGGTTTTATTTACATACATTCTTTCATGCATTTAACAGTTAGGGGGTGCGGCAAGTAAATTGCGGAAATATAAATTCTACGCTATTACAAGGCGCGGGTCTATACATCGCCAAAAATACAAAGACCCGTTTTTGGTAAATAAGTACGAAAAATTAAATAAAGCGATAAAAACCTATTTAACTATTACATTCTTGGAAGCAATTACATAATAATCAAAATAAAGTAAATGTGCGCGAATAAAAATTAATCGGGAATGTTCTAAGGGTGTTGACCCTTTTAAGAAAAGAAATAGATTTTTTTTGTCTTTTTTGTGATTAAATGAAATTAATAACTAATAATTAAACTAATTAATTAATTTATTAAAAAGAAGATATTTTTTGTGTTTTTATGTTTTATGAAAATAAAATAAAAGAATTAAAATTCTAAGTTAACCTAATTCTAAATTATTTTAGTTATCTAAAAAAAGTTAAAATTGCCTAGTTAAAACTAATTCAATTATTTAATATTTATTTACAAGAATAATATGAAAATAATAATAATAATAATGTTAATTCTATTTTTTTGATTTTTTATGAAAACATTAATTGGTTGATTGTTAATAATAAAAATAATTAAAAAGGTTAATAATTAAATTAGAAAATATAAGAAAAAAAGGAAAAGAAAAGAATAAACCAAGGGAATGGGGTATGGGCCAGAATGGAGGGTGTATGTGGAATTATGGCCCATTTGAATCCAGCTCGTTTGACTTCTTGGATTGCCTACGCCCACGTTGACTCCTGAGCACCATGGTCCTCATGCTTTGGCCACTGGATTTGCACTGATGGACACTTGGCAGGCAGAGATGTGAGGCTTATGGTGCACATCATTTTGGAATCTGCACAGGAAAGCATTTGAAAAAATAATATGGAACTATGGGGGGACCTGGGAATCGAACCCAGGTCCCAGAGATTACAAGCCACGTCTTCCACCACTGCATCACTTAGGCGCGTTTGTTAGTAAAATAGAAAAGAAACATTATATAAAACAAATGCGCTATATGCTGAAAAAAGGAAAAAGAGCGCGCCCAATTTGAACCTGCCAATCACATGAAGGCACGCAGTCATCTTCTCCATTTCCTGTAAAATAAAAAACACATAGCGGGGGTTTTTAACCCCCACAAAATGCAAGCATTTTAAAAATAGCGATTAGACGCTCGTTGCATATAAAAAGGGCGCGAGGTGTGCTTTAGCTTCGTCTCATCCTGCTGGGTTTGGCCATGTAAGTCTTGAGGCTTAATTTTACACTATGTGAAAAACCCCAAATTACAAACTCTGAAAACCTAGAAATCCGTCCATGGTGATTTTCAATTTAAGGCACCATTCTCAAATTAAATCATATGGAAAGCTTTGTATGGATCCTGTGAGCATAATGCAATCAACAAAAAGTGTTAAAAATGCATAAATGGAGGTTTGTGATTTTGGAAAAGAATGCAAACCGTATGAGTTGTGTAGCGCGATTTTTTGAGTGTGAGGACTTGTTTGTGCTTGCAAAAGGTTCCTGGCAATGTGAGGAGTGTGTTTGGATCAAAAGGGAGGTCTGAATTATGCTGCAAGGTGGTTTTCAGTTTCACACTTTTCCTTTGAAATTTTGAAATTGCTTATGCTGTATGTGAGAGTTCTAGGTCGTTCAAACCATAAGATATCATTGAATTAATTTTTTTGATTTTTATTTGAATTTTATGGATTTAAAATGAATTAAATCAATAAAATTAAATAAAAAATAGAAAAATTAATGTTTAATCTTGAAATTAATCATGGGACACGTGGGTGGCATGACAAGGCTGAACCAAGTGGAAAAAAGTGGGCCCTTTTGTCAAAAATTGAAGTTTCAAGGATAGTTGACTTTGGCCATTTCACAAACATTTCCCAACTTCTCCAATGCATATCTTGCTCAATTTTGATCATATGAACATGTTCTTGGACATTTTGGAAAGGTCTTGAAGTCCTCTAACCAATGCCTTTGGTCCCATGTCATTTTGATTTACCAATCTCAAGTTATGGTCTTTGACTTAAAGTGCCTTTTTGTTGACTTTTAAAAATGACCTATAATGTTGAAATTGATAACTTTTTGTGAGAGCATTTCTTGGACTTGGAATGTGAAGATGAGTTATAGGAAATGTCATCCCCTTCAAAATGAGAATTGGATGGGATTTTTCTGATGAACCATGACAAAGTTATGCCTTGGTCAAGTTACAATTGACTTTTCAGCTGTCCAAAAATGGAAACTTTTGCATCTTGATGATTTTTGAGCCATTCTTGTGGAATCATGATCAAGATTTGATCCAATGATGATTGTGGCTTCAAAATAAGATGTTGACCAAATTTTTTGACTTTTGACTGCCAAATGACCATTTTGCCCCTGCAGTTGATTGTGAGGCAATTAGGGTTTTTGATTGTGTAACTTGACCTTGTGAGCCTTGAAACTTGACATGTAGGTGCTTGACAATGTATATGAGCATATGGGACTTGATTGAGCCCTTGAAAACCTCAACTTCCTTGCAGGAACCAAAACCCTAATCTTGACTGGCTTAGGAGGATGGTTTGACTGTGCAGCCCTTGAGTAGACTTGAGATGATGCTTGTCAAAACTTTGAAGAATATGGGAGGGAAAATTTTGGGGTACAACAATGACTTTCTTGGAAAATTTGTAATTCAAGGCTTGACATTAGATGGAAGCAAACCTGAGGGTCCAAGATGATCCCTTGAGAAATGAGAGGGCAAAGTGTGGGGTACAACAATCTGGAACTTGTTTTTGTTGGTCTTTGAGATAGTTGTCATGTCTGGTTTCAGGTATTAATCTCTGACCTGAGAAAGAGAAATAGTTTTCCTGGCTTGTTACAGGTATTAATCTTCAATCTGCTCATGTAGATAGCTTTCCTGGCTTGTTACAGGTATTATTCTACAATCAGTCATTCATAGATAGTTGTCGTGGCTTGTTACAGGTATTAATCTGGGACTTTGCAACATTTGTCACATAGATAGTTCTCCGTCTAATTTCAGGAATTAATATGCGGCCTGCTGTATTTCTTGGTAAACCCGTCTTGCTTCGGGATTTCATACCACTTGGTCATGTAGATAGTTTTCTCGTCTGGTTTTGGGCATTAATCTTTGACCTGTAAGCTGATAGTGTTTGTCTGTCTATTAATTTAACCTGAAAAGGTAAAATCAATTTCATGCGAAGACATGATGTATGAAATAACAAAACAAGGCTTCGACAGGCCAGAACTAAGGCCATAACAAAACACTCTTGAGGACTGATACCAAAGTTATCATAAAGAAAATCACCGCACTAAGGCACTTTCAAAAACTTTTCAAAAACACACAAAGAACAAGGTATGTTCAAAATGAGCTAACATCTAAGAGCCTGTAGATAACTACGGATGGAATGGGTGCTAACACCTTCCCTTTCCATAATCTACCCCCCTTACTCAGAAAACTCTCGAAAGGTATTTTTCTGTTCTTTTCACCCTTTCCTTTGTTGGATAAAAGAAAATTCAGTGGCAACTCTTGCTTACAGCAACATTTGCAAATACAAACACAAAACCAGTATAACAGTCGGTTCTGCCACCGTATCACACTCTGAACCCAAATTGATCATCTCCAACGACTCTTTATACGACTGAATGGTACTTTCCTCACGCTCAAGCAACCGTGAAACCTCTTCTAGGATTTCATCATACTCTTCTTCTTCGGCCACATACATAGAATGTTCAAAGTTGGGACAGGGTGCAGGGTCATTATATTCAACGGGTTGTTTTAATTAATATGCACATATGATTTATGATTGATTTTAGAAACTGACGCATATAGCAAGTGATTATGCAGATTCATTTACAGTTATTATTTATTTTGAAAGGATTTTTCTGATTACCATTTTCCAAGAAAAATCAGAGAATAAAGACATAATTTGGGAATCAAAAATAACTTTTATCAATTATTTTAAAAATCAAAACAACAGATATGCTCATACTACATCAGTACTTTCACATTGGGCAGAGTGAAAGATTTTTTTGAAAAAAACTGACAAAAAAAAGCAAATTACTTTGAAATGTGAATGCAAGAAGGAACATCAACAATGATCCAATTCTGGACTCTGACTCCATACGTCACGTAGTTCAGCATCTCTTGCTCTGATTCATCTTCGATAATAGCGTTGATCCTAGGAGTAATTGGATGAAGATAGCCTCCATTATGAAAGATGTCTTGAAATTTACCCAAAGCATACTTCAGCTTCACGATTTCCTTTTTCATGGAGAAACCCAGACTAGTGCCATTCCTATTCACAGGAGGATCGATAACCTGTCCCCACACCTTGCTAGGGCCTTTCTGCACTACCCGTTGCACATCTTTAAATGAGGCTATAGAATTATCATTCTTCCTTACATTATCAATGGACAGAGCTTGGAACTGAGTTCCAACAGCAGCTTCATCAGCTTCCACAATGCTGAAAGAGAACAAATGAGATATCAACAGAGCCAACTCCCCATTCACGATGACCACCTTCCCTTCATGAACAAATTTCAGCTTCTGGTGCAAGGTTGAAGTAACAGCTCCTACTTCATAGATCCACGGTCGTCCCAATAAATAGTTGAGGCGGGAATAATATCCATAACCTGGAAAGTAATTTGGAATAAGTGCAGACCTATGTGAATAGGCAAATCTACTTCTCCGATGACAGACTTCCTCAAACCATCAAAAGCTTTCACAATTATGCCACTTAAGCGCATGGGAGTTCCCTAGTACTTAAGCTTCATGAGTGTACTTGTTGTACCCCAAAATTTTCCCTCCCGTTTTACTCAACATATGCTCATTAAGACCCTTAACTTGCTCAAGGATACCCAGGAGTTGACTAGACAAACTCTCTCCTAAAGCAATGAACCTCCAACTAGGGTTTCCATTTTCATCAAGATGGGTGAGCTCCAAAGGCCTTATATGCTCTCCATAGTCCTAATATGTTCTCTAGATCACCCATGCCAAGTTTCATGCCTTGCACAAGAAGTTTGCTCAGTCAACTGCTCAGATGCTTGAAAATCAACTATATTAGGTCAAAAGTCAATTGTGGCCCACATGCAGTCAAACTTCAATATTTTTGGTCAACATCAACATTTTGAAGTGATATCTATCATTTGATCAAGGGTTGATCAATATGCCTCAAGGAATGCTCCTAATTCATAAAAACTCAAAGGTTGCTAAATTAGGGTTTCTCAGGAAAAGTCAACCAAACTTTGACCAAGCATAACTTTCTCATACTTCATCAGAAATTTCTCATCCAAGGCTCATTTTGAAGGGAGTCCAATTTCTCACAACTTATCTTCAGCCCTCAAGTTTAAAAAATGCACTCATGAAAATATATGGATTTCTACATTATAGGTCCTTTGGAAAAGTCAACAAAAACACCTTTTGGGTCAAAGCTTCTTACATGAACATGGAAGACCCAATGGAGATGAAACTAAAAGGGTTGTTTAGGGGACATACTAAGATTTCTAAAAAGTCAAATAAAACCTCACTAGGGTCAAAATTGGAGGAGATATGCATTGTCAAAGTTAGCCATTTTTTAAAAATTGTCAAAAGTCAAATGTGCTCAAAATTGCATTTTTGTCAAATGGGCCTAGCTTTTCATGATTGTATCTTATTGAAGACATGGTCCACCACCCAAATCAGCATCCATATATTATTTGCTTTATTTATTTATTTTATTTTGATTTTTATTATTTAAAAGTCAAATTAAATCAAATAAATGGCAAAAAATATAAAAAGATTGATTTTTTGATCTGATTTTTGTTAGAATCAAATCTAATCAAGCTGGCCTAATCAGATAAAATCAAATCAAGGCAAATTGAGGTGAAAATAGCATGATTAGGATGGTTTTGGAAAGATATCATATAGCAAACAAATCACATTCAATTTCCATGATTCAAAAAGATCCAGTATGTTTTTGTTGAACTAATACACTCCATTACATATACACAACGCAGCCAAGGCAAAAGGACAAGGGTTGAAGTCGTGCAAGCTAGCCAAGAAAACTCAAAAATTGGACAAAAAGTGTGGATCTGATTTCTAACCTAGGGGACGATTCAAGGCCATTCAAATCTTCTAATCGCTTCCTAGACATCTCCTGAAGCTAACACGATCAATTACAAGCATTCCCAAGTCCAGAATCGCCCCATAGCCTTCACACAGTTTGCTCTTTATTTCAAAATTGATTACAACAATTCTTGCATCATAAACATATTCTAATGATATATTTGTGATTATTGACATATTTGCAACATGCTTGAATGATTTAATTGGCGTTTTAATGCATATATTGATAATTGCCATGGCCAGGGTTTAAGAAGCCATTTTAGGGGTTCTCTATACAGGTTAAATTGGACCAAGAAAATAGTGCCATGATACTCGTGAGATCAAGACGAGTTGATTGGTATAGCTAGAATTAATTTATCATGCATCTTATGAATTTTTGAAGCTTGCAGGTTTATAGCTATGGAAAATGTCTGTAGGTATAAGTCAGGTATCTAAATCAACACTTCTGGGAAGAAGATGAAGGTGTGGCAATCAACCACTGGTCCATTTGAAATTCGCGTGTTTTTTGGAGGAAACTACGTGGCTTGCCTTATATTGTATTTATCTTATATTAACAATTAAACAAAGCAGCGCAGATGGCAAGGAATATGGGCATGTAAAGCAAAGGACCTGGGTTCAATCCCAGGTCCAAACATTTTCTTATTTTCTGAATAAATCCTTGTAGATCCAGCGTGCCTCATAGCCTAGGGTCCATCGTGCGCCTCAGATCTCATCCCTGAGATCCATCATCATACAGATCTCATGCTCCAACATTGAAGGACTACAATAAACCATCAGAGGAGAGAAACACTAGACCAAACGCCAAACCCTGGGCCATCTTTGGGCCTAACAAGAATTTGGCAGCGCACCCCCCTAATTACTCATCAAACAGACCCAATTCTTTTCTTTTTTATTATTTATTAATTATTTCTTTTTTTCAAATAACACCAAAAATCATGCTTTTTTTTATTTAATCAAAAAATTATAAAAACAACAAAAATATATTTTTATAATTTTTTTAATTAATTAATTAGTTTAATTAAATTAAGGCAATTTAATTCTTATTTTGTATAATTAAAATCAACTAGAATTAGGGTTTAATGTTGTTCATAACCTAATTTTTCTCGATTAGATTTTTAGGTTTTCCAATTATTTCTCGCATTTAATTCGCGTGCTCGCCTTTAATTTTCCTTTTTTCTATTATTATAACTGCTCCGAGTTTGTAATAGTAATTAGGGTTTTTAAATTTCTGCATCTTTGTTTACAGTCAAAATAGTTATGTATATGCGAAAGCCTTGTAATAGCTAAGACTTTAATTTCTCGCATTTTAACTTCCGCAAACTATAAGTTGTTAGATGTATGTTAATAGGATTGTATGGAAAGACAAATTGCAATTAATACAGTAGAAAACCATAAATGTGCAAAGATAAATAAACTGAAAAAAAGCACACTTGCACATGCTCACTCTTAGGGTTTACTCCACTCCGGTTTCCTTCGGTAAACGGTCATGAAGTATAGGGAATGTTAGTGGTCGTCCTCTAGTCCCAAAAGATCTAAAATGACCCGTTCGAATGTTGCCTCGGAAAAAGATCTTTAAGGATTTAGGATGATTACTAAAATTTCCTAACATTGCTTTTGTGATCGTACTTGTCCCTTCAAACGTCCCTTAAAACTCCAACGACAGTGCTACCTATTCCTTAATAATAGGATAGCGCTGTCTAAAGGAAAACGAATAGACTTTTTTGAGTAGGTAGATTAGTTCCTAGGTACTTGCTCAAACAAACAAAAATTTTCACACAAACACTTTTCAACAACAGTTTTCAAAACAACTTCGTCACATTCTTGAGGACCGATACAAGGGTTATCACGAATTAAAACTTTTTTTAAAACAAGCACACATACGCAATTTAAAAAAATGAGTAAGTACCTAAGAGCCCATGGAAAACCATGGATAGAAAGGGTGCTAACACCTTCCCTTTCTAAAATCTACCCCCCGTACTCAGAAACTCTCGAAAAAAGGTTTTTTCTGTTCTTTTTCCTTTCCTTTATTGGATGAAATAAAAGTCGGTGGCGACTCTTTGCCTACCGCGACATTTGCGAATATAAAATGCAAACCAGTATTAACAGTCGGTTTTGCCACCGTATCACAGTACTCCTTGGTATGACATTTAAAGCAGACCCATTGTTAATCATCATATTAGACAAAGAGCCATTCTTACAATTCATGAAATATGGAGAGCCAGGTTATGGTTCCTTCCTTCGTCGGGAAATTCTTCATTCCAAAATCTCAGATTATTACAAGATGTAATATTCCCCACAACACTGCTGAACTTATCCAGATACATATCACTTTCCACAAAAGCTTGATCCAACACTCTCATCAGAGATTCCTGATGAGCAGAAGAGTTTATTAGCAAGGCTAAAAAGGAAATATTAGATGGAGTTTGCAACAATTGATCTAAAATCATGTAGTCACTCATCTTGATAATTTTCAACAAGTCATCCACATCCTTTTCCAATGCAGTGCCACTAGGTTCTTCCACCACTTTCTTAGGTTCAGTATTTTCAACAACCCTTTTATCAGAATTAACATCCCCTCGAATGATAGGTGAAAAGAGACGGCCACTGCAGGTTACTCGACTAGCTTCAGCAATATTCTTAACATTATGCAAAGGTTGGATAGGAATTTCCACACCATCTTCTAGGATAGTCGCATTATATTTATATGACACAGCTTTGTCTGATTCATGTGGGACAGGAACAGGCAGGCAAATGACCACTGGAGTCACAATTAGCTTGCCGTGGTACTTAATCTCTATAGGAGTCGGAACACTAAAATACGGCACAATAACATTCACCCCTTCTTCAGAATATTTAGGCATCACAAAATCAATATCGAAGAACATATCCTCATCAGACGAAAAGAACTCATTAGCAGAAACATATCCATCATCCGACATGGCCTCGACCAAGAAATCTTCAATCACATTAACTCCATTGTAACCATCTTTATTGCCTATTAGTTTGATAGTGCCATTATCTAACAACAATTGACCGCCCCTTCTTACGATAAAACAACCACGAGAATCCCTACAGATCTGACAAGACCCATAATGGTGTTCTTATTGGCCATCCATGTGACAAAATGTAGTGTGCAGCTGTACCAAATCATCATTCATATAATTCACATAAATAATTCGGGATTCACCGGGACATCAATAAACCATATTCACATCTTCTTCGTACTCAGCCCTTGGCCTGATTATGTGAATAAGACCTTCGTCCATCATCTCTTGAAGATCAGCTCTTATTTTGTCACATCCCTGGATATCTGCACTACAAATACTACAACTGGCATGGTCGTGCGTATAATAGTTGAATTCACAGAGATCAGCATGAATATTTACAAAATCCCGTCTAACCAGGTTGATATCAAAAATTCGAAAGTTCCCAAGACAGCCAGCAACCATATTCACAGTATTTCCACCTCTATGCTTGGGTAATTGAATATCCTTCACATTAGGAACAACGTCTTTAAAGGATAAGAGGCCAAATCTCACCATCTTCTGTACCTCAGATTTCAAGGGATAACAATTTTCGATGTCGTTCCCAGGGGCTCCTTAATGAAAAGCACGAGTCTAATTCGCCTTATAATACCATGGTAAAGGTGAAGGTATAGCTGGGGAGGCCTAGTCTGAACCAATTTTTTCAGAATCAAAGCTGGAAATAACTCCTTATAACTCATTGGAATAGAGTAAAAAACTTCTCTCTTCTAACCTTGCCCTTGATTTCCCCGAGGAGGTGGTCTCTGATAGGCCACACTTGTTGGAGCTACATTGACGACTGGAGTTACAGAAGCAACCTATTGTTGGTGTCGATGATGTTTTCTTAGTGGTCTAAACTTCCTTTCTTCAACGAATGCATTCGCTTCACTTTCTTTCTTTCTAGAAAAATTGTATGATGACTTATTTGTTCCTTCGTCTCTCGTCAAACGTCCTTCCCTGACAGCTTCTTCTAGACGAACACACATGCTTACCATATCAGTGAAATCACTCGGTGCTCTAGTGACCATCCTTTCATAATAAAATGATCCAAGGGTTTTGTAATACGGCGGGAGAACTGACTTAGGATGTTTTGTGTTTGATCGTAATTGTTGTGGATAGCAAGAGTCGCCACCGACTTTTCTTTTATCCAATAAAGGAAAGGGTGAAAAGAACAGGAAAGACCTTCGAGATTATTTTCTTGAGTTTGGGGGGTAGATTATGAAAAGAGAAGGTGTTAGCATCCTTTTCATCCATAATCATCTATGGGATTTTAGTTGCTTACTAGATCATTGCTTTTGTTCGAAAGTGTGCTTTGTGGTGGGTTTTGAAAGTATTTTTGAAAAGCGCCTTCGTTTAGGCAAACTTTGTAATGATTCTCGTCTCTATAAGAATGTATACAAAGTGTTGGACTTTTGAAAATATTTCATGGAAAGTGTTGGTGCATTTGAAAAGGTGTTTGTGTTTTTGAAGATGAGAAAGCAACTAGGAACGTTTCTACCTACACAAAATTCTTTGTTCTTTTCCTCCTCCTTTAGATGTTGTTATCTTACCATTGATTTGGTAAGAAACCCCATCGTTGGATGTAAAGGGACGGGCGTGGGTCATCGTATAGTCATGATAGCAATGTTGTGAGATATCTAAGCATTTCTCTTGAGGGGCTAAGATCATTTGTAAGGCAACATTTGAAGCGTCATCGAGGGACTATGATCTTGTATTTCTTGATTGTTTTTGCTAAGACGTATCACATGCTTAACATGACCATTTTCATAAGGTAACAAGTGGAATTAACCCTAGAGGTACAATTGTGAAAGTGTTTGTATTTCATGGTTGGTTTATCTTGGGTTAGTGTTTTCTAAGATTGATTTTATCTTCTCATACAAATCCTTCTTACTAGCATTTATATGAAAACGATAAATTGCAGAAAGTAAATATCCTACTTTATTACAATCACTTGGGTATGGGGTATACAAATTTACAAATGGGGGTTGCAATAAATTAAAGGTCCTAATTATCTATTACAACCATATTGAAATAATGTACAAGAAATGTAAAAATGGACTTGTTTTATTTTTGTTAAGAGAAGAAATAAATTTGCTCAAGAAAATATTTTTAGTCTTTTTGTTTTAAAGAAAAGCATGTGAATATAAAGTATTTTTGGTGTTTTTGATTAATGAAAATAGAAGTGATGATAAAAATAATAAGAGAAAAAAGAATCAGAGTCAGCGCATTGCTGAAAGGATAAAAATAAGGAGCAGAAGTTCTGACTCTGGTGTGGTGCAAATCAAAAAGAAAATGTTAGCAGAAATGGGGAAAGCCAGAAGTTCTGGATCCGGATGCACTAAAGTTCTGGGGTTGCTGGGAACAAAGGAAAGCCTAGAATTTCTGATTGCTTGAGAGAGCCTAGAAGTTCTGGTTGTTGAGAGAGCCTAGAAATTTTGATGTAACTGGAAACCTAGATGTTCTAGTGTTACTGGAAGGCTAGAAGTTCTAGTGTTATTGGCAGGTCAGAAGTTCTGATAATGGGTCTGTGAGGTGTCAATGTTGTTAGATAGGAACATCTAGAAGTTCTGGTCCAGGATCACTATTTTGACAAACAAATGGGAGGGGGTTTATCTAGAAGTTCTGGTCCAGGTTTATTGTTTGACAAATAATGGAGTAAATATGTCAGGAAATAAACATAAAAGGGTGTTTCTGGGGCTAGAACTCAGGACCCTTAAAACTAATGCCTTATACGCACGATCTCTACCACTGGGGTGGCTATACATCCGGTATTAGAAAAAAAACATAAACATATATTACAAAGTAAGTTCTGATGATGAACTTCATCTCCTTTTCCATGCTAGTCAGAGTATCTGCGACTTATTCATTTCTCACAAAAGTGGAAAATGCAAACATAGCAGTTATAGCAAATTTTATCATGGTTTCATAAATACAAAGCATCAAAACTGTAAACCAGAAGCAAACATGAATTTTGTTAATCCCAATTCTGAACCCTAAATTCCTCAAGAAGTTCTTATCTGAAATTCTCTCTATTTAGGAAAAAATACGTGAAATCTATGAATATGTAGAGAATCAGAGTCATGATGTCTACATTGTATCTTTGGAAATGCAAGCCTAACAATGCCTATGTAATGAGATAAAAGTTAAAAGAAACCTACCTTGCAGCTGGAAATTGTTCTGTGAATTAGAGCCTGGTTCAGGTTGCTGTGATGTTCTGGTCAGCTTCCTCGAGTTCTCAGAAAGCTGAAGCAACTCTTAGTTTGAACTATGAATGGTGGGAAAGTTCTGGAGCAGTCAAGGTGCAAATTTCTGGTTTTTGAAAGAGAGTGGTGAATATTGTTTTACAGTTTGAAAACAGAAGTTGGGAAAGCTTCTATGTGTATACTAGAAACTGTATGGATGATTTGGTCAAGAAGCACACAAGAAAAATTAGAGTTTGGATGCAAAAATTAGAAACTAACAGGTTTCGTGTTTGGGCTGCAGTTTTAAGTTCTTGGGAATTTTCAGCAAGGTTTCAGGGCTTTTTTAATCTTTTCGACCCATCTAACAGTTGCAAATGAAATTCAATTTATAGGCAAAGGATTTTTGAAGCTTGGAGAAATCAGGAGTACAACCATCATGTGTTATGGCTCATTGACTTGTTTTTGAAGCAAGTTTAGCCCAACAAGTTTCAAGGCAAAGTAGAGTGGTTAGCAACTTTCACCACGCCTAATCTGAGTTTGTAGGCATGATTTGTGGAAAACTATATTCATAAGCAAAAGTAAAGTATGGGCCCAAGATGAACTTTGTACAAAAGTTTACTTTCCAAGGACAACAATGGTACTTTCATGCCACACGTGGGGGGATCTTTTGGATAAATGTTTTAAACGTTGGGATAAAGAATCAAAAAGTGGGTGTGAGCATTAAATGATGATGATATTTAACAAGCAAGAAAGCCTGCAATATGAGATTGTGCAACAAGCTTGAATCTGGATCAGAAGTTCAGCATAAATGTAACTTGGATTAAGAACAAATGTCCAACTTCTGATCTTTGAATCTCTCTGACCCAGCATGATCTGAAGGAGTTCTCATACTTTTCAGAAAGATTGTAACATGATTTGAAACCTCTCTTTGAATCATCTTAGCAAACTCTGATTGAACCTACATGAAAACTGGCCCAGAAGTTCTAACCAAATTCTGACTTGGAAATGCTCAGAATTTACTAAGTGTTTTAGTTTCATGGACGTGTCTTCGAATATTTATAACTTGAAATCCTAGCATTTCTAGGAGAAGTTCTGTTTTGCAATGTTTTAGATCTCATTGAGATCTACAAATCTCGTGTCATAAGTTCTTCCTGAATCATCTTGCATTATGATGAAAATCTGGCCAGAAGTTCTGAACTTATCTTGCATTTTGATTTTTCCAATGTAATTTTGACTTTTTATTTTCTTGATGAAACAAAACTTCATATTCTAACATGTCTTGATGAAATATGACTCTTGAAACTTGATTTTGATCCAAAAGTCAAAGTTTCACTTTTCAGTGTGCATTTTAACCATTTTGCCCTTGTGCCAATTCCAAACCTAAATTGATGTATTGGTGCTACAAACTTGATGTCATGGGAGATTTTGGGAGGAAATTCTTGAGAAATGAGAGGGAAAATTTTTTTGTACACAGCTGCCCCTGTTGAATCTTCTTAAACCTGGAAAGTTAGATTGGCGAGCCCGCCATTCGTGACTTGAAGGTGGAAGATGATTGAACACTAAAGTGCCCAGAAATTTACACTTGATGATGTGTTAGTTGACTGTGTAGGGAATAGGCTTAAAGATGCCATTCAGAGGGTATCAGGATAAATTTTTTGGTTGATTTATTCTGAAATAGTAGACGTCTTTTGCCTGCTGATTTTTCCTGCAAGGAAGAGGATTAGTTGCATGCAGATGCATGCATGGCGTAATGATGTTCTAAAAGTAAATGAAATTTTGTTGTATGTATTTGTCATGTATGCGTTATGGTTTATGAATGTGATGCGTTTATTGCAGCGTGTCTTTGTCGAGGAAAATAAATCCTTGACAACATGTTGGGGAAACTTAGGAGGCTGAATCTTGAGCCGCTGTTGGTGAGTAAATGTATCTTCAACTTTGTTTAGAACGTTTCTGTTGAGAATCCTTATTTTATTGTTTGAGGAGAAATCTGTTGGGGAATATCACCTTTGGCTCTTTGCATGAGAAAACTCTGTGGGGCGTGTTGATTTCTGCTTAGAGGAATAAAATTCAGGAAATTTTCTTGTCTAATACTCTACTGGGGAATTATTCCTGACTGGAGAGCATCGAAAGTTGGCTGTTATCTGGTCAAAATCTAGGCTTGGCGGCAATTTTTTGAGGATAATGAAGTTGACTGTTATCTGGTCGTATTCCAGGCTTCATAGTGACTTGCAGGGGAAGATGTGAAATAAACTGTTATCTGGTCGTAATCCAGGCTTCATAGAAAATTTCTTGGGAGAGTGAATTTAAAATGTTATCTGGTCAGATTCCAGGCTTCACAACAACTTACCAACTTTGAATTACTATCTGGTCGGATTCCAGGTTTCGCAGATTTCTGAGGTGGATGAAGTTAATTGCTATCTGGTCGGATTCCAGGCTTCGCAATAACTTACTTGAAGATTAAATTAACTGTTATCTGGTCGGGTCCAGGGCTTCGCAGAAAATTGCTTGGGAGAGTGAAGTTAAACATTTATCTGGTCGGATCTAGGCTTTGCAGTAACTTGCCGGGGAAGGATGAAGTTGAACTGATATCTAGTCGGGTCCAGGCTTTGCAGTGACTTGACTTGAAAGGAGGAAGTTGAACTGATATCTGGTCGGGTCCAGGCTTTGCAGTAACTTACTTGAAAGGATGAAGTTGAACTGATATCTGGTCTGGTCCAGGCTTTGCAGTAACTTGTTGGGGGTAGAGGCAAACTCTACTGAGGAAAAGGAGTTAAACCATTGTCTGGTCGAATTTCAGCCTTTTCAATGTCTTGAGAAGTTAAACTATTATCTGGTTGGTTCCAGGCTTTATAGTATCTTGAGACGTTAACTATTATCTGGTCGGGTCCAGGCCTCACAGTATCTTGACACGTTAACTATTATCTGGTCGGTTCCAGGCTTTATAGTATCTGAAAGTTGAACTATTATCTGGTCGGGTCCAGGCTTCATAGTATCTGAAAGTTGCTTAAATAGGAAATGATTCCGTTGAGAAGTGTATTGTTTTGTTGGGGAATAAACCCCGTTGAGGAGATTATTTGATGACATGTTGGCAAGGTGAATTCTTTAGGAATAAATCCATAAGGCTTCCTCTTTTAAGACCAACTCAGCTGGGGAGAAGACTGTCGAGAGATTGAAACTCTGACTGAGGTTTACATAAATCCAACTTTGTGGGCAACTCTGTTGGGACAAAGGTTTATTGTAGCAGGCTCTGTGGGGACAATGCTAATGAGATAAATCTGTAGGGATATCTCAAATACATTAAAGAGATGCCCATTGCTGCTTGGTAGCACATATTTGCTAAATAGTTTAATCATGTTCATATGCATATGTTCATTCAATTTTAGTCATTGGACATCTTTGCACTCAAAACAAAAACAAAAAAAGTTTGCACTTCAAAGTATATTTGTATTGATGTTTTGCCCGTGAATAGGCATTTTTATACAAAGAGACGGAGATCCTAGTAAGAGGAAATCGTCGAAAGGATAACAAAATTGAAAACAAAAAACCATGTGGAAATGACCTCATTGTGTTCCTAACTCTATTATTGCATCTAATGTCTTCGAACGTCCCTTGCCATTGACAGAAACTGGTTGGAATGATCTTGGACCGTTTAAACTCGGACCTTGGTAATAAAGTCGACTGTGGTAATTCCACTAAACATAGTCATACGCTTTCAATCCTTAACTTTTTCCTGGACCGCCCTTTCGGGTTTTCAGCCCACTAGGATACCCATTTTTGCCCAAGTCTCCCCTTCGGGTTTTCGCCTTGCCGGGTGTATAGTCTTTTGCATATATCCCTAATTTTTGCCCAAACCTTTAGTTTGCTGGGATGCCCTTATCTTGCCTAGGTGTGTCAACCTAGCGGGTCTTTTATGCGTAGTATTTTTTAACTATGTCCGCATTCACAGGATATGGGAAATCTTCACCGTCCATAGTAGTCAACATCATGGCACCACCAGAGAAAGCTTTCTTGACAACAAATGGCCCTTCTTAAGTGGGATTCCATTTGCCCCTGGGGCCGCCTTGTGGAAGAATGATGCGCTTTATTACCAAGTCACTAGCTTGATATACCCGAGGCCTGATCTTTTTGTTGAAAGCCTTGATCATACGTTTTTGGTACACCTGACCATGACAAACAGCAGCTAGTCGCTTTTCATCTATCAAGTTCAACTGATCCAATCTGGTCTGAATCCATTCGTATTCTTCTAGGCCTGCTTCATTCATAATCCTTAGTAAGGGAATTTGAACTTCCACTGGCAGGACAACTTCCATGCCATAGACCAAAGAAAAAGGAGTTGCCCCAGTTGATGTCCGAGCTGAAGTACGATAGCCATGAAGAGCAAACGGTAACATCTCATGCCAGTCTTTGTATGTTACTACCATCTTTTGCATAATCTTCTTAATGTTTTTGTTGGTTGCTTCCACTGCTCCATTCTTTTTAGGTCTACAAGGAGAAGAATTGTGATGCTTGATTTTGAACTGAGTGCAAAGTTCGGTAATCATAGCATTGTTGAGAATTGTCCCATTTTCGGTGATGATCCTTTCGGGAATACCATAGCAGCAAATGAGATTATGCTTGATGAATCTGGCTACCATGTTCTTCATAACTGAGGCAAAGGAGGCGGCTTTGTCCCATTTGGTGAAATAATCGATAGCAACGAGAATGAAGCGATGTCCATTGGAAGTCGTAGGTTTAATCTCTCCAATCATGTCAATGCCCTACATTTTAAATGGCCACGGAGCAGTCATGACATTTAGAGGAATAGGAGGAACATGGACCTTTTCATCATAGATTTGGCATTTGTGGCAAGTCCTTGAGTGGTGATGGAAATCAGTCTCCATTGTTGACCAATAGTAACCAACTCTCAGGATTTTCTTGGTCATAGTATGTCCACTAGAGTGAGTCTCAAAGAGACCATCATGCATGTCTTCCATAATTTTATTTGCCTCCTTCTTGTCTACACATCAGAGTAGAGCAGAATCTTGGTTGCGTTTGTACAGGGTTCCATTTCTTAGGAAGAATTTGGATGAGAATCTTCGTAATAATTTTTTATCATTAATGGAAGATCCTTCGAGATACTCTTGTGCTTCAAGGTACCTCTTCACCTCATGGTACCATGGCTTCTCCGCGTCAGTGTCAAGCTCATAGCAGTGTGCAAGTTCATCAAATCTCTCAATTGTAATAATAGGAGCTTCATTGTCCCATTTGACTTTGAACATAGAAGACATCATGGCTAAAGCATCGGCTAACTGATTTTCCTCTATAGGGAAGTGTTCAAAGGTGATTTCTTCAAAGTAAGGAATCAGAGATAGCACAAGCTCCTTGTAAGGAATAAGATTATGATGTTTAGTGTCCCAATCTCCATTTACTTGGCTAATTACTAGAGTGAAATCTCCGAACACATTCAGATGTTTGATCCTTAAATCAATGGCATCCTTTAGGCCCAAGATGCATGCCTCATATTCAGCCATGTTATTTGTACAATCAAAGCACAGTCTAGCAGTGAAAGGGGTGTGGAAACCCTCAGGAGAAACTATCACATCACCAATTCCGTTACCTAATGTGTTGGAAGCCCCATTGAAGACCATAGTCCATCGGGATCCTTGTTCAGATCTGTCATACGGTCCAAGTTATGCCCAGTTGGTCACTAACATGATATTCTCATTCGGGAAATCAAAGTTCATAGACTGATAATCATCAACAGCTTGATGGGCCAAATGATCTGCCAATATACTTCCTTTGATGGCCTTTTATGTTGTGTATTGAATATCGTACTCAGTCAAAATCATTTGCCATCTAGTTATCCATCCGGAAAGAGTGGGTTTCTCGAAGATGTACTTGATAGGGTCCATCTTAGAAATCAATAGAGTGGTATGAGTCAACATATACTGTCTTAGCCGGTGAGCTGCCCATGGCAGAGCGTAACAAGTTTTATCGAGCAGTGAATATCTGGTTTCATAGTCGGTAAACTTTTTCCTCAGGTAGTAAATGGCATGCTCTTTTCGGCCAGACTCGTCATGTTGCCCAACACGCCCCCATAAAATTCTCTAGCACAGTCAAGTACATGATCAAGGGTCTTCCTTCAACTGGAGGCATGAGGATATGAGGTTCTTGCAGATATTCCTTGATTTTGTCAAAGGCAGCTTGGCATTCATCATTCCATCTAACTACTTGATATTTCTTTAAGAGTTTGAAGATTGGCTCACAAGTGGCAGTTAAGTGAGATATGAAGCGAGCGATGTAGTTAAGACGACCCAAGAATCCTCTAACCTCCTTTTAAAAATGGGGAACTGGAATTTCTTGGATGGCTTTTACCTTTGCAGGATCAAATTCAATGCATGTTGTACCACAAACTTTCCCCTCCCATTTTCACACAAGACATACTCCTAGAGGTTCTCAATTGCCCTAGGTTGACCAAGATTTGACCAGACAATTTTCTTCCTAAGGCAATGAGCCCCTAACTAGTGTTTCAATTTTCATCAAGATGGTTGAGCTACAAGGATCCAAATGTTCTCCATTGTCCTAATATGTCCTTAAGACCATCCATGCCAAGTTTCATGCCTTGCTCAACAAGTTTTCTCAGTCAATTGCTCAAGTATTGGAAAATCAACTATGCTAGGTCAAAAATTAATTGTGGCCTATGTAAAGTAAAACTTCAATATTTTTGGTCAACATCATTATTTTGAAGTGATATCCATCATTTGATCAAGGGTTGATCATGATTCCTCAAGAAATGCTTCTAACCCATCAGAAGTAAAAAATGGCAAAGTAAGGTTTCCTATAGGAAAAATCAACTGAACTTTGACCAGGCATAACTTTGACGTATTTTATCCATTTTACCCAACCAAAGCTCATATTGAAGATAATCTCATTCCCTATAACTTCTCTTCAGCCGTCAAGTCCAAGAAATGCACCATTTGAAAGATAAAATCTTATACATTACATGTCATTTTCAAAAAGTCAACATAAGCCACTTTTTTCCAAGACCTTTTACATCAAGATAAAATCTTCAAATGCAAAATTGATCAAAAAAGGGATTTAAGTAGACATCTTGGGATTTCCAAAAAGTCCAAGATCATCATCATGAGATAAATATTGAGCAAGTTATGGCTTTCCCAAGTTGGGAAAATTTGGGAATTTTCAAGAATTATGCATTGAGCAAATTTGAAGTTTTAAGGAAAGGGCTCAATTTCATGGACTTCAAGCATCTTCCTAAGTTTATAGAGGACCTCTAAAATTATTATTGCCATGTCTTGCATTTTCTAACTATTTTATTCATATTTATTTTAATTTATTTCAAATAAATATAAAATAAAATGTATAAAATAATTGGAAATGGGCTTTGAGCTTTTGGTTGATATTTTGGACAGCCTAGGCCCATAAAATTTCGTGCAAGCAATGTCCACATTCATTCAAATTTAAAAAGGACAAGATTCCATGTCTTTGGAAAAGTTACAAAACATCATTCATGGCTTTAAAAATACATGTTTATGGTTGTTATTACCTTTGTTCTCTTGTCTCCTCCCTCCTCTCTATATAAAGGACACATTAGCAAGCTTCAACACATGAGATACAGCCTGGAAAAGCTCTACAAATTTTGCAAAAATTATCAAAGTTGTAAAAATTCGCATTTTAGGTTCCAGCCTTTCTCAGTCCAAACAAAAGATCTAAATACATTCCTGGAGGCTCCCTGAAGCTTTTGCAATCATTACCAATCCTTGAAACATCATAAAACGCCTCAGTAAGCTCCATTTTTATATTTTCTAACTTGTTTCATGCAGATCTGGTGCTCCTCGTAGCTAGATGTGCATTATACACCATCAGACATGTTCCATCAGATGTCCATCTGATCAGATCTAGCGCACTCCATCTGTGGGCTCACCATGTGCCATCAAGACTAATCCACATTGAATCCAGAAGCAAATCTAAGCCTCTCCCTTAATGGGCCAGCGAATTCAACAACCACACCCCACTTTTTTTACTATCTCAGGCCCATCTAGTTTTTTTTGTAATGTTTTAATTTCTTTTATCTTCTTTACTTAATTAAGCAAATAATTTAAAAAACTCACAAAAAAATTAGGCTTAGACTTTTTTTAAATTAAAATCATGAAATTCTTTAATTAATTAATTAAATTTTAACTACTTTCTTATTTTAAAATAAACTAGAATTTAGGATTTAATTTATGTTTCAAATATTTTCTTAATAAAAATTGCAAAAATATTAGAATTAGATTAATTTTATTCAATATTTATTTTCTTAAATTACATTTAGATTTAGTTTAATTATTTTTCTTGAAATAAATAAAAATAAACCCAAAATGATTTTTCTTGTTTACTTAGAATTTTTCTTAGGAGTTTTAGACGTGATTTTTATTTCGCGCGCGTTATTTTTGTTCTCGCATTTTATATAAATAATGTAACTGATTATGGGATGTAATAGTCTAGATTTAAAATTCTGCATTTTATTTTCTTGCACTTTTTATGTAATTATCCCAAAGCGTTGTAATAGCCTAGGCTTTAAATTTTCGCACTTTAAATTTCTGTAAATATTAACTGTTAGTAACTAGGTGTGCATGATAAGACTGAAAACTAAAACGTTAGCAAACTTAATAATGCAAGATAAATAACTGAATCTCAACACACTTGCACATGCGCACCTCTAAGGTATCTCCCACTTTGGTTGCCTTTAAATAAAGCAGTCATGAGGTAGGAACGCTTTAGTAAAGACCCATAAATCAAAAAAGATCATAGTCCCTCGATGAACCTACAGTTGTCTTTCGGTAAATGATCTAGTCCCTAAAAGAAAATTGCTAAAGCGTCTCCACAAGTTGCCTTCGTGATTGTAAAACGTCCCTTCGATTATCCCTCAACATCCGCCGATAGGGCTACCTACTCACTAATAGTAGGATTGCACTATCTAAACAAAATGAGGAAAAAAACATCCTTTTTCGAGTAGGTAGACTTTTCTTAAGTACTTGCTCAAACCAGAAATTTTCACACTTACACACTTTCAAAAAAATCTTTCCAAAAACGCTTTATCACACTCTTGAGGACTGATACAAGAGTTATCATAAAGCAAACAAAAACTTTCAAAACCACAAACACACAAACAGTTTTCAAAAATGAGCAAGTACCTAAGAGCCCATGGAAAACCACAGATGGAAAGGGTGCTAATACCTTCCCTTTTCATAATCTACCCCCTTACTCAGAAAATCTCGGGAAAAAAAGGTCTTTTTCTGTTCTTTTCATCCTTTCCTTTGTTGGATAAAAGAAAAGTCAGTGGCGACTCTTGCTTACCACGACATTTGCAAACAAAAAACACAAAACCAGTATTAACAGTCGGTTCTGCCACCGTATCACAGAACTGGCGACTCTGCTGGGGAAAGTTATAAAAGTGGGGTTTACCTTAGGGTCTAGATCATTTATAAATTGCTTGCTTGTTTGTTTGCTTTACTTTTAAGAGATTGTTTGGGTTACTATAGATCCTACACCCGGATCTGGGGAAACCTGTTAGGTGAGTAGAAATAGATCGTGGAAACTATATTGGGTATACCGATACAGTTGAAGGGATGGCTATATTGATGTGACACTTTGGTTGGTACTGGTATCCACTGAGTTAATCAAGGAGAAGATGGGGCTATTGCATGGTGTCATAAAATGTCGACTGACTTTAGAACCTTTAAATGAACAATTTGTCCATTAGGACGTAGTGAGATGGTCGTCTTTGGTGTATTCCCAAAGTCGGCAGATACTCGATGCTACACTCATTGAGACTTGACTCCTGAGTTTTGTTTGGTTGCGATTCAGTCGCCTATCGAACAAAGCTTATGGGAAAGGTCAGTAATATTGAGATCCTTAGAAGCCGGTTACTATTTATAGGACAGGTTGAACCAATCAAACTTCAAGAGGGTATGACCTTAAAACCCATGCAAGCCTTAAACCTAAGGTTTTTGGTGTTATTTGCTTGTGCTTGCTATATTGGTGATCTCATAGCATATTCATGATCATAACATGGTATATCATACTAACCATTTCAAGGATTTTCTAGGGCTTATCTTTGTCTTATTTTATAGGACTTGGCATCCGCTCGCAGGAACACTATCCAAATCAACCTTGTGAAAGTGCATCCTCAACTCAAGGAGTTAACATCAAGGATTCTTGAAAGATCTCCCTTCACTGAAAAACATGGTCGACTTCTCAACTTGGTCACTTCAACCCCTGATGAAGAAATGTTAAAGGTGCTCTTTCAGTTCTTTGACCCGTTGCACCACTGCTTCACTTTTGTTGCTTACCAACTAGTTCCTACTATGGAGGAGTTTTCTCAGTTATTGGGGGTACCTATCCTTAATCAGCTGCCATTTCACGGTACAGAAAGAGACCCAAAGCCTGAAGAGATTTCTCAAGCTTTATCTTTACAACGGTCTGATATAATGGCAAATTGGGAAACCATAAGAAGTATCCAAGGATTTTTCAGCTAATTTACTATTTGAGAAAGCCCACTATTTTTGGGATAGCCTGTATTTACAAGCTTTTGAGGAAGTGTTGGCCCTTCTCATCTATGTGATGGTACTATTCCCTAACACAAACCACCTCGTAGATGTGAATGCAGTAAAGGTTTTTCTGTCTCATAATCCGGTGCCTACATTACTTGGGGATATTCTAAACTCTCTGCATACTCGCACTCTAAAGAGAAGAGGAACCCTTCTGTGTTGCACTCCTCTATTGGCTAGGTTGTTTATTTTGCACCTACCCAGGTCTATTTTGAAGAATGAGCAGGGTATGAGATGGTCTTATAGGTTAATGTCCCTTACACATTCATATATTCATTGGTGTTCCCGATCCTTGGAGAGTATCACTATCATTGATCGTTGTGGGGAATTCCCTAAATGTCCCTCTCTTAGGCATTAGGGGATGAATCACTTATAATCCTTGTTTAGCATTACGACAGTTTGGTTATGCTAGAAGGGATGGTCCTCACGACACACTCGTCCAAGGAATCACATTTGACTATGAGAATGATGTTCAGGGTTACCGCAAGAGGTTCATTCGAGCTTGGGGCATGATAAACAGAGTTGATAGCAAGACACTGGGGCACAAGAATTCCATCCCTCTTGAGCCTTATCTCAAATGGGTGCGAGCTCGTGCTCAATGTCTTATGATGCCTTACCCCGCCATCTTACCTGTGATTATGGAGCCAATTGCTGAGGGAGACACTCCTTACATTGCGTTTCATCCTGACATGCCAACTGACATTGAGGAGCTACAGAAATCCTGGATCCAACTCAAAGAAGAACGAGATACTTTCGAAACTCAATTCTACGCCAGCGAGAAGAAGGTTTTAGAGCTCACCAGGTTACTTCACGAGGAGAAGAGTATAAACGCTTACATTATACCAAAGAGGATGTGTCGGTGGGAAGCTTGAGTCTCTTTGCTTAGAGAGTTATTTTTGCTTTGTCATCTCCTTTGTAAGCCCAAGAGGCATCATTGTGATCGATAAAACTTCTTAATGCAATTAATGTTTGTTCTCTTTCTATTTAAGCAATTTTAAGTCTTAGAAATCATTGAAAACATTGAATACATATATCATACATATCATTGCATAAGCAGGTTTCATAACAGGTATCTCATGTTCTCGCTGTTTATTTCAGCAATGGCTCTCAAAAAAGACAATAGAGATCTCCAAATTCAAGAGGCTCAGTTCATGGAAATGTTCCTAAACCTATCCAAGGGGCAGGGAGATTTGAAAGCACTCCTCACTGGGAACCTGACCAAGAAAAATCCTGAAGACAATAAGGACGAACGGTTGGAACAACTGCAAGATGAGGTTGAAGCAACGAGAACCCAAATGCTGGGGCAGATGGCTCTTATCCAAGGTCTGGCCCAGGTACAAGAAGAGATGAGAGGCATTGTCAATAAGCTTCATCAAGATGGATGCAACCGTGTGAAGCAAACAGTCGAGGTTGGGGACCAAGTCATTGATCAACCTCTAAGAAGACAAGATGTTGGTTTGGTATAGAGTGGACCTTTCCAAATTTCTACCACATCACGGGTCCAACAACAACCTCGCCAAAAACAACGGGTTAATCAAAGTAAGTCGGATACACCCAAGAGGAAGTTTACCGAACTCAACATGCCGTTGTCTCAAGCTTTACAACACATGTTGAGGATGAATCAGGTTACATTGATAGGGCCTCCTCCAAATCTCAGGACTTCTTCCCCTAACTACAATCCTGATGTAAGGTGTGCATATCACTCCAACAGTCCGAGGCATGATACTGACGATTGTTGGATGTTGAAATATAAAATTCAAAACTTGATTGATGAAAGAGTGTTGGAGTTTACACAAGATGGTCAGGCTGAGTTCTTCTGCCATCCCTCCAAGGCACATCATCTGAAGTGACAAGATCATACAAAGAAGCTTTTGTTCATTAGAATTTTTAATTTGTAATTTTCTTTTGATTGTTCGAACATTTATTCATGTCAAACTTTGTTACTTTATCAATGCATTGCATATGTCTATTTTGAATCAATTCATTAGTATTCACTATATTTAAACTATTTTCCTTTTTGTGATATTCAACTCTCGATCAAAAGATCTGAGCCTTTAGAGGGAGGATGACGAAAATGATACCACAATCTCTACAGTATCCTTTTGAATAGACCCTGCTAACGATGTACATGAATTGTTTCAAATCCTAAACAATGGAGTTATAAGGAAGATAATCCCTGGTCAACCCCTTTGAGCCAAAGAAGTAGGAGTTTTTCTTTTCACACAAATTAAAATCCTTAATTATAACCTGGGCAAGGTAGTTTCTCAGTCAATTCAGACGTGCATTCAGTCACAATTTTCCGTTTCGTACACAATGAATGGCGTCGAAGATGTCCTTCCAAATCAAAATATGGTGATGGTTCCGCATAATTATTAAAGCCGACAGTCATTATCTCTCAAAATAAAAGCCCGCTAAGTCAAAACCTATGAAGGAAACTTAAGAAAAAACAGGGGCATCCCGCTGACTGTAATCATAAAAGAACCAGTTCAGGCAAAAGCAGGGATAATAAAAAAAAAGAGGTCGCTACAAATCCTCAACAAAAAGAAGATTACAAAAATGACTTCCTCTTCAAAATAAACTTTCAGTATCCGAACCATCACTGGAACATCAAGGACAAGATGTCAGACTCAATTGGGATCTGAAGCATAATTAACTGAGCATAGAAACAAATAACATCACGAATAATGGGTGGGTAAAGATAAACTTTGAGCATTTACCCTTTGTTTCTTAAACCATGAACTAGGCCAAGTTATAACCCTTAAAAGTCTTAGCTGAAGCATGGGTTAGTTCGAAAGCATATTGTTACAAAAGGTATCCTGACTCCTATAGGGTTCGCTTTAAATCCTGAGTTGACATCACACTTTTACAAAATTTGTTTGTTTTACTAAAAAATGAATTTTCAAACTTCAAGACAGACATAAGCTTTACATTCTTAAAATACCATTATTTGCATATGACTATTTGTTCAACAGCAGAGAAATTCGCACGATGGATATTTGATGAAAAGAAATCTTCTCGTGGATAAAATCACCTCAGATGGAAATACATTCCAATGATAGGATATTCAAAATCAAGGGGCATAGCATGGTGTCCAGCTGATCTGGGACAGTCAAGTCAAGGTTCAAGGAATCTCTCAAAATGTCAAATAGCCAGAGGCAGAACTCCATCTGAATCACTTGGGGCATTGGACATGAATTCCAGCAACGAATCTTGTATGATCAAACAAACACCTTCTGGCAGTGTGACAACACGTACTACTAAGGACAATGACAATTCTCTGCACCCGGTGAACATGGACCTAGTCAGAAAAGACTACGCATGAAAAAGACCCGCTAGGTTGACAGGCCTAGGCAAAAATAAGGGCATCCCGGTGAACCAAAAAGAGTTCGGGAAAAAATTTGGGATATAAAAAATTATGCACCCGGCAAGTCTAAAACCTGAAAAGGAGGCTTGGGCAAAAAAGGGTATCCTGGTGGACTAAAAACCCGGAAGGGCGGTCCAGGCAAAAGTTAGGGATTAAAGCGTACGACTATGTCCCGTCATCTTGTCACTTGTCTATCAGTAGAAGACTTGTTATCCTGATCAGCATTTACCAAGCATCCCATGAGTAGGGATGACACTCAAATCATCCATAAAGTCTCCACAGGTACTTTCTCTGGAAGGTACAAGGGCAGAGATATTCTGAGACGAAGTCACCGCTACATATGACCCTGTGACACCTATGTTCCCCGCAGAGTAGAAACAACCAAAGTTTTAACCTCTTCTTCACCAAGCTAAAATTACTTCCTCCAGCCAAGTTCCTTCACAGAGTTGAAATCTGTGTTCCCTAGCCGAGCTTTATAACCTTTAATAGTTTATAAAACCTCCTCCTGGTTAGAGTTTATTTCTCAGACTGCGGAAGTTCATTCCCCAACAGAGTTTATTTCTCTACATCGGCAAAATCTTCCAATAAAGCATCTCCCTCCACAGAGTTATTCTCAAGCAGAGTCAATCCCTGGCAGAACATCCTCAAACAGAATGAGGAAATCCCCGGCCAATCATATCCATTCATCATCCCCAGCGGAAATGAAAGATTCAGCCTCCTTATACTCTCCAGCAGCAGTTAGAGATTTATTTTTCCAGATTGGGAAATATCGCAATAGCATACCATTGTACCCCAAAATTTTACCTCTCATTTATCAAATAATATCTCACAATATCTCCTTTGTTTCAAGACTGCACAAGGGTTGATCAGCTCAAGACACCTCCTCAAGCACTGATGACTGAAAATTAGGGTTTGCGATTGCACAAGGACAAATGGACTTTTGATGCCCCATATGAATTTCATGGATCATTTTGGACCCTCAAGATTTCTCATGTCAAGTTTCAAGTCTTGTATCACATTTTTGCTCAGTCAATTGATCAGTTGACCTAAAATCAGTTGTATTGGGGAAAAAGTCAATTAGGGTCAATTTACAGTCAAAATTCATAATTTTTTATCCATGTCAACATCATGAACTCATATATGTCATTTGATCAAGTTTGGATCACAATTCCTCAAGAAATTTGATCAGATCATCAAAAGGGCAAAATGGTCAAAATTAGGGTTTTGACTGAGAAGGTGCAATTTTTTATTTTTGACCTAGAAAATGATTGATTGGTTTGAGACATGATCTCAAGGATTCAAATGCATCATTTTTACCTAATTACATGGCTTAAAACATTCCTAAAGATCAATTGATTGACAGATGAACTTCAGTTAACTGATGAAAAGTCAACTGTACACTAAAAAGTCAAACTTTGACTTTTTGGTCAAAATCAAGTATCAAAGATCACAATTCATCAAAACATGTCAAAATATGAAACTTGTTCATCAAGAAATCAAAAATTCAAGATTTCATTTTCAAAAGTCAAAATTTCTAAACTTCGAAATTTTTCTAACTGTTGGAAAATTCATATTTTTTCATAACTTTGAGCCAAATTTCCACCATGATGCAAGATGATTCAAAGGAAACTTCAAACATGAAAGTTGTAGGTCTCAATGAGATATAAAACATTGTATAACACAACTTTCTCAAGAAATTAATGGATTTCAAGTTATGATTTTAAGAAGACATGTTCATGAAACTTGGAAACTTAGTGAAATGTTGCCCTAGTTTAGGCAGGATTTTGACCTAACTTCATGGCAATTTTTCACATAGTTCCAAGATTAATATTCAAAAATGTACAACATAGAGGTTGTATAGGATGTTAAAAGCTTTCCAAAATGTCTAAGAACTCATTGATATCATACATGAGCAAGGAGAATCAAAGGCAAGAAGTTAGGGTTTTCAAACTTGAATTACAAGTTGTTTGTTGATGAACACATGAACCAAATCCATACTAGGCTGCATAATCTTTGCTTTGCAGGCCTCAAACTTGTTTGTCACTCCATAATTAATGTTTTTCACAACTGATAGAGCCATTTTCTAAGCATTTGAGCCATTATCCAAGTTGCATTTCCATTAATGGCACAAAGTAACATTGCCATTCTAGTAAAGTGGCTTTAATCACAAAGGAAACTTGTCTTGAGATTTGCATTTGTCCTTTCTACACAAGCATCCTTTATACAATCAGATAAGCATGTTTAAAGTGCTTAACCACTTTAGATAGCCTTGTACCTTGCCTTGGAACAATGGTTGTCCAGCTTGCTTCAAAAACAAGCCAAAAAGCCATAACATGTGAACTTGTACTTCTGATGACCCCAAGCTCTCAAAACCTTTTTTCTCTACATTGAGACACTATTATGCAACTTAGGACACAAATACACAAGCTCTCAAACTCTCCCAAGCACCCTTGCTGCACAAAACTGTCCAAACTTGAAAGTTTTGAACCAAAACTTCCCATCTTCATTTCCACTCATGCATTTTGTTTCTTAATCATCCAAACACCTTACATACATCATACAAAAGTGATCTAAGTCCCTGTTTCAAAACTGTAACATCATCTTCATCAACTTCCATAACAAAAAAACAGAGCTTGCACCTTGACTTCTCTAGCACGATTCAAACACTCCCAGCATCAAGTAAGCATTGCATTAGCTTCTTGGGAACTTGAGGAAGTTAACTTGATCATCATAACTCCTTGAATGCAGCTCAAAATCATTTCACGATTTCCAGTTTTAAGGAACATTTTCAAAACTTCTATCTTCTCATTTAGGCATTGTTAGGCTTGCATTTATGAAGATAAAATGTAGACATTATTGCCCTGAAACTGTACATATCCATAGATTTCATTTATATTGCTTGAGTAGTGAGAATTTTAAGTTTGAACTTGCTGAAATAATTAGGTCAGAATTTGGTACTTTCAGAAATTCTCATTCATCTTTGATTTATAGCTTTAGTTATTTATATGTTGGATTCGTGAGAAAAAAATGGAATAACTATTATGTTTGCATATTTCATTTTTGTTGACAAATTGTGAAGTTACAGGATCCATGGCTGGAGGTTGAAGACGAAGTTATATTTAGGGCATAACTTATGTTACATATTTATTGTTTTATTTATGTTACCGGATGTACAACCACCCCAGTGGCAAAGGTAGCGCGCGTGTATATGGGAGGTTGTGGGTTCAACACCCAGCGCTACCTTTTATTCACTTTTCACATATTTTCTTCTTTTTTGTTCCAGTAAACAGGCACAAGCGCCTCCATCTTTGGGCTTAGACATTTTTGCTGATTTCTGACCCCCTGCCTATTTTCATACCCCTGACCCAAACCATTTTTATTTTTTTTTCATTTTATTTATTTTCTTTTATATTTTATATTATATTTTTATTTTCTTTATTATTTTTTTATTACTACTATTATTATCATTATTATTATTTTTATTAATAAAAAATCCAAAAATATTTTATTTATTTATTTACATATTAAAAATGCTCATTTATATTTTATTTCCTTATACAAAATTAACTTCTTTTTCTTAAATAATTAATATTTAGATTTAGGTTTAATTATTTTTTTCTTTCTTTTTTTATTTAAAATTGACTTAGAATTTAGGTTTTATTTTAATTAATTAATTTTCATTATTATTATTAATTCAAAACCTTTTCATAAAAAACCCTAAAAAATACTTTTTAACCTATTTTCTTTTCTTATTAAATTTAGGTTTAATTTTATTTTTTTTAATCAATTATTTTTCCCTTTTAGTGATTAGGTTAAAACCCTTAATAAAATCCAAACAAAAATCATTTCCCTTTCCCATTTACATTCTTGCATTATTTATTCAATTCTTGTATATTATTCAATATGGTTGTAATAGATAATTAGATTTAATTATCTTGCAAAATCCCCATTTGTAAATTTGTATACCCCTCCCCTAAATATGTAATAGCGTAGTAATTTTACTTCCCGCAATTTATCGCTTTATATAAATGCTAGTAGTTAAGGTTTGTATGGAAAGACAAAATCAACAAGTAGCAAACCCTAGTTCAAGATAAACAATGCATGTAAATCAAACACACTTGCACACTTGCACCCTTAGGTTAATTCCACTTGGTTGCCTTACAAAATGGCCATATTATGCATGTGGGATATCTTATCAAAAAGCAAACAAAAATACAAGATCATAGTCCCTCGATGACGCTATCAATGTTGCCTTTCAAAATGATCTTAGTCCCTCAAAGAGAAATGCTAAGATATCTCACACCATTGCTATCATGACTATACGATGACCCACACTCGTCCCTTTACATCCAAAGATAAGGCTTCTTACCAAATTAATGGTAAGATAGCAATATCAAAGGAAAGGAAGAAATGAACAAAGACTTTCGAGTAGGTAGATTGTTCCTAGTTGCTTGCTCATTTTCAAATCAAACATCATTGCTTATTTTCAAAACAAACACCAACACTTTAAAAACATTTTCCAAACATGAAATAATTTCAAAAGCCCAACACTTTGTATAAGTTCTTATGAACGAGAACTATTACAAAGTTTGCCTAAACGAAGGCGTCTTTTTAAAATACTTTCAAAAACCACACAAAGCACATTTTCAAACAAAAGCAAATGATCTAGCAAGCAACTAAGATCCCATAGATAACTATGGATGAAAAGGGCGCTAATACCTTCCCTTTTCATAATCTACCCCCCGAACTCAAGAAATAATCTCAAAGGTATTTTCTGTTCTTTTCAGCCTTTCATTTTGGATAAAATAAAAGTCAGTGGCGACTCTTGATAACTGCAATATTTGCGATAAAACGCAAAACACCCAAGTCAGTTCTCTCACCGTATCATAGAACTTGCGAATCTGCGGGGGAAAAACTTAAAAGTGGGGTTACCTTAGGGTTAGATCACCTTTATTTTCTTTCATTGTTTGACTTGTTTGCTTTACATTTTGATTCCTTGTTTGGGCTTGTTTAAATCCTCTACCCGGATTTGGGATACCTTATAGGTAAGTAGCAATACATTGTGGAAACTCTGCGGGATATATCGACATGGTCTAAGCAATAACTACGTTAGTGTGACACATTTGTAGGTACCGGTAGCCCTTGAGTAGTCAAGGAGAATACGGGGCCGCTGTGTGGTGTCATGAAGCACTAACTGACTTTAGAACCTTTACTTGACCAACTTGGCCATTAGGACATAGTGAGATAACCGACTTTGGTGCAGTCCGAAGTTGGTTGATACTCGATACTATACTAATTAAGGTTTGACTTCTCGGGATATTTCAGTTGCCGTGAAAGAGGCTTGCGCTGAAACAATTCCTGAGAAGACATATCAGTGATATTGAGATCCCTTAGAACCCGATTACTATTTCTAGGACAGGTTTGAGCCAACTAAACTTCAAGAGGGTACCTACCTATAAGACTCCATGCAAGCCTAAACCTAAGGACTTGTTTGACTTGTTTGTATATTCTTACTTGTATATAACATCATAAACATCATGACATCATACTCATTCTCACTAACCATTTCAAGGATTTTTGGGATTTATCTTTGTTCTATTTTTTAGGACATGGCTTCTATCCGCAGGAATACTATCCAAGTCAATCTCGTAAGAATTCCTCCTCAACTCAAAGAGTTAGCATCAAGGCTCCCTGAGAACTCTTCATTCACCGAAAGACATGGTCACCTCCTAAACTTGGTTACCTCCAACACTGATGAGGATATGATGAAGGTGCTTTTCCAATTCTTTGATCCTTTACACCATTGCTTCACTTTTCTCGATTATTAACTTGTTCCAACATTGGAAGAATTATCTCAACTCTTGAGTATTCCCATTCTCAATCAACTACCCTTCAACGGTACGGAAAGAGATCTAAAACCTGAAGAGATTTCCCAAGCACTACACTTGCAACAATCTGATGCCACAACTAATTGGGAAACAAGGAGTGGTGTGAAACATTTCTTAGCCAAGTTCTTGTTTGAGAAAGCTCAAGACTATTGGAACTCTTTGGACTTACAAGATTTTGAGGAAATCTTGACCCTTCTCATCTATGGGATGGTTTTGTTTCCAAACCTTGACCAACTCATAGATGTAAATGCTGTCAAAATCTTCATGTCTAGCAATCTGGTGCCTACTTTGTTGGGAGATATCCTTCTTTCTTTTCACTCTCGCACTATGAGGAAAAGAGGGATCCTCATGTGTTGTACTCCTCTCTTGGCAATATGTTTTATTTCTCATCTTCCCCGATCTGTGTTGAAGAACGAACAAGGTTTGAGGTGGTCCCATAGGTTGATGACGCTCATACATTCATATGTTCATTGGTGTTCTCGATCCTTGGAGAACGTTACTATCATCGACCGTTGCGGATAATTCCCTAATCTCCCTTTGCTTGGCATTAGAGGAGGTATCACTTAAAACCCATGCTTAGCCTTACGACAGTTTGGTTATGCCCGAAGGGATGGTCTACATGATATGCTCATCCAAGGAGTGGTATCGACTACGAGAGCGAAGATCAAATTTACCGTCAAAGGTTTATACGAGCTTGGAGGATGGTAAGCAAAGTGGATAGTAAGACGCTGGGACACAAGAATTCCATTCCCCTTGAGCCTTACCTTAGGTGGGTACGAGCTCGTGCTCAGAAACTTGTGATGCCTTATCCCTCCATCTTTCCAGTTATCATAGAACCTGTGGTTCAAGGAGATGTCCCGTACACTGTCCTCCATCCCGACATGCCTACCTCTCTTGAAGACTTGTAAAAGGGTTGGATTCAGCTAAAGGAAGAGAGAGATACTTTCAAAGCTCAGTTCTACGCTAGAGAGAAAAGGGTCTTGGAGCTTACAAAGCAGCTACAAGAAGAGCAAAGTGTGAACGCCTACCTTGCGCCGAAGAGGATGCGTTCAGTCTTTTTATCTTAAAGAGTTATTTTGTAAGACCAAGAGGCATGTTGTAATCCTTTTGAACTAATTAATTAAAATTGACGTTTGTTCACTCTTTTGTCTATATAAATTTAAATTTCATAAATCCTTGAAATCATTTGCATATACATCTTCCATGCATCATAACATGACAGGTTTTCACACAACAGGTTTCCTTACCTTTCTGCTGTTTATTTCAACAAGATGGATCTAGAGAAAACTGTGAAGGACCTTCAGGTGCAAAACTCTCAATTCCAAGAGACTCTATTGGCCCTATCCAAGGGGCAGCAAGATATGATGGTATTGTTGGCAGTTAAGAAGAAACCCAAGAAGATAGCTCTGGTCAATATGGGTAGAAGGTTCAAGGAGTCAGTCCGTCAAATCCCGGTAGTGGAAGACTCATCTGAAAAAGACGAGAATTAGATTGGTGAGGTTAAGAGTACCCAGGATGACTGTATTAATGATCAAGCGTCTGATGATGATTATTTTGACGAGCAATATCCACCCGTCGATGTCAAGTATAAGCAGTTAGAAGACAGATTGAAGGCCGTCAAGATCCAAGCCGTCCCCGGTTTAGATTTTGATAATTTGGGTTTGATCTCTAGGGTTGTTATTCCCCATAAATTCAAAATACCAGTCTTTGCAAAGTACAATGGAGTTTCCTGGCCAAAACTCCACCTGAAATCATTTGTGCGCAAGATACAGCTGCACACCGCTGACAAGAAGATCTGGGTTCACTTTTTCCAAGAGAGTTTGGCCGGAACGCAACTAGAATGGTTCTAACATTTGGATGGTTCCTGCATCAATACTTGGGAGGACTTAGCTACCGCCTTTTACCACAGGTATCAGTATAACACCGACTTGGCGCCAACAAGGGTTCAGTTGCAAGATATAACAATGGGGAAGAATCAAGAATTCAAAGAATATGCACAAAAGTGGAGAGACCTCGCCAGTAGGGTTCAACCACCTTTGACTGATAGAGAGCACATTGACATGTTTATGGGCACTTTATCTGGTCCATTCTTTACTCGATTGGTTGGCTGCTCTTATTCTGGTTTCACTGAGCCAATCTTAACCGGTGAAAGAGTTGAAAGCGGCATCAAAAGTGGGAAGATTTCTATGGCATCTGCCTCCACTTCCAATCCTGTAAAGAAACCTTTTGCAGCAAAGAAGGAAATTAATGATGTGTATGGGGCAAGGGCCCGTACCAAGAAGAATGATCATCCATCTCTTAATGTTGTCCGAATCTCCAATCCAACTCTTACTCCAAGACCATCTGCTAATCATCAACGTTTTGAAACTCCGAGAAGACAATTTACGAGGATAGGAATGTCATTATCCCAAGCCTTACAACACTTGCTAAAGGCTAATTTAGTGACATTGCACAATCCTCCTGCCAATCCAAATAGCCCCGGGTATGAGACTGACCAGTGTTGGGCCTTGAAGAATAAGATTCAAGATTTGATCAATAACAAGACTATTAAATTTGATCCTCCTCCAACTCCGGATGAAATCACCGCGCCTATGCCGAAACATGATAAGGGTGTCAATGAAGTTAACGATGTAGGTGACTCTGATGATGAAGCTTCATTTGAAGATTAGGTGTATCCTACTACAACGGATCTGGAGAATTGGCATGTAAAGGACTTCGTGCCCATCTCCTTCATGGAGGACTAATCACTTGTTTTTTTGCTTTCTTTTCAATTTAAGAACATCTTGTCTGTAATATTTAAACAATGACTTTTAAGCCATGTGCCTGGCCTGGGGTATTTTGGTCCATTTGTCAAGGGTTTTTATTTATGTTCATCTAATCATATGATCATTCAATACAAATCATTGGACTCTTTTGCATTCAAATCTTTGTGTTCATTGTCTTTCTTTTTCTTCAAATACATTTTTCAAGATAGCCATGTATCTTACATGCACACATGCACACTCTTGCAGGTCCTCATCGACTCTGGATCTCACTGCCAATGACTCTACTATTGCCGACTATGACTTCGAATGTCCAATTAACCAAGCCGGAGACTAAGGTGAGGAGGATTGTGAAATACCGGAAGAACTAGCCAGACTTCTATTACAAGAGGAAAAAGCTATCCAGTCGCACGAAGAGTCAGTTGAAGTCATCAATCTGGGTACTGAGACAGACAAGAAGGAAATCAAGATCGGTGCTAACTTGTAAAGCAGTGTCAAGAGAAAGTTGGTTCAGATGTTGCATGATTATGTGGAACTATTTGCTTGGTCTTATGAAGATATGCCAGGGTTGGATACTGACATCATAGTTTATCGGTTGCTGACAAAAGAAGATTATCCTCTTGTCAAAAAAAAAGTTCGTCGCATGAGGCCTGGCATGTCTGAAAAGATAAAAGCTGAAGTGATGAAACAATTTGACACAAGGTTCCTAGCTGTGACATCTTATCCCTAATGGGTTGCAAATGTGGTTCCAGTGCCAAAGAAAGACGAAAAAGTTCGTATGTGCGTAGATTATAGGGATCTGAATATGGCAAGCCCCAAGGATGACTTCCCTCTACCACACATTAACGTCTTGGTCGATAATACTGCTCAACATAAAGTCTTCTTTTTCATGGACGGTTTCTCCGGCTATAATCAGATAAGGATGGCTCTCGAAGACATGGAGAAGACAACTTTTGTTACGCAATGGGGCACCTTTTGCTACAAGGTCATGTCGTTCGGACTGAAGAATAGAGGGGCAACATATCAAAGGGTTATGGTAGCTTTGTTTCATGACATGATTCATCATGAGATAGAGGTATATATGGATGATATGATTTCCAGATCACAAACAGAAGAGGAACACCTCGATCACTTGTACAAGCTATTCGAAAGGTTGAAAAAGTAAAAGTTGAGGTTGAATCCTAACAAGTGCACATTTGGAGTACGATCTGGAAAGCTTCTAGGTTTTAATGTCAGCAACAAATGCATTGAAGTTGATCCTACCAAGGTAAAATCCATCCAAGAAGTGCCAGACCCTCATTCTGAAAAGGAAGTTAAAGGGTTCTTGGGTCATCTCAATTACATCGCCCGCTTCATATCTCACTTGACTGCTACTTGTGAGCCAATCTTCAAACTCTTGAAGAAATATCAAATAGTCAGATGGAATGATGAATGCCAAGCTGCCTTCGACAAAATCAAAGAATATCTTCAAGAACCTCCTATTATTGTGCCCCCAATTGAAGGAAGACCCTTGATCATGTACTTGACAGTACTAGAGAATTCCATGGGGTGTGTTTTGGGCCAACATGACGAGTCTGGCGGAAAAGAGCATGCTATTTATCACCTGAGCAAAAAGTTTATCGACTGTGAAACCAGATATTCACTGCTCAAGAAAACTTGCTGCGCTCTGGCATGGGCTGCTCGCCAGCTAAGACAATATATGTTTACTCATACCACTTTGTTGATTTCTAAAATGGACCCAATCAAGTACATCTTCGAGAAACCTTCCCTTTCCGGACGGATAGCCAGATGGAAAATGATCTTGACTGAGTATGACATTTAATACACGATGCAAAATGCCATCAAAGGAAGAATACTAGCAGATCATTTGGCCCATCAAGTTGTCGATGATTATCAGTCTATGAACTTCGACTTCCCAGATGAGAACATCATGCTAGTGACTGACTGCATGAAACCTAGACTGTATGACAAACCTGAACAAGGATCCCGATGGACTATGGTCTTCGATGGGGATTCCAACACCTTGGGTAACGGAATTAGTGTTGTGATCATCTCTCTTGAAGGTTTCCACACTCCTTTCACTGCCAGACTATGCTTTGATTACACGAACAACATGGCTGAATACGAAGCGTGCATTTTGGGTCTAAGGGCTGCCATTAATTTGAGGATCAAGCATTTTAATGTGTTTGGGGATTCCTCTCTAGTGATCACCCAAGTAAAAGGAGATTGGGACACTAAACACCCTAATCTCATCCCTTACAAGGAACTTTTGCTATCCCTGATTCTCTACTTAGGAGAGATCACTTTTGAACACTTCCCTAGGGAAGAAAATCAATTGGCTGATGCCTTGGCAACCATGTCTTCAATGTTCAAGTAAGATGGGACAACAAAGCCCCTATGATTATAATTGAGAGATTCAACGAGCTTGCACACTGCTGTGAGCTTGACACTGACACGGAAAAGCCATGGTACCACGAGGTAATGAGATATCTTGAAGCGCAGGAGTATCCCGAGGGAGCATCCATCAATGACAAAAAGTTCTCATGAAGATTTTCAGCCAAATTCTTCCTAAGTAATAGAATATTGTACAAGCATAACCATAACTCTACTCTACTCCGATATGTGGCCAAGAAGGAGTCAAAGGAAATTATGGAAGACATGCATGATGGTCTCTTTGGGACTCATTCAAGCGGACATACGATGGCCAAGAAAATCTTAAAGGCTGGCTACTATTAGTCAACAATCGAGACTGATTGCCATAAACACTCTAGAACTTGTCACAAATGCCAAATTTATGCTGACAAAGTCCATGTGCCTCCTATCCCTTTGAACGTCATGACTGCTCTGTGGCCATTTGCAATGTGGGGCATTGACATGATTGGAGAAATCAAACCCACTGATTCCAATGGAAATCGCTTCATTCTGGTCGCTGTCGACTATTTAACCAAATGGGTCGAAGCTACCTCGTTTGCCTCAGCACTAAGAATATGGTAGCCAGATTCATCAAATATAACCTCATTTTCTGCTATGGTATCCCCGAAAGGATCATCACTGACAATGGGACTAACCTCAACAATGCTATGATTACCGAGCTTTACACTCAGTTCAAGATCAAGCATCACAATTCTTCTCCTTATAAACCTAATATGAATGGCGCAATCGAAGCGGCCAACAAAAACATTAAGAAGATTGTGTAAAAGATGGTAGTAACCTATAAGGACTAACATGAGATGTGACCGTTTGCTCTGTATGGCTACCGTACTTTAGATAGAACATCAACTGGGGCAACTCCCTTTTCTTTAGTCTATGGCATGAAAGCTGTTTTGCCAGTGGAAGTTATAATTCCCTTTTTAAGGATTATGAATGAAGCAGGTCTAGGTGAAGACGAGTGGATTCAGACAAGATTGGATCAGTTAAACTTGATCGACAAAAAGCGATTGGCTTCTTTTTGTCATGGTCAGACGTACCAAAACCGTATGGTCAAGGCATTCAACAAAAAGATCAAGCCTCGAGTATATCAAGCTGGTGACTTGGTAATAAAGCGCATCATTCTGCCACAAGGCAGCCCTAGAGGAAAATGGACTCCCATCTACGAAGGGCCATTTGTTGTCAAGAGAGTGTTCTCTGGCGGTGCCATGATGCTTACTACCATGGATGGTAAAGACTTCCCGCATCCTATAAACGCGGACATAGTTAAAAAATACTACGCAAAAGAGACCCGCTAGGTTGGCACATCTAGGCAAATTAAGGGCATCCCGGCAAACCAAAAGGTTTGGGCAAAAATTAGGGATATAAAAAATTGTACACCCGGCAAGTTGAAAACCCAAAAGGGCTACTTGGGCAAAAATGGGTATCCTGGTGGGTTGAAAACCCGAAAGGGCGGTCCAGGAAAAAGTTCAGGATTGAAAGCGTATGACTATGTCCCGTGGAATCACCACAGTCAACTTTATCACCAAGGTCCGAGTTCAAACGGTACAAGATCAATCCAATCAACTTCTGTAAACGACAAGGGGTATTCAAAGACATTGGAGAAATAGTAGAGTTGGAATACAATGAGATCATTTCCACATGGCTATTTGTTTTGTTTTCAATCTTTGTTTTCCTTCCGACAATTTCCTCTTACTAGGATCTCCGTCTCTTTGTACAAAAATCGCCTATTCATGGGCAAAAATATCAATACAAATATACTTTGAAGTGCAAACTTTTTGTTTTAATTTTGAATGCAAACTTGTCCAATGACTAAAATTGAACGAACATATGCATATGAACATAATTAAAACCATTTGGCACATATGTCCTGCTAAGCAGTAACAAGCATCTCTTTAATGTATATGGAATATCCCCCACAAATTATTTCATTAACATTATCCCCACAAGACAACTACAATAAACCAATCCTCAACAAAGTTACCCACGAAGTCTCTTGGCACAGGTTGATCTCCAGCCAGGGTCTCAATCTCTTGGTAGCTCTCTCCCCGACTAGGTTATTCTTACAAGTAGAAGCCTTGTGGATCTCTTCCTCAAAGAACTCACCCCGTCAGTAGTTCATCAAATATTCATTAACAAGATTTATTTCCCCAACATACAACAATCAGCAAGTTCCCCTGGCATAGTCTATTATCCCCAGCTGAGTCTATCCTCCCAAGCTGAGCTTGCCTTCCCCAACTGAGTTTATCCTCTCCAGCTTGAGTTTTCCTTTCATACTATTTCAAATCATAGGCCCACAACCCTTAATCCCCAGTAAAGTCTTCAACAAAGCCTTTACTATCTCCAGTAAAATACTATACAACCTGGACCTGACCAGATAATAGTTTGACTCTTAGAGATATAGAAGAACTTGGACCCAACCAGACCTACCCCAACGAGTTACTGTGAAGCCTGGGTTCGACCACATATCAGTTTTCAATTTCGAGTAAGTTATTGTGAAACCTGGATCCGACTAGATAGAAATTCCCTTCAGAAGTTTGTTATGAAACCTGGAATCCGACCAGATAACAACTAAATCCCCAAGCAGGTTACTGTGAAGCCTAGACCCAACCAGATATTAGTTCAACCTTATCTCTTCAGACAAGTTTATTGTGAATCCTGGATCCAACCAGATAGCAATTAACTCCATCCACCTCAAAATCTGTGAAGCCTGGATCCGACCAAATATCAGTTCAACTTCGTCTACTCAAGCAAGTTATTATGAAGCCTGGAGTCTGACTAGATAACAACTAGCTACAATCCCCAGGAAGACACTATGAAGCCTGGATCCGACAAGATAATAGTATAACTTTTCAAAAACTATGAAGCCTGGACCCGACCAGATAGTAGTTACCACTTCAAGTTACTATGAAGCCTGGACTCGGCCAGATATCAGTTCAACTTTATCCTTTCTAGAAAGTTTACTCCAAAGCTTGGACCCGACCAAATAACATTTAACTTCCTTATCCCCAGCAAGTTATTGTGAAGCATGGATCCGACCAGATGACAGTTCAATTTCAAGAAATTTTCTACGAACCTTGGAATCCGACCATATAACAGATAATTTATTCTTCCCCAGTAAGTTACTGTGAAGCCTGGAGCCCGACCAGATAGCAGTTGACTTCCTCATCCTCAGCAAATTGTGAAGCTTGGATGCGACCAGATAAAAACTGACATTCAAGAGATATTCCCCAGTGGAAGCATTCTTTCAACTAAGTTTGAAGATATGTATATTCTTAAATCCCCAACAGCAATCCGGGATTCAAAACTCCTCAGCAGCATTCAGGGATTTATTTTCCCAGACAAATACGTATCCCATATTCATACATCATAGCATATACATACACAACTCACTTAACATAATTCACCTTGTGAACATCATGCATACATATGCATTTAACTAACGCTTTTTCCACAAGTAAAATATCAAGTTTTAGTATAAATCGACCAAAGATTTGTTTTGATACTTCTTCCAGTATTTACCATCATTCCTCCAAATGGCATCTATAAGCCCATTCCCAATCCATCTTCGAGTGTAAATTTCAGGGCACTCTAGTGTTCAATCATCTTCCACATTCAAGTCACGAATGGCGGATCCGCCAATCTAACTCTTCAGGTTTAAGAATATTGAACAGGGGCAGTTGTTGTACCCCAAAATTATCCCTCTCATTTATCAAATAATATCTCCCAAGATCTCATTTGTTTCAAGACTGCACAAGGGTTGATCAGCTCAAGACACCTCCTTAAGCACTGATGACTGAAAATTAGGGTTTGAGATTGCACAAGGACAAATGGAATTTTGATGCCCCATATGACTTTCATAGATTATTTCGGACCCTCAAGATTTCTCATGTAAAGTTTCAAGTCTTGGATCACATTTTTGCTCAGTCAATTGATCAGTTGACCTAAAATAAACTATATTGGGGAAAAAGTCAATTGTGGTCAATTTACAGTCAAACTTCATAATTTCTTATCCATATCAACATCATGAATTCATATATGTCATTTGATCAAGTTTGGGTCACAATTCCTCAATAAATTTGATCAGATCATCAAAAGGGCAAAATGGTCAAATTAGGGTTTTGACTAAGAAGGTGCAATTTCTGATTTTTGACCTATCAAATGATTGATTGGTTTGAGATATGATATCAAGGATTCAAATGCATCATTTGGACATAATGACATGGCCAAAAATATTCCTCAAGATCAATTGATTGACAGATGAATTTCAATCAACTGATGAAAAGTCAATTGTACACTAAAAAGTCAAACTTTGACTTTTTGGTCAAAATCAAGTATCAAAGATCACAATTCATCAAAACATGTCAAAATATGAAATTTGTTAATCAAGAAATCAAAAATTCAAGATTTCATTTTGAAAATCAAAATTTCTAAACTTAGAAATTTTTCTAAGTGTTGGAAAATTCATATTTTTTTCATAACTTTAACCCAAATTTCCACCATAATGCAAGATGATTCAAAGGAAACTTCCAACATAAAAGTTGTAGGTCTTAATGAGATATAAAACATCATAGAACACAACTTTCTCTAGAAATTAATGGATTTCAAGTTATGATTTTAAGAAGACATGTTCATGAAACTTGGAAACTTAATGAAATTTTGCCCTAGTTTAGGCAGGATTTTGACCTAACTTCATGGAAATTTTTCACATAGTTCCAAGATCAATATTAAAAAATGTCCAACATAGAGGTTGTAGAGGATGTTACAATCTTTCCAAAATGTCAAATAACTCATTGAGATCATACGTGAGTAAGGAGAATCGAAGACAAGAAGTTAGGGTTTTCAAACTTGAATTACATGCCATTTCTTGATGAACACATGAACCAAATCCATGCTAGGCTGCATAATATTTGTTTTGCAGGCCTCAAAATTGTTTTTCACTCCATAATTAATGTTTTTCATAACTGATAGAGCCATTGTCCAAGCATTTGAGCCATTATCCAAGTTGCATTTCCATTAATGGCACAAAGTAACATTGCCATTCTAGTAAAGTGGCTTTAATCACAAAGTCAACTTGTCTTGAGCTTTGCATTTGTTCTTTATGCACAAGAATCCTCTACACAATCAGATAAGTATGTTTAAAGTGCCTAACCACTTTAAATAGCCTTGTACTTTGCCTTGGAACAATGCTTGTCAAGCTTGCTTCAAAAACAAGCCAAAAAGCCATAACATGTGAACTTGTACTTCTGATCATCCCAAGCTCTCAAAATTTTTTTCCTATACATTGAGACACTATTATGCAATTTAGGACACGAATACACAAGCTTCCAAACTGTCCCAAGCACCCTTGCTGCACAGAACTGTCCAAACTTGACAGTTTTGAGCCAAAACTTCCCATCTTCATTTCCACTCGTGCGTTTTGTTTCTTAATCATCCAAACACCTTACATACATCATACACAAGTGATCCAAGTCCCTGTTTCAAAACTGTAACATCATCTTCATCAAATTCCATAACCAAAAAACAGAGCTTGCACCTTGACTTCTCTAGCACGATTCAAACACTCCCAGCATCAAGTAAGCATTGCATTAGCTTCCTGGGAACTTGAGGAAGCTAACCTGATCATCACAACTCCTTGAAAGCAGCTCAAACTCATTTCACGATTTCCAGTGTTGAGGTACATTTTCAGAACTTCTATCTTCTCATTTAGGTATTGTTAGGCTTGCATTTGTGAAGATAAAATGTTGACATCATTGCCCTGAAGCTGTACATATCCATAGATTTCATTTATATTGATTGAGTAGTGAGAATTTTAAGTTTGAACTTGCTGAAATAATTAGTTCAAAATTTTTTACTTTCAGAAATTCTCTTTCATCTTTGATTTATACCTTTAGTTATTTATATATTTGGATTCGTGAGAAAAAATGGAACAACTTTCATGTTTGCATATTTCATTTTTGTTGTGAAATGGTGAAGTTACAGGATCCATGGATGGAGGTTGAATACTAAGTTATATTCCGGGCATAACTTATGTTACATATTTATTGTGTTGTTTATGTTACCGGATGTACAGCCACCCCAGTGGCAAAGGTAGCGCGCGTGTATATGGGAGGTCATGGGTTCAACACCCAGCTCTACCTTTTGTTCATTTTTCACATATTTTCTTCTTTTTTGTTCCAGCAAACAGGCACATGGGCCTCCATCTTTGGGCTTAGACATTTTTGCTGATTTCTGACCCCCTGCCTATTTTCATACCCCTGACCCAAACCATTTTTATTTTATTTTTCATTTTATTTTTCATTTTATTTATTTTCTTTTATATTTTATATTATATTTTTATTTTCTTTATTTTTTATTACTACTATTATTATCATTATTATTATTTTTATTAAAAAAAAATCCAAAAATATTTTTATTTGTTTATTTACATATTAAAAATGCTCATTTATATTTTATTTCCTTGTAAAACAAAAGAACAAAAACATTTTCTTAAAAAATTAACTTCTTTTTCTTAAATAATTAATATTTAGATTTAGGTTTAGTTATTTTTTCTTTTTTATTTAAAATTGACTTAGAATTTAGGTTTCTTTTAATTAATTAATTATCATTATTATTATTAATTCAAAACATTTTCATAAAAAACCCTAAAAAATACTTTTTAACCTATTTTCTTTTCTTATTAAATTTAGGTTTTATTTTATTTTTTTTATTCAATTATTTTTCCCTTTTAGTAATTAGGTTAAAACCCTTAATAAAATCCAAACAAAAATCATTTCCCTTTCCCATTTACATTCTTACATTATTTATTCAATTCTTGTATATTATTCAATATGGTTGTAATAGATAATTAGATTTAATTTTCTTGCAAAATCTCCATTTGTAAATTTGTATACCCCCTCCCCTAATAATGTAACAGCGTAGTAATTTTTCTTTCCGCAATTTATCAGTTTATATAAATGCTAATAATTAGGGTTTGTATGGAAAGGCAAAATCAACAAGTAGCAAACCCTAATTCAAGATAAACAATGCATATAAATTAAACACACTTGCACCCTTAGGGTAATTCCACTTGGTTACCTTACAAAATGGCCATGTTATACATGTGAGATATCTTAGCAAAAAGCAATAAAAAATACAAGATCATAGTCCCTCGATGACACTATCAATGTTGCCTTTCAAAATGATCTTAGTCCCTCAAAGAGAAATGCTAAGATATCTCACAACATTGCTATCATGACTATACAATGACCCACGCCCGTCCCTTTACATCCAAAGATAAGGCTTATTAGTAAATCAATGGTAAGATAGCAATATCAAAGGAAAGGAAGAAATGAACAAAGACTTTCGAGTAGGTAGATTGTTCCTAGTTGCTTGCTCATTTTCAAATCAAACATCCTTACTTATTTTCAAAACAAACACCAACACTTTTAAAACATGAAATATTTTCAAAAGCCTAACACTTTGTATACGTTCTTATGAACGAGAACTATTACAAAGTTTTCCTAAACGAAGGCGTCTTTTTAAAATACTTTCAAAAACCACACAAAGCACATTTTCAAACAAAAGCAAGTGATCTAGCAAGAAACTAAGAGTCCATAGATAACTATGTATGAAAAGGGTGCTAATACCTTCCCTTTTCATAATCTACCCCCGAACTCAAGAAATAATCTCAAAGGTATTTCCTGTTCTTTTTAGCCTTTCCTTTTGGATAAAAGAAAAGTCGGTGGCGACTCTTGCTAACCGCAACATTTACGATAAAACGTAAAACACCCAAGTCAGTTCTCCCACCGTATCACACATCCCATGTTCATACATCGTGGCATGCGACATCGCATACAGCATAACCTCATTTATTTTGAGAACATCACCACAATGAATTTCATCCATCATGACATTGCATATGACTAACTCTTTGCCTTTTTCAGGGAAAAGATCAAATCAAGAAACACCGTTGACTACTTATGTGGCCTGGTAGTCTTCTCAAAAGCTACATCTAAGGAAGGGTTATTTCAGGATTTTCCTCAGAATGATGTCCTCACAAGACCTTCTCTGATTCAGTCAGATTGATACTAAGATCTCTCTGATTCCTATTCCAGTTGAAGATATTCCAAGACTTTTGTCTGGTTCAATTGAATCGATCTTAAGATTCTTCTGATTTCCATTCCAGTCAAAGTTAATTCAATACCTTCTCTGGTTCAGTCAGATCAACACTAAGATCTCTCTGATTCTTATTCCAGTTGAAGATATTCCAAGACTTTGGTCTGGTTCAGTTAAATCGATCCTAAGATTTTTCTGATTCTTATCCAGCCAAAGTTAATTCAAGACCTTCTCTGGTTCAGTCAGATCGACACTAAGACCTCTCTGATTCCTATTCCAGTTGAAGATATTCCAAGACTTTTGTCTGGTTCAGTTAAATTGATCTTATGATTTTTTATTCTTATCCAGTAAAAGTTAATTAAAGACCTTTTTCTGGTTCAGATAATTCGACACTAAGATTCTTCTTATTCTTATCCAGTCAAAGATAAACTAAGACCTTTGCTGGTTAAGTTCGAATAAACCTTTGATTTGTTACTGATTCCTTTCCTGTAGACCTTTTTCTGGTTCAGTTAAATCGACACAGATTTTTCTGATTCTTACCCAGTCAAAGATAAACTAAGACCTCTGCTGGTTCAGTTAAAATCGACCATTGATTTGTTATTGATTCTTTTCCGGTAGATATTTTCTCTGGTTCAGTTAAATTGACATTAAGATTTTTCTGATTCTTATCCAGTCAAAGATAAATCAAGTCCTTCTCTGGTTCAGTCAGATCGCCACTAAGATCTCCTGATTCCTATTCCAGTTGAAGATATTCCAAGACCTTTTCTGGCTCAGTTAAATCGACACTAAGATTTTTTTGATTCTTATCCAGTCAAAGTTAATTTAAGACCTTCGCTAGTTCAGTCAAATCGACACTAAGATCTCCCTAATTCCTATTCCAGTAGAAGATATTCCAAGACTTTTGGCTGGTTCAGTTGAATTGATCCTAAGATTCTTCTGATTTCCATTCCAGTCAAAGTTAATTCAAGATTTTCCTCTGGTTCAGTTAGATCGATACCAAGATCTCCCTGATTTCTATTCGAGTTGAAGATAGTCTAAGACCTTTTGCTTGTTCAGTTAAATCAACACTAAGATTTTTCTGATTCTTATCCAGTCAAAGATAAATCAAGTCCTTCACTGGTTCAGTTCGAATCAACCGTTGATTTATTACTGATTCTTAATAGTTTAATCTCATTTCCCAGTAAGTCGCTGTGAAGACTGGAATACGACCAGATAGAAGTCAACCTTATCATCCTCGGCAAGCCACTGCGAAGCCTGGATCCTGACCAGATAGCAGTTCACTTCTGTCTCTTCAGTCAAGAGATGACTCCCCAGTAGAGTAATGGACAATCGAAGCTCCTAGACTTTATTCCCCTGAAAAACATTCCCCAACAGACTCCTCCTCAGATAGCAGGAAGAGGAATCCCCACAAAGAGAATTCTTATGAAGTGGGCATCTATTTTGGATGGCATCTTTAAGCCCATCTCCGACGACTCTCCGTCATACTCCTTAGATGGTATCTTTAAGCCCATCTCTGACAGTCTCCTGCCTTATTTTCCAAATGGCATCTATAAGCCCATTCATGATATTACCTACACAGTCAACTATCATTTCAGACGAGTGTAAATTTCTGGGCACTCTAGTGTTCAATCATCTTCCACCTTCAGATTAAAAAAGACAGACCAGCCAATCTACATCTTCAGGTTTAAGAAGATTGAACAGGGGCAGCTGTTTTACCCTAAAATTTCCCCTTCCATTTTCACACAAGACATACTCCTAGAGGTTCTCAATTGCCCTAGGTTGACCAAGATTTAACCAGACAATTTTCCTCCTAAGGCAACGAGCCTTCGACCAGGGTTTCAATTTTCATCAAGATGGTTGATCTCCAAGGATCCCAAATGTTCTCCATTGTCCTAATATGTCCTCAAGATTATCCATGCCAAGTTTCATGCCTTGCTCAACAAGTTTGCTCAGTCAATTGCTCAAGTATTGGAAAATCAATTGTGCTAGGTCAAAAGTCAAATGTGGCCTATGTACAGTCAAACTTCAATATATTTGGTCAACATAAACATTTTGAAGTGATATCCATCATTTGATCAAGGTTTGATCATGATTCCTCAAGAAATGCTCCTAACCCATCAGAAGTCAAAAATGGCAAAGTAGGGTTTCTATAGGAAAAGTCAACTAAAATTTGACTGGGCATAACTTTCACATACTTCATCCATTTTTCCCCAACCAAACTTTATATTAAATATAATCTTATTCCCTATAACTTATATTCATCCCTCAACTCCAATAAATGCACCATTTGAAAGATACAAGCTCATACATTATAGGTCATTTTCAGAAAGTCAACAAAAGCCACTTTTTTCCAAGACCTTTTACATTAAGATAAAATATTTAAATGCAAAATTGATCAAAAGTGGGATTGAAGTAGACATCTTGGGATTTCCAAAAAGTCCAAGATCATCATCATGAGATAAATATTGAGCAAGTTATGGTTGTCCAAGTTGGGAAAATTTGGGAATTTTCAAGAATTATGCATTGAGCAAATTTGAAGTTTTAAGGCAAGGACTCAATTTCATGGACTTTAAGCATCTTCCTTAGTTTATACAGGACCTCTAAAATTATTCTTGCCATGCCTTGCATTTTCTAACTATTTTATTCATATTTATTTTAATTTATTTCAAATAAATATAAAATAAAATGTATAAAATAATTGGAAATGGGCTTTGAGCTTTGGGTTGATGTTTTGGAAAGCCTGGGCCCATAAAATTTCGTGTAAGAAATGTCCACATTCATTCAAATTAAAAAAGGACAAGATTCCATGTCTTTGGCAAAGTTATAAAACATCATTCATGGCTTTAAAAACACATGTTTATGGTTGTTATTACCTTTGTTCTCTTGTCTCCTCCCTCCTCTCTATATAAAGGACACATTAGCAAGCTTCAACACATGAGATACAGCCTGGAAAAGCTCTAAAAATTTTGCAAAAATTATCAAAGTTGTAGAAATTCGCATTTTAGGTTCCAGCCCTTCTCAGTCCAAACAAAAGATCTAAATACATTCTTGGAGGCTCCCTGAAGCTTTTGCAATCATTAGCAAGCCCTGAAACATCACAAAATGCCTCAGTAAGCTCCATTTTATATTTTCTAACTTGTTTCATGTAGATCTGGTGCTCCTCGTAGCTAGATGTGCATTATACACCATCTTACATGTGCCATCAGATGTCCATCTGATCAGATCTAGCGCACTCCATCTGCGGGCTCACCATGTGCCATCAAGACCAATCCACATTGGATCTAGAAGTAAATCTAGGCCTCTCCCTTCATGGGCCAGCGAATTCAACAACCACACCCCCACTTTTTTTTACTATCTCAGGCCTATCTAGTTTTTTTTGTTGTAATGTTTTAACTTCTTTTATCTTCTTTACTTAATTAAGAAAATAATAAAAAAAACTCACAAAAAAATTAGGCTTAGACTTTTTTTAATTAAAATAATGAAATACTTTAATTAATTAATTAAATTTTAACTACTTTCTTATTTTAAAATGAACTTGAATTTACGATATAATTTATGTTTCAAATGTTTTCTTAATAAAGAATGCAAAAATATTAGAATTAGATTAATTTCATTCAATATTTATTTTCTTAAATTAAATTTGGATTTAGTTTAATTAGTTTTCTTGAAATAAATAAAAATAAAACCAAAAAGATTTTTCTTGTTTACTTAGAATTTTTCTTAGGATTTTTAAACGTAATTTTTATTTCGGGTGCGTTATTTTTATTCTCGCATTTTATATAAATAATGTAACTGATTATGGGATATAATAGTCTAGATTTAAAATTATGCATTTTATTTTCTTGCACTTTTTATGTAATTGTCCCAAAGCGTTGTAATAGCCTAGGATTTAAATTTCCGCACTTTAAATTTTTGTAAATATTAACTGTTAGTAACTAGGCGTGCATGATAAGACTGAAAATTAAAATGTTAGCAAACTTAATAATGCAAGATAAATAACTGAATCTCAACACACTTGCACATGCACACCTCTAAGGTATCTCCCACTTTGGTTACCTTTAAATAAAACAGTCATGAGGCAGGAACGCTTTAGTAAAGATCCATAAATAAAAAAGGATCATAGTCCCTCGATGACCCTACAGTTGCCTTTCGGTAAATGATCTAGTCCCTAAAAGAAAATTGCTAAAGCGTCTCCACAAGTTTCCTTCGTGATTGTAAAATGTCCCTTCGATTGTCCCTCAACATCTGATGATAAGGCTACCTACTCACTAATAGTAGGATAACACTATCTAAAGGAAAGGAGGAAAAGAACATCCTTTTTCGAGTAGGTAGACTGTAATTAAGTACTTGCTAAAACCTGAAATTTTCGCACTTACACACTTTCGAAAAAATCATTCCAAAAATGCTTTATCACACTCTTGAGGACTCATACAAGAGTTTCCATAAAGCAAACAAAAACTTTCAAAACCACAAACACATAAACAGTTTTCAAAAATGAGCAAGTACCTAAGAGCCCGTGGAAAACCACAGATGGAAAGGGTTCTAATACCTTCCCTTTCCATAATCTACCCCCTTACTCAGAAAATCTCGAAAAAAGGTCTTTTTCTGTGCTTTTCACCTTTTCCTTTATTGGATAAAAGAAAAGTCGATGGCGACTCTTACTTACCGCGACATTTGCGAACAAAAAAACAAAACCAGTATTAACAATCGGTTATGTCACTGTATCGCAATTCCTTTACCACTGACAACAAAACCTAAAAGTTTCCCAGATCTTACTCCGAATGTGCACTTATTAGGGTTCAACCTCAGTTTGTACTTTTTCAGCCTCTCGAATAGCTTGTATAAGTGATTGAGATGCTTTTCGTCAGTTTATGACCTTGCAATCATATCATCCACATATACCTCTATTTCATGATGTATCATATCATGAAACAAAGCTACCATAGCCCTTTAATATGTTGCCCCTGCATTCTTCAGTCCGAATGGCATGACCTTGTAACAAAAGGTGCCCCATTGTGTAACGAATGTGGTTTTCTCCATGTCTTCAGGAGCCATCTTAATTTAATTATAGTCGTAGAAACCATCCATGAAAGAGAATACTTTATGTTAAGCAGTGTTATCGACCAAGACATCAATATGTGGTAGAGGGAAGTCATCCTTGCGGCTTGCCCTATTCAGATCCATATAATCTATGCAAATACGAACTTTTCCGTCTTTCTTTGGCACTGGCACCATATTTGTAACCCATTAGGGATAAGATGTCACTGCTAGGAATCCTGCATCGAATTGTTTCATCACTTCAGCTTTTATCTTTTCAGACATGTCAGGCCTCATATGACGAACTTTTTTCTTGACAGGAGGGTAATCTTCCTTTGTTGGCAGACGATGAACTACAATGTCGGTATCCAACCATGGCATATCTTTATATGACCAAGAAAACACTTCCACATAGTCATGTAACATCTGAACCAATCTTCTCTTGACATTGCTTCCTAGGTTGGCGCTAATCTTGACCTTTTTCTTGTTTGTCTCGGTACCTAGGTTGATGACTTCAACTGATTCTTCATGCGACTGTATAGCTTTTTCCTCTTGCATTAGAAGTCTGGCTATTTCTCCCGGTATTTAACAATCTTCCTTGCCTTCGTGTTCGACTTGGTTAATTGGACGTTTGAAATCATAGTCGGTAATAGTAGAGTCATTGGAAATGAGATCCGGAGTGGACGAGGACCTGCAAGAGTGTGTGTGTGTGTGTGGTGCATGTAAGATACATGGCTATTTGAAAAGTGTATTAAAGAGAAATAAAGACAATGAGTCAAAAAATTTGAATGCAAAAAGTACAATGGTTTATATTGAATGATCATATGATAAAATGAACATAAATAAAACCCTAAAAAAATGGACCATAGTGCCCTGGGCTAGGCATATGGCTTAAAAGTCATTGTTTAATATTATATATAAAGACTCTTGAATTGATAGAAACCAATAAACAAGTAATTACTCCTAAATGAAGGAGATGGGAATGATGTCCTTTGCGCGCCAATTGTTGAGCTCTGTCGTAGTAGAATATATCCATTCTTCAAATGCACATTCATCATCAGAATCCTCCACAATGTTTACTTCATGATTTTCAAAATGGAGAAGGGGTTTTCCTGCACGAGCGCGCCTCACTTCTTTTTGAGCCTTGATAGTAAAACCCAACCCACATTTGTCTGCTTTGAACGGGATCTCGGGGAGTTTCCCCCAGGTATCACAGCTTCCTTCTTCAACTGCGGCATGAGAATCTCTAAATGAAACCATCTTTGGCACGACCTTATCAGCTTTGGGCATATCAGAGGAAATTTTGGCAGTAGCAACCATAGGCGGAAAAACATCAAAAGCCTGGCACGGGGTTCCTATAAATTTGCCATCCATCTCCACATATTTGAAAGAATCGAGATGGCTTACCATGAATTCTTCCTCACCGCAAACAGTGACAATCCTCCCATTGACTGGGTATTTTAGCTTTTGGTGAAGGGTTGACGTTACTGCCCCTGCTCCATGAATCCAAGGGCGACCCGACAAACAAGAGTAAGCATGACAGATGTCCATGATGTAGAAAGTAGAGTTGAAAATATGTGAGTCCACTTTGATCGGGAGATCCACCTCTCCATGAACCGTCCTTTTGGACCCATCGAAAGCCCTCACAATAATATCACTCAGCTTCATCACCAGTCCTTCACAGTCTAACCGGTATAAAGCCCCCTTGGGTAGCACGTTTAAAGAAGAGCCAGTGTCAACCAGAACATGTGATAGGGTAGTCCCCTTACATTCAACAGAAACATGTAAAGCTTTGTTATGGTTCCTCACAAGTGGTGTCAGATCAGCATCCGAGAACCCCAATCCATTGTCAGTCGTCAAGCTTTCCACACAATTTTCAAACTGGTCAATTGTAGTCTCATGAGGGACATGAACCTTCTTTAAGAATTTGATCAATGCTCGGGCATGAGCATCGAAAAAAAGTAGCAAAGATAACATGGAGATCTTGGAAGGGGTTTTCCCCAGCTGTTCCACTATCTTGAAATCACTCCTCTTTATAGTTTTCAAGATCTCGTCCATTTCTTGAGCGAAAGTTTCTTCAGCAGCAATGTCTTTTACAGGCGTTTCTGTCTCAGCAGGCTCAACTACTTTCTCTTTACCTCTAATACCAACACTAGGCTTAGCAGCGGTCATGTGGATAGGTGTCGCTGTAGCAGTTGGGGGTGAAATGTTGGGCGAAAAGATTCTCCCAGTTCTGGTCACCTTACTAGAGCCAGTAATATTAACAACGTCATCAGCCTTGCTTTCTTCAATCCAAGCATCCTGCTTTATTCCATGGAAAACACCTCAGCACCGTAGTTCCATGGCACTGCTTTGTTGGAAGAGTATGGAACTGGCCCAGGGGTAGTAATTATCAGAGGAGTAACAGTCGGTTCATTCGAAATCCTGATAGGACCCTTTGAGGAGATCCTAAGAGGCTTGTTTGAAATTGTTATGATGGAGAGGTCTTCAATCTTTTTGATCAAACTTTTGACAGACGGAGTTTTCTCAACTAGGATCTCATGACTATTCATCAGGCGTTGAACGCCTTCTTTCAACCATTTGCATCCATTATTTTTTTTTGCGCAGCAATCACAGTCCTTCAAATAGCCAGTGAAAACCCCAGCTTTCAGCAGATTCTTTTTGACAAGGGTTAACAGAGTGGTCAAGTCTTCGATAGAGGAAACAAAAATGGTGTCTTCAATTGAATTGACACCTTTGCTATGGTTTGGCATTGGTGCCATTATCACATTGGGAATTGTAGGCGGAGCAATTTCGATTGTCTTGTTATCTATTAGGTCTTAAATTTTATACTTCAGTGCCCAACATTGATCGTTCTCATGCCCGAGACTATTAGAGTGATATGCACACTTGGTTTTTAGATTGTATTTAGGTGAGGAGGTATCCAGATTGGACGGAGGATCACGTTGTGTCACTAAGTTAGCCTTTAATAGGTGTTATAAGGCTTGGGATAGTGACATACCTATCCTTGTGAATTATCTTCGTGGAGTCTCAAATCATTGATGATTGGATGATTGTCTCTGAACATGAGTAGGTTGGAAATCAAAACAGAATTAACGGATGGACGGTTATCCTTCTTGGTATGGGCCCTTTCCCCATACACAACATTAGTTTCTTTCTTCCTAGTGAAGGGTTTCTTTACGGGATTGGAGGTGGAAGCAGATGCCATGGGGATTTTCCCACTTTTAATACCGCTTTCGACCCTTTCATCGTTAGGATCAGCTCAGTGAAACCAGGTGAAGAATAACCAACTAATAAGTTGAAAAATGGACCAGATGAGGTACCCATAAACATATCAATATGTTCTCTATTCGTTAAGGTGGTTGGACCCTACTGGCAGATCCCTCCACTTTTGGGCGTACTCTTTGAACCCTTCATTTTTACCCATCGTCATGTCTTGTAGTTGAACTCTAGCCGACGCCAGGTCGGAATTGTACTGGTATTGGTGATAGAAAGCAGTTTCCAAGTATTCCCATGTATGGATACAAGAACCCTCTAATTGGTAAAACCACTCTAATTGAGTCCCAGCCAATCTTTCTTGAAAGAAGTGGACCCAGAGTTTCTTGTCGGCGGTGTGTAGTTGTATTTTGCGCACGTATGACTTCAGATGAAGCTTTGGGCAGGAAACCCCATCATATTTAACGAAGACTGGTATCTTGAATTTATGGGGAATGACAACCCCAGATATTAAAGCCAAATCATCAAAATCCAAACCAGGGATAACTTGAATCTCAACAGCCTCCAGTCTATCCTCTAGCTTCTTGTACTTATCGTCAGCAGGAGGATATTGCTCGTCAAAATAGTCTTCATCATCAGACACTCGATCATTGATACACCCAGCCTGGGTACTCCTTACTTATCCAAGTTTATTTTCGTCTTCCTCAGACGAATCTTCAACTATCGGTATCTGGCGGATCGGCTCTCTGAATCTTTTTCCCATGTTGACTAGGGCTTTCTTCTTTGGTTTCTTTTTAGATGCAAACAACGTCATCAACTCTTGTTGCCCCTTGGTCAGGGTCAGCAGAGTCTCTTGAAACTGAGAGTTTTGTGCTTGGAGGTCCTTCATTGTTTTCTCGATATCCATCTTGCTGAAATAAACAGCAGAAAGATGAGGAAACCCATCGTGGAAAACTTGTTATGTTATGATGCATGAAAAATGTGCATGCAAATGATTTCAAGGATTTATGAAATTTAAATTTGTCTAGACAAATAATGAACAAATGTCAAATTGCATTAATCAGATCAAAATGGTTACAATGTGCCTCTTGGGATTACAAAATATATTCCTAAGACAAAAAGGTTGAACGCATCCTCATTGGTTCTAGGTAGGCGTTCAAGCTCTGTTCTTCATAAATTTGCTTTGTAAGCTCCAAAACCCTTTTCTCGCTAGCGTAGAATTGAGCTTCGAAGGTGTCTCGTTATTCCTTTAGTTGAATCCAACCCTTTTGAAAGTCTTCAAGAGAAGTAGGCATGTTGGGATAGAGAACAGTATTCGGGACATCTCCTTCAGCAACAGGCTCCACGATAAAAGGTAGGATGGAGGGGTAAGGCATTACGAGCTTATGAGCTCGAGCTCGTACCCACCTAAGGTAAGGCTCAAGGGGAATGGAATTCTTGTGTCCTAGTGTCTTACTATCCACTTTGTTTACCATGCTCCAAGCTTGCACAAACCTCTGACAGTAGCCTTGATCGTCGCTCTTGTAGTCGAACACCACTCCTTGGATGAGCATATCATGAGGACCATCTCTTCGGGCATACCCAAACTGTCACAAATCTAAGCAAGGGTTGTAAGTGATACCTCCTCTAATTCCAAGCAAAGGAACATTATGGAATTCCTCACAATGGTCGATGATAGTAATGTTCTCCGAGGATCGAGAACACCGGTGAATATCTGAGTGTCTGAGTGACATCAACCTATTGGACCACCTCAAACCTTGTTCGTTCTTTAACATGGATTGGGGGAGGTGCAAAAAAAACCACCTAAACAATAGAGGAGTGCAACACATGAGGGTTCCTATTTTCCTCATGGTGCGAGAGTGGAGAGAATGCAGGATATCTCCCAACAAAGTGGGCATCGGATTGCGAGACATGAAGATTTTGACAGCATTTACATCTATAAGTTGATCAGAATTTGGAAATAATACCATCCCATGGATGAGAAGGGCCAAGATTTTTTCAAAAGCTTGTAAATCCAGTGTGTTCCAACAATCTTGATCTTTCTCCAACAAGAACTTGGCTAGGAACTCTTTGACACCACTTCTTGTTTCCCAATTAGCCGTGACATCAGATGGTTACAAGTGTAGCGCTCGGGCAATCTCTTTAGGGCTTGTTCTCTTACAGTATCATTGAAAGTTAGTTGATTGAGAATAGGAATCCTCAAGAGTTGACAGAATTCTTCCATAGTAGCTACAAGCTGGTAATCGGGAAAGGTAAAGCAATGGTGCAAAGGGTCGAAGAACTGAAAAAGCACCTTCATCATGTCTTCATCAATGCTCGAGGTAACCAAGTTTAGGAGTCGACCATGTCTTTTGGTGAATGAAGAACTCTCAGGAACCCTTGATGCTAACTCTTTGAGTTGAGAAGGAATTCTTATGATATTGACTTGGATAGTATTCCTGCGGGTGGAAGCCATGTCCTAAAAAACAGGACAAAGATAAATCCCAATAATCCCTGAAATGGTTAGCGCAAAAATGAAATGGTATGATGTTATTATGTTATGTACAAGTAAGCATATACACACAAAGAAAACAAGTCCTTAAGTTTAGGCTTGCATGGAGTTTATAGGTAAGCACCTTCTTGAAGTTTAGTTGGCTCAACCTGTCCTAGTAATAGTAACTGGATTCTAGGGGATCTCAATATCACTGATCTTTCTTCATCAGGAATTATTTCAGCACAAGCCTCTTTAATGGCGACCGAAATATCCCGAGAAGTCCGATCTCAATGAGCGTAGTATCGAGTATACACCAACCTCGGACTGCACCAAAGTCGGCTACCTCACTACTTCCTAAAGGCTAAGTTGTTCAAGTAAAGGTTCTAAAGTCAATTAGTGCTTCATGACACCACACAGCGACCCCGTATTCTCCTTGACTACTCAAGGGCTATCGGTACCAACAAATGTGTCACACTAACGTAGCTATTTCTTAGACCATGTCGCTATACCTCACACAGTTTCCATAACTTATTGCTACTTACCTAAAAGGTGTCCTAGATCCGGGTAGAGTATCAAAACAAGCCCAAACAAAGAACCATAATATAAAGCAAACAAGTCAAACAAAGAAAAGCAAGTAAAGGTGATCTAGCCCTAAGGTAACCCCACTTTTAAGAATTCCCCAGCAGAGTCGCCAGTTCTATAATACGGTGGGAGAACTGACTTGGGATGTTTTGCGTTTGATCACAATTATTATGGATATAAAGAGTCGCCATCGACTTTTCTTTTATCTAATAAAGGAAAGGGTTAAAAGAACAGGAAAGACCTTCGAGATTATTTTCTTGAGTTCGGGGGGTAGATTATGAAAAGGGAAGGTGTTAGCACCCTTTTCATCCATAGTTATCTATGGGCTCTTAGTTGCTTTCTAGATCATTACTTTTGTTTGAAAGTCTGATTTGTGGTGGGTTTTGAAAGTATTTTTGAAAAGCACCTTCGTTTAGGCAATCTTTGTAATGATTCTCGTCTCTATAAGAATGTATACAAAGTGTTAGACTTTTGAAAATATTTCATGGAAAGTGTTGGTGCATTTGAAAATGTGTTTGTGTTTTTGAAGATGAGAAAGAAACTAGGAACGTTTCTACCTACCCAAAAATATTTGTTCTTTTCCTCCTCCTTTTGATGTTGCTATCTTACCATTGATTTGGTAAGAAACCCCGTCGTTGGATGTAAAGGTACAGGCGTGGGTCATCGTATAGTCATGATAACAATGTTGTGAGATATCTTAGCATTTCTCTTGAGGGGATAAGATCATTTGTAAGGCAACATTCAAAGCGTCATCGAGGGACTATGATCTTGTATTTTTCGATTGTTTTTGCTAAGACGTCTCACATGCTTAACATGACCATTTTCATAAGGCAACAAGTGGAATTAACCCTAGAGGTGCAAGTGTGCAAGTGTTTGTATTTCATGCTTGGTTTATCTTGGGTTAGTGTTTTATAAGATTTATTTTATCTTCCCATAAAAATCCTACTTACTAGCATTTATATGAAAATGATAAATTGCGGAAAGTAAATATCCTACGCTATTACAATCACTTGGGGATGGGGTATACAAATTTACAAATGGGGGTTGCAAAAAATTAAAGGTCCTAATTATCTATTACAACCATATTGAAATAATGTACAAGAAATGTAAAAATGGACTTGTTTTATTTTTGTTAAGAGAAGAAATAAATTTGCTCAAGAAAATATTTTTAGTCTTTTTATTTTAAAGAAAAGCATGTGAATATAAAGTATTTTTGGTGTTTTTGATTAATGAAAATAGAAGTGGTGATAAAAATAATAAGAGAAAAAAGAATCAAAGTCAGCGCATTGCTGAAAGGATAGAAATAAGGAGCAGAAGTTCTGACTCTGGTGTGCTGCAAATCAGAAAGAAAATGTTAGCAAAAATGGGGAAAGCCGGAAGTTCTGGATTCGGACGCACTAAAGTTTTGGGGTTGCTGGGAACAAAGGAAAGCCTAGAATTTCTGATTGCCTGAGAGAGCCTAGAAGTTCTGTTTATTGAGAGAGCCTAGAAATTCTGATGTAATTGGAAACCTAGAAGTTCTAGTGTTACTGGAAGACTAGAAGTTCTAGTGTTATTGGAAGGTCATAAGTTCTGATAATGGGTCTGTGAGGTGTCAATGTTGTTGGATGGGAACATCTAGAAGTTCTGGTCCAGGATCACTATTTTGACAAACAAATGGGAGGGGGTTTATCTAGAAGTTCTGGTCCAGGGTTATTGTTTGACAAATAATGGAGTAAAAATGTCAGGAAATAAACATAAAAGGGTGTTTCTGGGGCTAGAACTCAGGTCCCTTAACACTAATGCCTTATACGTGCGCTCTCTACCACTGGGGTGGATATACATTCGGTATTAGAAACAAAAACATAAACATATATTACAAAGTAAGTTCTGATGATGAACTCTATCTCCTTCTTCACGACAGTCAGAGTATCTGCGACTTAGTCATTTCTCACAAAAACGGAAAATGCAAACATAGCAGTTATAGCAAATTTCATCATGGTTTCAGAAATACAAAGCATCAAAACTGTAAACCCGAAGCAAACATGAATTTTGTTAATCCTAATTCTGAACCCTAAATTCCTCAAGAAGTTCTGATCTGAAATTCTCTCTACTTAGACAAAAATATGTGAAATCTATGAATATGTACAGAATCAGAGTCATGATGTCTACATTGTATCTTTGAAAATGCAAACCTAACAATGCCTAAGTAATGAGATAAAAGTCAGAAGAAACTTACCTTGTAGCTGGAAATTGTTCTGTGAATTAGAGTCTGGTTCAGGTTGCTGTGATGTTCTAGTCAGCTTCCTCAAGTTCTTAGAAAGCTGAAGCAACTCTTAGTTTGAACTGTGAATGGTGGGAAAGTTTTGTAGCAGTCAAGGTGCAAAGTTCTGGTTTTTAAAACAGAGAGTGGTGAATACTGTTTTACTGTTTGAAAACAGAAGTTGGGAAAGCTTCTATGCGTATACTAGAAACTGTATGGATGATTTTGTCAAGAAACACACAAGAAAAATTAGAGTTTGGATGCAAAAATCAGAAACTAACAGGTTTCGTGTTTGGGCTGCAGTTTCAAGTTCTTGGGAATTTTCAGCAAGGTTTCAGGGCTTTTTTCAATCTTTTCGACCCCTCTAATAGTTGAAAATGAAATTCAATTTATAGGCAAAGTATTTTTGAAGCTTGGAGAAATCAGGAGTACAGTCATCATGTGTTATGGCTCGTTTACTTGTTTTTGTAGCAAGTTTAGCCCAACAAGTTTCAAGGCAAAATAGAGTGGTTAGCAACTTTAACCATGCCTAATCTGAGTTTATAGGCATGATTTATGGGGAAGTACATTCTGAAAAAAAGTAAAGTATGGGCCCAGCATAAACTTTGTACAAAAGTTTACTTTCCAAGGACAGCGATGGTACTTTCATACCACACGTGGTAAGATCTTTTGGATAAAGGTTTTAAACATTGGGATAAAGACTCAAAAGTGGGTGTGAGCATTAAATGATGATGAGATTTAACAAGCAAGAAAGCATGCAACATGAGATTGTGCAGCAAGCTTGAATCTGGATCAGAAGTTCAGCATAAACATAACTTGGATTAAGAACAAATGTCCAACTTCTGATCTTTGAATCTCCCTGACCCAGCATGACCTGAAGGAGTACTCAGACTTTTCAGAAAGCTTGTAACATTCCTTGCAACCTCTCTTTGAATCATCTTAGAAAAATCTGATTAAACCTACATGAAAATTGGCCCAAAAGTTCTAACCAAATTCTGACTTGGAAATGCTCAGAATTTACTAAGTGTTTTAGTTTCATGGACGTGTCTTCGAAGATTTATAACTTGAAATCCCAACATTTCTAGGAGAAGTTCTATTCTGCAATGTTTTAGATCTCACTGAGATCTAAAACTTTCGTGTCAGAAGTTCTTCCTAAATCATCTTGCATTATGATGAAAATCTGGCCAGAAGTTCTGAACTTGTCATATTTCTTAACACTTAGAAAAATTTATAAGTGTTTAGAACTTTGACTTTTCCAAAGTAATTTTGACTTTTGATTTTCTTGATGAAACAAAACTTCATATTCTAACATGTCTTGATGAAATATTATTCTTGAAACTTGATTTTGATCCAAAAGTCAAAGTTTGACTTTTCAGTATGCATTTTGACCATTTTGCCCTTGTGCCAATTCCAAACCTAAATTGATGTATTAGTGCTGCAAACTTGATGTCATGGGAGATTTTGGGAGGAAATTCTTGAGAAATGAGAGGGAAAATTTTGGGGTACAACAGGTTTTCAGGAAGACCTAGGTCATTTCTTGTTCTCCCATTGGGGGTACCACCTGCGCAACTATCTCGCGCTAACGTTGCACATATTCTTTGAACGACTCCTTGTACTTCTGAGCCATCGCTCTCAATTGGTCATGGTCAGGCACCATGAACATATTATACTTATACTGCTCGATAAAAGCTTCACCTAGATCATTGAAGGTGCAAATATTGCTACTGTCCAAACCCATATACCACTTCAAAGTGGCACCGATTAAACTATCCTGGAAGAAATGAATTAGCAACCGTTGATCATCAGTATGGTTGGACATCTTTCTGATATACATCACCAAGTGGTCATGAGGACAAGAGTTTCCCTTGTACCTCTCAAATTCTGGAACTTTAAACTTCGCTGGCACTTTTATGTTAGGAACTAAGCAGAGTTCACTGACGTTCTGCCTGAATAATTATTTTCCTCGAAGAGCTTTCATTTATTTCTACATCTCATTGAACTGATCCTGAAAATCATCCAATCGGTCATAGAAACCCACACTTTCACTTGGTGGAGGAACATGACGATAAACCTCATCATTCACAAATGGCATAGCATTCGCCGTAGGAGGTGCAGTATAATGAATCTCATTTTTAGAAACAGGAGTAACATGCACCACCGGAGGTGCATGAATAGCAGCAACTTGAGCAAATGGAGCAACTTGAGCATCAAGATTGTAACCTTTTGGCATGAAATTTTCAGGAATTCCCTACGGGTAACCCTGAGGCATACAATTTTGAGCAGCAGTAACTGGAATAATAGAAATGGGAACTGACGGGACTTCGAAAGTAATCGTTGTTTGTTGTGGCTGAGCAATATGAGGAGACGAGGAGCAAGTGGTGGATGATTCTAAGCAGCCACTAACGGTTCCATCAAAGCAGTCAGATTAGCCATACCGTCCTTCAAAGTAGTAACTTCCTCACGCAGCTCACGGTTCTCTTGTTCAAGATTCTCCATTTTCTTCCTGGAATTAGGCCAAGTATTATACTGGTGAGACAACATGTTTTTGAATGGAGTAGAGAAACGCAGTAAGACACCTGGGTATGAACAGAAATGCAAAAATATGTGCAAAATGATGCATGATATGAAATGCATGTGATTTATTTATCATTATTATTAATATTTCAAGGAACTCAAAGGATTATAGACGATTTGCAAATATTAAAGTACTAACACAATTTGAAATTTTCATTATAATAACTTCATAATGGATTACAACTTTTAGTACAAGTTTCAATAATCCTAAGTACAAGAGAATAAAGGTAGAATCTAAACTCTTAAGGAGGCAAAGCTGATGAAGATCTCTCCACACACTAGCGCTTCCCCATGAGTCTTGCAATCTGAGCCTTCAATTGCTTGTTCTCTTCTGCATACCTATCAGTGACTTCTTTCCAATTACCAGAGTCAGGGAGTGAGCAACTATGTAACACCCTTATAAACCCCACAGGATATTCATAATTATTTAAAATAATATCAGAGTAATATAACAAAAGGGCGTTACATTTTTTACGTGAAATAATCATACGTGCTAGTCTTACTCCGTAACACTGGTTTTCAAAATTATTCATGTACATATCCATTATCAAGGTTTCACATACTTGCAGCGGAATCATAGTTCAAACAAGTTCATTAAAACACTTCATAGTGCCCCGTGATTCATGGGGCACAATTTAACATAATTTAAACTCCATGGAAACAATTTAAATGTCATAACAAAACAAGAACAAAATAGTTTTCAAAACAAAGCATTCCCGTCCCCGATGTTACATATCAGAGCAAGACCTTATAGACTCAACGGAAATAAAACACACACTCCAAGCTATTCTTCTAAGCCTTTAGGGAATACTCCTGATTACCTGCACGTTAGCCACATAGAGGCAACATTCAAGCAGAAAGGGTGAGTTCATCACAATCATTATATAAGATATAAGTAATAGGCATAACAGAATAAACCAAGAGTATCACAACATAAACTCAGTATTGTTATATTCCAAGTACCTCAACAATCATACTAATTCAACAACACAATACATCATCATTAATTTAAGAGTTGTACAATGCCACATAAGATGTAATGCAAGGACATAGACTCGTCCATGTGGTACCAATTCATTTGATGGACATTGGGCCATCGCCCTCCAAAGACCCCAATCATAGGATCGATTCCCACTTGGAACCGGAGCAAATCATAGATATCCCAAATCCATATAATGGGATTGAGACCAAATCACTGGACCAACGTCCTAAATCATCAAAACGGACCAAAGTTGTCCAATAAATGCATGATGTGCAACAACAATATAAATGACCGCAACTAGTCATACACATCATCATTCATGTATTCACCAACATCATCATATAAACCTCATGATATGTACTTATATAAGTAAAGAATCATCATCATATCATCATATAAAACATAATCATCATATTAATAACATATCATCATTATGAACCAAGCATTATCATAAGATCGTCATATCATCATCATACTTCATTACCACAAAACATCACAGCGATTCAACATGGGGAAACTAATTCTATCCTAACTTGGGTACTATAATTATCCTTCATATTCTTCATTTTACTCCTTATAAATATATTTCATCGTGTTAGCTATCCAATGCTTCAAACGACACCTCAAACGGAGTCTGGAAACTCAAGTTACGGTCTTTAAAAAAATCTGTCAAAAATTGGATTGCTTGAGTCGATGCATGCCCCCTTTGAGTCGACGCATAGGTATTCTGTCTTCCTCGGATGTGCTCAGGTCGACCCAATGAGTCGATGCATACTGAGTCTTGAACCTGCATGAGTCGATGCATGACCTCTTTGAGTCGACGCATGCTGTTTTATGCTGAATCTTTCTACGATTTTTTTGCGATTTCACTACCTTATAGGTCCTAAAACATCATATAATCATAGGTAATCATAATCTATTATCATCCTATGTTTCTACATAAATTATACATTATTTGGATATCATTATTCATCTCTAATCTATCAATTCTCCATCAAATAACATCGAATCACCATCTATGAAACCTAAGGCAAACCCTACCTCCATATACCACTTAGATCAAATATAATAATCAGATAAACACCCCTTACCTTATTGTTTCGAGTGATTAATTGTGTTCTTCATGCCTCTTACGATGATTCTCTCCAAATCCTTTATTCCCTAGCCTCTCTTCTCTGTTATCACAAAGGACCCCTAATATCTTCCTCAATTACCCTCACTTAGTCAGCCTCTATTTACCATCACGTCCTCACTCTTCCTACTAATTACTAACACGCCACTCTAATTAAAATCACCCTTTAAATAATTATTCATATTATTATATTCTCAATAATAATCCAAATAATTACAAAATAATTATTTAACCATTCTAATACTTCTAATCATCATAATTCACATCATGCACAACCTCATACCAGCACACCACACATATAATCATATAAAACAACAATTATTCATAAATACTCCTAATAATTCATTAAATAAATAACTTCTAAAAATTGGGGTGTTACAAAATAGGTCCTGACTAAGCTCTAGAGAAAAATAAATCCCCTTGCTTCTCCATCATATCCACAACACGACTCTCAAGAATCTCGATCAAGTCATCCTTCTCTTTTAATTCTATTTGGTAGGACATCTCTAAAGTATGACACTTGTTCTTCCATGCTTCCTTTTCTTGTTGCATCCTAACCAGGGAAACCTAAAGTTCTTCTATATCATCTAAAGGGGGAGGAGTAGTCTTTACAAACATATCAGGCATAGGTTCTTCACGAGAATATGGCATCTTCAATTGAATTTCCCTTTCTTGTACCCAACGGAGATAAGGCTCCAAAGAAACAGCTCCTCTTGGTCCCAAGTCTTTTCTACTCTTCCTATGAATATGGTGCCAAGCCTTTGCAATTTTCTTCTTAGCTTTCTTATGATCCTCTTCTTCTTTGATAAAGAAACCACTCTGATGAATACTATTTGACTTGTTTGTCATCGGATATCCAAGTTGGCGATGCATAAGAACAGGATTGTAGTTAATTACTCCCTTTGTACCAAGAAGAGGTACATTGGGGAAACTACCACAACTATCAAGAATCTCCACATCATAATAAGCCGGATGATACCAAACAATGTCGAAATGAGTGAGATCCATAATCTTTGGAGCCCAACGAGGTTCCTTCTTGATATCCCAGAAAGCATCAGACCGAGGTAAGTGGGAAATAAACCACTCATATAACAAAGGTGCGCAGAAAATAATCATCCCTCCTTGATAAAAATCCCGGAGATGAATGGAATAATAAGTATCTCCTAATAATGTAGGGATTAGATTCCCAATCAAAAAGATCCTAATGGCATTGACATCTACAAATTTGTCGATGTTAGGAAATAAGAATAACCCATAGGCGAGCAAAGCAAAGATAGCCTCAAAAGCAACTGTACTCTTCATCCTAGCAAAGTAGCGAGCTTTCTCCAATAAAAACTAAGCGGGTAATCCTCTGATTCCTCCTTTGGTAGTCATGTTAGCCTCAATCTCAGACTTCCCCAAATGAATCATGGCAACAATATCATGAGACTTGGGCTCTCCCTCTAAACCAGTGAAAGGAACACGATCGGTAACAGGTAAACCAAGTAGGTAAGAATACTCCTCCAATGTAGGAATCCGCTAATAATCAGGGAAAGTAAAACACCGATACAACAGATCATAGAATTGGACCAAAGTAGAAAGAATACCCTCCTTCATCCTAATCTTCATAAGAGACACGATAGATCCATACTTCTTCAAAAATCTATAGAACTCTCGATCTCGGGAATCAGACTCATAAATCCATCTATCTTAGGATCCTTGAAACTGTACTTCTGTGTCTTTATTTTTCCAGAATCTATGGTCAAAAAGTACCTGAGATATTTGCAAAAAGTCAACTTTAAGTCCCTTTAAACAAATGTTTTAAAGAATGTTCATGGGAGCATGAATGCATGATGCAAAAATCACACACAAGATCATAAACATAGGGGTTTATAAGTTCGACGTCAGGAGCATGAGGTCAAAGGTACTACCCATAAGGTATGGACTAATAGTTTATCACCTGTCGAACAAGGTTCTAAGAGGTTCCCAAAGTCTACATCCTTCCTTCGGATATTACTAACGTTCTGATTGACTCGGTAATTAGTAATATTCTCAGGAAAAACTTGACTGAGTGTAGTATCACGTGATAACCACTTCTGGATTACTCCGTCATAGTTTCTGCAATACACCTAAAAGGCCAAGATGGGTTAAGGGTTTTACGGTCCTCAGCTTCAGCAGGCTTCCAGGTCGAAAGCAACATGTCTTCTCGATTACTCGGTAAACGATACTACAGTCAAAGGGGCCTCTACTGAGTGGGGGATCTCATGTCTCCTTTTTTGGGATTACTACCTCAAAGTTAACATAACTATACCGCCCGTCCTATCTTAAGTTTGCCCAAGTCCGAGTAGAGGGCTTATGAGAAATCACCAAGCATCCTGAAAACCAGAAAATCCAGACAAACATATATACATAATATACAACCAGTAACAACACATACACAAATAAACAAAGATAGGCTTAACCAACTTAGAGATGGATCGTCATTTGTTCGATCTTTCCCCAATGAAGTCGCCATTTTTTTGTATCGGTAGAAATGTTGAGACTAAGCCATTGGATTGACTTGACTCGCACGGACCAAATAAAAATCACCATTGCGCTTTATTGTTTCCAGAGGAATGGGAAAAGAGAGAATAACCCAAAAAAGAGGGGGAAAGAATCTAGGTACGAGGGTTATTTATGCAAAGGGAAGGTATTAGCACCCTAAATATCTATGGTACTCCACAGGAACCTCTTTGAAAATTTGTGTATTTTTGCTATAAGTGTTGTATACAAAAGTAGATGGTGAAGATGGGAAAAGACGTATTTTTTACAATTTTTTCACCCGCTGCAATTGTGAACCTTTAGTGCCTACGTACCACCTTCCGTGCAATAGGGGATCAGGGTACTCGTAGTTCACCTTTAAAAAAAATCTAAAACACAACTGTGTTGGTTAATTTTAAGATACGAGACATCATCGTCATATTCGAGTGGAAGATATACTTACTACCCACGATTATGAGAAAGGAGAATTTGCGTCAACTCAAAATGGAGGATATAGCTTAGATTTTAAAATCAATAAAGCCTCGCTCAACACCCAAATGGAAAATGTCTCACTTCACTATATATCATAGAAGTATAGTAGCTCGCATCACTACAAAGATTGACAAGAGTCTAACCTTTTTGAGAAATTTTTTAAGTAAAATGCTAAAATGGAAAAATGATTTGAATGAGGTTGATTGACTTTCAGTCTTCTCACAAAAATGTCAAAGTATGATTAAGTTGATTAAAAGTTTGATTAATAAAATATTTTTTAAAATACATGGACCTAAGTCTAAGTTTATTATAAAAGCGATTCAAGTTAGAAAACAAGAAGAGTTTTGAAAAGGAGGGCGAAGATTTTTTAAATTAAAGAAGATGGGAGGAGATGAACGGAATATCCTAAAGCATAAGATAAAAGCTAGGGAAAAGAACTGTCTAACCAACAAGAAGTCAACACATGACACAATGAGTCAATGTAGAATTCCCTTCCTTTGGATTGAAACCAAACAAGTAAAGATACTAAACCTCTTAAGAATACCGAGCTTTAGATGCATTAAGTCTTCACAAAAATTGGGTAGAGTAATGGCTGTATATAGAGAAATTCTCAATCATAGACAAAACATATAATCAAAATAACCTACACACAAAGAAAATAAACCCAATATCTTAGGGTAAACCCCAAGAACTCCAGATAAAATAATAACAGAAGTCATAAGGTCCCAATGGTAGTCAAGGTCTCTAATCCTAAGTTCAAGATATCCATAACTTCATAATGCCAAGGATAATAACCAAATAGTCCAAGTAACCTTAAAGTTTTTTTTTTGTTCAAGTTGATTATTAAGTGACTTCAAAGAGAAAATGAAAGCTCAAGCGAGCAAAATAAAATGACATAAAAAATAAGTGCTCAAGTGACTAAAGATGAAAGTAACATGAAATGTAAATGTTAAAATAAATGGTGCTTAATGTAAAGGCATAAAATAAAAGCATTAAGTAAAAACACAAAGTAAAAGTCAATTGTTAGTGAACTAGAAGTTAGAGGTTAGTTGAATGACCATCTTGAAACTTGAATTTGAAAACTCATTAGAAGATTGATAAAATCAAACCTTCTCAATAACAAGTTTCTTTTGCTTTTTGTCAAGTATATCATTCATTTCAAATTCTTGAGGCAACAACAAATAGTCAACAACGTTTAAATGATCACTTAGACCAAAGTTTATGATGGTTCATTAGAGGATTGATAAGACCAAAACCTCCTAATAATGAACCTCAAGGTTATTGGATCAAAGGTTTCAAATTAAGCATACTTTGGCTTGCAAACATGGGTTTGGGCTATGAATGATCATTTCTCAAATCGGGATAAAATTTAGCATTATGTTAAGCAATCGTAAGTGGACTTATATAGAAGTCGCACCTATCTTGAGGCCGGTCAATAGCAATCTATGTACCATATGTTTGGAGAAATAATATGTAAATTATTCTCTAACAACATGTAGCACATGTAAGAAAGAGATGAGATGAAGAGGGAGAGAATATATTTGAACCAAAGATTTTAATCAAACTATCATTAAAATCATGCATCCATTTTGGTGGAGTTAAACTCAACACCCAAGATCTAATGATGTTAATGAAGCTCATGATCAAACACCATATAGTTTAAGCTCAGTCAGAATATGTTCAAAAATAAAATTGCATTTAATAAGCAAAATATAAAAAAAAAAATGATTTTTAAATTGTTTTTTAAGTGAAAATAAAAGGCATAATAACAAACTATATTCAAAGTATCAAATAAAAATTAAAATAAATTATAGAAAGGTTAGAGATGATCTCAAGTATTTTTACAAAAAAATTTAGTAATTTTTTAAAACAGAAAAGTATTTTTAAATTATTTAAAATCACTCAAGTAAGTGAAAAATGATTAAAAATAGTAAAAATCAGAATAAAATTCTATAAAAATTCCAGAAAGTCAGAAATAAAGAAAATGATTTTTATGAATTTTTCCATAATTTAAAAATAGCAAAAAGTATTTTTAAACAATTAAAAACAAGTCAAAACAAAAAGAAAAAAATCTCAAATCTGAAAATAAAATTATGAAAAAGTAAAAATAAGAAAATATAAAAAAATGTGGACCATTAGATTAATGTCAAAACGTGTTAGTAAGCAGATCTAAGGGATCTGACACACTGTGCATAATATGGTCATCTTTGGAAATCACACCAAATCATTTTTTAATAATTTAAAGTAACTTTAAATCTGGCGCATTGGATGAAGTCTGATTAATGAAAGTAATCAGATCTAATGGTCCTAAAAACGTGTGTATAGTAAGACAAGTGCGCTGAATAAGATTAAAAAAACCACATGTGACACTATCATTGGCTGAAGCACGACATGTAGGTCGTCCTCAACCTCTAGACGCCCTAAATTGGAGTTTCACAAACTGTAAAATTAGAGAACCAGGCCGGTACCATTAGATTCGTCTCTTCAAGACAATTCTAATGGTACCCTCGCGCAAAATTTATATAAGCTGAGCAAGGCTAGATTTGGAAAAAACCAGAAAAAACTAGCGAGCACGAAAATTCCAAGTATCTCTCTCAATTCTCAGTAAAAATGAAAACCGTAAGAAGTGTGAGAATCAGATGGATGAGTAGAATAGAATAGGGATTTATTTGGTTCAATTTAATTTAGAATTCTACATGAACGAAGTAGCAGAAAATTACTCTGGAACTGGACTTGGTTAGCACGATTTAGGACACTTCAAAGTTTGTTTCTTCTTCTGTTAGCTTCAGTGGAGTTCAAGGATAAAGAATCAACAAAGAAATTGGATGGAAAAGTGGAGAAAAGATGAATTTGAAAACTCAGAAAAGTGGGTTCTACATAGAGTTTGGCAGAGTGATTTTGGCTATCCAAGCTTGAGGAAATTAATGCAATATGTCCCTCTATTTATAGAAGAGTGAATGGTGAAAATAATTGGAAGCAATAGTGAGGCTTGGAGGGAAAATGAGTGAAGCCCGAAAGTGAGAAAAGTGTGACTTGAATTCGCTCAAAACTCGGCTAACTCTTACATTTTGATCCTTAATTCAACTTTGGGAACTTTGTTAAACATTTTTAAATCAAAAACGCGTGCTAATTTGGTGTTTAGAAGCTAGATTATGTCAAATTCTGACTTGGAAGGAAAATTCAATTTCAAGTAGCTAACTTTGAACTCATGGTGTGCATGATTTTGGGAACCTTAGGACCTGATTCTTGATGCATTTGAAAGATGATGTAACATTCTTTATAATGTTCCAAGAAAGAGGTCATTTGGATGCTTGAGCTAGAAGTTGTGCTTGGTCAAAGTCAGGAAAAATGTCCTGACTTTTATACTTAGAAAAATCCTAAGTTTTTTCTTCAAAAATGACTTATAATGTTTTGATTCCAAATAATTCCCTCCTTCAAAATTTTGCTTTGATCAATGATGCTAGCTTGCAGTGGACTCCTTAAAGATTATTGTGAAACTTGTATTACTCAAAAATTCCAAATATTGGACAAGTTATGATCCTTTAAATTTGATAAAAATTCATGAAGTGACCTGTAATCTTTTAAGCTCTTAAGGCATCTTCTAACCAATTTCAAGGTTTGAACATGAAAGAAGAGTTGAAGTTCACACTCTTAAGATCATTGTGTAAAAATAATGGGCTCAAGGAGATAAAAATTGATCAATTTATGACTCCTTGAAGTCACATAAGGGAATTTGATTGCCTATCTAGAGGACTTGTAATCTTTCTCAATCATTAGTGATCTTTCATACAAAATTTGTTTGAAACCTTTGAAGTGATTTGTCGATAGCCCTTTAAGGTGAAGCATATCTTTGGAATCACTAAAAAATCTTAAAATATGGATAAGATATAGCCCATAGAAGTCCAAAACCCTAGCACCTAGAGCATCAAAATGGCTTGGGAACCCCTTTCAATTTTGACAATCTTTCTTGTACAAATACTTTTGCTATGTGAAGAGAAAATTTTATGGATGATAGTAAGAACCTATAGTAAAAATAACCACTTCCAAATGTTGATAATTGAGGGGGTTATGCACTTGTGACCAAGGAATCAAGAACTTGTCCAATTAGGTTAAACTTCTATAATAAATTCTCGCATCTTTTGACTTCCTTTAGAAAATTGAAGCATGATGAACCATAGTAGACCTTTCATGACATTATTTTAAATCACTCGCAATGATGAAGCTTAAATCTCAATGAAGCTTTGTTGAAGAAAGAATGGAAATATACTCATGAACCTATGAATCAACCTGATGAAGTGTGTTGTGCCATCACCTATAGTACCAACATTTATAGAGAAAACATTCATTATATTTGTTAGTTAAAAGTCAATCAACACAAGACATATATGACCATAATATACAAATCAAAGTGCATGCTGATCCCTCATGAGCAAACCTAAAGATAGGGATAAGAACCAAACCCTAGTGTGATCTTGATATGATTGGGTTGATATGAGATGATAGAGGGATCTTAGGGGGGGAAATTAGGGTATAACAGAAACACACTATTAGTAGCATCAATTCAAAGCCTAAACTGTCTAATTTTATAACTTCTAACTTAATCCCTACCTATTGCAACTTCTACCTAGAAATCATCATCAAGATATGAGAAATCACCATCTCAGTTCCTAAATCACCTCAATGATATCTAACAGTCCTAATCCCAGGTAATGTCTCAAGAAACCAAAAAGAAGATTACACTTCCAATACAAAAATACTAAGTCAAGACTCAAAACTAAGAATAATACTTAGTTTTGCTTAGAAGCTCCCATCAAGAATAATACTCAACTCATTACATAAAGGCTTCTGAGTGAGAATATTATGTCTACTAGAAGTATCAAAAGACACAAGGGTGACTTATAAACACAAAATACACAAGATAATCTCAAAACCTAAGACTCTAAATGTGATACGGTGGGAGAACTGACTTGAGGGTTTTGAGTTTGATCATAAATGTTGCAGTTAGCAAGAGTCGCCACCGACTTTTCTTTTATCCAAAAGGAAAGGTGAAAAAGCATAGGAAATACCTTTGAGATCATTTAATGAGTTCGGGGGGTATATTATGAAAAGGGAAGGTATTATAACCCTTTTCATCCATGGTTTTCCATGGGCTCTTAGTTACTTGCTAGATCACTTGCTTTTGTTTGAAATTGTGCTTTGTGTGGTTTTTGAAAGTATTTTGTAAAGAGGCCATTGTTTAGGCAATCTTTGTAATGATTATCGTTAGTAAGAATGTATACAAAGATGTTGATCTTTTGAAAAGGTTTTCAAGTTTGTAATATGTTTGAAAGTGTAGGTGTTTGTTTTGAAAATAGCAAGGAAGTTTTGTTTGAAATTGAGCAAGTAATTAGGAGCATTCTACCTACTCAAAAGTCTTTCTTATTCATTTTATTTTCCTTTGACATTTTTATCTTACCATTAATTTGGTAAGTAACCCTATCTTTGGATGTTAACGGGACGGACGTGGGTCATCGTATAACCATGATTAGCAATGTTGCAAGGTATCTTAGAATTCTCTTTTAGGGACTAAGATCATTTGAAAGGCAACTTAGATAGCGTCATCGAGGGACCATGATCTTGTATTTTGTTTGTTTTTTGCTAAGATACCTCACATGCGTAATATGGCTGTTTTGTAAAGGCAACCAAGTGGATTTACCCTAAGGGTGTTTGTGTGCAAGTGTATTGTTTTCATGTTTGATTTTGTCTTGAATTAGGGTTTTCTAAGTATTGGTTTTAGTCTTTCCATACAAACCCTAATTACTAGCATGTTATATATAAAATGATAAATTGCGGAATTTAAAGTTACTACGTTATTACAATTTTTGTGGGAGGGAGGTGTACAACTTATAAATGGGGATTGCAAGAAAATAAACCTAATTAATCTATTACAACCATATTGAATTGGTATCAATATACAAGGAATTAAATGAATACAATGTAAAAAATGAATAAATATACAAAAATGTAAAATGTGAAGTAAATGGATATTTGTTTGATTTTTTAGGGAAAAGGGATTTTGTTTTAATATAATTAATTAAAGAAAATAATTAATTAAACTTAAAAGTAAACCTAATTCACTAAGAAAAGAAATTAATAAAACCCTAATTCATTAATTGATTAAAGAAAATAAGTTTAAGAAAAGTATTTTTTTTTGGTATTTTTGACTTGAAAATATTTATAGTATTATAAAATATTTTTGGCCTTTTTTATATTAAAAATAAATATATTTTAATTGGTGTAAAAGAAAATAAATAATAACCTAGTTTTAAATTAAATTTACAAGACTAGTTAGTAAAAATAAATAAAGTATAGTTAATAAAAATATTTTTTGTGAGAAAAATAAAATAAACTAAGTTAAAATGAAAATCTAATTTTTTTTGTATTTTTTTAATGATTTTTTTTAATATTTAAAAAATATATTAAGAAAATAAATAAAATAAAAATAAGAAAATAAAATAAACTGGGTCAGGGGCGCAAATATGAAATAGGGGGTTAGCTAGCAAAAACAAAAATAGAGGCCCAAAGATGGAGCCCAGCGCCTGCAAAAAGGTCAGGAAAAAAGCAAAAAATGTGAAAAAAAAACACAAAGGGGTACCACTAGGGCTCGAACCTAGGTCCCAAAGGTTACAGGCGCGCGCTTCTACCATTGGGATGGCTATACATCCGTTAACATAAGAAAAACAATAAATATATGATACAAAATGCACCCTGATGACTTCATCTTCAACCTCCAGCCAGACCAACTGTAACTTGTTCATTTCTCATCAAAAATGAAAACTGTAAACATGAAACTTGTAGCAAATTTCCTCACGGTTTCAAAAATGTAAAGCATTAAAACTATAGATCAAAGATAAGCATGAATTTTATTGTCCCTAATCTGAATCCTAAAAATATCAGAAACTTCAATCCTAAAATTCTCTAAGCTCAAGCAAAATTAATGGAAACTATGAACATGGTTAGCTTTAGGGCAATGATATTTACATATTTTGTTCACAAATAAATCATTAATGATGCGTGTATGAAGAGTTCAAAGTTAAGAAAACTTACCTAAAAACTGGAAATCGTGTTTTGAGTTTGAGCTTGTTTCAAGTGATGGTGATGATCGGGTTAGCTTCCTTGAGGTCCCAAGAAGCTAATGCAATGATTATCTTGAGCACTGGATGGCTGAAATGGTATGGAGAAGTCAATGTGCAGAGCTCTGTTTTTGAAAATGAAGGATGGTGTTACAGTTCTATAACATGGTATGGGATTAGTTCTATATGATGTTTAGAAGCTTTAGAAACCAAAATGCCAAGAAACGCACGAGTAGATTATGAGTTTCAAGTTTTTGGTCAGTCAGTGTGAAAATGGAGATATGGAATGTGATTCTGAGTTCTAGGTCTTTTCAGGGCAAGAGCCTTCGTGTGTTTTGTGGCAAATAGATTGTTTATGTATAAGCAAAGGGTCTTGAGTACATTGGCAAGTCAGAAGTACATGTTTTTAGCTTTTGGCTAGGTTACTTGATTTTGAAGAAAAGTGGGAAACAAGTTCCAAGAGGAGGTACAAGCATGGGTTGGGTGATTGTAAGTGTCTAAACCATTTCTTATGAGTTATAGGACTTGTTTGATCAAAAGAGAACGAGTGCAAGGCTCAAGAACAAGTTTTGTGCAAAAAAGTCACTTTATCAAAATGGCAATGTAACCTTTCTTCCAAAAATGGATATAAAGCATGTACATGCATTGAATGCTTGAAGTGAGACCTCTAACAGCTGTGTAAACCATTAAGTATGCAGTTCCTAACAAGTTTGAGGCCTTCAAAGTAGTGTTTATGCATCATAGTTTGAATTTTGAATTTGGTTTATCATAAAATGACTTGTAAATCAAATGATAAAACCCTAACTTCATATCTTCGATTCTCCCTACTCAAGAATGATATCAAGGAGTTATTGGACATTTTGGAAAGCTTGTAATGTGCTCTAAAACCCATCTTTGAATTGCTTTTGAAGATTCCACTTGGAACTATATGAAAAAGTGCCATGAAGTTGGGTCAAAATCCTGACCAAATTAGGGCAAAAATTTCACTAAGTGTTTTGTTTCATGACCACATGTTCTTAAAATTATACCTTGAGATCCAAAAACTTTTGGAAGGAGTTGTGTGAAGAAAAGTTGTAGATTTAATGGATTACTACAACTTTCATTTTGGAAGTTTCTCTTGAATCATCTTGCATCATGGTGAAAATTTTGCTCAAAGTTGTGAAAAAACATGAAATTTTCAACACTTAGAAAATTTTCTAAGTTTGAAAATTTTGACTTTTCAAACTGAAATCTTGACTTTTTGATTTATTAATGAATAATTTTCATATTTTGACATGTTTTGATGAATTTTTATCTTTGACATTTGATTTTGACCAAAAAGTCAAAGTTTGAGTTTTCAGTATACAGTTGACTTTTGATCAGTTGACTGAAAATTCATCTGTCAATCCCTTGAACTTGAGTAATGTTTTGAGCCATGTCATTAGGTCAAAATGATGCAATTGTACTCTTGAGTTCATGCTTTATATCCAAATCTGCCAAGATTTAAAACAGCAACACCTGCTATACTATACCAAGATGTCATGACTTCTGCTTTGACATCTAGTCAAAAAACTCATAGCATCAAAATTGTTATGGCAGTTGATAAGAATGCTACAACATCTTGATCAACATTAGTATAGAAGCATGTTTTACCAAAATTTAGCCAATCATAAAACCATGTAACTAACAAGCTTTGGAAAATTTTGGCTAAAATAACTAAAGCCCATATAAAATTGGATATAAGAATATCATCACAAAGGAATAAGACCACAGAGGAATAAGACCACAACCCAAGCTCCACAAAGACTTGTATCAAAGATACATCAGTTACACAAACACAAGCTACATGCTAAACATGTTAACTTTGTACATGAGGAAGAAGATGGACTCCATATTAAGAACCATCCAATTTACCCCCCCCCCCTAAACCCCATAACCAGTTCTTGTCACTGAGAAATAAATCTCCCCCTCAAGAACTCAACATATTAGAAGAACATGCAGCAGAAACAGCACGCATAACTCAGAGCACAAGACACAATAGACAAGATGTTAGAATATACTATAGGACATCCTGCAAACAACCCCAAACTGAAGTAGAAGGCACAAACTTAAGACACACATGATAGACGATCATGTTTCCCCTAAAGTGTTTCATACATCAAACCACACTTGACTTAGACCTAGACCTACTAACACTTTTCTCCCCCTTTTTAGCTTAAAAATTCACAAAAACTCAGTAGAAAGAAACTGGCATACAAAAAGAATCAAGAATTGATTAAAGACAAACAAAAGAAACTAACTCTATAACTTGATCCAGGACTAGTAGCACCAAACTGATTTAAAGATAAACTCACCTAAACAGGTCTGACTAAACAAAAAAATTAAACAGAAAGAAAAACAAACTTGACCCAAGGAGACACCAAGTCTCTTCAAAGAGACAAAAAAAATAACAAAATAACAAATGAAAGAGCATACTAGGACATACCCAAAGAGACACAAACTAAGGGTTTTTATAAAAAAAAACTCAAAACCAGACTGACTCAATGAACAGGAAAAAAAGTAGAAAGAAAAGACACTTTTTTTTGTTTTTTTATATTAGAGATAACATATAGAAGCTATCCAACGCAATCTCCTGAGTCAATGAAATTGACCCAATCTTCATCAACATCTAAGTTTGAGTCATGTAGCTTAACATGATTCTTCTTGAGGGACTTCATCTTTGTTACAAATGTATTCTCTGTTCTGGATGTTGCAGTAGATGTTCCAACATTTGTTATAGTGTTGCACATTATTTTCTTTGAACCAAAACCCACTTCCTTCTTGATTTCCAGCAGAAGAGCCTTCTTTGCATCAATAATTTTTGAAGATTTACTCATGTTGAAATGCAACTTGTGAGGATGGTGAGGTAGTAATACCTTTAAATACAAGGAGAGTTACCTAGTTTATAATGACACCTTGCTTGTAACGACAATTCAGTCAATGAAAGCGTTTTTGGAAGAAGATAAGATCAACCACAGTAACAGTGAACCACTTACCAAAGGAGAGAGAGACATGTTCTTGTTCATCTTCATCTCTTTCCAAGCTTTGACTGCTTGAAAAATGTTAAAATATTTGAAATGACATTCTCCATGCTATTGAAAATGATTCTTCTGATATTACGCACTATTGGGTAAAATAATATAGTTGCCACAACTGTCCAAATAGTTATTACTATAATTCTTCAATAATGCAATTCCAAAATTACCCCTTATGTTCTCAATGTAACTTGCACCTCAATTTATGATGAAAATACTTCAAGATATTCTTAGCCATACCAAGCTTAGGAGTGTCATGATGTTCCTGTAGTAAGACCCTTGACACAATGATTACATAACTAATGACTTTGTTCAGCAAGTAGAATAAAATCCTTGTACCTTGATTGCAGTAGCATGTCACACACATGACATCCAGTTTGACATTGTACTCTTTTAGTAATAAACCCAATTGAAAATACATCTTCCTTCAACAATTTACCTAATCTTAAAGATATATCAGGATTCAATTAATTCTAATTCAAGTGACCAGAATATTCTCCATTAATACAATCTTCTTCATACTTGCACCAATAGATTTTTACTCCAAGACTCATAATCATTATACATTTCATATTTGAAACAACTGATGATCACAGACCAAAAATAAGCTCCAAATAATGAACTTCCTCTTAAAATGTTTTTCTTGAGAGCTTTCTTATTCAGTGCCCGTCAGCCCTTTAGAGTCTTCCATAATTTTTGGAGTATCAACTTGCTTTGATGATGTTCCAACATCTGGTTGAACATCAGTACTATTCTCAATGAACAAATCATTGACTTTTAGTCCTGAAGTTAATCATCACTAAAAGTACTTATCTCAATAAAGTAACTCAAAACCATACCTTGTTTTCATTCAAGGACTAGATAAGAACCTTTGAAGACTTAACAAATACTAGATTTTAATTTGCAATAGATCACAATAGAAAATCATATATATTCTTTATCCATCAGGACACTCATCTTGCATTAAAATAATCAGATCCATGGAACAGGTTCTAGAGCTTTTGCAACTGTCTGATGTTTCACCTTCTGGTGTGACATCTTGACTTCATCTTCCTTGAACATCAAGCAAAAGGATAAGCAATTAAATACTTTTGGAGTTCACAAATAACAATTGTTTTTAAATCCTCATAAGAACTTCATACATCTCATTAGAGACAAAACATTCTTCCTTGATGACATATACCTTCAGACTTTAATCATATAAATGACTTATGTGAAACACAATAACCATCAGTCACTCAGTAAGAAGAAAAATTACCAAAACTTAGAGAATCCATCCTGAATTTTGTATTTACCCAATGCCATTAATCTTCCCTTTCATCATCAACAACACAAAAAATAGTTGATAGAATGAGACTAAACACACCACCAAAAACACTTTTACTACAATCAAGTGTCTGGAACAGTTAGTTCCAAAATACCAATTATCTTAGTTGAAGTTCTAAGAAAGGTATGAGAGATAAGGAAATTATCACCTTCTCTGAGTATTGACCACTGCTTGGTTAACCTATGCTTATTTAGACCTTTGAGGAAGTCAAAGAAAACAAAGAAAATGGTTAAGATTGACTTTTCATAGAAGATACATCTTCAGTGCAAATATATGCCTCTAGCATGAGTATTCTGATGTCTAGCATAATGTTTAGACATTAAGATTGACATCCTTGACTCAGCTTGCCTTTTGATACAAACAGCCTTTTCTCACTTGAGTTTTCTCTTTGCTAGTTATAGCTTGAAAACTTCATCCTCCTTAAGTTTCCAATCATCTTTCAACTAGAAGAAACCTCTCCAACTGTTCTGAACTTATCCTTATTGACTTGATCAAGATATCAATTTTTAGAAATAATATAGTAACCTCACCTTGTAATTCATATATGGTAGACAAACCTTCATTCTCTTAAGACCTAAGATCATAAATAAATCACCTTATACTTCTTCATGGTTGACAACCCTTTTTATTCTAGATACACATATCTTTGAATAAAACATCAAGCACATCATTAGATAATTCTTCAATACATAAATCTTCATCAGATTTCCATCTTCTAGTATAACCAGTAACATTCTTGGAAAATTCATAATCAGGATCACTTTCCTAATTAAGACAAGAAATATAAAACCCATACATTTGTACTTGAGATAAGTGGGGCATTCTAATCCACAAAGATCTAAGGTCTTCACACTCATATGAATGAATGCTTTGACATGGATTGATCTATACTCTTGTTCCAGCCTTTTCTTTAGCACCACAAACTTACTGAAGTCAATACAGATGTTCTGGACATTTGGTCTAGACATCCTGACCAATGTCTTCAACACCTGATTGGATTGCCTTCCAAGGAACAGAATAGTAATAAGAAACCCTTCATCAGAGACCAAGACCCAAGTTCCTAAAATTTAGGAACAAAAAGACTTCTCTTGTTGTTCTTAAATGGCTTATCACTTTCATGTCAATCCACTTGAGTAGAGACCAGAGTATCTTATTCTTGATCATACTCTCTTCTCCACTCTTTTCTCCAAACACACATAGATGTGCCTTTATGAGTGGGCTTGAGAAATTCCCAAGTATTTTTGTCTACAATACAAGTGATATAGAGTGCATACCAATTCCATAGAACATGAAGTTGATAATTTCAGAGTGACAAATAGCCAACTCAAAATCTTCCCTTCTATATCTTCAGTACAAGGATTCTCCTATCTTGATGATTCTTCAAGATTTGTTGTAAATTAATAACCATAATGCTATCATTCTAGTCTTCTAAAAGGAACGGTAGTACCAGAAAAATAATCCTTGAAGCTCAACCAATAGACTAGGGTGTCTGCTCTGATACCAATTGAAATTTATGGTACAGGTAACACATGTTAATTGATATCCCAACATCAGAATAATGTCAAGATATATGTTACAACATTTGTTGACATACTAAACAAATTTATCAAGATATAAGTGATACTAAGATTAAATTGGTGAATGATAAATAACACATAGAGTTGTTAACCCAGTTCGGTGTAACATCACCTACTCTGGGGGATACCAAGTTAGGAAGGAAATCCACTATTAGTAGTATCAATTTAAATCCTAAACAGTCTCAGTTTACAACTTCTAACTTAATCCCTACTCAGTGCAACTTCTACCTAGAAATCATCATCTAGACATGAGAAATCACCATCTCACTTCCTAAATCACCTCAGTGATATCTAACATTCCCAATCCTAGGGAATATCTCAAGAAACTAAAAAAAGATTCCACTTCCAATACAAAAATACTTAGTAAAGACTCTTAACTAAGAACAATACTTGGTTTTTCTTATAAGCTTCCACCAAGAACAATACTCAACTTATTACCTAAAGGCTTCTAAGTGAGAATATTATGTCTATTACAAGTATCAAAAGACAAAAGGGTGACTTACAAACACAAAGTACACAAGATACTCTCAAAACATAAGACTCTAAGCTTCCCCTAATTTACAAATTATTGAAAGTTAGAATTACATTGGGTTAGGTCTTCTCTTTAAATCTGTAGTCCATGGGCTTTAAAATCTGCATCCAAATATTTCTTGATCCACAAGTTGAGTGATGCACCAATTGTGCAACAAAATCTCCTTAAATATTGGAACAAATAATACAAAGTTTCCTAAATTGTCTCAAGGTCCAATTTAGTAACTAATGTACAACTGGAGATACAAAACTTGTTCTAGATTTAATCTTCTTGACCTGCGAGATTTACTGAGATATATCCAAAAGGAATATCACAAAATCAAATCAAATTTGTCATGATTTAAAACAGCAGTGTCTGTTGTACCAGACCAAGATGTCATGACATCTGCTTCGACATCTGGTTGAAAAACTCATAACATCAAAATTGTTACGACAGTTGATAATAATGTTGCAACATCTTGATCAACATCAGTATAGAACCATGTTTTTACCAAAATTTAGCCAATCATAAAACCATGGAACTAACAGGGATCAAACATGTGTCATCCACTGGAAAAATCACACCACTATCGTGTGCAATCGCGTGTATGATGGGCTTGGATAAGTTGTATCGTATGCATGATGTAAGCTATCACCCATGATGAGCCCTTTTTCTGATCACTTTCTGACGCGTTCTAGCACTTCTTGAACTACTTTAAAAGGGGATTTTTCGCACTTTTTCAAGGGTTGTGCGATTTTACACTACAAGTGATGATTTATAACATCGGAAGACATATTTGGAGCACATTTGGAGCCATTGGAGACCATTTCTTCAAGGGATCTTTTAGGAAAATCTCTTATATTTTTATCGGTGTGTAATTTACATTATGAGTAGCTAAGTTTCTCTAGGTTATGTTTTGTTTGATGAACCTTTTTCAATACTATTGGAACTCATGTTTGATTTGACATTGCATAATTAATTGAAGTTATTATTTTATTCATTTGCACCTTGTTCTTAATACTTTTTATGTGAGATGCTCTTTTATTATGATCTTGGGTGCATAGGGAATACTGACCATTAGTCTATGTGTTAGACCTAGGGTAATTTTTATGCTTACACCGATCGAATAGGAATAGGAGACCTAGAGTAGTGGCTTAGAAATTAACATTCTACTGCATTGCCTAATCTTTCATATGCTGGTGGACTAGGGATAGGAAGCTCTGAGTATGGATTAGTGAGTTATACACCAAGGGATTGGGTATAACGGTCTTGTTAATTCACCATATAATTATAATAACAATATCAATTATGAAATACATCAAGCATAAATAGTAGAGGACTAGGGGATTCTATATTAAAACCTAACCGCTTTCGTATCATTGTCAGAACAACTTTTTATTATTTTTTGCATTAAAACTCAAAACCTCCCTCTTAGTATTTTCTCAACATTGCATAATTTTTGTCTTGTTAAATAGCAGTCCCCGTGGATTCAATCTTTTTATTACTACAACATTATCGGTACACTTGCCGAGAAGTAATCACTTATAACCAAGGCTCAATATGATGGTGTTGTGGGATTTCTCTAACATATTTGTTTTCTCCCTCTTTGTTAGTGCAATATCCATGGATTCAGCTCCCTTGAATGCATCTAGCAAACCCTATTGAACAAGAAGGGGTTGCATCTTCAAGTGACATAAACCAAAATCATTCCTCTGGTGAATTTCTCAATCTCAAAATTTTCTACAATAGGATTTGAATTCGACATATGAAATTTTTCGAGAATCTTCTTTAGGTATGTCTCTTGAGATAATCATAATCTTTACTACTTTCTAACTCTCTAGATGTCAATCCTAAGAATTCTAAAGGCAACTCCTAGATCTTTCATGTCAAACTCTTTATTTAGTTCAACCTTCACCTTCATTACATCCTCGAAATTGTTTCTTGCTATGAGAATATCATTCATATAAAGCAACAAAATAACAAGTGAATTTCCTGGTCGAAATTTGTAGTGAACACAGTGATCGAACTGGCTTATAGTGAAACCTATGCGTGCCATGAACTTGTCGAATCTCCTATTCCATTGTCGAGGAGATTGTTTCAGTCCATATAAAGATATATTCAGCTTGCACACATGATCTGCATTTCCATTTTCTGCATACCCTCTAGGTTGCGTTATCAGGATTGTTTCATCTATATCACCATACAAGAAAGCAGTCTTCACATCCATCTGTTCCAACTCTAGGTCAAACTTTTACATCATGGAAATCAGCATTCCAATGGATATGTGCTTCAGAATAGGTGAGAACACATAATTAAATTCGACTCATTCTTTTTGAGTGAACCACCTAGCAACCAATCTTGCCTTGTATCTCTTTGATATCACTCATTTGATTCCTTCCTTAACCTTGAAAATCCACTTACACTTGACTAACCTAGAACCTGTAGGTTTCTCTATCAGCTCCCACGTGTTATTGTCATGAAGATATTTCATCTCATCATTCATGACCTTCATCCATTATGTCTTATTTAAACGCCCAACTGCTTCCTTGTAGTCCCTAGGTTCTTCATCAAGAACCTCACTTGTAGAGATTAAGGCAAACACTATGAGATTTGCATAACCAAGTCTCTAAGGTGGTTTGATGACTCTTTTCAATCTGTCTCTTTCCACTATGTAGCATTTAATTTTCCCCAATTTCATCAGTAACTTCTTCTTCTTTGACTATATCTAGACTATGCAATTCAACATCATTATGCTCCACCTCAACATGAATCTCTTCCTGTTCCATATCTTCTTTAGAGTTTTTGCATTTCGACCAACATCATCAAATTTCATGAGCGGCATTTCTACTTCATTGAAAACTACATCTCGACTTGTGATACACCTTATGTGACCTGGCTCTAGGAACCACAACCTATAATCTTTGACTCCTTCAAGGAACCCCATGAACATGCATCTCAGAGCTCTAGGTTTGATCTTGTCTTGCCTAATGTAAACATAGGCTACACAACTAAATACTCTAAGTCTGTCGAGATTAGGTGGATGTCTCAACCAGACTTTGATAAGTGTGTTTTATATCGTTCTATGATTCGCATTTTCATTGTATTTTGTTTATTTTCTTCCCTTTTTCTACATTTTATGCATTGGTATTATGTTTTTTCCATTTTCATGCCTCTATGATCATACCAGAAGGAAAGGAGATAAAATAAGATGAAAGGTGAAGAAAAATACAAAAGTCAGAAATATCTAGTACTAAAACCAGAGCTCCATTATGGGTGCTCGTAACACGTGTTACATCCCTTAATGGACCCTAGTTTGAAGGCCCTTGTTTCTACGCCCCAACACAAATTTTTGTGGGCTGTTACAGGTGTCTGTAACACATGTTACAACCCGTAACAGGAGTGAAACTTACGCTTCCCTTGTGTGCACCCAAGCCAAATTACCAGAGGCCTGTTACGGGTTCCCGTAACGCATGTTATGGCCTGTAACAGACAGGCGGAATGTCACTATTTTTGTTTCCTTTTTCGGATCGATTAATTGCTATTTTGGGTCTTTTGTGCATTCCAATTTGGGTTGATTCTGGTCTTAATGAGCATTGATATGAGATATTTCCTAATGTAATGGTTGTGGATAACATAGATTTATTCCACTATTAGAATTTTAATATAAAAACTCATAGGTAGTCTTGAGTTTTCATCCAATTTTTATTCCAATTTTCTTTTCACGCTCTGTAACTCAAGTCTCCATTTGGAGCATTGGATCAATTTCATGTTTTTTTATTTTATACTTTATTTTGTTTATCATTTATTACGCTTTATATGGTGAATTATATTTTCTATGTGTTATTCCTCACCATGAGTGAGTAGTTTATTAGGGGCTGGGGGTCATGAGACTTATCTCATGACAATTTGTATGATCCATCACCATCTATTACAAGAAATTATCTTAGATATTATTTTAAAACATGAGTTTTTCTTTTTAACCCTTGTTACGAAAGTAAAAGAGTTCTTAGGTACTGATCGTGATCTGAAAGGACGTGTATCAGTACCCGATAATAGGTTTTCAAACAATTAAGTTTGATGATGCGAAAGTGCTTGAATGAAATTGAGAAATGTATCATTTTTAATAGCTATGCAATAATAACGATCTTTGAAGAATAATTTTGCGCGAGCGAAAGCCGACGAGCGACTTATTCGTCAGAGGTAGGACAATACGCTGGCAAAAGCAGATATTGTCCATGTTTATCTATTTTTTATAATTTGTGTAAATAAATATCGTAATAGAAGTGAGTTAGATCGTATGAAAATGTCAGAGTAAAAATTATGACCTTAAATGCCTGTTTTTTTACATATTTTAAGTGCTTTTTATTTAAGCTATTTTTCCACTTAAGTGATTTTTCACTTAAGTTGTTCCTAAAACACCAAATATCACTTTCTCTAGATATACAATGATAGAACAGAGTTTGATACTCAACCATTGGTCCTTGTGGTTCGATGACTTTTACTACTCTGACATAGTCGTGCACTTGCGACCGTGTCAGACTTCTTCAAGTGTCTTCATCCCCAAGGTAGTCGAGTGACATCTATTTATCAGATATGTTGTTTTCAAAACAGCCTCATCCCAAAACACCTTCTTCAATCCAGCACTAATCAACATGTATCTAACTCTTTCTAAAACTATTAGATTAAACATTTCAGCTAAACCATTTTGTTGGCGTGTACTTGTAGTAGTTCAGTGACTTGCAATACCAGAAAAAGAACAATTATTGTTGATGGGAAATTTATGCAAGTGCACGGACCTATCAAAGTAATATAAAAGATTGTCGAACCCACAGAGACCAATTGTCAAACCTATCGTTACTAATTGTTACAGTGTTTATCTAAGGCGATTGAATTAAGAATAAGAATAATGAAGTAAATAACTTGAATAAATTCAGATGAATAACAATGCTAGGATGTAATTCACATCAATCAACAATACTCTAATTGTCTCTACTAAGATTACTTACAGGGCAATATTTTCCACTTTGAAAAGAATCAATTTAATAGGAATTATCGCTTTCGTGTATTCAGAACCGTATTTTACTCTCTAATCTATATTGTCCATTGTCACGGTGGCCGACACTTTATGTGTTAAAGTAGAAAGCCCTATTTTAAGGAATTAGATTATTTACTTAATTGAAAAGTAATTTTGATTGGAAAGTGTAACTTCAAAGGATTTCAAGCTTTCGCTCAGGTAATCAGATCTTAAACCTATAAACGATGTGCTTTCGTAAATAGTTTTAAAATTACTTTCTAGAAATATTAGACTCCCTAATTAATTTAAAAAGTGCTTTCACGGTATTTGTTAATAAAAAAACAAATTTTAGTCTTTAGTGTCAGGTGACTTTGGATCTTACCCGACGTTTTCACTGTCTCACATTCGTAGAGACAAATTAAAATAAGTTCAGAAAAAACTGCGTGTAAACCAAAATAGCCCAAAAACTTAATCCTAAAGAGACAACATATAGAGTATCGTCTACTGACGATCCTCACATCCTAGCACTAATAAATTAGTCGGACATAGTACGATAAATAAATAAACAATTAAATGGAATCCGGGATTAAACATAATGGCAAATTTAATAAAAGTGGTTTTTAAAATATAAGTTGCGAGGAAAGTAATTACGGGGAAATAAAGGCAAGGAAAGTAATTGCGAAGAATGTAATTTGCGGGTAAATAAAATTGCGAGGAAATAAAGATGAGGAAAGTAAAGGCAGAAATATAAATTATGATAAAAGTAAATGAACCTGGAATAAAAACTGGAATGTAAAACTGAATTAAGAACTTCAAATAATGGCAGCAAGATTGTTTGATCCAAGCATTACACAAATTATAAGCCTAAGCACTAATAGTGTAGTAGCCCCCGATGTGAGAACATAACTACTTTTACAATGATAATTTATGCCTAAAACTATGAAAGAATAAATTGCACAAAACTTGGATCCCTTGAAAATGAATGCTAGGTCCTTTATACCATGAAAACTAGTGGAAATTACTTCCAAATTCATGTGAGAAGCAGTGGAGATAGTGGGAAGTTGAAGATGGTGGAAGATAATGGGAATTTGGAGAAGTAGTGGAAATAATGGGAAGTTGAAGATGGTGGAAGATAATGGGAAGTTGGAGAAGTAGTGGAAATAATGGGAAGTTGGTATTTTTATACATTTGGACGTCATGACGAATGCCATTGGGGTGGTGGCAAACGCCACAGTTGCATTTCCTTTTTGACTTGTTCTTTGGATCTCTTTTAACATGGTCATAAATTGACACATCATGGACACCTCTACGGTGAACACCATGGTGTTGCCTTGAGTGCAAACTACTCCATTTCTTCAAGTTTTCGTCTGTTTTGCTTTGCTTATGTGCATGTAACTCTTAAATGGCTAAATACATGAAAGCAAACAAAATAACAGCATACTAGTGGAATTTTAAAACAAAATGACAATAAAACATGCACAAATCAATTCAAATAAACGATTTATTTTGGTGTCATCAAACTCTCCCACATTTAAACCATTGTTTATCCTCAATCAAAATGGAAGTAAACAGTGATACTCTATAGCTACTCTGGGATTAAATACTTTTACTTCAAACAAAGTCATATCAATAGGTACTAAATCACAAAAACAAAAGCATCGTAACAACATATTATGAATTTTGCGGTCTTAAGTCTATTTTCTATACAAACCAATCTGATTAATGTCATTATGCTTAAGCTTATCTCACTTGTCCCATTTTTCATCCTTTTTCATTTAGGCACAATATTATTAAGCCCGTTATTCGTACATACTCATAGTAAGGCGACCGATTAGTGATTCTGATCCTTTACGCGGGGTTCTGGTACCTAAGTGGTGTAACCCATTTGTTCACCCACTTGTAGTTATGGGGGATCAGATTGTAATCCGCCCTACCAAGTTTAGCACCAGATTACCTCTGAACCAACATGCAACGGGTTTTTATTTTATTTTTGCAGGTTCCACAACCGTTGGGTTAAGTGACCAGGTGAGGGTCATCTAACTTAGAAGGTGTATTCCCTATTTTCAATTAATTATAGCAGAAAAATTAGGATCATTCACTTTTATTCATCGGTTTCCCTACGTAAAGCATGCTTAAGATGGCGCTGACTACTAGAATAAACTACTTAAGGACTTATTTAGGGGTGAGAACTTAAGGCTAGATCATTACAATTATTCAAATCGATCTCTATAGTTAAGAGAGTTACAATGTTAAGACGATACTGATATTTCAGGATATTTCCCAAGTCTCTATAACTTGTCTAACAACCCACAAATTTAAAACAAACATTGTTTCTTTTTGCAAAAAAATTCGCTATGCCTCAAGAAAAGGAAGAAATTTAATAGACAATAAAAACTACGCCTAAAGACTTAACAATACATGTAATGACTTAATAAAACAAAATAAAAGAAATACTGAAAAGAAAAAAATATAACTAGAAAACAATAAATCTAAATAGTAAGCAAGTAAAATCCCCCCCCCCCCCCCCCACACACACACACACACTTAAGTTAAACATTATCCTCAATGTTCTAATTTAAGGTGAAAAAGGAATGATAAAACCATGGCCTTGAGTTCTCCTTAATGAATAGATCTCTTGAAAGATGTGGTCCATCTACTTCGTTAATCTGTCAATTTGTTCTCATTGGTCACGGCGAAGATCCATGATTTCTCTTCTTAAAGTGTTGAGCTCGTAGTCAACCATGTGTGTATCAGAAGGATATGAGGAAGAGGTTGATATAGGCACATATAAGTAAGGAAAATGTTGAATTTCAGGTTCGGTAGGCGTCTCAGGGGGTGATGGATTTTCATCTAGGTTTTCATAAACAAGCCCTAGGTGGAACAAGGAAGGGAAATTCGGGTAGCGGGTAGGTGAGATTATCCTCTCAGCCAAGGTATCAAAGTGATTCCTTTGGGCGTCGTTTTTGAAAATGATCTCCATCTAATCAATCGTCTGCATCCTGAAATAAAGTTAGTAGATAAAATCTGGCTAAGTAGGATGCGGTACCTTTTAAAATAAAAACACAATAAGTTAGAAATTTATTAACTATAATTAAAATAATTGTTTCTGAAGATGAAATCTGTGGGTTACCTCCCATGCATCGCTTCTTTTAGCGTCAGTAGCTCGACGACTCGGGAGTGTACCCATGGAGGTTCTTTCGAGAATGATTCCTCGATAGAAATTTTAATAATATTTAGTTTCCATGGCCACTTATCAAGCCACCTCTCATATCTCTCACCTTTTATTTTCTTTCTTCTATAGGGTGGTTCATAGTTTTGAACTTGTGGTGGTGGTTCTGGCTCTATTCTGAGTATCAGCTTTTCAAATTTGGGTTTAATTCTTTCATCCACCATCCCAAAGGCTAACTTTCACCTCTTAACACTAATGACTTCCCTGGTTTCATGGTCCTCTAATTTTCTCTTTTTTCTGTAGGATTTCAGACAAAAGTGTATTGGTGTAGATAGTTCCCAATACCACATCATACCTTTTGGTTCGAGAATTTACCTTAGTTTCCACAAAACTTTGCAGGAGAAGAATTAGTGGGTTGTAGGGACAAGGAAAACCATAAGGTGCTTCCTTCTCTACCTCTTAGACAACCTCCCTTTCAGGTGGTGTCGGTGGATTTTTCTCAATCTCTACTCTTTTATGATTAGAAATCTCAACCTCATTATCACTCTCCTTAGGATTTTCGATTTCTTCTTCACTACTAGTTGTTACAATATTTGCATGTCTCTCGAGGAAAGGTCCTAGAAGTTTTTGTGCAAGCATGGAGATTTGAGTCTCCAATGCTTCGCTGCTAGTAGCGAGGGACCATAGTGCTCAACTTCCTAAGAGTTTCATTATTATGGAGACATTGCTTTCTAAGGTCTTCATTCACGAGATTTTGTGTCTTCACAAACTTCTGCATCAAAATTCTAACATACTGAGAGTTCGTGTCTCAATGAAAATCACCATTATCATTTTGAGGTCAGATTTATGGGAACCTAGTGGTTCCTTAAAATAATAGGAGTGGTAATTATAGAGAAAATTTTGGTATACATAGTAGAGGCAAAAGTGCCTTAATCTAGACGCTGAAATAATAGGGTTATGATATTTAACGAAATTGGTCCCCGACAACGGCGCCAAAAACTTGATGGGAAAATTCTGCAAGTGCATGGACCTATCAGAGTAATATAAAATATTGTCAAACTCATAGAGACTAATTGTCAAACCTATTGTTACTAATTATTACGGTGTTTATCTAAGGCGATTGAGTTAAGAATAAGAATAATGAAGTAAATAACTTGAATAAATTCAGATGAATAACAATGCTGGGATGTAATTCACATCAATCAACAATACTCTAATTGTCTCTACTAAGATTACTTACAGGGCAATATTTTCTACTTTGAAAAGAATCAATTTAACATGAATTGTCGCTTTCGTGTATTCAGAACCAAATATTACTCTCTAATCTATACCGTCCATTGTCACGATGGTCGGTGCTTTATGCATCAAAGTAGCAAGCCCTATTTTAAGGAATTATATTCTTTACTTAATTGAAAAGTAATTTTGATTGGAAAGTGTAACTTAAAAGGGTTTCAAGCTTTCGCTCAGGTAATCGGATCTTAAACCTATAAATGACGCACTTTCGTAAATAGTTTTAAAAGCACTTTTTAGAAATAATAGACTCCCTAATTAATTAACAAAGTGATTTCGCAGTATTTTTTAGTAAAAAACAAACCAATTTTAGTCTTTAGTGTCATACGGATTTCGATCTTACCCGATGTTTTCACAGCCTCACTTCCATAGAGACAAATTAAAATAAGTTCAAAAAACTGCGTTTAAACCAAAATAGCCCACAAACATAATCCTAAAGAGACAACATATAGGGTACCGTCTACTGACGATCCTCACATCCTAGAACTAATATATTATCTAGACATAGTTACGATAAATAAATAAATAATTAAATGTAATATGTGATTAAACTTAATGGCGAATTTGATAAAAGTGGTTTTTGAAATATAAGTTGCGAGGAAAGTAATTACGGGGAAATAAAGGCGAGGAAAGTAATTACAAAGAATGTAAATTGCGGGTAAATAAAATTGCAAGGAAATAAAGATGAGGAAAGTAAAGGCAGAAATATAAATTATGATAAAAGTAAATGAACCTGGAATAAAAACTGGAATGTAAAACTGAATAAGAACTTCAAATAATGGTAGCAAGATTGTTTGATCCAAGCATTACACAAATTATAATCCTAAGCACTAATGGTGTAGTAGTCCCCCGATGTGAGAAAACTACTACTTTTACAATGATAATTTATGCCTAAAACTATGAAATAATAAATTGCACAAAACTTGGATGCCTTGAAATGAATGCTAGGTGCTTTATATAGTGAAAACTAGTGGAAGTTACTTCCAAATTCATGAGAGAAGTAGTGGAGATAATGGGAAGTTAAAGATGATGGAAGATAATTGGAAGTTGGAGAAGTAATGGAAATAATGGGAAGTTGAAGATGATGGAAGATAATGGTAAGTTGGAGAAGTAGTGGAAATAATGGGAAGTTGGCATTTTTATGCATTCGGATGTCATGGCAAACACCATTGGGGTAGTGGTGAACGCCACACTTGTATTTCCTTTTTGACTTGTTATTTGGCTCTCTTTGAACGTGGTCATCACTTGCCTCATCATGGCCACCTCTATGGTGAACGACATGGTGGTTTCCTTGAGTGCAAACTGCTCTATTTCTTTAGTTTTTCGTCTGTTTTGCTTTGTTTCTTCGCATGTGACTCTCAAATGGCTAAATATATGAATGCAAACAAAATAACGGTATAATAGTGGCAATTTAAAACAAAATGACAATAAAAAATGCACAAATCAAGTCAAATAAACAATGTACTTTGGTGTCATCAACTGTCGAACGCCTCATTGCAAAATTCAAGACCACTGTCTGTTCTCAACCTCTGGACTTTCTTGCTAGTTTGGTTTTAGACCAGAGTCTTCAAACTTTTGAAATTTTCAAAAGTTTTATTCTTAACTTTTTGAATGAATACCCATAAGTTTTTGGAATAATCAACAACTATTGATAGAAAGTACCTCAAACCTGAATGTGAATGACATCTTGCAGCCCCCAAAGACCAGGATGAATACAATCAAGGGATCCATGTGTTATTGGTTTACCTTTGTTAACCTTCACCCTACAGGATTTACCAAATACACAAGGTTTCTAAAATTCCAGCTTTTCGATCTTGTCACCACATAGAAGATTTTATTTCTACAATTCGACGAGGCATATTTTACTGACATGGCCAAGTCTCTTGTGCCATAGCTCAATCTTTGATATATGTTTTTTGGATACCACATCTGCTGACCACTTACTTTCTCAGCCTCAAGGGTATACATGCCTTGACTTTTGATTGCTCTCATAACTTCCTTTGACACCTTCGTTACCCTTATGATACTTTGCTCTCCTCTGAAATCATACCCTTTCTTGTCGAATTCACCAAGATAAATCAAATTTCTCATCAGACAAGGTACATACCTGACACCAGTCCATAACCTTATTGACTCATCATGGAGATTGAATCTCACATATCCAATACCTGTAATTTTGTAGGCTTTGTTGTTTCCCAGTAGCACTCATCCACCATCTTAATCACATAATTCCTCAAACAAATCTCTGTTTGGAGTCATGTGTCAAGTTCAACTTGAATCTATAATCCATTATTTGTAAGAATTTCAGCTTGAAACCACAAGATCATCAGATGATTCAAAATCATCTTACATAATGGTTGTGTTACCATTGTCCTTCACATCATGATTATTTTGTCGATCAGGCACACCTTTCATGTGTAGCCCTCCTTCTTATAGTGATAACACCAAATTGTCAAAGTATCACAACCATAAGATTTATGCTGGCCTTTACCCTTTTTCTTTTCAAACTTATCGTCTTTCTTCGAGAATTTTCCCTTAATGGACAAAATTTCACCAACATATGAAGATTTATGCTTCTTCCTCTTGTTTAGATCCTTTGAGTATAAGGCATATTAAACTTCTCCAAAGGTTAAGGAATCTCTTTCATTCAAGAGAGTTTCTTTGAAGTGACCATGAGAACATGGTAAAGCACACCAAAACAATAACAACAATGTTTGATCTTCATCATCGATACTAACCTTGATATTCTAACATTGGGCATTATTCAAGGATATTTCCCTTAGGTCAAGCATATATATTATTAACCCTCAAACCCTTATCGTATAATTGACTAATACTAAGAAGGTTATGCCTAAGTCCTTCTACTAGCATAACATTTGAGATAATAATAGTTTATGGATTATCTATACTACCTTTTTCAAGTATCGCACCTTTGTTATGATCATCGTAGGATACAATTCCTTTCTTCTTCGCCACAAATTCGGAGAAGAGAGATATGTCTCCCGTCATGTGTCTTGAACATCCACTATCGAGAATCCGTTTTCCCGTCATAGAATCAAGACAGTCATCCTACAAAAATCAAACAAGAGTGGTAGGTACCCAATTCTCATTGGGTCCTTGAGAGTGAGTTAAATAAATGTTGCTTTTTGGTAACCATTGGAATTTGCCTTTAAGAACTAAAAAGCACCTAAACTTGCATTTTTCAATAGTGTGTCCTTTTTTGCAACAATAGTGACAAAATAGTTTATGATGAGAATCACTTATGCTATTGGACTTTTCTTTAATCAAGTTATAGATCTTATGATGCTTTTCAATGTTTGAGCGTTCAATAGAAATAATGTTAGTAGGATGATGTAATTTGTCCAATTTTGTTTCAAGATCGCTCACTTCTTGTTGCCAAATTTGACATGTTTCACATCCATATATAAAAGATTGTCCGTTCTCCTTTACACAATTTGAACCATTTACAATGAGTTTCTTTAATGTATCAAATTTCTCATTTGTTTCTTCAACCTTGGCCTCTAAGTATGTAAAAACTTTTTCTTGGGAGGCCAACTTTTTGTTAGCATATAAAGACTCTTTTTGTAAGTTTTCAAATTGCTTTTTTCAACTCATTAAAGGGTAAATTTGCAATATTTGAGTATTTAGAATGACTTACATCCTTTTTCTTGCTCTGACGATGATTTTCCAAGAAATAATAGTTTTCCTCTTCATCAATCTCACGTGAGCTTTCATTTGTTGAGGTATCACTATCACTATCCCAAGCCACATAGGCTTGTCTAGAATTTTTGGAGTTGTTTCGTTGACCCCTTCCTTTCTTCTTAGCAAGTGAAAGACAATATGGTCTATAATGACCCGGTTTTTTGCATTCATAACAAATACCCTTTGACCTATCACTTTTGTTGTCTTCTTCTTTATAGGAGGAGGATTGTCTTATAAATTTAACAAGATTACTATCGGAGTGTTTGACTCCATTCTTTTGAATGTACCGATTATACCTCTTCACAAATAATCTTATCTCTTCATCATCTAAACTCTATTTATTAATAGAGTAAATATCATTTATGGGCTCTTCTCTTGAGGATTTTGAACTTGAAGCCTCGAGAGCCTTAGACTTAAATACTTCCTCTTTAATGGCCCCTTTTTATTTCTTCTTTTTCTCAAGCTTATTTTCATGTTTATCTAGGCAATTAAGTTCTTGCTCATGCTCTTCTTACTTACCAAACAATGCGATGAGATCGAGTGTAGCAAGATTGTTGGCTTCTTTGATTTTAGTGACCTTTGGTTTCTGATTTCTAGTAAGACAGTAGAAATAGCATTGGAAATAGTATTTCCAAGTAAATTTAAATGATTAATAAGATGAGAGAACCTTTTTGCATTTTATAAATGGTTTCCCCTTGCTTCATGCGAAAGAGTTCGAACTCTTGATTACGTGTATTAGTTCTAGCTTGTTTGACCTCATTAGTTCCCTTATAGGTAACTTGTAGAGAGTCCTATATAGCTTTAGCGGTTTGACAATGGGAAATGCAACAAAACTCATCAACACCAAAAACAGATGCGATGATGTTCTTTGCTTTCCAATTGTAAGACCACTTTTTCTCATATTTCTCATCCCACAAGTTTTCGGGCTTTGGTACGATAACACCATCAACAACATATGTCACTGTTGTTGGGCCATTTAGAATAGCTTCCTAAACACCTTTCTTATATGATCTAACGTTAATTTTCATACAAGCTTTCCAATAACTATAATTTTGTCCCGTGAAAATTGGGGATCTTTTATAATCCCCTTTAAGTTGATAATCCATTTTCTAAAAAGTGTCGAAGCCTAAATGAACCGGGCTCTTGATGCCACTTGTTAGACGATGACAATGGTATCTAGAGGGGGGTGAAGAGGTACCCCTTTTGAAAATATCCAAATAAAATTTGGTTTCTAAAAAGTTTTTTCAAAGGGTGAAGTAGAAGTAAATTGTCGTCTTTATGAACTTTATCGGGAAGCTCAGATATGTAAATCGTAAATCAAAAATTAAGATGGAATGAGAACGATTAAATTAATAACCTTAAATCACTTTGCAACTTATTTATTGTTTAATCAATTTTGTTTAACAAGGCTATTTCCAATGATAAAATTAAAAATAACTAGTTTAGTCAATTTATCAAACACTTGGTGTGCAAGTGAATTTTCATAATTTTTCCTTTGATTATGTTGATAGACAAAACCTCTTATAATCAAAAGTGATTATAAGTTATATCAACACCTGACTGAAAAAAAATCACGTAGGAAAATTCTTACAATTTAAATGATAACACAATGTTATTTGATATATTGATCAATGAAAATCAAAGCAAGTAAAAGCAAAAAGTAAAAGCGACACAAGGGATTTGTCTTCACAGTTCCCCACTGTTGTCCTTGCATATGGGTATGTCTGCACCTAATTCCAACGGAATTAGGATAATTCTTACTATGAAAAATAATTGTTGATACAAGAGAAGTGTTCAAGAGCAACTCCACAAACCCTAAGCTTGTTGTTGATTCAACCCTTCTCTTTTTTGAATCTTGAGAAAAACCAAGACATAATTGGTGAAAAATGACTATCTAGATCTTGCTACTCCTTTGCGTTCTTTATCTCCAAAGCTTCCATGCACCATTAATCTCAAACAATTGCAACATAAAACTTTGATTCAATCTGATACTCCAAGTTACTTCCTTGCAAAGAACTCAAACACTCAAGGTTCCTTACAAAGATTTTAAGCACTCCAAGGCTGTTCACTTTACCGAAATTACCTCTCAAACGTTTTGCACAAAAACCCCCAAATATACCAATGATCTTGAAGGATAAACCCAAGGTTTTTTATGGACGAAAACCCCTACAAAAACCCACCCAATACACAATTGAACACTAGCAATACTCGTCTAGATGGCACCCCAACGAAACATCATTACAATGTAATGTCAGTGTGTATGCATAGATTTAGAGGAAGAAGATGAAGAGAGAAATAGGCTAATTTTATTGTTTTCAACAAGTTGGAATAATGCATGAATGAGTATTTATAGTTTTGGAAAATTTAGGTCAAAGAGGGATAATTTCGGAATAAAAGAAATTAAAAAAATTGACCAGGTAAAACAGTATGTGTCGACTCAAGATTCATATGTGTAGACACATAAGTGATATTTTGAAAGCATGTGTCGACCTAAAAAGGTCCATGTGTCGATCGAACATTTACAGAGGCTACAGGCTTTAATATGATAGTAAATGTGTCGACCTGAAAAGTGGGTGGGTGACAGATAAAATAAAATTTTCAGCAAATCCATATAAGCTTCAGTGTGTCGGCCTAAGGCTTACAAAAGCTAAAAATGCATTACATTTGTCGACCTGAAATAAGGATGTGTCGACGCATGCAGTTGAAAATAATGCAAAAACTTATATTTAATGACTTGAAAAAATTTCTAAATGCTTTTTGATGGTTCCTAAGACCCTCTAATGCAGAGGAGTGCCAAAAGACAAGGATATTATCCAATACCCGGAAGTGAAAGATTTTCCAATTTTGTCATCATTCAAAACATCAAACGGCGAAGTTTGTACTCACATACTCCCCCTTTTTGATGATGGCAAAACTTGTGACGATTCATCCTTTGTATCTATTAAAAGCTACCCTTGACTTTGTGCTTCCCTACTTCGACTCGCATATGCTTCTACCCCCTTGACAATATCAAAAAGAAAGATAGCAAACTGTGAGAAGTAACATAGTTCCACAATAATATTAATACTTCAATCAAAGGCTATTTTGCATAGAAAAGAAACAAGCACATATCCCCGTATATGTGGCGATGCAAAATTTTAAATAACAAGCAAGCAATATTACAATAAATGTGAACAAGCAAGCAAAATATTAAATAGGCAAGATATGACAATAATGTCAAGTTGTTTTTGTAGCGTCACGAACAAGTAACGCTTCATAATGGAACTCCCGACGATGCACACGCATGTGCCTAGCATAGAAAAACAAAGATGTCGCTACTAAAACCAAGATGAAGACGATATAAATGTCATGAAATCAAAACAACAAGAAACATATATTGCAAATATCGATCAAACCAATAATTCAAGCATAAAACAATTAAGCAAATAAATACATGCTCATGTGATGAGAATAGAAGTATACAATTATGAAGGGATTAATACATGAAGTCCGTATAAGCATATGGATTAATAACACACAATGGTCATTAATAATTCCTTTTTTGGAAATGAACATTCATAGTTTTCATCATTTGAGAAAATAGCAAGCATTGTTGGAAATATCTAGTAACATACATCAAGGCAAAATTTTACTTTCAAGGAGAAATTGAAACAATATTACCTTGCTTTTGATTGAGATCAAAGGTGTAATAGCATGATTTAAATGACTCAAAAACAAGGTTAGAGTGAAGTTACAGAGTTCAAGCAATAGGATAGAATTAGGCGACATTTGAGATATCGATTATCCCCAGTTCCCCGCGTATGTTGACAAAAGGTTCCATTGTGAGTGGTCTAGTGAAAATATTGGCAAGTTGATTTTTACTTTCAACATGCTAGAACACAACATCCCCTTTTTAAACATGATCACGAAGAAAGTGGTGACGTATCTCAATATGTTTAGTGAATGAATGTAGTACATGATTTTTGGTTAGATTAGTCACACTTGTGTTTCCGCACAAGATAGAAATACGTGACATTTTAATATCAAAGTCAAGTAGGTTTATTTTAAGCCATAAAATTTGGGTACAACAACTACCGGCTACCATATATTTCGCCTCGGTCGTTGACAAAGCAACTAAAACTTGCTTTTATCTATGCCAACTAATCAATGATTTTGAAAACATGTGACAAGTTCCGCTAGTGCTTTTCCTATCCAATTTCCAACCGGCAAAGTCAAAATCGGAATAACCAATCAAAATCCAATCCTTTCCCTTGGAATACCAAATCCCAAACTTAGATGTACCAATGAGGTATCTAAGAATGCGCTTAACGGCTTTTAAATGTGATTTCTTAGGAGCCGATTGATATCGTGCACACATACAAACACTAAATATAATATTCGGCCTAGATGTGGTAAGATAAAGTAAAGATCTAATCATAACTCTATACCTTTTTACCTCAACATCTTTACCTTTTTCATCTTTATCTAAGTTGCCATTTGGTTCCATAGGTGTGTCAATTTCCTTACCATTATCCATCCCGAATTTTTTGAGTAATTCGAGACAATACTTTAATTGACACACAAATGTTCCTTCATCAAGTTGCTTAATTTGTAGTCCAAGGAAGTAGTTTAACTCTCCCATTAGACTCATCTCAAACTCCCCCTGCATAAGCTTAGATAACTCCTTGACAAGATGCATATTAGTTGATCCAAAAATGATATCATCAACATAAATTTGAACAAGTAAAATGTGTTTTCCTTGACGTCTAATAAAGAGTGTGGTGTCTACATTCCCCCTTGAGTAACCTTGTTCAAGAAAAAACGTACTAAGTCGTTCATACCATGCCCTAGGGGCTTGTTTAAGACCATACGATGCACATTTTAGCTTGAACACTTGATTAGGAACTCATAATTTTCAAAATCGTGAGGTTGATCAACATACACTTCTTCACTTATGTATCTGTTAAAGAATGCACTTTTTACGTCCATTTGAGCCACAAGATGGGCCTTATTTCTTGTTATCACACCATGTTCATCAAGCTTATTCCTTAAGATCCATCGAGTGCCTATAATTTGATGATTTTGTGGATGAGAGACAAGGTCCCAAACATCATTTCTTTCAAATTGATTTAATTCTTCTTGCATGTCCATAAGCCAATGCTCATCAAGTAAGGCATCCTTAGCGTTTTTAGGTTCAAACTTGTGAGACATATGCATGATGATAACAAAAATTACTTATCTTAGAATGAGTTGTTACCCCTTTGGTGATATCACCAATAATATTGTAAATTGGATGATCCTTTGAGGTTCTCCACTCCAATGGAAGACCATATTTTTATTCATGACTTTCATCATTTTTATTTTCTAGGTTGACATCTTCATCCTTCTCAACATCTACTAACTTGGGTTGATCAACTCCTTTATCGGCATCCTTGAGTATATCTTCCATATATGTGCATGCACCATGAAAAGAACTACCTTTCCCAACACTATTTGGGGAGGTCTCGTCAAAAGTAACATGGACGGACTCTTCAAAAATAGGTAATATTTTGTTATAAACTTTATATGCCTTACTAGATAGAGAGTATCTAAGAAAGATACCTTCACTGGTTTTCGCGTCAAATTTTCCAAGTGTTGTACCCCAAAATTTCCCCTCTCATATCTCTCAAAACATGGCAAGAAAAATCTCTAAGTGGCTTAAGATTGCTCAAGAGTTGGACAGTCATGCTATCTCCTAAGGCAGTCAACCTCAAATTAGGGTTTTGTGTTGCATCAAGGTCCTTGAGTCCAAATGACCTCGAGTGCTCCCCAATGTCCTAATATGTTATCAAGTTCATCCATTCCAAATTTCAAGCTTTGCAGAGGAAGTTTGGTCAGTCAATTGCTCAAGAGGTCCAAAAATCGACTGTGTTAGGGCAAAAGTCAACTGTGACCTATAAATAGTCAAACTTCAAGATTTTTTGTCAACATTCTAATTTTGAAGGATATTTCATCATTTGATCAAGGTTTGATCATTATTCATCAAGGATTGCTCAAAATTCATCAAGATTCAAAAGTTGCTAAATTAGGATTTTGTAGGAAAAGTCAACTCAACTTTGACCAAGCATAACTTTATCATACTTTATGAGAAATGACCCATCCAAAGCTCATTTTGAATAGGATGAAATTTACTACAATCCATATTCATACCCCAAGATCAAGAAATTCACTCACAAGAAGTTACAAATTTGGACATTATAGGTCATTTTTGAAAGTCAACAAAAACACCTTTTTTGCCAAAGCTTATAACTTGAGCATGGAATATCAAAGTGAGATGAGAACAAAAGGATTGGTTAGAGGACATATCAAGATTTCTAAAAAGTCAAAGAACACTTCAAAAAGTTCAAAATTGAAGAAGTCATGCATTGTTGAATTTGGGCATTTTTGCAAAATTACCAAAAGTCAACTATCCCCAAAACTTCAAATTTTGTCAAATGGGCCCATTCTTTTCCACTTGATTTGATCTTGTCACACTACACACATGTCCTAGCTTCATCCTTGTGTCTATTTATTAATTTTTCTATTTTATTTGATTTTTTATTGAATTAATTCATTTTAAATCAATTTAAATCAAATAAAATCCAAATATTGATCACTTGGAATCTTTTTTATTGTTATAGGTCTTAATTGTCATCATGGACATGATCAAACTCGTATCTCACCATATCATGAACAAAAAGATGGATTTTGGACAAGTTTGGAAAGTTATCAATGGAGGATCAAATAAAATCCTAAAACATCAATGTGCAAAGATTCAAGACCCAAAACTTGACCTAATCCAATGCTGCATACATATACAAGCCAAAGTATACAAGATCAGAGGTTAGAGGCTGCAAAATCACAAAAACCAAACTTGAGAAAATTGGCAAAAAGCTTGAAACGGAAATCACTCCTAGAGGCGAATTCAAGGTCAAATCTCATCACTAATCAATTGCTGGACCATCCTTGAAGAGAAATCAATCCAGAACCAGTCTCCATACGCGTCCAGGAGCTTTGTAAGTGTTTCGAAAAACCACCTTTCAGTCGAATTCATATATCATTATTCTTGCATCTTTTTGACAAAATCTTTGCATATTCATGATCCTTGTTCAATTTGCAAGCTTTCTGCATTAGCCAATTGTATTTATATGGTCTATAACCCCCTAGCCGAATTTAGGGTTCTTGGTTTGTATTTTTGTGCATTTCTTGTACAGGTGAAATCAAGGCCATTAATTGACATAGACATGCTCAAGATGTCCAGACGAACATGTCCATGGTCTTGGATTGTATTTTTATAGCCTGGAACTAATTTTAGGATGCAGATACGGATTTAGCTGCGGATGTAAATCCGCAGGTAAATATCCAGGTTCCAGCGAAGAAGATGAAGACGTGCCTCCCTCCTATTGGATAGTTCAAATTTCGCGCTTTATTTTTTATATTTCTGGCATATTAATTGTTTTTTCATATAATAATTGTTATCCATTATAATAACGAATGAAGCGTAGTGGTGCAGTGGCAAAGGCGAACGTTCAATACCAATAGGACCTGGGTTCGAATCCCAGGTCCACCATATTGCTTTGTGTTATTTTTTCATAGATATTCCAGCGTATTTCAAGAATTATGGACTACCATACACCATCAAATATCAAAGCACCAGATGGCCCAAAGCCAGATCTGGTGACTCAGGTTGAATATCCACCATAGGGATGAGTCAATGGATGCACACTGGATCAGAAAGTCAACACAGGCTTGCATGTTCATGGGCCTTGAATTTGCTATTCAAACCTCCAAAAATCAGGATGAACCTCTAACTCACTCTAGTTTCTATTTTATTTCTTTATTTTGTTTAATTATTTTTATTATTTAATCACTAACCAATTAATCTTTTTCTTAATAAAATCAAAAACCAAAAAATATATTTTATTTATTAAAATTAAACTCAGCACTTTATTTTTGTAAATAAATATTAATTCAATTAATTTAGTTTAATTAGGAAATAACTTTAATATTTTTGCAATAATTAAAATTAATTTAGACGATTAGGTTTTTATTAACTTTGATCAAATTTATTTTATTTCTTTAAATATCAAAAATCCAAAAATAACCAAAAAATCACTTTCTTTCAAAAAGGGTCAAAACCCTAAAAAATTCGCATTCGATTTAATTTCCCGCACGCGTGCCATCTTACCATATTATTGTATCTGTTTCCCGGAATGTAATAGTTTAATAGGGCTTTAAATTATTTTACCGCTTTATTTACTTTTCGCATTTTAATTTCAAGGGTTGTTTTTGGCGATGTAAATACCCGACGCCTTGTAATAGTTAGTTTTAATTTTCGCAATTTAATTTCCGCAACTTATAAACTATTAGATGTTTGATAATAGGGAATTCATGACAAGATCAAATGTTTGAACCTAAAATCAACATAGATAACCATGGACATGTACAAAGATAAAATTAACCGAAATAACACACTCGCACATGCGCACTCTTAGGGTACACCTCGCTTGGTTGCCTTTGAACGTGGCCATTGAGTATAGGAAGTTTTAGAGGTCGCCCTCTTGTCCAAAGATCATAGTTGCCTCGAAATGGTTGCCTCGGAAAAATGATCTAAGACATTAGGGTTACCGCTAAGGCGTCCTAACATTGCTTTAGTGACCACACGTCCCTTAATCGAATTGACCCTTAAAACTCCAACGACGAGGCTACCTACTCATTCATAGTGGGATAGCCCTGTCTAAAGGACATTAGTATAGATTGATTCCTTTTTTCGAATAGGAAGATGGTTCTTAAGTACTTGCTCTTTCAAAACAAAATAAAACTTTTCGCACTTACACCCTTTCAAACAAAAACTTCTTTCAAACCCACAAACACAAAGAAAAGCAAATTTTGAAACACTTTGAGCAAGTACCTAAGAGCCCGTGGATAACCACGGATAGAAAGGGTGCTAACACCTTCCCTTTCTATAATCTACCCCCCGGACCCGAGAAACATCTCGAAAAAGGAATTTTTCTGTGCTTTTTTCCTTTCCTTGTTGGATAAAATAAAAGACGGTGGCGACTCTTGCTTACCGCGACATTTTGCAAAAACAAACGCAAAACACAAACCAGCATTCCAAAAACAGTCAGTTCTTTCCCACCGTATCATAGAACCGGCGACTCTGCTGGGGCAATTATAAGTGAGGTGTACCTTAGGATTAGATCATTGTGTTTTCAATGGTTTGCTTTGTATGCTTTATATTTGTGGGTTTGTATCGGAGTTACTATAGATCCTAACCTGGATCTTGGACCCTTTAGGTAAGTAGCAATAAACTGTGAGGGAACTGTACGGCGTAGACCGATACGGTTAAAGCAGTAGCTACGTTGGTGTGGCACTTTAGTGTGTACCGATATCCCTTATGTTGGAACGAGGAGAATATGAGTCTTCTAAGGGGTCATTAAGCACCAAATGACCTTAGAACCTTTAAATTGACCAACTTGGCCATAGAACAGTAGCAGTATGCTACACTCATTGAGACTAAACTCTCGCGATGATTCCGGACGCAAGAAAAGGTTGCTAAACTGGAATTATGATCGATTGAGGGTAGTAAGTGATATTGAGGTCCTCTAGAACCCGATTACTATTTTTAGGACAGGTTTAAACCAACTGAACTGAAAGAGGGTAGTACCTAAACTCCTTGCCAGCCTGAAATCTAAAGGCTCTCTGTGTGACTTGTGTGCCTTACCATGTTTGTTATTTTGTGGATACTTGTGGTGTGCTTACTATCATGACATCATGATATCATAACATTGCATACATCTTGCATTGGACTAACCTATTTCAAAGACAGGAGGGATTCATCTTTGTTCTGTTTTGTAGGTCATCATGATGCCCATGCGTAGGAATACCATCCGGATCAACTTTGTCCAGGTTCCCACTATGCTTAAAGAGTTGGTTGCAAAGATGCCTGACACTACTTCCTTCATCAGGAGACATGGTTATCTTCTCAGTTTGGTCACCTCCAAATTGGACGAGCAGATGATGAGTGTCCTAGTCTAGTTCTATGATCTGTTGTACCATTGCTTTACTTTCCAGGACTACCAGTTGGTTCCCACCTTAGAAGAGTTCTCTGAGCTGCTCGGTATCTCTATTATGGAGCAGACCCCGTTTACTGGTTGGGAGAAGATCCTTAGGCCGGAAGAGATAGTTGCAGCCCTTCATATGACGAAGGATGAGGTAATGGCTAATTAGGAGACTAGAAGTGGAGCAAAGGGCTTTCTGACTAAGTTCTTGGTTGGTAAGGCTAATTATTTCTGGGATAGTCTAGACTTCAAGGCGTTCGAAGATATTCTGGCTCTTCTGATATATGGCTTGGTACTGTTTCCGAGCTCTGACTCCTTTGTTGATGTGAATGCGATAAAGATCTTTATCTCTCGTAATCCTGTACCCACTATCTTGGGTGACATTCTTCATCAGCTTTATGCCCGTACCGCCCTAAAGCGGGGAACCTTGATGTGTTGTGCTCCGTTATTGGCGAGGTGGTTTATTTAGCACCTCCCCAAATCAGTGTTGAAGAACAAAGAAGGCATGGGCTGGGCTTATAGGGTTATGTCTCTCTCTCATAATGACATCATATAGACTCTCAAGGGTATGGATGAGGTGGCTATCATTGATCGATGTGGGGAGTACCCCAATGTTCCACTGATAGGGACCAATGGAGGAATTTCTTACAATCCGTGCTTGGCCTTACGTCAGTTTGGGCGAGCCAGAAGAGAAGGACCTCATGAGATGCTAATGCCTAGTATCATCTTTGATTTTCAAGGGGGTAGCGACGAGCAACACCGCAGATTCATAAGGGCTTGGGATAGAGTTCACAGATCTGATCCACACGAGCTGGGCCCAAAGACTTCACTTCTGATGGAGCCATATCTCAGATGGGTCTGTATCCGTGCCCAAAAATTGGGTATGCCATATGAAGTCGTCCGGACTATCATTGTTGAAGTGGCTAATGAAGAAGGGGTTCTTCCAACCATCCTCCACCCTTACATGCCCACTGACATTGGGGCACTGAAAAGGTCTTGATGTAGCTGAGAGAAGAACGAGATTCTTACTGAGAAAAGTTCAACGAGCAAGAGCAGAAGATCCAGAAGTTGACTAGGCAGCTGGAGAACGAGCGGATTCTAAATGACTATGTCCGCACCGACAAGAAGAGACCATGGGAGCACTGATTGTCCTTTGATTATGTCCTTTCCAATTTTATTTACTCTTCAGTATTTCCTTTCTTGTAACGCCTTAAGGGCATCAGGTGAACAATTTGAATTCCAAAGTTTATCTAATAAAGTATGTTTCCTTTCTGGTTTACAAATTTGAATCTCTCGATTGTCTTTGAAATCATATCATACGCATTTCATCCCATGCACTTCATAACAGGTACCCATTACAGGTCTCTTATCTTCTTCGCTGTTTATTTCAGCACTCATCCTGTTTGCTGAACCTCCAACTGAGCAAGCCATCAAGGCCCTACAGGCCCAGAATGCCCAATTCCAAGAGCTGTTCATGAATCTAGCTAAGGCACAGCAAGATCTGAAGACCCTGATTCTGAAAGAGAAGAAGAGGACAATCCTGTTTAACATAGGTCACAGGTTTGGAAACAGGCTACAGAATGAAGTTTATTTGACCACCTCATCTGGAGGGAAAGATAGTCAGGAAGAAAGGAGGGCTCCTAGCCATGTGGTCTCCGACAACGAGATGGATTTTGACGAAGACCAGTATCCTCCTGCTGAGGATAGATACAAACAACTGGAAGACCGGTTGAGTGCGATGGAAGTTCATAAAGTGTCGGGTCTGGACTTTGGTGATCTGGGTCTGTCATCTGGGGTGGTGATTCCCCAAAAATTCAAAGCACCATCCTTTGCTAAGTATGACGAAGGTTCTTGTCCGAAGCTGCACCTTCGGTCATATGTGAGGAAGATTCAGTCGTACACTGCTGATAAGAACCTATGGATCCACTTCTTTCAAGACAGTCTCTCAGGGACTCAACTTGAATGGTTTTACCAGTTGGACGAAGCCAGTATTCGCAGTTGGGAGGATTTGGCTACTGCTTTCTACAGGCAGTACCAATACAATTCCAACCTCGCTCCCACGCGTACCCAACTCCAGGGTATGTCAATGGGAATGGGCGAAGGTTTCAAAGATTATGCTCAGAAGTGGAGGGACCTCGCCGGAAGAGTACAACCACCCTTGGCTGATCGGGAGCTTGTTGATATGTTTCTGGGGACCCTGTCTGGTCCATTTTTCAACCATCTGATTGGAAGCTCTTCGTCCGGGTTTACAGAGATAATTATGACCGGTGAGAGGATTGAGGTTGGTATTAAGGATGGTAAGATACAAAAGGGTGCTTCATCGAGCACCGAGAAGAAGCCCTTTAAGAAAGAGTCTAGTGCTGTCTACAGTTCGAAAAACCAGAATAGACCTAAACGCCGCCAAGCTGTTAATGCGGTTGTTATTTTAAAACCTGCTGGTTCTCCTCAGCACAACAATCAACAGAAGGACGAGAGACCTCGAAGGAAATTCACCCGTCTCAACATGACCTTATCTCAGATTCTGCCACAGTTGCTAAAGACCAATCTGGTGATTCCAAGGGAAGCCCCGAAGAATCCAAATACAACATCACTGAAGTATAACCCTAATGCTCGCTATGCTTATCACTCTGATAGCCTGGGGCATAATACAGATGATTGTTGGACTTTTAAGAATAAGATACAGGACTTAATTGATGCTAAGGAGATTGGGTTTGAGGCTCCCGAAAGACCTAATATTGTGACTGCTCCTATGCCCAAGCATGGAGTGAATGCTATAGATGAAGACTCGTTTGTGGTTTCTGTGAACGACATTGTTACCCCTTTGATGACTGTGAAGAAGAACCTTTTGCTAGCCGGTTTATTTTTGGGCTGTGACAAAGATTGCCGTATGTGTTCTGTTCTACCTACCGGTTGCCATCTTTTGAAATCAGGCATCCAACGCCTGATGGATAGTAAAGAAACTCTGTTTTAGAAGACTGTTGTTCCTCTAGTTCATACTGAAGAAGTTGCCATTATCACCATTTTCGACAATTCTTCCAAGGCTCCCTCGAGGAAGCCTGTTAGAATTACATTTATTCCAAGAATCGCACCTGTAATCATCACTGTTCCGAGGCCCATCCCTTATACCTCTGATAAAGTTGTCCCTTGGCATTACGGGGCCGATGTTTATTTTCATGGAGTTAAAAAAGAGTTGAATGTAGATACTGACGTCAACAATATTGTTGGACCTTCTAAAGTCACCCGCAGCGGAAGACTTTTCTCACCTGATATCTCTCCACCAACTACCCGAAAACCTGTTGTTATTACACCTGCCAGTGTACCTGCTACTATTCCTGTTCAAGTTCCCATTCTTACCCCTGTCGCTGAGTCATCTGACACTCGGGGCAAAGGGATCACCAGTGAGCCTGCCCAGATGGAGGCACCAAAGACGATTACTGTTGAAGCTTCTAAACAAGAGATGGAAGAGATTCTGAAGATCATCAAAAAGAGTGACTACAATGTAGTTGAACAGCTGGGGCAAACCCCGTCCAAGATTTCTATGTTGTCACTATTGCTATGCTCGGAGGCCCATGCCAAGGCTCTGATTACATTTATGAAGACTGCACACGTACCACAAGAGACATCAGCTGATCAGTTTAAAGATTGCATGGCCAATCTGACTGTTGATAATGGGTTGGGATTCTCTAACGCCGACTTGACTGCTAAGGGGAAGAATCACAACGATGCCCTGCATGTCTCCATTGAATGCAGGGGCACTACTCTTGCTCATGTATTAGTGGATAGTGGTTCCTCATTGAACGTCTTGCCTAAAAAAGCTCTAGGCCGGTTGGACTGTGAAGGGTTGGAGCTGAAACTAAGCAACATCGTTGTCAGGGCCTTTGATGGGTCTAAGAGAATGGTGCATGGAGAAGTTGATATTCCGATTAAGGTTGGTTCTCAGGTTTTCAATTCTACATTCTATGTGATGGACATTCGGACATCTTATTCTTGTTTCTTGGGTCATCCATGGATCCACAAAGCTGGGGCCGTAACCTCAACACTCCACCAGAAGCTGAAGTACCCGGTCAAAGGGAAGATTGTGACAGTACAAGGAGAGGAAGAGTACATGGTGAGCCACCTCAACTCTTTCCGATATGTAGAGATGGATGGGGAGTTCATTGAGACCCTGTTCCAGCATTTTGAAGAGGTTCCCCAGACACTGGCGTCAGCTGAGACTGTTGTTGAAGATTCTCCTATGAAGATGGCTTCCTTTAAAGATGTCTGGGCTGTTGTCGAGAAAGGTGGGTGTGCACGTTGGGGCCGACTCCCTAATTTTACACAGAAGACTAACAAGTTTGGTTTGGGTTTCACTGCAGAAGCTCAAAGGGTTGTTCGAAATGCACGGATCGGAAGACCTCCCGTGTTCATCAGCAACTCGGGAATGAATGCTATTGAAGACGATGTGGAAGAGTCTGAGTTCGACAACTGGATCTACCCTACGACCAATGGTGGACCAAGCAACTGGACAGCAAAGGACTTCATCCCTATTTCTTTTGTTACCCAGTAATGAAACTTTTTGTTTTGAATTTGTAACAGACAATGTTTTAAACTTTACGGCTCGGTGTCTTACCCAGGGCACCGTGGCTTCATTTGTGAGGGCTTTATGTGTGTCATTTTCATATATCATTAATAGAAGCATTGGACGTTCTTGCATTTCAAATTTTACGCTCCTTGTTTTTCTTTTATTATATATTGCGAAACAGCTATTTTACACACACTCACATATACAGGTCCACATCCACTCTGGATCTCACTGGTAACGACTCTGCTACTGCCAGTTATGACTTTGAAAATCCGATCAAATTAGTCGAAGACGAAGCTGAAGATGATTGCGAAGTGCCTGGTGAACTCTCTAGACTGTTACTCCAAGAAGAGAGGGCTATTCATCCGCACGAAGAGCCGGTGGAATCAGTGAATCTGGGTACAGAGACAGATAAGAAGGAAGTAAAGATCGATGCAAATTTAGAGCTTAGTGTGAAGCAACGGTTGATTCAGATGTTGCGTGACTATGTTGAGATCTTTGCCTGGTCTTACAAAGATATGCCTGGGTTGGATACTGATATTGTGGTTCATCGCCTTCCTACCAAGGAAGACTGTCCTCCAGTAAAACAGAAGGTCCGCCGAATGCGCCCAGAGATGTCTGAGAAAATTAAGGCTGAAGTTATGAAATAGTTTGACGCCGGTTTTCTAGCAGTTACTTCTTACCCTCAGTGGGTGGCCAACGTGGTTCCTGTACCGAAGAAGTATGGTAAGGTGCGAATGTGTGTTGACTATAGGGATCTGAACAGGACAAGCCCCAAAGATGACTTCCCTCTACCTCACATCGACGTTCTGGTAGACAACACTGCTCAGCACAAGGTATTCTCTTTTATGGACGGTTTCTCCGGTTATAATCAGATTAAAATGGCTCCCGAAGACATGGAGAAGACAACCTTTGTTACTCAGTGGGGTACCTTTTGCTAAAAGGTCATGCCTTTTGGATTGAAGAATGTTGGGGCAACGTATCAGCGTGCCATGGTTGCTTTGTTTCATGACATGATCCATCATGAGATTGAAGTATATGTCGATGATATGATTGCAAGGTCCCAAACTGAGGAAGAACATCTGGACCACCTTCAGAAGCTATTTGACAAGTTGAAGTTGTACAAGATGAGGTTAAACTCGAACAAGTGCACCTTCGGGGTGAGATCTAGTAAATTGTTGGGTTTCGTCGTGAGCGATAAAGGTATTCAAGTGGAACTTGCCAAAGTGAAGGCTATACAGGAGATGCCAGCTCCCAGAACAGAGAAAGAAGTCAGAGTCTTCCTGGGACGCCTGAATTACATTGCTCGATTCATCTCGGACCTGACTGCTACTTGTGAGCAGATCTTCAAGCTGCTGAAGAAAGATCAAGTAGTACGTTGGAACGATGAATGCCAGGCCGCTTTTGAAAGGATCAAAGAGTATCTCCAAGAGCCACCCATTCTGATGCCTCTAGTTGAAGAGAGACCTCTGATCTTATACTTGACAGTACTCGACAATTCAATGGGGTGTGTGCTGGGTCAGCATGACGAGTCTGGCCAAAAAGAGCATACTATTTATTACCTTAGCAAAAAGTTTACCGACTGTGAGACCCGATACTCACTGCTCGAGAAAACTTGTTGCGCTTTGGCATGGGCTGCTCGCCGACTGAGACAGTATATGTTGACTCACACTACTCTATTGATATCAAAGATGGATCCAATCAAGTATATCTTCGAAAAGCATGCCTTGTCCAGAAGAATAGCAAGATGGCAGATGATCTTGACTGAGTATGACATCCAGTATACGACCCAAAAGGCAATTAAGGAAAGTGTGTTGGCAGACCATTTGGCACATCAGGCAGTGGATGATTACCAGTCTATGAACTTTGAATTCCCGGACGAGAATATCATGTTGTTAACTGACTGTGAGACACCTGGACCGGATGAAGGACCTGAGGAAGGATCCCGATGGTCTATGTACTTTAATGGAGCTTCGAACGCTTTGGGCAACGGCATTGGCACTGTGATCATATCTCCTAAAGTCTCTCATACTCCGTTTACAGCCCGACTATGTTTCAACTGCACCAACAACATGGCGGAGTATGAAGCATGCATCATGGGTCTTCAAGCAGCAATTGACCTAAGGATTAAGTTTCTGAGTATCTTCGGAGATTCCGCTCTCGTGATCAGTCAGATCAAAGGCGAGTGGGATACGAAACACCCAAATCTTATTCCTTACAAGGAGTATGTATTGACGTTGCTTCCCCATTTCTAGGAGATAACCTTTGAACACTTCCCTAGAGAGGAGAATCAGTTGGCGGATGCGTTCGCTACGATGTCTTTTATGTTCAAGGTCAATTAGGACAACGAGGCTCCCCGGATTATCATTGAAAGATTGGATGAACCTGCACATTGCTGTGACGTTGAGACTGAAGAGGTAACAGAAAATCCCTGGTTTCATGAAGTAAAAAGGTATCTTGAGACTCAGGAATACTCCGAGGGTGCATCTGTTAATGACAAGAAGTTTCTGAGAAGGTTCACGGAAAAGTTCTTCATCAGAAATGGTATTCTTTACAAGCGTAACCATGATTCGACCTTACTGCGTTGTGTGGATAAGAATGAAGCAGAAAGGATCATGGCGGAGTTACATGAAGGTACTTTCGGAACTCATTCCAGTGGACACACCATGGCAAAGAAAATCCTTCGGGCAGGATATTATTGGTCCATAATGGAAGCTGACTGCTATCAGCATTCTCGGACATGTCACAAGTGTCAAGTCTATGCTGATAAAGTACACATACCTCCAGTTCCTCTGAACGTCTTGATGGCTTCTTGGCCTTTTGCAATATGGGGCATTGATATGATCGGCGAGATCAGACCTACAGCATCCAATAGGCACCATTTCATCCTGGTAGCTATTGATTACTTTATGAAGTGGGTTGAAGCAGCTTACTTTGCTACAGTAACCAAGAACGTCGTGGCACGGTTCATTCGGCACAATCTGATCTATCGATATGGTGTACCAGAGAGGATCATTACGGATAATGGTACCAATCTCAACAACAAAATAATCACCGAGCTCTGCAAGAAGTTCAAGATACAGCATCACAACTCTTCTCCCTACCGGCCGAAAATGAATGGGGATGTCGAAGCGGCTAATAAGAACATTAAGAAGATCGTGCAGAAGATGACAGTGACATACAAAGACTGGCACGAGATGTTACCATTCGCTCTTCATGGGTACCGTACCTCAGCGCGGACGTCAACAGGGGCAACACCCTATTCCTTGGTATATGGTATGGAGGAAGTCTTTCCCATTGAAGTTCAGATACCCTCTCTTCGGATCATGAAGGATGCAGGTTTTAGTGAAGATTACTGGATTCAGACCCGGCTTGATCAGCTGAATCTAATCGACAAAAAGAGACTTACTGCTATTTGTCATGGTCAGACGTACCAAAAACGGATGATCAAGGCATTTAACAAGAAAGTCAGACGACAAGAGTATCAAGTTGGGGATTTGGTAATCAAGCGCATTATTCTACCTCAAGGTGATCCCAGGGGCAAATAGACCCCTACTTATGAAGGACCATTTGTGGTTAAGAACATTTTCTCAGGAGGAGCTATGATTCTAACCACCATGGATGGTGATGACCTTCCTCACCCCGTCAATGCAGACATAGTGAAAAGATACTACGCATAAACAAAGACCCTCTAGGTTGATTGGCCTAGGCAAAAATAAGGGCTTCCCGGCGAACCAAAAGGGTTTAGGCAAAAATAAGGGATGAAAGTGAAAAATCCGTACACCCGGCAAGTCGAAAACCTGAAAAGGAGACTTGGGCAAAAATGGGTATCCCGGTGGACTGAAAACCCAAAAGGGCGGTCCAGGCAAAAATTAGGGATCAAAGCGTAACACTATGTCTCATTGGACCACATTGCATCCAGACTTCGGCATCAACTATTAAGCTTGGACGACACTAATCAATCAGATTCATCTTCAACCAGTAGCAAAGTGATGAGATGCTCGAGGACATAAAGGTAATAGCAGAGTTGGAACCCAGTGGGATTATTCACATAGCTGTTTTGTTTAGCTTTCACAAATTGTGTAAATTCTATTATTCGGTGGCGTTCTCTTACTAGGGCGTCAGCCTCTTGTACAAAAGCGCCTATTTACAGGCCAAACTTCAAAATCAATACAATTCATTTTCAAAGAAGTTTCAAACTATTTTTCTTTATCTATTTTGTTTTGCAAAGAACATCCAATGTTCATTTTTGATATATGAATTTGACATTAATTGCTGCTCATGAATATTTACATGCGAAACAAAAGACGATTACAGGTAATATCAGAAACAGGGGCAATAAGAATTGTCCAAACTGTACAGTTGCTCTGTCCACCAGGTACAAGGTAAATTCAGTTGAAGAATATGACCAAGATACTTTCACTCCCCACAGAGTAAGACAATAATAGTAGCTCTCCCCCAGCTGAGACTTGCAACTATGAACGAATCAGCAATACTCTCCCCAAGCAGATTTGATCTACCATCTGTACTAAACAGGCTTGATACCCACCGGCAGTCTTAATATTCCCCAGCGGAGTATAAGAATATTTCCCAGTGGAGTATAAGAATATTCCCCAGCAAAGTATAAGAATGTTCCCCGGCAGAATACAAGATACCCCCAGTGGAGTCAAAATTTTCCCAGCATGATCTAAAAAAAAGCTTCCCCAACGGAGTTGAATCATCATCCCCAGTAGACTCTGGAAGTTATCCCCAGCGGAGTACAATCTCCCTTGCCAAGTTCAAAAGATCATTCCCAGCAGAACTCAGGGTTACCCCCATAAAAGTCTAACGGGGTTATCCCCAGCAAGTCGCAACTGAAAGATCATCCCCAGCGAAGTTCTTTCCTCTCACAAACAGGAATTCAATCCTCAACAGATTTAATATCACCAGTAATGGTAATCCATCCCCAGTGGAGTTTATCTGCGGAACCCTCAGCAGAACATCTCTTCCCCATAGAGTAATCTCCTCATCAGTTTATTCCCCAACAGAGTTATCTTCTCCTGCAGGTTTATTCTCGCAATCACCTTCGTTCACCATCCCTAGCGGAAGCGAAGAATTCAACTCTGGTCTCCAGCAGCTGTCCGAGATTTATTTTCCCCAGCTAAAACATCACATTTCCATACATCATGATACATGCATATAAGCATCATATAACACAATCTCATTTATTTTGAGAACATCATTGCTTGATCCATATCATGCATTGCATATGACTGACCTTTACTTTTCAGGAAAGATGCAGTTAAAATTCTCATCTATGTGGAAGACCTTGTCTGGTCCAGTTAAATCGATTCCTAAAGATTTTTCTGATGCCGATCCAGTCAAAGTTATTCCAAGACCTTGTCTGGTCCAGTTAAATCGATTCCTAAATATTTTTCTGATGCCGATCCAGTCAAAGTTATTCCAAGACCTTATCTGGTCCAGTTAAATCGATTCCTAAAGAATTTTCTGATGCCGATCCAGTCAAAGTTAATCCAAGACCTTGTCTGGTCCAGTTAAATCGATTCCTAAAGATTTTTCTGATGCCGATCCAGTCAAAGTTAATCCAAGACCTTGTCTGGTCCAGCTAAATCGATTCCTAAAATTTTTTCTGATGTCGATCCAGTCAAATTTATTCCAAGACCTTGTCTGGTCCAGTTAAATTGATTCCTAAAGATTTTTCTGATGCCGATCCAGTCAAAGTTATTCCAAAACCTTGTCTGGTCCAGTTAAATCGATTCCTAAAGATTTTTCTGATGTCGATCCAGTCAAAGTTAATCCAATACCTCCTCTGGTTCAGTTAGATCGCTGATAAGATCTCCCTGATTTGTATTCCAGTTGAAGTTTTTTCAAGACTTTTTGTCTGGTCCAGTTAAATCGATTCCTAAAGATTTTTCTGATGCCAATCCAGTCAAAGTTATTCCAAGACCTTGTCTGGTCCATTTAAATTGATTCCTAAAGATTTTTCTGATGCTGATCCAGACAAAGTTAATCCAAGACCTCCTCTGGTTCAATTAGATCACCGATAAGATCTCCCTGATTCGTATTCCAGTTGAAGTTGTTTCAAGACTTTTTGTCTGGTCCAGTTAAATCGATTCCTAAAGATTTTTCTGATGCCGATCCAGTCAAAGTTATTTCAAAACTTTTTGTCTGGTCCAGTTAAATCGATTCCTAAAGATTTTTCTGATGCTGATCCAGTCAAAGTTGATCCAAGACCTCCTATGGTTCAGTTAGATCACTGATAAGATCTCCCTGATTCGTATTCCAGTTGAAGTTATTCCAAGACCTTCTCTGGTCTAGTTAAATCGATTCCTAAATATTTTCCTGATGTCGATCCAGTCAAAGTTAATCCAAGACCTTCTCTGGGTCAGTTAGATCGACGATAAGATCTCCCTGATTCCTATTCCAGTCAAAGTTCAGACCACCTATCAACATTCTCCAAATGGCATTTGTAAGCCCATTCCCGACATCACCAGGCTGATACCACTTCATGCGAGTGCAAATTTCTGGGCACTCTAGTGTTCAATCACCTTCCACCTTCAGATCACGAAAGGCCCGAAAGCCAATCTATATCCTCAGGTTTAAGAAGATTGAACAGGGGCAGATGTTGTACCCCAAAATTCTCCCTCTCATATCTCTCAAAACATAGCAAGAAAAATCTCTAAGTGGCTCAAGATTGCTCAAGAGTTGGACAGTCAAGCTATCTCCTAAGGCAGTCAACCTCAAATTAGGGTTTTGTGTTGCATCAAGGTCCTTGAGTCCAAATGACCTCGAGTTCTCCCCAATGTCCTAATATGTTATCAAGTTCATCCATGCCAAATTCCAAGCTTTGCAGAGGAAGTTTGGTCAGTCAATTGCTCAAGAGGTCCAAAAATCGACTGTGGTAGGGCAAAAGTCAATTGTGACCTATAAATAGTCAATCTTCAAGGTTTTTTGTCAATATTATCATTTTTAAGGATATTTCATCATTTGATCAAGGGTTGATCATAATTCATCAAGGATTGCTCAAAATTCACCAAGATTCAAAAGCTGCTAAATTAGGGTTTTGCAGGAAAAGTCAACTCAACTTTGACCAAGCATAACTTTCTCATACTTTATGAGAAATGACATATCCAAATATCATTTTGAAGAGGATTCAATTTCCTACAATCCATCTTCATACCCCAAGATGAAGAAATTCACTCACAAGAAGTTACAAATTTGGACATTATAGGTCATTTTTGAAAGTCAACAAAAACACCTTTTTTACCAAAGCTTATAACTTGATCATGGAATATCAAAGTGAGATGATACCAAAAGGTTTGGTTAGAGGACATCTCATGATTACTAAAAAGTCAAAGAACACTTCCAAAAGTTCAAAATTGAAGAAGTTATGCATTGTTGAAGTTGGGAATTTTTGCAAAATTGCCAAAAGTCAACTATCCACAAAACTTCAAATTTTGTCAAATGGACCCATTCTTTTCCACTTGATTTGATCTTTTCACACTACACACGTGTCCTAGCTTCAGCCTTGTGTCCATTTATTAATTTTTATATTTTATTTGATCTTTTATTGAATTAATTCATTTTAAATCAATTTAAATCAAATAAAATCCAAATATTGATCACTTGGAATCTTTTTTATTGTTATAGGTCTTAATTGTCATCATGGACATGATCAAACTCGTATCTCACCATATCATGAACAAAAAGATGGATTTTGGACAAGTTTGGAAAGTTATTAATGGAGGATCAAATCAAATCCTAAAACATCAATGTGCAAAGATTCAAGACCCAAAACTTGACCTAATCCAATGTTGCATACATATACATGCCAAAGCATACGAGATCAGAGGTTAGAGGCTGCAAAATCACAAAAACCAAACTTGAGAAAATTGGCAAAAAGCTTGAAACTGAAATCACTCCTAGAGACGAATTCAAGGTCAAATCTCATCATTAATCAATTGCTGGACCATCCTTGAAGAGAAATCAATCCAGAACCAGTCTCCATACGCGTCCAGGAGCTTTGTAAGTGTTTCGAAAAACCACCTTTCAGTCGAATTCATATATCATTATTCTTGCATCTTTTTGACAAAATCTTTGCATATTCATGATCCTTGTTTAATTTGCAAGCTTCCTGCATTAGCCAATTGTATTTATATGGTCTATAACCCCCTAGCCGAATCTAGGGTTCTTGGTTTGTATTTTTGGGCATTTCTTGTACAGGTGAAATCAAGGCCATTAATTGACATAGACGTGCTCAAGATGTCCAGACGAACATGTCCATGGTCTTGGATTGTATTTTTATAGCCTGGAACTAATTTTAGGATGCAGATACGGATTTAGCTGCGGATGTAAATCCGCAGGTAAATATCCAGGTTCCAGCGGAGAAGATGAAGACATGCCTCCCTCCTATTGGATAGTTCAAATTTCGCGCTTTATTTTTTATATTTCTGGCATATTAATTGTTTTTTCATATAATAATGGTTATCCATTATAATAACGAATGAGGCGTAGTGGTGCAGTGGCAAAGGTGAAGGTTCAATACCAATAGGACCTGGGTTCGAATCCCAGGTCCACCATATTGCTTTGTGTTATTTTTTCATAGATATTCCAGCGCGTTTCAAGAATTGTGGACTACCATACACCATCAAATATCAAAGCACCAGATGGCCCAAGGCCAGATCTGGTGACTCAGGTTGAATATCCACCATAGGGATGAGTCAATGGATGCACACTGGATCAGAAAGTCAACACAGGCTTGCATGTTCATGGGCCTTGAATTTGCTATTCAAACCTCCAAAAATCAGGCTGAACCTCTAACTCACTCTAGTTTCTATTTTATTTCTTTATTTTGTTTAATTATTTTTATTATTTAATCACTAACCAATTAATCTTTTTCTTAATAAAATCAAAAACCAAAAAATATATTTTATTTATTAAAATTAAATTCAGCACTTTATTTTTGTAAATAAATATTAATTCAATTAATTTAGTTTAATTAGGAAATAACTTTAATATTTTTACAATAATTAAAATTAATTTAGACGATTAGGTTTTTATTAACTTTGATCAAATTTATTTTATTTCTTTAAATATCAAAAATCCAAAAATAACCAAAAAATCACTTTCTTTCAAAAAGGGTCAAAACCCTAAAAAATTCGCATTCGATTTAATTTCCCGCACGCGTGCCATCTTACCATATTATTGTATCTGTTTCCCAGAATGTAATAGTTTAATAGGGCTTTAAATTATTTTACCGCTTTATTTACTTTCCGCATTTTAATTTCAAGGGTTGTTTTTGGCGATGTAAATGCACGACGCCTTGTAATAGTTAGTTTTAATTTTCGCAATTTAATTTCCGCAACTTATAAACTATTAGATGTTTGATAATAGGGAATGCATGACAAGATCAAATGTTTGAACCTAAAATCAACATAGATAACCATGGACATTTACAAAGATAAAATTAACCGAAATAACACACTCGCACATGCGCACTCTTAGGGTACACCTCGCTTGGTTGCCTTCGAACGTGGTCATTGAGTATAGGAAGTTTTAGAAGTCGCCATCTTGTCCAAAGATCATAGTTGCCTCGAAACGGTTGCCTCGGAAAAATGATCTAAGACATTAGGGTTACCGCTAAGGCGTCCTAACATTGCTTTAGTGACCACACGTCCCTTAATCGAATTGACCCTTAAAACTCCAACGACGAGGCTACCTACTCATTCATAGTGGGATAGCTCTATCTAAGGGACATTAGCACAGATTGATTCCTTTTTTCGAATAGGTAGATGGTTCTTAAGTACTTGCTCTTTCAAAACAAAATAAAACTTTTCGCACTTACACCCTTTCAAACAAAAACTTCTTTCAAACCCACAAACACAAAGAAAAGCAAATTTTGAAAACACTTTGAGCAAGTACCTAAGAGCCTGTGGATAACCACGGATAAAAGGGTGCTAACACCTTCCCTTTCTATAATCTACCCCCCGGACCCGAGAAACATCTCGAAAAAGGAATTTTTCTGTGTTTTTTTCCTTTCCTTGTTGGATAAAATAAAAGACGGTGGCGACTCTTGCTTACCGCGACATTTTGCAAAAACAAACGCAAAACGCAAACCAGCATTCCAGAAACAGTCAGTTCTTTCCCACCGTATCACACCAAGATTATATTTTCCATTATTTAAAACAGAACATTTACATCCAAAGACATGGAGATGAAATAAATTTGTTTTTCTACCTTTCAAAAGTTCATATGGAGTTTTATCAAGAATGAGACGAATAAGTATCCTATTCAAGACATAATAAGCCGTATTAATAACATCGACCCAAAAATATTTTAGTAGACCATAATCATTGAGCATTGTTCTTTCCAACTCCGCTAGAACACGATTTTCACGTTCCACAACACTATTTTATTGTGGAGTTCTAGGAGCTGAAAAGTTATGTTCAATACCAAATTATCACAATATTCTTCAAAGAGATAATTTTCAAATTCACCTCCATGATCACTTCAAATGGAAACAATTTTTAAGTTTAATTTGTTTTGAGATAACTTGGCAAAACGTGTGAAATCCAAGAACATTTCATCTTTGCTACGTAAGAAAAATGTCCAACAAAATCTTGAGTAGTCATCTACGATTATGAGACAATAGTAAATACCACTTATGCTTTTAGTCTGTGAGGGACCAAATAAATTCATGTGAAGGAGCTCAAGTGGTCTTGATGTTGAAACAACATTTTTTTATTATTTAAAAGAGACCCTTGTTTGATTACCCTTTTGACATGTATCACATAGATGGTCTTTTCAAAAATTCATTTTTGGTAGACCGATTACTAAATCTTTTACAACAATTTTGTTAAGTAGATCAAAGTTGACATGAGCCAAACGTCTATGTCATAACCAAGAGTCTTCACTCAAGGTAACAAGACATTGGGCATTATTCAAGGATATTTCCCTTAGGTCAAGCGTATAGATGTTATTAACCCTCAAACCGTTAAACATATAATCCTTATTATCATTGTGTTCAATTATACAACAATATTTGGTAAAAAGTACTTTATAACCATTATTGCATAATTAACTAATACTAAGAAGGATATGCCTAAGTCTTTCTACTAGCATAACATTTGAGATAATAATAGTTTAGGGATTATCTATACTACATTTTCCGAGTATCACACCTTTGTTGTGATCACCGTAGGATACAAATCCTTTCTTCTTCACCACAAAGTCAGAGAAGAGAGATACGTCTCACATCATGTGTCTTGAACATCCACTATCGAGAATCCATTTTACCGTCATAGCATCAAGACACTCATCCAACAAAAATCAAACAAGAGTGGTAGGTACCCAATTCTCATTGGGTCCTTGAGAGTGAGTTAAATAAATGTTGTTTTTGGGTAACCATTGGAAATTTCCTTTTTAGGAATTAAAAGCACCTAAACTTGCATTCTTCTATAGTGTGTCTGTTTTTGCAACAATAGGGACAAAATAGTTTATGATGAGAATCACTTATGCTATTGGACTTGTATTTAATCAAGTTATAGCTCTTATGATGCTTTTCAACCTTTGAGCGTTCAATAGCAATAGTGTTAGTAGGAGGATGTAATTTGTCCAATTAAGGTATTCCTACACGATTAAGATATATTTAGAGGCTTTAGTAGGTTTATAATAATTAAGGTGGTCATGACTTATCTACGACAACGAGAGGCCTTGTATGATGATATTTATGGTGGTATGAGAGGTCAGCTCATGTGAGGTAAAAGACTATGTACTATGTGTATATTGGTCAAGTTATGATATGTCTTTCTCCCGTTAGGGGATAGATAATTATAGAGGACTTGGGCCTAAGGTTTCCTTGGGAATGATAACCGCCCACTAGTCAATAATGGACAGTTGAATCACTACTTTCTCGGAGGACATTGATCACCTATTGACTTTAATTTTTCTATGACCAAGAAACTTCTTTCTTCACAATTTCACATAATTGGACGAGTGGGAGACACTTAGGGAGAGACGATTCCCACTAGGGGTGACATATGGTCATCACCCCTTCTGACGACTACAACCCTCCCGCCTTTGCTAGGCCATTTACAAATGTAACACTACACAGTCCCTCAAGCGATGGAGTATCCTAAGGTTCTAAGTTTCCCGGTGATATGGCATGGCAGACTAGTCTAACTAAGCTCTAAATCCCTCAGGCGAAGTTATTTTGAGCATGGATGATAGGACTATAAGTTCCTCGAACAAAGTTATATAAATCCTGACTGTTGACACTATAAGTATCTTAGGTGAGACATCGCACCTCTCGGGCGGGAGTTCTATCAAGCCCTGAGACAAGACTTAAAACTAATTCTCTTAGGTTAGACTTCAATCCTGCATCTTGGGTGAGATTTATATGTTTGGTCCCGCTTGAGGAAACTCCAAGTCTCTCAGGTGGGGAGTTTTAATAGTTTGTTTGATGGGAAATCTCTATCCCTCATGCCAAGTTATATATAGCTTGTGTTAATTCTCTATTTTTAGGATTGACATTAATTTTAGTAAAACTAATATAGCAGCAATATGTTAGATAGGATGTGATAACTTGCTAAACAAGAATAGGTTGAGCAAGAAGTCCTATCTTATGAAGAAACATGTTGAGTTGAAGTGTTTAAACATCTAGAGCAACATGTCGGATAAGATGTCCTATACAGGGTCATACGACATCGCCCCTTAGCTGAGCTGAACAGATGGATTCTATTATGATTTAACAGATGTCGAATATTCTGGGAATATTATGCAATATTATGTGGAGCTAATTTGTAGGTTAAGAAGAATATTGACTTTCTAAATAAGGAGACTTTTAGGAAAGATTTTATTGAAGATCTATTTTATAGCCGAATCTTCTGCAGATTTGTAATAGCTAAATAGTTGTGTGAAATTATGGTATGACAGAACTCAGATGTTCTATGACATGTTGGGACATCCGATCTGACATATACAAACAGGAAAGGTATAAATAATGAAAATAGTACTGGAAAGTAATAAACAACACACATAATTGTTAACCCAGTTATGAGCAACTCTCCTACTGCGTGGACATGCCAAGCTAGGGACAAATCCACTATGATGGTATCAATTCATATACCCTACAGCAAACCTCCAATTTACGTCCTAATCACTTAATCACTACCCTTCCTAGATTTTTATCTAAGACTCACCTGATATGAGGCCCTCCTCAATCCCTCTTCAATCACAAACAGTGATTCGATCAACATAATTATGAACAAATAGGAAGATACACTTCCATGACTATCACTACCCAAGACTCTTGACTAAGACCACAACTTGGAGTTGCTTCAAAGCTTCCTCCAAGAACAATACTCGACTCATTACTTTACATCTTTTGAGTGAGAACAACAGTGACCATCTCACAACCCGAGTGGTTCACTTACACCAACTCTTCTAGAGAGCGGCAAAAAGACAAAGCCCTAGATTTCTACATATTGAACTCGTGCCTTACCTAGGTTACAAACAATTCTATTTATAACCTATACCTAACTAGATTTGGGCCTTCAAAGTACAACATATCAACTGTAACAAACAATAGTAACTTTTGCTACAAACAGGGTCTTCAATCAAATCTTCCTAAATTATTTTAAATTTAGAAACTGTATATTCTTCAATTTTCTTATTGATTCTTCTTGACCTTTAAATCAGCGCCCTATAATGTTGCACAATATTTCCCAAAAAAATTTGCATCAGTTAAATCATAACAGAATTTAATTATCCACTTCAGCTCAGGCGTGATATCATATGCTCCTTCATAGGATATCTTATCTGACGTGTTGTTCCAGATGTTGAAACTCTTCAACTCAACATGTCTTAACATAAGATATGACTTCTTAATTCAACATGTTCCTGTTAGCAAGTTAATACATCCTACCTAACATATTGTTATATTATTTGTTTTACAAAAATTAATTCCAATCCTTAAAACTAGAGAACTCACAATCTCTCCCTTTGGCAAATTTTGGCTAAAACAAACAAATAAAAATTACAACCAAATTACAGCAATAAAGAAAAACAACCACCAACAATAGTCCACAGAAACTACTGACCACAGTAGCACAACATCATGGAGTCAGTATTTAGTAAAGATGTTGGGACATCTTTGTCTGAGCAATTTGAATGAGCTCCAGTGCATTACCAAATCCATCACCAAAGTGCAGAACCTTCAAAAAAAGGAGTAGAAAGTCCTTAAGTCATTTGGTTTGGTGCATATGAGGAAGAAGATACTTAACACTCCCTCTAAAACCATGTATCATCTCTTGTAATAGGATACCAATGTTGGCATAAGAGAATTACCAACCATTCCTTAAACAATAGCCTCCAGTGGACCTAGACAAATTAACCACCACCCCTGGTAACTCAGAACACAGGTCACAACTGTGTTCATAACTCATATCATAAGTCACAAAACAAGACATAGAAACAGGATCAAACATCTTATCTGACATCTGTGTATAGCAACTGTGAGAAACTCTTGTGGTTTCGACATCTGAGTTAACCCTTTCTCCCCCTTTTTAGCCAAAAATTGGCAAACGAGGCCTTCACAAAACCATACCCAAGCACAACTCACTCAAACCCAAGCAAAATCCATAAGAATCATGGACACATCAAATACTCATGGGGTGAAAGAGGAAAGGAGAAACCTCTATAAGTAGCTGGTCATTTACTTGGTAAATAACGATCCTTGAACGTAACAATAATCTCAGTCAAAAAGAAACATTATTTGAGGGACAAAACTGCCACTTACATCAAAGTGCACCGTCCAAAACAACTTTGAACGCCTTTAAATGCTCTAGATTGTTTCTGTTGAAAAGAACTAGTCCCAATTCATGCACATGCATGATCAAACACACCTTCTGACACGTGTTTGATCATAAATTGTCGTAACACTCCCTTGTTGGTTGCAAAGGAAACATGTCATGAATAATGTCCTGACATCCAATCAGACATTGTCTTCTTCTTCTTGCACATTGACCAACACATCTTCATCCATGTTGTCTTCCACTGGATTCTAAGTGTTATCCTTTCACTTAGACTTAGTGACACACACCAAGATATCAAAATATCACATTTGTGACATCTCTCAATAAACTCTGCAAAGAAAAATAAATTCTCCCAGACTTAACCATTAACCATTTGAGAGAAATGTGAACTTCTGATTTATCACCCAGCTTCACATGGCTAACACCAACCATGCCTTGTCAAGATCACCAAAAACTTCATAATGTCATAACATGTTGTCTGACATCACATTCTCATAAGATGAATAAGATCTCCACAAGCTAGAACGACACTCTAACAAAATTTGTACCATTGTAGGAACAATCTATAGACAAATACATGACTCCCCCTATCATGGATAAACAATGCTCCAGTTGAAGATGAAAACTTGAGCATCTGGTGAAAACACACGAAAGACTTCATGCTTTCATGATGAAGACCAACACTTCTACACATATGTTAAACACCAACTCCCTCAGTAGAGTTGATCCTGAGTCAGATACTCTAACTCCTTGAGAATACGTCCAAGACTTCTGACTCCTTGCATATCCACACATTGTATCATGACCTTTTGAATAGGCAAGATGTCATGCATACTAGGTGTAAAGTCACTTTCAAACTTTAAAAAAAAATCTTAGTTTGCTTACAAACTTTACTAACATCCAGATCATAAATACTCATTTATAGTGACTTGCAACAGAAGAAATAACCATCAACAGTTCAGACATCAGTATCTGACACCATTCTTCTGCCCTTACATCCATCAATAGTTGTTGATACTAGTGGGGTCTTCGACAAAGTAGTTATGCATTCACCAAGCATACTAATATAGATAGGATTAGATTCTCCATATTCTAATCCACATAGTCAGAAAATCCAATTCTGATAATAATGCTTGAGCATCCAACTTCACATGCACAATCCCTTGCAAAAAAACACATCCATCAACATTCATAATGTTAAGACATCATGTGGGACATCAGCTTCATAATATAGAACCCAATCAACCTGGTTCTTAATCATTAAAAGGACTCATTGTGCATAGAAATTCTTTTAAGAAGCTCCCAATAAAATACACAGTCGGTGCAACTTACTCAGGTTTTTCCAAATACCTGAATGCCATGGAGAGAAATAAACTATCACATATTTTCTGAACCAGAATGTTTAGAATGCATATTTGCATAATTTCCTCAAACAAATACTTAGTCACTCGTCAAAGTATTCACCACCAGTCTTCATGCAGAACCTCCTTAGAGGATAGACAAATACTCAGCTCCCGTCAAAGTATTTATCAAAAGTTAGATAAGATTACCTTCTCACACAAGGTTGGACATTTGGTATGACATCCTTCTTCTGCATACATCTGGCACCAGTTGATGACATTCATTCATGTCATAAAATATTTTATATTAGGTCAGTGGCTTGAGCTTAGCTCCACTCTAGATAATAACTACTTCCTTGGCTGAAGGAATAACACAAACTTTGAGATGATGTTCCAACATCGGATTTGACATCAGTCTCAAACACCTGAATTTCACCATTAACCATGGTCTGGAGACACCATATTAATCCATAACTCTTGCAAGGGATACAAGAGGATCAACCATCAGTAACAGATCACCTTTTCACATCACATCATACATACATGCAGAACCCTGTATATCACACATCTCAAGAATCTTCTGCTTAACCTTCTTAACTTCAAACCTCCTGACTGACTTTGAGATGTTGGACGCCATTCTTCTGCACCTAAAGAGGAGATTCCCTCTAACAGGTATCTGGAGTAAAATTTAACAACCATGGCAATGTATGATCGTGTTACACCACAAGCAGACTATTCATACTAAGTCTGCTTCTCGCGATACACAATGATTCCCTTCAGTCCTTACAAACACATATGTTCCATTACGTGAGAACACCATATAATTGAACCCTGAAATGGCCATCCTAGGTGATTTGGATGACATTTACACCAGTGCAGGCACCAATCAACCATAGAATTCGGGTTGACAAACTTCCAATGCTCATCATCCCTTAGATAAACTTTCAAATAGAACAAGAGTTCCATGATCCCATAGACTTGACAAGAGATGTCAAGTTAGAGTTAACAACCTCCATCCTATGAAAAGTACCCCCAGGACATATTGAGAAAAATAAACCCTCAATACAAAGATGTCAAGACATTATGTCTGACACTTCTTCAAATTCTTCTAGCTTCAAATTAAGGACTACCCCTTATTAACCGCTAAGAATTCCTTGAGAACCATACAGTAGCTGCACATCATGTGATTATTGAATTACTTCCCTCAATTAGAATTTGTTTCATGTCCATAAACAAGATTCCATAAGCATGTCTCATTTGATCAGAAGGATCTTCCAAATGTTAGAGAAGAAGTTTTGACACTATAGCTTGTCCTCCACAAATAAAGGATCCGGATGGGATACCTTTATCATGCCTCCATAAAAATGCACAACCACTGCTCGCAAACTCACTTAGATCATAAATAAACCAATCTAAAGAGTGCCAAATATGTTGACCGTGTCCTGGCCAACATATTTATCTAAGACATGTTTCTATCATAGAAACTTCTTAGATACATATGTCTCATCTTCCAGATCAAGAGTAGGTCCCAAACATATATGATTTGAGACACATTTGTTTAGCCCACGAGCATCTGTTATGCCCTACCTTTGTCCAACCAGATTCTGCACAATCTACTGGCTTGATGTTCCAACATCTGGTAGGACATCAATTATCTTTACAAGGAACACATCAAGAGATCCTTTATCAAATCCCGGAGATTAGCCTTTTAGGGTTGAAAGCAAAAATAAATTTCCTCTACCAGATCTCTTTTCAACAAACTCACACAAGAGTGCCTTTATGAGTGGACTTGGGATAAATCTCAAGTATCTTTGGAGGCTCTAGCAATCTCGTCAAACCTCTTCTTAAGTATCACCACATCGTGGGATACACCTTTAGAGGAGAACAATGTGTTGTAGCCTCAACACACAAAACCACCAGGAGTTTTCTATTAGATATATATGCAGCGGAATACAAACCAGAAAACTCCTTAACCACCTTCAGGCAAAAAATAGTAACCTTTGCACAACACCATCTTTCAGGTGTAACGGGTTATCCTAGATTTGAAAATAAATCAAACCCTTAACACAGTAGCTTACCACCAAGGCTACACGCCTGAAACCAAACACAGACATGTCCAATATATACCCTATCATGAACAGTCAATCCTCCATTTGTAAGACCATTAAAACAACAGTATAAACTCTCCAAGTTCATACAGCTTTTTAGTAGAACCAATCTACCTTGCACATAACCAGAAAGTATCCCCCTTGGATCTCATCCAAAAATAGGCAGGATGCCTGCTCTGATACCAATTAAAATTCTGGTATTACAGAACTCAGATGTCCTATGATATATTGGGACATCTGATCTGACATATACAAACAAGCAAGGTATAAACAATGAAAATAATACTAGAAAGTAATAAACAACACACCAGAATTGTTAACACAGTTCAGAGAAACTCTCCTACTCTGGGGGCATACTAAGCCAGGGACAAATCCACTATGATAGTATCAATTCATAGACTCTACAACAAACCTCCAATTTACGGTTTAATCACTTAATCACTACCCTTCCTAGATTTCTATATAAGTCTCACCTAGATGTGAGACCCTCCACAATCCCTCTTCAATCACAGATAGCGACTGGATCAACACAATTTTAAACAAACAGGAAGACACACATCCATGACGATAACTAGCCAAGACTCTTGACTAAGACCACAACTTGGAGTTGCTTCAAAGCTTCCTCCAAGAACAATACTCAACTCATTACTTCACAACTTCTGAGTGAGAACAACAGTGACTATCTCACAATCTGAGTGGTTCACTTACACCAACTCCCCTAGAGAGTGGAAAAAAGACAAAGCCCTGGACTTCTACATCTTGAACCCGTGCCTTTCCTAGGTTACAAACACTTCTATTTATAATCTATACCCAAATGTATTTGGGCCTTCAAAGTATAACATATCAGTTGTAACAAACAACGGTAACTTCTGCTACAAACAAGGTCTTCAATCAAATCATTCTAAATTATCTCTAAATTTAGAAATTGTATAGTCTTCAATATTCTGATTGATTCTTCTTGACCTTTAAATCAACGCCCTATAATGCTTCATAATATTTCCTAAAATATTATGCATCGGTTAAATCATAACAGAATCTAACTGTCCACTTTAGCTCAAGCGCGATGTCGTATACTCCTTCATAGGACATCTTATTTCCCATGTTGTTCCAGATGTTGAAACTCTTCAACTCAACATGTCCTAACATAAGATAAGACTTATTGCTTCAACATTTTCCTGTTAGCAAGTTAATACATCTTATTTAACATATTACTGTATTATTTGTTTTACAAAAGTTAATGTCAATCCTTAAAACTATAGAACTTACAATGTGATTTGAAGCCCAAATCCAGTTAGGAGATATGTTATAAATAAAAGCATTGTAACCTAGGAAAAGGTACCATCCGAGAATTGAAAAGATGTAATCATTATAGATGAGTCTGTACCACTCTCTAGGAGAGTTGGTAGTGTAATCTACTCGGCATGTGAGTTAGATTGTGGTCCTTGAATTGCAAGGTTCTGTTATCACTCTTAAGCTTTTAAGAACACAATTGATTATTATTCTTGGAAGAAGCATTTAAGAAACTCAAAGTTGTGTTCTTAGTTAGGATTAAAGTAGTAAACGGTGGAGTTTAGATTTAGGTCTTGACTTAGTATTGTCATGGAAGTGTGTCTTCTATTTTGCTGTCATGGAAGTGTGTCTTCCTGTTTGTGTCCAATTGTTGCATGTGATTTATGAGGGAATGAGGAGGGCCTCATATCTAGGTGAGTCTTAGATAGAAGTATAGCACGGGTAATGATTAAGTGAGTAGATCGTAAACTAGTATGTTTGTTGTTGGGTCTATGAATTGATATTATCATAGTGGACTTGTCCCTGGCTTGGTATGCCCCAAGAGTAGGAGAGTTGCTGAACTGGGTTAATAATTTTTGTGTGTTATTTATGCTTTTCAGTACTGTTTTTATTGTTTATACCTTGTCTTTGTTGTTTAAGTCAGATCATATGTTCTAACATGTCATAGGACATCTGAAGCTCTGACCTACCAGAATTTGAATTGGTATCAGAGCATGCATCCTGTCCTGTTTTTGGGTGAGATCCTAGGGAAGATACTTTATGGTCACGGGTAAGGAATGAGGTGTCTACTAAAAAGCTATTTGAACTTGGAGAGTTCGTTTTTTTTTTGAATGGTCCCTTGAAGTGGAGGATGGACTGTTCATGACAGGGTGTGTATTGGACTTGTCTGGTGTTATCAGGTCCGCAACTTTGGTGGTGAGCTGATGTGTTGAGGTTTGATTTATTTTCAAACCTAGGTTGTTTTGTTTGCACCTGAAATATGATTATTATGTGCAAGGTTTTATGTTGATCCTGATGGATGTTGAGGAGTGTTTGGTGTGTTTTTCTGATGCATGGTATCTATTGTAACCCTGATTGACATGAAGTTAGGGTTTGGCCTCCTCAGTAGGTTTATCCTATGGTGATAGGATATGTGCAAAACTGTTTCAACCATCTGTGTAATGTTGCCAACGATACTTGAGTTTTATTTCTCAAGTACACTCCTAAAGGAACTTTAGTGTGTGGTTGATATATTTTTTAAGAAATATGTTATTTATCTGACGGAGTATTGAAGAAAGGATAAAGCCATTTATTTTGGCCTCTAAAAGAATCTTCCTAGTTCTTGACCTAATTAGGAAAGTGACTCTAAGTCTTGTTGTTGTTGGTGTGCTGGAGCTTGGACTATTTTTGAAGACCTTAAAGGTGATCAAAGGATGTTTTGATTTTCTGGAAGCAGTAATGGCTTCAGAACCAAGCTCAGTTTTGTGTTCCATAAGAAGGGAATTGATGTCCTACCAGATGATGGGACATCATGTCAGCAAGTGTGCAGCTTCCTGTTGAATAGAAGATGCTCTGGGTGCTAAACAAATGTGTAATTATCACATGTGTTTAGAATATACTCTTGATTCGGAAGAAGAGGCATCTGGGATGTGTATCTAAGATGTTTTATCCAGAAAATATGCCTTAGATTGGTGGGCTAGTTGAATGTTGATCAACCAATTGGTTACTTCTTGGTTCATCTTATTTCTAACTCAAGTTAGTAGAAGTGCAGAGGCTGAGCTCTAGTATCCAGTATAGTTGTTTTATCTCAGTCGTGTTCTTTGTACATAAAGGTAAAATGTCAAGGAAATTCTCTATGACATCTAGTTTATTCTTATGATCAAAGGAGCCATATTTATGGAATCTAGTTTATGGCTACAGAACAGATTTTGCTTGAAGGGAGTAATGGTGGTGTGCACTAACCACATGTTGTACTGCTATTAAAGGAGGAGAATGTTTAAATCTCAAGGTGTTCCTAGCAGTTGGTGAAGAAGAATCCCTAATTAGGAGTTGGAGATTCTTGAATAAATGTCAGATTTAATGTCTTGACATCCTTGTATTAAGAATTTATTTTTCTCAATTTGAATGGTGGTTTTTCTCATTAACATGATAAAGGTTGTTTAATCAAACTTGATATTACTTATCAAGTCTATGAGAGCATGAAAATCTTGTTCTGTTGTTGTGGAAAGGTCTTTCAAGGGTTGTGTGCATTGGAGATGTATCAACCAAAATTTTGTGGTTGATTGGTGTCTGCACTATTGAAGTGTCATCTGAATCACCTAGGATGATCATTTCAGATTTTTGTCTGGAGTAAGGAGAATGAGATTGTTTTGGAACCAAAGGAGTATGGTTTACTGGTATCTACATGAGAAGGTTCTCCTTAAGCTAGAGTTCAATTATGTGGTATCCTCACATAATGGAACACTTATTTTTGCAAGTATTTAAGGGCATCCTTGTGTTTTAGAAGATTGGTAGAAGCAGACTTAGTCTGAATAGTCTGCTTGTGATGTATATGCCATGGTTGTCGAAGTCTGCTCCAGATACCTATTAGAGGGAATCTCTTCTTTAGGTGTAGAAGACTAACATCTAACACATCAAAGTCAGACAGGAGGTCTGTGTCTATTAGAAGAATTTTTTCTTGAGGTGTGCATGCTCTGCATGTTTTTTAGTCTGAGTTTGAAGGTTGATCAGCTACTGATGGTTGATCCTCTTGTATTCCTTGCAAGAGTGGTGTATTAATTACTATGGGTATTGTCTCCAAAGCCATAATAAATGATCAAGTCCATGTGTTTTAGACTGATGCCAAACCTGATGGTGAAACATCACCTTTATCGAAGATCTCAACATAATTGTGCAACATCTATATCAACCGCTGTTTGACATTAATCTCCAGATTTGCACCGATCTTGACTTCTTTTCTGTCTACCTCTATGCTGAAGTTTATCGTCTCAACTGGCTCTTCATGAGGCTGTATAGCCCTCTCTTCCAACTGTAACAGTCTAGCAAGTTCTCCAGGCACCTCACAATCTTCCTCACCTTCGTCCTCGGCTTGGTTGATCGGATTTTCGAAGTTATAACTGGAAATAGCAGAACTGTTATCAATTGGATCTAGAGTGGATATGGATCTGCAGTTTGATATGTGAGTGTATGTAAGAGCATAGTCGTATTGATAAAGTGAAAAGCAGAAAAGAAAAACAAAGAGCGCAAAATTTGTATGCAAGAACGTCCAATGTTTTATTGATGACATATGAAAATGACATATAATAACCCTCATAAATAAAACCATTGTGCCTCGGGTAAGACACAAGGCCATAGAGTTTAAATTGATTATTACAAAACTGAAAAACAAGTAAGACAATTACTGCTGAACAAAAGTAATCGGCACAAAATCTTTGGCCGTCCAGTTGCTAGGTCCATCGTTGGTAGTAGGTTAGATCCAACTTTCAATATCAGAATCCTCATCATTGTCTTCTATAGCGTTAACCCCATGATTACTAATGCATAGGGGAGGTCCTCCAGCCCGAGCACGTCGAACAGTCCTTTGAGCTCCTGAAGTAAAGCCCAAACCAAATTTGTCAGTTTTATGAGGAAAATCAGGGAGCTGTCCCCAAATGGTACACCCGCCTTCTTCAACTACTGCTCTGGTGTCCTTAAGAGAAGCCATCTTCAAAGGAGGTTTGTTGATCTTCGGTGCACTGGTGATAGTCTCGGTTGATGCCATAATCTGAGGAACCTCTTCAAAATTTTGACAAGGGGTCTATATGAATTGCCCGTCTATCTCCACATACCTGAAATAGTTCGGGTGGCTTACCATGTACTCCTCTTCACCATGCATGGTGACAATCTTCCCATTTACTGGATACTTCAGCATTTGGTGCAGCGTAGAAGTAACGGCCCCAGCTTCATGGATCCAAGGACGACCGAACAAACAAGAGTACGATGGCCTGATGTCCATCACGTAGAATATGGATTCAAATGTCTGGGAACCCACTTTGATAGGGAAGTCCACCTCCCCGTGCACCATTATTTTTGAACCATCAAAAGCCCTCACCACAATGTTACTGGGCTTTAAAGTCAAACCTTCACAATCTAGCCGATCAAGAGCCTTCTTGGGCAGAACATTCAGTGATGATCTAGTGTCCACTAGCACATGAGCCATAGTGGTTCCCCGGCATTCGATCGAGACACACAGAGCATCATTATGCTTTCTCCCCTTTGGTGTCAAATCGGCATCTGAGAAACCCAACCCATTGTCAGCATTCAAACTGGCCACACAGTCTTTGAATTGGTCAGTAGAAGTTTCTTGCGGCACATGTGCAGTCTTGAGAAATGCAATCAAATCCTTTTCATGGGCCTCAGAACATAACAGCAGAGACAACATTGATATCTTCTAAGGGGTCTTCCCCAACTGCTCGACCACATTGTAATCGCTTTTCTTGAATATTTTTAAAATTTCCTCCATTTCTTGCTTAGAAGACTCCAAAACAACTTTTCTAGGTGCCTCCGTCCGGGCAGGCTCACCTATAGCTTCTTTGCCCCGAGTCCCAGATGACTCATCGGCAGGGGTAACAATTGGAGTAAGTATGGGAGTAGTAGCAGAAGTACTAGCTGGAATAACATATGGAATAACAACAGGCTTAGCAACAGTCTTCGGGGAAATCTCGAGAGAGAAAACCCTTTGACTTCGGGTAACTTTGTTGGTCCCGGCAATGTTACTGACATCGGGATCAGCCTCTTCAGTCTTCAAATCCTGTTTGACGCCATGGTAGTAAACGTCAGCACCATAATTCCAAGGAACAACTTTGTCTGAGGAGTACGGTACAGAGCCAGGAAAAGTGATTATCAATGGAGAAATTCTTGGAGCAGGTGTAATCCTAACAGGTCTTTTAGAGGAGACCTTGGATGGATTGGCGGAAATGGTTATGATAGCAACATCTTCATGTAGGACAGTCAGAATCGGAGTCTTTTCAAACAAAATCTCTATGTTATCCATCAGGCGTTGAACACATGCTTTCAGCAAATAACAACCAGGGGGCAGAGATGAACACATGTGGCAACCTTCACCACAACCTGGAAATAAACCGGCTAGCAACAAATTCTTCTTGAGAGTCATGAGAGGAGTGGAAACTTCATCAACAGAGGTAACAAATAGATCAGTATTAACGGTATTAACACCACGGTTGTGCTTGGGCATGGGAGCAGTTATGACATTAGGCTTCTCTGGAGCATCAAACTCAATCTCCTTGGCTTCGATCAAATCCTGTATCTTATTTCTTAGAGCCCAACAGTCATTTGTATCGTGGCCTCGACTCTTAGAATGATAAGCACACCGAGCGTTTGGATTATAACGAGGAGATGAGGTGTTAGGGTTCTTGGGAGCCTCTTTTAAGGTTACCAAGTTGGATCTTAACAGATGGAGTAAAACCTTAGTCAACGTCATATTAATCCGGGTGAACTGCCTTGGCGGTCTTTCTACCCTTTGCTGATTATTTCGTTGTTAAGTAGTTGCAGGCCTAGGTATCATCACAGCCCCAACTGTTGGACAGCGCTTAGCTCTGCTCTGACCTCTTGAGTTATAAATGACATTGACATCCTTCTTACCCATGAATGGCTTCTTCACTGTACTTAATGAGGTGTCTTTCTGGATCTTGCCACTCCGGATCCCAGCTTCTACCCTTTCTCCAGTCAATATCATCTCGGTGAAACCAGCTGAGGAGCTACCAATCAAGTGATTGAAGAACGGACCAGACAGCGTACCAAGAAACATGTCCATCAACTCCCTATCATACAAAAGGGGTTGGACTCTCCCTGCCAGATCTCTCCACTTCTGCGCGTAGTCCTTGAAACCTATGCTTGCACCCATGGACATACTCTGGAGTTGAGTACGGGTAGGAGCAAGGTCAGCGTTATATTGATACTTCTTATAAAAAGCAGCAGCCAGATCTTCCCAGTTGCGGACATTGGTTCCATCCATTTGATAGAACTACTCAAGCTGAGTCCCGGATAGACTGTCCTGAAATAAATGGACCCACAAATTCCTATCAGCAGTGTGAGGCTGAATCTTCCTCATATAGGAATGAAGATGAATCTTGGGACAAGACACCCCATCATACTTCTCAAATACCGGAGCCTTGAACTTCTGTGGGATGACTATCCCAGATACCAAACCCAACTCTTCAAAATCCAGCCCTGGTATTCTTTGGATCTCCATTGCACTCAGACGATCCTCTAACTGTTTGTACATATCCTCAGCGGGAGGATGCTGTTCATCATTATAGTCAATGGCATTATCAGATACCTATGGGCTAGGGTCCTCCTCCCTTATTTATCCCTCTTGATTCTCCCCTTCTTTGGATGAGGAGGTCAGGTCAACCGGTTACTTCAATGGTCCCTTGAGTCTTCTGCCCAGATTCAGGACACCAGCAGTCTTCTTTGTCTTCTTCTTTTTCTCTTTCAGAATAAGGGCCTTCAGATCTTCCCGCCCTTTTGCCAAAGCTATGATCATTTGCTGAAATTGGGCATTTTGTGCCTGGAGATCCTTGATACTTTGTTTAAAAGACATGGTTGCTGAAATAAACAGGGAGGACGATGGGAAACCTGTTATGAAACCTGTTTATGCAATTCCATGGATGATATGCGTATGCAATGATTTCAAGGACTTTGGGAAATTTAAATTTGCAAACCCAAAAATGAAACAAAGACTTTATTAGTAGAATTCAAAATATAATTGCCTTTTAGGCGTTACAATTGAAAATTCTAAAAACTAAAAAAAAGATCAAGTTTCCCATGGATGCTTCCTCTTCATGCCGAGATAGACATTAAGGTTTCTTTCCTCGTGAAGCTGCTTTGTGGGCTCTAAAACTTTCTTCTCTTGGGCATAGAACTGGTCCCTATAAGTATCTCGCTCCTTCTTCAATTGAATCCAGGACCTCTATAATTCTTCAAGATCAATGGGCATATCTGGATGAAGAACCGTGTAGCGAATATCCCCTTCAACAATGGGCTCCATAATCACTGGTAAGACGGCTATGTATGGCATCATCAGTTTCTGAGCACGGGATCGTACCCATTGGAGATAAGGTTCCATAGGAATGGAAGTCTTCGGCCCCAAAGTCTTGACGTCAGATCTGTTTATCATGCCCCAGGCTCGTATGAACCTCTAGCGATACCCCTGAATATCATCCTCATAGTTGAACATAATGCCTTGGATAAGCATCTCATGAGGACCATCCCTTCGAGCGTAACCAAATTATCACAGAGCCAAACAAGGATTATAAGTTATGCCTCCCCTAATGCCAAGTAGTGGGATATTAGGGAATTTCCCGCAGCGGTCAATAATAGAAAGATCTCCTATGGATCGGGAATACCATAGAATATCTGCGTGAGAAAGTGACATTATCCTTGTGACCAACCGAAACCTTCTTCATTCTTCAGCACTGACTTAGGGAGGTGAGAAATAAACCACCTCGATAGTAATGGCATCTAGCACATAAGAATCCCTCTTCTCTTCATAGTACGAGTGTGGAGAGCATGCAAGATATCTTCGAGCAAAGTAGGCACAGGGTTACGGGAGAGGAAGATCTTGATAGCACTCACATCTATGAGTAAGTCTGGATTAGGGAACGACACTAACCCATAGATTAGAAGGGCCAAGACCTCCTCAAAAGCTTGAAAGTACAAATCATCCCAAAACAGCTGGGCCTTCTCTATTAGGAACTTGGATAGAAAACCCTTGACTCCGCTTCTTGTTTCCCAATTGGATACCATGTCGGCCTGTTTCAGATGCAAAGCTGAGGCAATGACTTCTGGCTTAGGAACCTCTTATAAACCTGTGAAAGGCATCTGGTCAAGAATAGGTAGATCTAATAACTGAGAGAACTCTTCCATGGTAGGCACCAACTGATAGTCTGGAAAGGTGAAGCAGTGGTGCTTGAGATCAAAGAACTGAAAGAGTACACCCATGATCTTTTCATCAAAGCTAGAAGTAACCAGGTTGAGAAGTCGACCATGTCTCTTAGTGAATGAAGAAGTTTCAGGAACCCTTGATACTAGCTCCTTGAGCTGGAGAGGTATTCTCACAAAGCTGATTCAGATAGTATTTCTACAAGCGGAAGCTATAATCTGCAAAACAGAACAAAGATAAATTCCCTCGGTCCTTGAAATGGTTAGTATAATAAGAATGGGTGTTATGTTATGATGCATGATGTTATGTTCAAACAGAGTAAATCACACACAAGAAAAGCACACAAAAGACCTTAGGTTCAAAGGCTTGCATGAGGTTAAAGGTACGTACCCTCTTGAAGTTTAGTTGGTTTCAAACTTGTCCTAGTTAATAGTAATCGGATTCTAAGGATTCTCAATATCACTTATCATCCTTTATCGGGCATTGTTCCAGCTCAGACAATCTTTTCTTGCAGTCGAAATATCCCGAAAGTCTGATCTCAATGAGTGTAGCATCGAGTATCAACCAATCCTCAGCTTTATACTGAGGCCGTCTATCTCACTACTTTCTAATGGACAAGTTTGTTCAACTAAGGTTCTAAGGTCCGTTAGTGCTTCACGACACCATACGGCGGCCCCGTATTCTCCTCGTTTCCACATGAAAGATACCGGTACCAACCAAAGTGTCACACCAACACAGCCATCGCTTAAACCATATCGGTCTATGCCATACAGTCTCCACGATCTATTGTTGTTTACCTAAAAAGTACCCCCAGATCCGGGTGTAGGATCTTTAACAATACCCAAGCAAAAGCCCTTAAAGATTAAGTAGGCAAAACAATCAAGAAAGCAATTTAAAAAGTGACCTAGATCCTAAGGTGTACCCCACGTTATTATGTCCCCAGCAGAGCCTCCAGTTCTGTGATACGGTGGCAGAACCGACAGTTATACTGGTTTGCGTTTTTTTTTGTTCGTAAATGTACGGTAACCAAGAGTCGCCACATCTAACAAAGGAAAAGGAAAAATAACAGAAAAAACCTTTTTCTGATATGTTTCTGAGTACGGGGGGTAGATTATAGAAAGGGAAGGTGTTAACACCCTTTCTATCCATGGTTTTCCATGGGCTCTTAGGTACTTGCTCATTTTTGAAATTGCTTTTGTGTGTTTTTTAAAAAGTTTTAAAATTGCCTTAGTGCGGTGATTCATTTTATGGTAACCCTTATATCAGTCCTCAAGGGTGTGATAAAATGTTTTTGGAAAACTTTGTTTGAAAAGCTTGTTTGGAAGCGTATGTGTAAAAAATGTTGTTTTGAGCAAGTACCTAAAAGTTTCTACCTACTCGAAAAAGTTTGTTCATTTTCTTATTTCCTTTAGACAACATTATCCTACTATTAAGGAGTAGGTAGCTCCATCGTTGAAGTTTAAGGGACAAATGAAAGGGACGAAAGGGACAATTACGATCACTAAAGCAATGGTTTAGAAACCTTAGTAATTACCCTAGAGTCCTAAATATCTTTACGAGGCAACATTCGAATGGGTCATTTTTTATCTTTTGGGGCTAGAGGACAACGACTAAAACTCCCTATACTTTATGACTGTTTATCGAAGGCAACCGGAGTGGGTCAAACCCTAGGAGTGAGCATGTGCAAGTGTTTATTTTTCAGTCAATTTAGTCTTTGCACATTTAGGGTTTTCTACCGTTTTAAAATTATGATCTTTTGCATACAATCCTAGTATTAACCATCTAACAGTTTATAATGACGGAAAGTAAAATGCGAGAATTTTAAACCTAGCTATTACAAGGCGTTGGGGAGGGGGATTACATAATCAAAAACCGGGGGAAAATAGTAAAGGCAAATAGTAAACCTAAGTTAAACTATTACAAACTCGGAGCAATTACATTAATCAGAAATATAATGCAATAAATACGCGCGATGAAATTAAATACGGAATTAAAATTAAATTCAACGACATTTAATTAAGTAAATAGAGAAAAGTATTTTTTTGGATTTTTTGAGAAAAAAAAGTAATTAACTTTGCAAATTAACTTAATTCCTAATTAATTTTAATTATGAAAAAAAGAATTTAAGTTACCCTAATTAACCTAATTAATTAATAGAATTAAATATTTTTATATAAAAAACCTAATTCTAATATTTTTTGTGTTTTTTATGATTTTTTTGATTTAATTAAAAAAGATATGATTTATTTAGTAGAATAATTAAAACTAAAAATTAAATGAGGAAATTAAAAAAGAGAAATAAAATGGGCCTGGTGAAATAGTAATCCTGGGAGGTGCAAGTTAAAATCCATGTTGGGCCCAGGATAGTTGGTCCAAGGCTGCGCCTGATCCAGTGTGGTTCATCTTCAGGGAGTGCACCATGGATCTTTAATTCTGGAGCATTGCATCTGCTTGGAGATGATCCATATGGTGGGATATGAAGGTGCACGGTGGATGTTTGGCCAGGAGACGCATTGGATATGTAAGGAGAAAATCAGAAAATAAAATGTTTGGACCTAAGATCGAACCCAGGTCCTTCCTCTCACACGCGCTTGCCTTTACCATCTGTGTTGGGTTGTTAGTCATGCATATGTTTCAACAAATAAAATATAACATAAATTAATTATTATGCCCAGAAACGTGCGCAAATTCAAATCTCCCAATAGGAGTCTGTCACCTAGTCGTCTTCCTCCCAGAACTGTCGTTGTTGATACTACACTTTTACATACGGACAAAATTGTCACTAAAAGCTATAGTGACAATTTTTGTCCATAGCCATAACCCTGCAACTTCTCAAAATGCAATGCAAGAAATATTAATCGGAACTAAGAACATAGATCAACTCAGAATCTTGTCCTGAGTCTATTGGTGCCCATGATCCCCTTCAATTTTCCCTGGACAGAGAAACCCCAATTTTGAGCTTATAAACCCTAGCTATGGCGCAGGCTTGTTCCTGCATTAGAAATCAAATCCAAGCTATCCAAAAGATCCTAAACATGATTATGAATATATTTATGCAATAAAATCGAAGGTAAAACGCGTAAAACCTTGAAAATGAATTTGAATTAAAGGAGTGCAAACCGTGATGTGGATGATGTAATTCTGGAACCTTTTATGCTGGGAAACGATTGGAAAAGCTTCCAGAGTATGCGTGGGTGATTATTGAGGGCTCAAAACTATTTGAACTGGCCTGCGAAAGAAGATAGGTCTTGTACTTTTTTTGACAAAAGTTGGGGTTTGTTTCTTGCTTTGGAGGCAGGTTGCGCACGAAAATTGTCTCCCTTAGGGTTCACCAAGCTTCTGTATATGTATTGAATCCAATTAGGTCAATAAAATTGGAAAACATCAAAAGATTAATGGTCTTGAAGTTTTGATTCAAATCTTTCCAAAATTGGATATTTTCTTTTCTTTTTAGAGCTTGCACGATTTGTTTGATCATTGACAGCATATGAGATCTATAATTCACTGCAAAACAAATCTTATTCCACAAATTTGATTTATTTTGATTTTATTTGATTTTATTTGAATTTATTTGATTTTTAAATGAATAAAAATCAAAATAAACTAAATAAACCTAAAAAAAAGGCATGGAGGGTCCCATAGGTCATGGACCATGCTAGGACTGAGATTCAATCTTGAAAAAATGGGCCCATGTTGAAAAAATGCAATTTTGGGCATTGTTGACTTTGGGCAAATTTCCAAAAATGGCCAACTTTGACAATGCATATCTCTTCAATTTTTACCCTAAGATGGTTTTCTTAGACTTTTTAGAAAGCTTAGGATGTCCTATAAATAACCCTTTTGGTTTCATCTCAATTGGATCTTCCATATTCATGTTAGGAGCTTTGACCCAAAAGGTATTTTTGTTGACTTTTGAAAAGGACCTATAATGTTTGAATTTATATCTTTTCATGAGTACATTTTTTGAACTTGAGGGATGAAGATGAGTTGTAGGGAATTGAATTACCTTCAAAATGAGCCTTGGATGAGAAATTTATAATAAAGTATGTAAAAGTTATGCCTAGTCAAAGTTTGGTTGACTTTTCATATAGAAACCCTAATTTAGCAACTTTTGAGTTTTGATGAATTTGGGGCATTCCTTGAGGAATCATTATCAACCCTTGATAAAATGATGGATATTACTCCAAAATGATTATTTTGACCAAAAATATTAAAGTTTGACTGTATGTGAGCCACAGTTGACTTTTGACCTAGTACAGTTTATTTTTAGGCATTTGAGCAGTTGACTGAGCAAACTTCTTGTGCAAGGCATGAAACTTGGCATGGATGATCTTGAGAACATATTAGGGCAATGGAAATCATTTAGGACCCTTGGAACTCAAACATCTTGATGAGGAGTGAACCCTAGTTTGAAACACATTGTCTTAGGAGGAGGATTTGTCTGGTCAATCATTAGTCAACCTTGAGCAATTGAGGACCTCTAGGAGTATGTTTTGAGTAAAAATGGGAGGAAAAATTTTGGGGTACAACAGTGCGTAAGTGTGAAAAAATTGTTCTTGAGCAAATACCTAACAGTTATCTACCTACTCGAAAAAATATGTTATTTTCCTCCTTTCCTTTAGATAGTTCTATCCTACTATTAGTGAGTAGGTAGCCCTATCTTTGTATTTTGAGGGACTATCAAAAGGGACGCTATGGTCATTGAAGGCAACATGTAAGCATATCTTAGCATTCGAAGGGACTTTCATCATATAGGCAACATAGCGGCATTTACTGAAAGGCAACTTGAAGGACGTTTAGGGACCATGATCTTTTATGATGACTTTTATATCGAGGGTCTTTGCTAAGATATCCTTACGTTCGAGAAACATGACCATTTCCGAGGCAACCGAGTGAGGAATACCCTAAGGGTGCAAGTGTGAGAAGTGTGTTTTTTTTCCAGTTATATTATCTTGAATTTAGTGATCTACATTTAATTTGATTAATCTTAACATGCACTCCTACTTACTAGCAATTATATACAAGCATACAAAAATATAAAAAGCTAGAGATAAAGGTTCCTACGCTATTACAAGGCTTTGATGTAGATACATAATAATGGACGAAAAGTAAAGTGCGGAATTAAAAGTGCGGGAATTTTAAGTCCTAAACTATTACAACTGTAAGCAGTTACAATATTATAAAGATGCGAGAATAAGATAAACACGCGAAATAAAGAAGCGTCTAACAACCTAAAAAAGGGTTAAGTAAAAAAACTTATTTGTTTGATTTTTGTTTTAATTTATGAAAATGGTTTAAGTTAAAAAATAATTGATTTAGATCTATATTTAAATTAAAAAAAGGTTAATTATTAAAGAAACATGAAATTTAAAGAAAAGAAATTAATTCTATGTTTTTTTTGGTAATTTTTTTATGAAAAGGAAAATGAATTAAAATGAAATTAAACCTAAGTTCTATTAATTTTAATTTAAAAAAAGTTAAAGTAATTAGTTAATTAATTTAACAAAATTAAAATTTAATTAAGAAAAATCCTAAATCTATTTTTATGTGATTTTTATATTTGTTTATTGATTAAAAAAAGGAATTAAAAGAAATAAATAAAATGGACCAAACAAGAAAATAAAGATGGGCCTAGTAGCAAAAGTAAACAGGGGGTGCAATCATCAGAAATTCCTAGGCCCGAATCTTTGAAAGCTTCATACTCTAACCATAGTTTTTTCAGATTCTTTTATGGAACCACTGATTCAACCATCCATAATTGTTCTATATAAACTCAAACAAACGTTAGCATGCCATGAAATATTATTAAAATTAAAGATTCAAAGTCTAAAATTTTACCAAACCGGTGTTGTCAAATGGGGGCGTGCTAGGCGTGTGATGCACTGCTCTTAGGCCTTGTAAGACTCCTGGGGACTTCAGGAGGATGGTTTGAGGCTTGGTGTCAATCGAGAGAGACCAGAACCTTGATATATGACTTGCCCCCAATTCTTTGATTTTTGGAGAGCTTTTTGAAGAGTTTTTAGAGAGCTTTTTGGGGAGGAATTTTGTGCTCCCTTTGGCTTGTAATGTTATGTATTTATAGAGGGAAAATATGAGTGAACAAACATGGTAAAGAATCAATGCATTCATAGCCTTGGAGACAAGGATAAAACACATTGAAAAATATCCATATTTGTGATATTTTTGCCTCTTTGGTCACTTACATGAACCTGGTCCCTTTGGATGTATCTTGCACGAAAATATGGGCCTTCTAATAGATCAAATCAAACCCAAATGTTATGGCCCATTCTTCTTTGTATTTTTATTTAATTTATTTGATTTAATTCATATTTAAATGAATAAAAATTCAAATAAATAGAAAAAAAATCAAAATAGTACATGGTTAGGTTTAGAGGTTCTTGGTTATGTCATAAACATGTTTGAACCCTAAAAGTTAGGTCCATTAACCTAAAAATTCAATTTTGCTCAAAGTTGACTTCATGCATTTTTCACAAATTTGACCAAATTGTGCAAACCATAACTTACTCAATTTTTATCTCATAATGATGATCTTGGACTTTTTGGAAATCCAAAGATGTCTACTTCAATCCCACTTTTGATCATTTTTGCATTTGAAGATGTTATCTTGATGTAAAAGGTCTTGGCAAAAAGTGGCTTTTGTTGACTTTCTAAAAATGACCTGTAATGTATGAACTTGTATCTTTCAAATGGTGCATTTCTTGAACTTGAGGGCTGACGAGAAGTTGTAGGGCATTGGATTCTCTTCAAAATGATCTTTGGTTGGAAAATTTCTGACAAAGTATGAGAAAGTTATGCTTGGTCAAAGTTTGGTTGATTTTTCCTATAGAAACCCTAATTTGCCATTTTTGACTTTTGATGAGTTAGGAGCATTTCTTGAGAAATCATGATCAATATTTGATCAAATGATGGATATCACTTTAAAATGTTGATGTTGACCAAAAATCTTTAAGTTTGACTGTACATGGGCCACAGTTGACTTTTGACCTAGCACAGTTGATTTTCCAATACTTGAGCAATTGACTGAGCAAACTTGTTGGCCAAGGCATGAAACTTGGCATGGATGATCTTGAAGACATATTAGGACCATGGAAAGAATTTCAGACCATTGGAGCTCAACCATATTGATGAAAATTGAAACCCTAGTTGGGGGTTCATTGCTTTAGGAGGAGAATTGTATGGTCAATTCTTGGTTAACCTTGAGCAATTTGGAAACCTCTAGGAGTATGTCTTGTGTGAAAATGGGAGGGAAAATTTGGGGTACAACAGTTACAAACATGTCGAATTGGATGTCTGGTCCTATGTTTGTTTGGACTTGTTTTGTGACTTGTGATCTGAGTTATGAACACAGTTGTCACCTGTTTTATGAGTTACCCATGGTGGTGGTTGATTTGGTCTTAAGTTTCCTCTTATGCTCTAGGTTGGAGTTTGGTTGCTGACTAAGGATTGATTAAGGGTTCTCTTATGCCACCATTGGTTTTCTGTGACAAGAATAGGTTTCTGGGTTGAGGGGGAGTGTTATTTATCTTCTTCCTCATGTGCACCAAATGACTTTAGAACTTTCTACTGAGGTTGTTGTTCTTTGGTGTTAAAGTTCTTGATGCAATGGAGTTTTTATGAAGATGATATCGAATATGATGTACTAACATCATTGTGCTTGTGAAGATTGACTCCTTATTGCTATGTTGTTGTGTTCACTAGTTACTGAAGACTACCGCTGAAGGATTATATTTTTTTTATTGTTGTAATCTGGGTTGTAATTTTTATTATTTATTTTAGCCAAAATTTTCCAAAGGGGGAGATTGTTAATTCTCTATTTTTAGGATTGACATTAATTTTAGTAGAACAAATATAGCAGTAATATGTTAGATAAGATGTGTTAACTTGCTAAACATGAACAGGTTGAGCAAAAAGTCATATCTTATAAAGGAACATGTTGTGTTGAAGTGTTTCAACATCTGGAGCAACATGTCATATAAGATATCCTATGCAGGGTCATAAGACATCACGCCTGAGCTAAGCTGAACAATTAGATTCTGTTATGATTTTACAGATGCAGAATATTCTTGGAATATTATGCAATATTATGCGGCGCTGATTTGTAGGTCAATAAGAATATTGACTTTCTAAATAAGGATACTTTTAGGAAATATTAGACCTATTTTGTAGCTAAATCTTCTGCAGATTTGTAACAGCTAAAGAGCTATGATTTGAAGCCTAAATCCAGTTGGGAGATATGTTATAAATAAAATAATTGTAACCTAGGTAAAGGTACCATCCAAGAATTGAAAAGATGTAATCATTAGGGCTATGTCTGTACCACTCTCTAGGAGAGTTGGTTGTGTAATCCACTCGACATGTGAGTTGGATTGTGTTCCTTGAATTGCAAGGTTCTGTTATCACTCTTAAGCTTTTAAGAACAAAGTTGATTATTATTCTTGGAGGAAGCTTTTAAGCAACTCTGAGTTATGTTCTTAGTTAGGAGTAAAGTTGTAAACGGTGGAGTTTAGCTTTAGGTCTTGACTGAGAATTGTCATGGGAGTATGTCTTATGTTTTGCTGTCATGGTAGTGTATCTTCATGTTTATGTCCAATCGCTATCTATGATTGATGAGGGATTGGGGAGAGCCTCATATCTAGGCGAGTCTTATATAAAAGTATAGCATGAATAGTGATTAAGTGAGTAGATTATAAACTTGTATGTTTGTTGTACGGTCTATGAATTGATACTATCATAGTGGACTTTTCCCTGGATTGGTATGCCCCCTGAGTAGGAGAGTTACTCTGAACTGGGTTAACAATTTTTGTGTGTTGTTTATGCTTTTCAGTATTGTTTTTATTTTTTATACCTTGCATGTGTTGTTTAAGTCAGATCAGATGTCCCAACATGTCATAAGACATTTGAATTTTTGACCTACCGAAATTTCAGCTTGGATGCTAAGATTATAAGTCCCTCAGACGAGGAGTTTGATCTCTCAGGCGAGACATCTATCAAGCCCTTAAATAAGACTTAAAACTAAGTCTTAGGCTAGACTTCACTCGCGGTAATATTTATATGTTTTGTCCCGTCCAAAAAAACTCCAAGTCTCTCAGGCGGGGAATTTTATAACTTATTTCATGGAAAATCTCAACCCCTTGGACAAAGTTATATAGAGCCTTAGATGAGATTATAAGTCCCTCGGGAAAGGCGTTGGACCCTCGAGCGGGACTTCTATTAAGGCGTTGGACCTCTCGGGTGAGACTCTTAAAAAGGCATCAGACAAGACTTAAAGCTAAGTCTCTTAGACTAGACTTCAGTTGCTCCTTTTGAGAGATATTTATATGTTTGGTCAGCCCCAGAAAACTCCAAGTCTCTCAAGCGGGGAGTTTTGATAGCCTATTTAATGGGAAATCTCAGTGCCTCTGGCTAAGTTATCCCATAACTGGGCGAATAGGAGACACTTATAGCAAGGTGATTCCTACTACAGAGAAACATATGATCTTCATCCCTTTTGAGAACTACAACCCTCCTACCTTTGTCACGTCTTACAAATATAATACTACAAATTTATACTTGATCAAATAAGAGAAAGACATGATAAGACTTTTTCTTACTTTTATTTTTTTTCTTACAGAACAGTCAAATATTATTTAACTTTTTATTCTTTTGTTTTGTTTGCTTTGTCTTTATACTTTCTCATGAATTATTACATAAAATGAACGCAAAACTAATGTTGATAACAAATTAACAGTTTCAAATAATGTATTCATTGAAATAATTTTACTAGGGCTCTGCTAGGGTTTCATGTTTCTTCTCCTTTGAGAAGAACTATATCAATTCTTTTCCTGGTTTTTTGGTCTTATGCTTTGAGCAACAAGGGCATTATGACAACATTAAGTATGGCATATCTGTCGATTAACGAGAAGGGTGATGAGGAGGGTTTTTGCTTTGATTTGGAAGAAGATGGAGAGGAAAACCTTGATCTCTGATGGTGCCTTGTGTGTGAAGACAAGCTTCCTAAAGAGTTTTGATGAAGACAAACTATCATTGATTGCAAAATGGAATGGCTCAAGTCAAGACATCTTAATCAAGTCAAAATTATCAAAGTCTTGAAGAAATATTTTATGAACAAATCAAATGTCAAGGTATAAAGCATTCATACTTCTCTATATGCATACAAATGCTTATAATAATTTTTCATGCATGCCATAAATCTTCAAACATGTTTTGGAAATCACAACTTTATGTTTCACATCTTTTTTCAAAGTATTTTTTAAAACTGACTTAGGGAACCCGGTTACCCAGTTATGGTAATCGGTTACCCTGTATCGATTTCCAAAAATAAAAGCCTATATCTTGGGGAACTCGGTCACCCATATATGGGAACCGGTTACCCAATGTTGTTTTTCAAATTTTTTAACATTGAGAAAGGTGGTACCCGGGTACCCACTTATGGGAATCGGTTACCACCGAAACAGTATGAAAAATGTATATGACTCTTATCCAGAAAAGTTGTGTATTTTTGTTTGTGAAGCATGTCATCTTTCCATTGAATCATACCATTTTGAAAGGCTGTTTAGAGGCCTATATAAACTCATAATTTCAGAATTGTTTGCAACCTCTTTCAATCTACAATTAAAATTACATAAACTCTTTATCTTTCAAATTTTCAAGTGTTCTACACCAGAATTTTTATTGAAACATTCTGCACTCATTTTTTATTGAAAAATTGTTCTAAGTTTCATATTATCATTGTTAACACTTGTATCCATTATTGAGAATTGTTTTGCTTGAAGGAGAAGATAAATCCAAGATTGGTATATTATATCATATTTCAAAATCTCTTGTAAAAATTCATAATACATTATTACTTCCCTTGCTATTCAGGATTGTTGAAAGCAAGTGTGTGCATTGAAGAGGATTGTTATTCTTGCACTTAGTGTTCAAGATATTAAAGGATTTAAGAGACTTTGATCTCCTTATATATTAGATAGTAAGGCATCACCTTTGGTGTGATTAGGCTTGTACAATCATTCTAAACTATAGTGAAATCTCTTCCGTGTTGGCAAGAGGACTGGAGTACTCTCGATCTGTGAGGGGAACCAGTATATCTGGTGTTCATTTACTTTCCGCATTTTATCGATTTCATCACTTAACCAAAAAAGAAAGATCAAAGATTCATAAAACCGGAAATAATTTTAAAATTCCTAATTCACCCCCTATTAGGAAAACCTTATACTTACAATTGGTATCAGAGCAGGTTATAGGTAACATGTTCCTTAAGATCCAGAATGGCTTCCGCAAATCAAAATCATGTTTTTAGAGATGATGGTAGAAATAACAAGCCTCCACTATTTTATGGTGAACACTTTGATTTTTGGAAAATCTACATGAAGACTCATTTAGAAGCACAAGGAGAAGAAATATGGGATGCCGTCGAAAATGATCCATTTGTTCCTACAAGTGTTGTCAACGGTGTTGGTACGTTAAAGCCTAAAGGTTCATGGGATGACAATGATAAGAAAAAGGTCCTCTATGACAAAAAAAGGCAATAAATCTTCTTCAAGGTACACTTAGCATGGATGAATTCTTTCTTGTTTCGGCATGCACAAGGGCAAAAGAAATATGGGATACTTTGGCATAAACTCATGAAGGAACCGTTGAAGTTAAAAAATAAAGATTGAACACCTTAACTCAAGAATACGAGTTATTCAGAATGCAGCCTAGAGAATCCATTCTTGACTTTCAGAAAATATTCGTGCACTTAACAAATCATCTGAAAGCTCTTGGTAAAACTATTACTACTGAAGAACTTAATCTTAAAGTGCTTAGATCTTTAACCCGGGAATGGCAACCAAAAGTAACGGCAATATCCGAAAAGAAAAATCTATTCGAATGACTTCTGCAACATTATTTGTAAAACTTCAAGAATGTGAGACGAAATTGGAAGATTGGAAAAACATGTAAATCAAGAGAAGAAATCTAAAAGGATTTCTTTAAAGGTTTATTCCAAAGAAGTTCAAAAAGAAGATAATCTAGAAGAAGAAGAAAATCGCATGCTTCTTGTTAAAAGGTTAGGAAAATTCTTTGGATCTAAAAATAATTTTGGTAATTCTAAATTTGTAAAAAGGAAGAAATTTTCAAATAACAAGGATAAAGAAACCTCCACATCAACACAAGATGTCACATGTTATGAATGTGACAAGCAAGGTCATATAAAGCCGGATTATCCAAAACTCTCCAAGAAAAATGGATTCAAAGACAAAAAGGAGTTTAAGAATAAAAATGCTTATGTTGCATGGGAAGATAACGAGATAAGTTCTTCATCCGGTTCGGATAGTGATGAAAGTGAAAATCTAGCATTGATGGCTTCATACCATTCTGATGATGAAGATATTGAGGTTAGTTATGATTTTTCTCTCTTTGATAATGATACACAAGGTGTAATAAATGAACTCTTAAATGAATGCAAAATTCTATACAAAACTATATCATCTCAAAAAAAATCTCATCTTTAGAAGAAAAAGTTGAGACAATGGAAAAAGATTTTAATAATGAAAAATAAAAGATGATTAGTGAGCAAAAGCAAAATTTTGTATGCAAAAATTGTGAATCACTTTCTTTCCAAATTGTCCAATTGAAAAGAGTTCTTGAAAGATATGAAAAAGGAGAAATTGGGTTGGAAGGTGTCCTTAGTCAATAAAGATATCCCATTGATAAAAGTGGACTTGGATATTCAAAGTTTTCAAAGCCAAGTTCTAACAAAATTATCTTTGTTAAGGCTAGTGACCAAACAAATCAAGAGAAAGTGAACAAACCTAAAGTGATTCATCATTATCCTAAAAAGAAAAAGTTTGTTAAGAATAAATCTTATCCTCCTAGATATATATGTAATTTTGTACCTACTTGTTTTTATTATGGTATTGTTGGTCATACACCTAATGCTTGATATGTTAGAAACTTTAGTGTAGCAAGTAGACATTATGTGTAGATAAAGAAAGGTATTAATTATGAAGGACCCAAAGCAACTTGGATACCTAACAAAACTTAATTTGTTTTGTAGGTATTCTTGAGGACCACATCAAATCTATGGTATCTCGATAGTGGTTGTTCCAAGCATATGACAGGATAAATAAACCAATTTTCAAATCTAGTTCTAAAGGCCAAGGATTTAGTCACTTATGGATATAATAATAAGGGAAGGATTCTTGGTAAAGGCAAAGTTGGTGCACCACCTTTCACATATATTGAATATGTAATTTATGTTGAAGTACTAAAGCATAATCTTCTAAGCATGAGCCAACTTTGTGACAAGGGCTTCAAGATCAAGTTCACCAAATATGAATGCTTGATTATAAATGAAGTCACCAATGAGGTAAAACTCAAAGGTAAAAGAATTAACAATATTTTTATGATTTCTTTAGATGAGTTATCTTTGAAAGTAAAATATCTTATGGTAAACAATAATGACTCATGGTTATGGCATAAAAGGGCAGCCCATATACATATGGAATATTTAAATAAATTAACCAAACATGACCTTTTCATTGGCTTACCAAAGATAAAATTTGTCAAAGATAAATTGTGTGATGCTTGTCAAAAGGGAAAACAAACCAAATCAACTTTCAAATATAAGAATGTGGTGTCTACTACAAGGCCACTACAATTGTTGCATATGGACTTATTTGGTCCATAAAGAACAAGAAGCTTCGGAGGTAATGTATATGCTTTAGTTATTGTTGATGATTTTTCTAGATAATTTTGAACTTTGTTTCTTGTTCAGAAAAGTGATGCTTTCAAGGAATTTAAGAAGTATGAAAAGAAAATGAAAAATGAAAAATCATTAAAGATTATATCCATAAGAAGTGATCATGGTGGAGAATTCCAAAATGCATCTTTTGGAGAATTTTGTGAAGAACATGGTATCTCTCACAATTTTCCAGCACCAAGGACTCCACAACAAAATGGGGTAGTTGAAAGAAAGAACCGATTTCTAGTGGAACTTGCAAGAATAATGCTTAGTGATGCAAATCTACCAAAATATTTTTGGGCGGATGCGGTTAGTACGACATGTTATGTTGGAAATCGAGTTATTATTAGACCTGTCTTGAAAAAGACTCCATATGAACTCTTCAAATGAAGAAAGCCAAACATTGCTCACTTTCATATCTTTGGATGAAAGTGCTTTGTCCTCAACAATGACAAAGATAATCTCGGTAAATTTGACGAGAAATATGATGAAGGTATATTTCTTAGTTACTCTCTTTCTAGTAAAGCTTATAGAATATATAATAAAAGAACTTTAACTATTTAAGAATCTATTCACGTTTCCTTTGATGAAACTAACACCTCTAAGGATGATATAGTTGTTTGTGATGATGATGATATTATAGATCTATCCTCGGAAGAAGTTCCTAATGCTCAAAGTATAAAACAAACGGAACATCAAGAAGAAGTTTCACAATAAAATACAAATCACAATGATCTACCTAAAGAATGAAGAACTCATAGAGATCATCCAATTGATAAAGTCATCGGTGATATTAGTTAAGGAGTTACAACAAGATTACATCTCAATGATGCTTGCTTGAACATGGCGTTTGTTTCACAAATTGAACCTTCCAAAGTTGATGAAGCCTTAGGAGGCAATCAATAGATAGTTACTATGCAAGAGGAATTGAATCAATTTGAAAGAAATCAAGTTTGGGAACTTGTTCCTAGGCTAAACGGTAAACACGTCATAGGTACCAGATGGGTGTTTAAAAACAAACTTGATGAGAATGGTATAATTGTTCGAAACAAAGCAAGGTTGGTGGCCCAAGGTTATAATCAAGATGAAGGAATTGACTTTGAAGAAACATTCGCTCAGGTTGCAAGGTTAGAAGCTATCCGTTTATTACTTGCTTATGCTTGTTCATTAAACTTTCAGCTATACCAAATGAATGTCGAAAGCGCATTCTTGAATGGCTAAATCAATGAAGAAGTCTATGTCAAACAACCCTAGGGTTTTGAAGACTTCAAGAATTCTTCACATGTCTTTAAGTTGATAAAATCTCTTTATGGTTTGAAACAAGCACCAGGAGCATGGTATGATAGACTTAGCAATTTTCTATGTGAAAAAGGTAAATTTGATAAAACCTTGTTCATCAAGAAGATTAAAGGTAACACTTTATTGGTTCAAGTCTATGTTGATGATATAATATTTGGTTCAACTAATAAAGATATGTGTGAGGAATTTTCATCAATAATGCAATGAGAATTCGAGATATCCATGATGGGAAAGATGAATTATTTTCTTAGATTACAAATTAAGCAATTAAAGGATGGAATCTTGATCAACCAATCCAAGTATTACAAAGAATTATTGAAAAAGTTTGATATGGATAATTGCAAAGTAATGAATACCCCAATGGGCTCCGGTACTTATGTTGATCAAGATGAATCTGGTATTTCCATTGATATTACAAAATATCGAGGTTGTAAAACTGATAGAAAAAGCACGAGTGGTACTTGTCATATTCTTGGAAATGCTTTAGTACCATGGGCTTGTAAGAAATAAGCATGTGTTGCTCTTAGCACGGCCGAAGTAGAATATATAGCAGTAGGTAGTTGTAGTGCATCAATACTTTGGCTTAAGCAACAACTTTGTGACTACAAACTCGATCTTGGATGCATTCCTCTATGTTGTCACAACACCAGTGCGATCAATATTACAAAGAATCTGATCATGCACTCAAGAACCAAACACATTGATATTCGACATCATTTCCTTCGTGATCATGTGCTTCAAGAATATGTCGAAGTTACTTTTATGGATACTCATAATCAGTTAGCAAATATCTTCATAAATCCTCTCGCAAAAGAACCTTTCTACAAAATTAGGCGAGAACTTGGAATTTTAGATGAAGGTGATGCATGATTCTTTCAATTTTCTACTCATTAGAATTTAATGAATCAGGTACACCTCTTTTACTCATGTATTATAACTTGCTATGTAAAAAATTCCTTATTATTCATAAAAACATGATTTCTATATGTGTGCTTAAAAAACCTTTTTATGTTTTTAAAAGAAAGAAAATATGCTTTTCTATCTGTGGAACCCAGTTACACAGTTATGGTAACAGGTTACCACTCACGTATTTTCCATGAGAATTAATTTTCAAAAACGGTAATCGGTTACCCCTACCTGGTAACTGATTACCCCTGGAACGAAATGAGTTTTACGTTAAGTTTATTTACATTTTTGTTTATTTAAATAATTTAAGTGCTTATATTTTAAGTCAAAAATGTTATAAGCCTCATTCATTCATTCTCTTGGAATCCTTCACTCTTCCATCTTCTCCAACATTAAAGCTCACTATCTCTTTTTCTTCACCCACAAATTAAGATCCATTCACTCAAACACTCTTATAAACCTTTCTCATCTCAAAACCCATATCACAAAATCTCCATCTCTCCCAAATCCAAAACTCCCTTTCAAAACCCTAACTTCAAAAAGCTTCAACCATCATCAATGGCTTCTTCTTATTCAAGGGTATTAAAGGGAAAGCTCAAGGTTGGTGAAACTAGTGTTGACAAACAAGATGATGAACCTAAACTCAAGACCAGAAAACTCACTTTCAACATCATAAATCATCCTCTTATGCCTGCAAAGTATCATATTGGATCGTGAAGGCAAGTTTGTTTATAAAGAAGATCCTGCACCTGCTCCTCCTCCTCTGGTTCCGGAAGATGGATACACTTTGGAACTACTCTTTAACAAGTTATGCTCCATGGAACGTACTGATTCTCTAAATCATAGGGAAAATTAGTTTGAACATGCTCTTTTTAAGCGACAATTGAAAGAACTTATCAAAGCCCAAAAGAACCAAATGGTAAAAGAGGAAGTGGATGGTGATGAAGATGAACAAGAGGAGGAATTTGATGAGGATATGGAAGAATGTGGCTAAACCAAAATTATTATGTCTTACTTCTTTTATATTTCTAAGTCTAAGTCTTTACTATTCATATGTTTTATGTTTAAATGATAGAACAATTTCATGTCTTTTTCTTTATGTTTGAATTATGTCATGATATCTATTGTATTATGTTATATGTGTTATGTTATGTGTATGAGTTATATTTATGGTATATATTTATCTCTTCTTTCCCCGTTCCTTTTTGGTAATAACAAAGGGGGAGAAGAATCATTGTTTGTATGTGTTCTATTTTCTCTAACAAAAGTGTAGCAAGAAGATTTCAAAGAAAAACTCTCATGCATGGAACAAAGGTGAGTATTTGACTTAGGGGGAGTTTTCAAAATTGATAGATAAATCAAGATGCATCAAAATTTTCAAGCAAAGGTTGTCATCGTCGAAAAGGGGGACAATGTGAAGACAAGCTTCCTATAGATTTTTGATGAAGACAAATTATCATTGATTACAAAATGGAATGGCTCAAGTCAAGACATCTTAATCAAGTCAAAATTATCAAAGTCTTAAAGAAATATTTTGTGAACAAATCAAATGTCAAGGTATAAAGCATTCATACTTCTCTATATGCATACAAGTGTTCATAATAATGTTTCATGTATGCCATATGTGATACGGTGGGAGAACTGACTTGAGGTTTTGCGTTTGTGTTCGCAAATGTTTCGGTTTAGCAAGAGTCGCCACCGACTTTTATTTTATCCAAAAGGAAAGGTAAAAAGCACAAGAAAGACCTTTGAGATTGTTTTTGGGTTCGGGGAGTAGATTATGAAAAGGGAAGGTGCTAGCACCCTTTTCATCCATGGTTTTCCATGGGCTCTTAGTTACTTGTTTTAGATCACTTGCTTTGCTTTTCCAATTGTTTGAAATGGTGTTTTATGTGGTTTTGAAAGTTTCTTGAAAAGAGGCTATCGTTTAGGCAATCTTTGTAATGATTCTCGTTTGTAAGAATGTATACAAAGATGTTTGTCTTTTGAAAAATGTTTCAATGTTTGAAAGTTGTTTGGAAAATGTTTTGAAATGTGTGTGTTTTTTAAAATAGCAAGGATTTTTTGCAAATTGATCAAGTAACTATAAGCTTATCTACCTACTCAAAAGTCTTTCCTACACATTTTTATTCCTTTGACATTGTTGTTTTACCATTGCATTTGGTAAACAACCCTATCTTTGGATGTTAAACGGGACGGGCGTGGGTCATTGTATGACCATGATAGCAATAGTGCCAAGTATCTTATCAAGTCTTAGGGACTAAGATCATCTTTGTTTAGGAAACCAAGATAGCGTCATCGAGGGACTATGATCTTTTTATTTTGTTTGATTTTTGCCAAGATACCTAGCATGCATACCATGACCATTTTTAAGGCAACAAAGTAGATGAAACCCTAGGGGTGCTTGTGTGCAAGGTGTTGTCATTTTTTCATGCATTTTTGTCTTGTATTTAGGTCATGCTATTTGTTTTGATTTTTGGTCTTTGCATACAAAACCCTAGTTTACTATCATGTTATATGAAAGCAATAAATTGCGTCAAGTAAATCTAAACTATTACAACAATATTATGGGGAGGGGGATACAAGTTTTGAATAGGGGGGTATTGCTCAAAATAAAACCCTAAAACTATTACAACCAAATTGAATTTGTTGTACAAATAAATAAACAAACAAGTATTTAAATATGCAATTAAATGTATGTATGCAAAAATGTTTTTTTGTATTAATTTTATGTATGAGAAAATAAATTTATTTATGTCTTAAAAATAAGAAAATAAAATGATTATTTTTGAAAGGGTGAAAACCCTAATTTTTGTTTAATAGAAATATATTCTAATATTATTCCTTTTATTCATTTTTTGTTCAAGAAAAAATAATAATAATATATACAGAATGTTAAAAAATTAAATATTGTATGAAAATATTATTTTAAATATATAAATAATAAAAATAAAAATGTATGATATTTTTATATTATTTTCAAGTTTTATTTAAGAAAATAAAGTATAAAATCCTAACAAACTATTTATTATGCAAAAAATAAAATAAGAAAATATGATAAAATGTAAAAAATAAAGAAAATATTTTTTGTGATTTTTCAATGTTCAAAAAAGATAATAAAGTCAGAAAATATAAATTATGCAAGAAATTATATAAAATAAAAGAAAATGATCAGGGGGTGTAAAAGCAAAATGGGAGGTGTGAATAGTAGAGACAGCAAGCCCAAGCCCAAGCTCACTTCATCCCTGACCTCCAGACCAAAAACGCGCGTGTTGTACTTCAAATCCTGTTCTTGCTATTCTTTGCATAAAATCAAAAACTTATAACATGAAAAATGTAGCTCATGAACTCACGATTCCAATGATATAAAGAACATGACCTAACTCTAAAAGAACAAGGAGAATTTTAATGGCCCTAAATTCTGACCTAGTTTTTTCAGCAACTTCAACAATCAAATACTCTTAGCTCTGTTAATATAAATGGAAACTATGCATATGTACAGCTCAAGCACGTTAAGGACTACATTTTTGCTTCACAAACCTAAGCTTAAGGATGCCTAAATAGAGAGATAGAAACTTGACAAATACCTTGTTCAGTTGAGTTTGGATATGGCAATGTGGGGACTTTGAGTGAGGCCTGAAGGTCGTGTGAGTTTGCTTGAAGTTCCCTCAAGCTATCCCAATGCTCAGCTGGCCTTGTAGATGCCTGAATCATCCTATAGAAGTCAACCTGCAAACTCAAAAAATGAAAATGTTGAAACTTGAAACAGGGGTTACAGTTGCTGAACAAAGGCCTGGATAGTTTAGGTAGGAGGTATGGAATGTGTTTGAAGTGATTCAAGGCAAAACGCACGAGGCAAAATGGAAATGGCTTGAGATTTGCAGAAGATGCCCTATTTGGGCAGAAAATGGTGTTTTATGTGTTTTAGAGTGTTTGAGAGGTTGTGTATTTGTGCTTCTTGCTTGAGACAATGTTCTGAAGTTATTTAGAATAATGCCAAGGCTTCTCTTTATCAGATATCCAAGTTCTATTGACTTTTGCAAGTTTACTTGCTTTTGAAGAAAAGGTGAAGTGACAATGCCCAAAAGCTTGTACTTGCTAGTTCCTTAGATGATAAGAGTTGGTAAACATGCCTGATAACTGTGGATCTTGTTTGCAAAAAGAGATTAGGTCCATGGCTCAAGATAAACAAAGTTGGAAAAAGCAAGCTTTATGAAAATGGTATTGTACACTTTATGCCATTTTTGGATTAATTCAATGTACAAAGCTTCAAAGATAAAGATAAGACCATTATCCATTGTGTTTGCATTAAATTAATGAGTGTAAAAGGATTAGGACCTGTAATACCAAGTACAAGCATGTAAGGACAGATTTGCAACTTGAACCATTGTGAAAAATGCCTTGGACAAATGTGATAAATTGCCATTTTTCTTTTCTTCGATTCTCCCTAACCATAAATGATCTTGGAGAGTTCTTGGACATTTTGGAAAGCTTGTAACATGCTCTACAATCCATTTTTGAAATTAATTTTGAGATTCCACTTGGAACTAGGTAAAAAGTCTCCATGAAGTTAGGTCAAAAATCTGCCTAAACTAGGGCAAAATTTCACTAAGTTAAAAAAGTTTATGGACCCCTATTCACAAAATCATAACCTGAGTTCCAAGCATCTTTTGGGAAAACTTTGTGAATAAAAGTTGTATATTTCATGGAGGACTACAACTTTCATGTTGGAAGTTTTCTTTGAATCCAATTGCATCATGGTGAAAAAGTTGGGAAAATTGGGGAAAAATAAGAAATTTTCATAACTTGGAAAAATTCGAAGTTATGAAAAATTTCAAATTAAAACCCTAATTTTCAAAATTAGGTTTCTTGGATAACAAGTTTCACATTTTGACATATTTTGATGAATTATGACCCTTGGCACTTGATTTTGACCAAAAAGTCAAAGTTTGACTTTTCAGTGTATAGTTGATTTTTGATCACTTGACTGCAAAATTCATCTGTCAATCCTATGCACTTGAGATATATTGAACCTTGTAATTAGGTCAATACGATGCCATTGAGTCCTTGAAACCATGTTTGAACCCAATTGGCCACTGGCTAGGTGAAAAATCAGAAATTGCCTTTCCTCAGTCAAAACCCTAATTTTGACCATTTTGCCCTTTTGAAGATCTGATCAAATTTCTTGAGGAGTTGTGGTCCAAACTTGATCAAATGGTTCACATGAGTCTATAATTTTGATGTGGCTCAAAAATTATGAGGTTTGACTGTAAATTGGCCATGGTTGACTTTTTCCCTAATACAGCTGATTTTTAGGTCAACTGTCCAATTGACTGGTCAAAAATGTGATTCAAGGATTGAAACTTGGCATGGGAAATCTTAGGGGTCAAACATGAAGTATGAAAGTCTCATGAGGCATTGGAAGTCCAAAAATCCCTGTGCAAACTCAAACCCTAATTTCAGGTTATTAGTGCAAGGAGAGGTCTTGAGTTGAGCAAACCCTAATCTGGTCTTGAGTCCAAGAAGTCTTGTGAGGAGAATCTTAATAAAATGAGAGGGAAAATTTTGGGGTATAACAGCTTCCCCTGTTCAATCTTCTTGAACCTGAAGAGTTAGATTGGCGAGTTTTGCCGTTCGTGACTCGAAGGTAGAAGATGATTGGACACTATAGTGCCCGTAAATTTGCACTCGTCAAAGTGTAGTTGAGGAAATGGGCTTAAAGATTCCATTTGGAGATGTGATAGAATCTTGTTGGAGATGGGCTTAAATATGCCATCCAAGGATGTTTGTTGAATTGTATGTTGTAAGTCAGAAGAATAAGTATCTGAATGGTATCCGTGTCTGAAACGTATCTGAACTGTATCTGGAGACTGAATCTGTATGAGGAACGGAATGGCGTCCGTGTCTGGAGCATATCCGAGCTGTAACTGTACTTGAATTTGAATGAATAACATAATGACTTCCATGTCTGGAGTGTATCTGTATTGTATCTGAAATCTGAATACGCGACAGAATAGCATCCGTGTCTGGAGCATCTCTGAGCTGGGGAAATCAGAATAAGTGACAGAATGGCAACCGTGTCTGGAGCGTATCTGGACTGGTATCTGAATATGTAACAGAATGAATTCCGTGTCTGGAGTGTATCCGTACTTGAATCATGATTGTTGAAGTCTGAATGAGTGACAAAATAGCACCCGTGTTTGGAGCGTCTCTAAACTTTAACTTGACTCTGAATTCTAAATGAGTAATAGAATGACTTCCGTGTCTGGAGTGTATCTTTACTGTATCTGAAGTTAAGATCTGAATGAGTATCAGAATGGCATCCGTGTCTGGAGCATATCTGAACTGTATCATGATTATTGAAGTCTGAATGAGTGACAGAATGGCATTCGTGTCTTGAGCGTATCCGTACTGTATCTTAACTTTGAATTCTGAATGAGTAATAGAATGACTTCCGTGTCTAGAGTGTATCCTTACTGTATCTGAAATCTTTGAACATTGTTAATGACAGCTGTTAATCTTATCCTGAAAAGGGTAAAATGTTAGCTGAAACACAGAGTTATGTTGCATGTAATGTATGATGCAATAAATGTGCCTTATCAATGTTTATGATATATGAATGTAATGTATGCGCATGTAAGCTGGTTTACTGTATTGCTGAGGAAAATAAATCCTTGACGGTTGGAGATAATAAAACCCTTGACTGCTGCCGGGGAGTATAAATCCTGGACCGCTGCTGGAGATTCAAAATCTTTGATTGTTGAGGATGAGAAATCCTTGGTGACTGTTGGGGACGAAAAATCCATGACAACTTCTGTGGGGATGTGAGAATCCTTCATGTCTTGAAGTTGGAGTATTGATAAAATCTGTTGTGAGAGTAATGTCAAACTGCTTGAGAAATCTGCTTGGGAAATCCAGAGAACTTTGGAGACTTCTACTGGGGGTTAAATAATGGGAATCCTTACTCGGCTGGGGAATAGGGAAAATTCTGATGATTTCTGCGGGGAACTAAGAATGAGAATCTTCATTCTGTTGAGGAGTAATTAAAACTTTGGTGACTTCACTATGGAAATGAGAATGAGAATCTTCAATCTGCTGGGGAGTGAAAACTCTGTGGGGGAGAAGGCTTCCTGCTGGAGAGTAAGCTCAGGACTCTGGGGGGAAAAAGCTTATTCCTGTTTGGAAAAAGCTCAGGAGTTTGGGTTGTATGCCACTCTACTGGGGAATTATCCTAGGTTGGGGATAAAAGTTAATTGTTATCTAATTGATTCTCAGACTTCAAGACAACTTGCTCGGGAATTTGGGGAAAACTGAATGGTTCCCGCTGGGGATTGATAGCTGGAAATTTTGACTCGACTGGGGAAGACGGTTTCATCTCCGCTGAGGGTTTGTAGTTCAAAGTTTTTGCTCCGTTAGGGATTGGGAGTTTGAAAACCTAACTCTGATGGGAATTAAGGATTTGAAATTATAACTCCGCTAGGGATATGTATTTCAAGGTTTTAGCTCCGCTGGGGATCTAGATGATGTACTGCAGGGGATTTCTCCTGGAATAGCCTAAATACGTTTTCCTATACTTTCAACCTGTCAGTAATTATTCTTTCCCATTTCGTTTATTTGTAAACAATGATTATATTCAAATGCATATGCTCATTAATAAATCATTGGACGTTTTCAAATAAAACACAAGTGTAAAGAAAGAAGAAAAGGCAAATAGTTTTCTGCACTTTGAAGTATCTTTGTATTAACTTTGTGTAAGTATTTTGTACAAAGGAGACAGACATCCCAGTAAGATAACTTTGTCATAAAAATGAGAAAAATTTATACAAAGAAAGATGGCTATGTGTGAAAATTCCATGGGGTTCCCATTCTGCTATAGCCTTCGTAACTCTGAATATCTTGTCCATTCATTGCTTCGTCCGAAGATGATTGAGTTGATCAGAAGCCCGGAGCTTGTTTGTGAAGAGATTGTCCTTAAAGTGATCCGACGAGACATAGTCATACGCTTTAATTCCCTAATTTTTGCCTGGACCGCCCTTTCGGGTTTTCGATCCATCGGGAAACCCTTTTTTGCCCAAGTGGCCCTTTCGGGTTTTCAACTTGCCGGGTGTACATATATTTTTGTTTTATCCCAAACTTTTTCCTGAACCACCCTTTCGGGTTTTCGATTCACCGGGATTCCCTTTTTTGCCTAGGTGTGTCAACCTAGCGGGTCTTTTATGCGTAGTATCTTTTGACTATGTCTGCGTTCGTAGGGTGCGGCAGGTCATCACCGTCCATGGTGGTTAAGATCGTTGCTCCACCAAAAAAGATGTTTTTGATCACAAATGGTCCTTCGTAGGTAGGAGTCCATTTTCCCCTGGGATCACTTTGCGGCAAGATGATTCGCTTGATTACAAGATCCCCAACTTGATACACTTGTCGCCTGACTTTCTTGTTGAAAGCCTTGATCATTCGTTTCTGATACGTCTAACCATGGTAAACAGCAGTAAGTCTCTTCTCGTCAATTAAGTTCAATTGATCAAGTCGGGTCTGGATCCAATCGTCTTCACTCAGACCAGCATCCTTCATGATTCTCAAGGAGGGAATCTGAACCTCAATAGGAAAAACAGCTTCCATGCCGTATTCCAAAGAATAGGGTGTTTCCCCAGTTGATGTGCGCACCGTGGTACGGTACCCGTGGAGAGCAAACGGTAGCATCTCATGTCAGTCCTTGTAGGTGACTGTCATCTTTTGTATGATCTTCTTGATATTTTTGTTCGCAGCTTCGATAGCACTGTTCATCTTTGGCCGATAGGGAGATGAATTGTGATGTTGAATATGGAACTGCTCGCACAAGGCGGTGATCATAGTGTTGTTAAGGTTTGTACCATTGTCGGTGATGATCCTTTCGGGGATACCGGCAAATGAGGTTCTGCTTGATGAAGCGGGCAACAACATTCTTTGTGAGGGATGCGAAGGAAGCTGCTTCGACCCACTTGGTAAAGTAATCAATGGCCACTAGGATGAAGCGGTGTCCATTGGAGGTTGTAGGCTTGATCTCCCCAATCATGTCGATTCCCCACATAGAAAATGGCCAAGGAGCTGTTAAGATATTGAGAGGAACTGGAGGTATATGTACCTTGTCCGCATAGATTTGACATTTGTGACAAGTCCTGGAATGTTGATAGCAGACAGCTTCCATGGTAGACCAGTAATAGTTTGCCCGTAGGATCTTCTTAGCCATCGTATGCCCGCTAGAGTGAGTGCCAAAAGTACCATTATGCAGTTCAGCTATGATCTGCTCAGCTTCAATCTTGTCCACACAACGGAGCAGAATGCAATCATGATTGCGCTTGTACAGGATACCATTGCTCAGGAAGAACTTGGCAGAGAATCTCCTCAAGAACTTTTTATCGTTGACTAAAGCTCCTTCAGGATATTCTTGAGCCTCGAGATACATTTTGACTTCGTGAAACCAAGGTCGATTCACTACTTCTTCGGTATTAATCTCGTGACAGTGTGCAGGTTCGTCCATCGGTTCAATGGTGATTTGGGGAGCCTCATTATCCCAGTTAAGTTTAAACATGGATGACATTGTAGCTAGAGCATCTGCTAGATGATTTTCTTCTCGCAGGAAGTGCTCGAAGGTAATCTGCTCGAAATGTGATAACAATGTCAAGACATGTTCTTTGTAAGGGATGAGGTTTGGATGCTTAGTGTCCCACTCTCCTTTGATCTGACTGATGACCAAAGCTGAGTCTCCAAACACAACCAAAGATTTGATTCCCAAGTCTATGGCAGCCTTGAGTCCAAAGATGCAAGCTACATACTCTGCCATGTTGTTCGTACAGTTGAAGCAAAGTCTGGCGGTGAAAGGAGTATGGCAACCTTCTGGGGAGATGAGTATCGCGCCGATACCGTTTCCAAGTGCATTGGAGGCACCATCAAAGTACATGGTCCATCGGGATCCTTATTCAGGTCCGTCATATGGTCTGAAATCTTCAATGTTGTCCAATGTCATGATGTCCTCGTCGGGGAAGTCGAACCTTATGGATTGGTAATCTTCGACAGCTTGATGAGCCAGATGGTCAGCTAGTACACTCCCCTTTATAGCTTTTTGGGTTGTGTACTGTATATCGTATTCTGTCAGGATCATCTGCCATCTAGCTATTCTTCCAGATAAAGCAGGTTTCTCAAAGATGTACTTGATCGGATCCATCTTAGATATCAGCAAAGTGGTATGAGTCAACATATACTGCCTTAGCCGGCGAGCAGCCCATACCAAAGCGCAGCAAGTTTTCTCGAGCATTGAATATCTGGTTTCACAGTCGGTAAACTTTTTGCTAAGGTAATAAATGGCATGCTCTTTTCGGCCAGACTCGTCATGTTGGCCCAGTACGCGCCCCATTGAATTCTCTAGGACGGTCAGATACATGATTAGCGGTCTTCCTTCGACGGGTGGCATCAAGATAGGAGGTTCTAGCAGATACTCCTTGATTTTATCGAAAGCAATTTGACAGTCATCATTCCATTTAACTACCTGATCTTTCTTCAACAGCTTGAAGATTGGCTCACAGGTAGATGTTAGGTGGGAAATGAACCTAGCAATGTAGTTTAGGCGTCCCAAGAAACCTCTGACCTCCTTCTCAGTGCGAGGAGCGGGCATTTCTTATATATCTTTGACTTTGGCAGGATCAACCTCGATGCCTTTGTTGCTGACAATGAAACCCAAGAGTTTACCGGATCGGACTCCGAATGTGCACTTGTTAGGGTTTAATCTTAGCTTTTACTCCTTCAACCTGACAAACAGCTTTTGCAAATGGTCGAGGTGTTCTTCTTCCGTTTGTGATTGGGCTATCATGTCATCTACGTAGACCTCTATCTCATGATGTATCATATCATGAAACAAAGCTACCATGGCGCGTTGATAGGTTGCCCCAGCATTCTTCAGTTCGAATGGCATCACTTTGTAGAAAAACGTACCCTACTGTGTAACAAAAGTAGTTTTCTCCATGTCTTCAGGTGCCATTTTGATCTGGTTGTAACCTGAAAATCCGTCCATGAAAGAAAATACCTTGTGTTGAGCTGTGTTGTCAACCAAGATGTCAATGTGCGGTAGTGGAAAATCATCTTTAGGGCTAGCCCTGTTTAAGTCTTTGTAATCCACGCACATTCTGACTTTGCCGTCCTTCTTAGGCACGGGAACAATGTTAGCAACCCATTGTGGATAGGAAGTAACAGTAAGAAATCCAGCATTGAACTGCTTCATAACTTCTGCTTTGATCTTTTTTGACATGTCGGGCCTCATGCGGTGGACTTTTTGTTTGACTGGTGGACAGTCTTCTCTTGTGGGCAGACGGTGAACCACAATATCTGTATTGAGTCCCGGCATATCTTCGTAAGACCAGGCGAAGATCTCAACATATTCATGTAATAGCTGAATTAAGCGCTCTTTGACACTTGGATCTAGGTTAGCACCCACTCTGACTTCTTTTCTGTCTTCCTCAGTACCCAAGTTTATTGTCTCTAACAGCTCCTCATGAGGTAGAATAGCCCTTTCTTCCTGTTGTAGCAGCCTAGCCAATTCTCCCGGCACCTCACAATCTTCCTCACCTTCGTATTCGGCATGGTAGACCAGATCTTCAGAGTCACTGAAGGCCTTAGAAGAATTGTTACCCATAGAATCCGGAATGGAAGGGTACCTGCATTTGTGAGTGTGGGTGTGTGTAAGGGATAGCCACCTTTAAATAAATAAAATTTAAAAAGAAAGACAATGAACACGAAAGTTTATATGTGAAAACGTCCATGATTCATTAAAATGGCATATGAAGATGAAAAATCAAACCCTTACAAATGGACCTATGTGCCTCGGGTAAGGCAAGAGGTTAAAAGTGTACGAATTGTTTGATAATTATTACAAACCAATAGAAATGTTTGAAAGATAAATTACTGCGGTATGAAAGTAATCGGAACAAAGTCTTTTGCTTCCCAGTTGCACAGTCCTCCGTCAACAGTAGGGAAAATCCAGTCTTCCAGGTTGCTCTCCTCTTCACTATCCTCCAAAGCATTGACTCCATGATGGGTGATCCTCACTGGTGGCCCTCCAGCGTGGGCACGGCGTACAGCCTTTTGAGCAGAAGAAGTGAACCCCGAGCCAAATTTATCTGATTTGTAAGGAAATTCTGGAAGTTGCCCCCAGATTGTGCTTCCTCCTTCTTCAATCATAGCCTTTGCATCTTTGAGAGACGACATCCGAGGCGGAGGTCTGGTAATCATGGGTACAGAAGACATTGTCTTGGTTGCCGCAATCTCCTGAGCTACCTCTTCAAAATGCTGAAAAGGGGTTTCGATGAATTCGCCATCCAATTCTACATAGCGGAAAGAATTTAGATGGCTTATCATGTATTCCTCTTTGCCATGAACAGTTATGATTTTCCCCTGGACAGGGTACTTGAGCATTTGATGTGGAGTGGAAGTGACAGCTCCAGCATTATGAATCCAGGGTCTTCCCAACAAGCAAGAATAGGAAGGGAGGATGTCCATCACATAGAATATGGAGTTGAAGGTTTCAGTTCCCACTTTAATCGGGATGTCCACCTCCCTGTGGACCATCCTTTTAGAACCATCAAAGGCTCTGACAATTATATTGCTGGGTTTCAGGGTTAAGCCTTCACAATCTAGTCTATCCAAGGCTTTCTTCGGCAAGACATTTAAAGACGACCCAGTATCAACCAAAACATGATCTAGGGTGGTTCCCCTACACTCCACCGAGACATGTAGCGCGTCATTATGTTTTCTCCCCTTGGAAGTCAAGTCAGCATCGGAGAATCCTAGACCATTGTCAGCTGTTAAGCTAGCTACACATTCCTGGAACTGATCCGCAGAGGTTTCCTGTGGCAGGTGGGCCGTCTTCAAAAATCTTATCAGAGATTTAGCACGAGCCTCTGAACAAAGCAGCAGGGCCAACATAGAGATCTTTGAGGGGGTTTTCCCCAGTTGTTCCACAACATCGTAATCGCTTTTCTTGATTATTTTCAAAATCTCTTCCACTTCTTTTTGAGAGGTTTCAGGGATGACCAATGGTTGAACCCTCATCCTGACGGGCTCTTCTTGGATCCCTTTCCCTCTATCATCAGCAGCAGCTGAGGGGACAACCACAGGAGTTACAACTTCTTCAATAATTGGAGTTCTTGCAGATATGTTGACCGGTACAGGGGTAACCTTAGGAGCAGCTGAGGGTCCAAAGATTTCCTTTGGAGGGGCGATCTGTGGATAGAAAATTCTTCCACTACAGGTGATTTTGCTCATTCCGGCAATGTTTCCAATGTCAGAAGTCTCTTCATCTGAACTTTCTTCAGTTGATTCAATTTGTTTAATACCGTGGTAGTAAATTTCTCCACCATAGTTCCACGGTACTGATCTGTCGGACTTATACGGGACGAGCCCGAAAATGGTTATCTTCAAAGGTGCAGTCTTCGGAGCGGATGTAATCTTAACAGGTCTTTTGGAGACCTTGGAAAGATTGGTGAATATGGTTATTATTGAAATATCATTGACAGGAGTCGGTGTAACAGGAGTCTTTTCCAAAAGGATTTCTTGGTTATCCATTAGGCGTTGGATGCCTAACTTCAACAATGGACAGTCGGTTGGTAAGGATGAACAAAGGCAGCAATCTTCTTCACAACCTGGGAAAATCCCAGCCTTCAGTAAATTCAACTTGATTATCGGTAGCGGAGTCATCAAATCATCAACAGTAGCAACAAACAGATCCTCTTCAACAACATGGGCATTGTGGCCATGCTTTGGCATTGGAGCAGAGATTACATTCGGCTTTTCAGGGGAGACGAATTCAACTTCTTTAGCGTCTATCAAGTCCTGAATCTTATTCTTGAGGGCCCAACAATTGTTGGTGTTGTGCCCTAGACTCCCTAAATGATAAGCACACTTGGCGTTCAAATGGTAGTAAGGAGAAGCTGTATTCGGATTCTTTGGGGCCTCTTTCAGACTGGAAAAGTTTAACTTCAAGAGATGGGGTAGAACCTGAGCAGGTGTCATGTTTATCTGGGTGAATTTCCGTATAGGCCTTTCCACCCTTGCTTGGTTGGTTCTTGGTTGATTGTTTCTGGGATGATCAGCTGCAGACTTCTGAATCATTACGGCCTCCACCGCTGGCTGGTGCTCAACTCTTCCCTGACCATTTTGGGAGTAGACAGTTGATACTTCTTTCTTTGCTGGAAAAGTCTTTTTGATGGAAGCGGAAGCAGATGCATCTTTTTGAATTTTCCCGCTTTTTATGCCGGCCTCCACTCTTTCACCAGTTAGAATCAACTCAATGAAACCTGCAGAAGAGCTTCCTATCAGGTGATTAAAGAAAGGACCTGACAGCATCCCCAAGAACATATCAACTAGATCCCTCTCAGATAGAGGTGGTTGTACTCGTCCCGCCAAGTCTCTCCATTTCTGGGCATACTCTTTGAAACCTTCATTTGAGACCATGCCCATGCTCTGTAATTGAGTACGGGTTGGTACTAAGTCTGCATTGTATTGATACTGTTTATAGAAGGCGGATGCCAAGTCTTCCCAATTATGCACATCAGACCTCTCCAACTGGTAGAACCAATCCAGCTGCGTCCCTGACAAACTGTTCTGGAAAAAGTTGACCCACAGATCTTTGTCAGAAGAATATGGTTGAATTTTCCTGACATAATATCATAGGTGCATCTTTGGGAAAGACACCCCATTGTACTTGGAAAATAGTGGCACTTTGAATTTAGGAGGGATTACAATTCCAGAAACCAAGCCTAACTCCTCAAAATCTAACCCCGGAACCCTCTGTATATCCATAGCTGCCAGACGTTCTTCCAAGTTTTTGTATTTGTCATCAGCCGGAGGATATTGTTGTTCAGAGTAATCCTCATCTTCCTCTTCTTCAGCTTCAGATTCAGATGGCACTACAACTCCTTTACCCTTTCCTTCACTCTCTTCATATGTTGATGGAAAATCTAGGACCCTTCTGGCTTGACCTTTAAATCTTCTGCCCAAGGTAGCCACACCAGCTCTCTTCTTCTTCTTTTTCTCGTTTTCCTTTTCTAGTAGAGTCTTGAGCTCCTCCTGCCCCTTAGTCAAGGTCAAGAGTAGCTGTTGGAATTGTGAATTCTGAGCTTGCAAGTCTTTGACCGTTTGTTCAATATCCATCTTGTTGAAATAAACAGCAGAGAGATGAGGAAACTTGGTGTGAAGACCTGTTTATGCATATGATGAATGATATGTATTCATGTAATGCTTTCAAGGATTCAGAAATTCAAATTTGTTTTAAATAAAAAAGAAACACACGTCATAGTAATAAGATAGAATTGTTAGTACATCAATGCCCCATGGGCAAAATAATACAAAATTCTAAGGTAAAAAGACGTTGCGCATCCTCTTTGGTGCAATGTAGGTGTTGAGAGTCTTCTCTTCATGAAGTTGACGAGTGAGTTCCAAAACCTTCTTCTCGCTGGCGAAGAATTTGGCTTCAAAAGTATCGCGTTCTCCCTTGAGCTGTATCCAACTCCTTTGCAGATCTTCGAGTGATGTTGGCATGTCAGGATGTAGGAGGGTGTATGGAACCTCTCCTTCCTTAACAGGCTTTATAATCACTGGGAGAACAGAGGGGTAAGGCATCATAAGAACTTGGGCGCGGGTTCGTACCCACTTGAGGTAAGGCTCAATAGGGGTGGAATTCTTGTGTCCAAATGTCTTACTGTCCACCTTGTTGGGCATCCTCCAAGCTCGGATAAACCTTTGTCGAAGTCCTTCATTATCGTTGTTGAAGTCAAAAACCAAGTCTGGAATCAGCATGTCATATGGGCCATCCCTTCGGGCATAACCAAATTGTCTCAGAGCCAAGCAGAGGTTGTAGGTGATGCCTCCCCTAATACCTAGTAGAGGGACATTAGGGAATTCCCCACAACGGTCGATGATGATAACATTTTCTCTGGATTCAGAACACCAATGAACATTTGAATGTGTAAGAGTCATCAATCGTTGTGACCACCTCAAGCCTTGCTCATTCTTCAAGAATGATTGGGGAAGATGAGAAATAAACCATCTTGCCAGTAGAGGAGTGCAACACATGAGAACACCTCTTTTCCTCATTGTTCGAGTGTGAAGAGAGTGCAAGATATCTCCAAGCAAAGTAGGCACAGGATTCCGAGACATGAAAATCTTGACAGCATTCACATCTATAAGTTGGTTAGGGTTTGGGAACAAGACCAATCCATAGATGAGAAGAGCTACAATCTCCTCAAAAGCTTACGGGTCCAGAGAATTCCAACAGTCTTGGGCCTTCTCAAACAGGAACTTTACCAAGAAACCCTTGACACCACTTCTAGTTTCCCAATGGCCTATGACATCAGATGGTTGCAAGTGTAGGGCTTGAGCAACATCTTCCAGCTTTGGATCTCTTTCTGTATCGTTGAAAGGTAGTTGATGGAGAATAGGAATCCTCAAGAGTTGAGAAAATTCCTCCAAAGTAGGCACGAGCTGGTAGTCAGGAAATATGAAGCAGTGATGCATAGGGTCAAAGAACTGGAAAAGAACTTTCATCATGTCTTCCTCTGTATTGGAAGTGACTAAGTTGAGAAGACGACCATGCCTCTAGGTGAATGGAGAATTCTCAAGAATCCTTGAAGCTAGCTCCTTGAGTTATGGAGGAATTCTTACAAGGTTGACTTGGATGGTTTTCCTGCGAAGTGAATCCATAACCTATAAAACAGGAACAAAGATGAAGATCCAAAATCCTTGAAATGGTTAGTGGATGCAAATGATGCTTCATAATGTTCATGATGTTATGCACAAGTATGTATGTACAAGCAAGTCACACAAGTTCCTAGTTCAGGCTTGCATGGGGTTTCATAGGTAAGTACCCTCTTGAAGTTTAGTTGGCTCAACCTGTCCTAGAAATAGTAATCGGGTTCTAAGGAGCTCAATATCACTGGATTGTTTTCTGTGTTCATTGTTTCAGTTTAACCACTTTACTGGCGACCGAAATATTCCAAGAAAACAACCCTTAATGAGTGTAGTATTGAGTATCTACCAACTTCGGACTGCACCAAAGCCGGTCATCTCACTACATCCTAAAAGGCCAAGTTGGTCAAGTAAAGGTACTAAAAGTCCATTAGTGCTTCATGACATCACTCAGCGGCCCCGTATTCTCTTTGATTGACTCATAGGCTACCGGTACCCACAAATATGTCACACTAATATAGCTATTGCTTAGACCATGTCGGTATACCCCGCACAATTTCCACAACGTATTGCTATTTACCTATGAATGTTTCCCAAATCCAGGTAGAGGACTCAAACCCAAACAATAGAACCAAAGTGTAAAGCAAACAAGTCAAGCAAGATAAGCATGTAAAGGTGATCTAAAACCCTAAGGTAACCCCACTTATAAGTATTTTCTCCCCAGCAGAGTCGTCAGTTCTGTGATACGGTGGGAGAACTGACTTGAGGTTTTGCGTTTGTGTTCGCAAATGTTTCGGTTTAGCAAGAGTCGCCACCGAATTTTATTTTATCCAAAAGGAAAGGTAAAAAAGCACAGGAAAGACCTTTGAGATTGTATTTGGGTTCGGGGGGTAGATTATGAAAAGGGAAGGTGCTAGCACCCTTTTCATCCATGGTTTTCCATGGGCTCTTAGTTACTTATTTTAGATCACTTACTTTGCTTTTCCAATTGTTTGAAATGGTGCTTTATGTGGTTTTGAAAGTATCTTTAAAAGAGGTCATCGTTTAGGCAATCTTTGTAATGATTCTCGTTCGTAAGAATGTATACAAAGATGTTTGTCTTTTGAAAAATGTTTCAATGTTTGAAAGTTGTTTGGAAAATATTTTGAAATGTGTGTGTGTTTTTGAAAATAGCAAGGATTGTTTGCAAATTGATCAAGTAACTAGAAGCTTATCTACCTACTCAAAAGTCTTTCCTACACATTTTTATTCCTTTGACATTGTTGTTTTACCATTGCATTTGGTAAACAACCCTATCTTTGGATGTTAAACGGGACGGGTGTGGGTCATCGTATGACCATGATAGCAATAGTGCCAAGTATCTTAGCAAGTTTTAGGTACTAAGATCATCTTTGTTTAGGAAACCAAGATAGCGTCATCGAGGGACTATGATCTTTTTATTTTGTTTGATTTTTGCCAAGATACCTAGCATGCATACCATGACCATTTTTTAAGGAAACAAAGTGGATGAAACCCTAGGGGTGCTTGTGTGCAAGGTGTTGTCATTTTTTCATGCATTTTTGTCTTGTATTTAGGTCATGTTATTTGCTTTGATTTTTGGTCTTTGCATACAAAACCCTAGTTTACTATCATGGTATATGAAAGCAATAAATTGCGTAAAGTAAATCTAAACTATTACAACAATATTATGGGGAGGGGGATACAAGTTTTGAATAGGGGGGTATTGCTCAAAATAAAACCCTAAAACTATTACAACCAAATTGAATTTATTATACAAATAAATAAACAAACAAGTATTTAAATATGCAATTAAATGTATGTATGCAAAAATGTTTTTTTGTATTAATTTTATGTATGAGAAAATAAATTTATTTATGTCTTAAAAATAATAAAATAAAATGATTATTTTTGAAAGGGTGAAAATCCTAATTTTTGTTTAATAGAAATATATTCTAATATTATTCCTTTTATTCATTTTTTGTTCAAGAAAAAATAATAATAATATATACAAAATGTTAAAAAATTGAATATTGTATGAAAATATTATTTTAAGTATATAAATAATAAAAATAAAAATGTATGATATTTTTATATTATTTTCAAGTTTTATTTAAGAAAATAAAGTATAAAATCCTAACAAACTATTTATTATGTAAAAAATAAAATAAGAAAATATGATAAAATGCAAAAAATAAATAAAAATATTTTTTGTGATTTTTCAATGTTCAAAAAAGATAATAAAGTCAGAAAATATAAATTATGCAAGAAATTATAGAAAATAAAAGAAAATGATCAGGGGGTGTAAAAGCAAAATGGGAGGTGTGAATAGTAGAGACAGCAAGCCCAAGCCCAAGCTCACTTCATCCCTGACCTCCAGGCCAAAAACGCGCGCGTTGTACTTCAAATCCTGTTCTTGCTATTCTTTGCATAAAATCAAAAACTTATAACATGAAAAATGTAGCTCATGAACTCACGATTCCAATGATATAAAGAACATGACCTAACTCTAAAAGACCAAGGAGAATTTTAATGGCCCTAAATTCTGACCTAGTTTTTTCAACAACTTCAACAATCAAATACTCTTAGCTCAGTTAATATAAATGGAAACTATGCATATGTACAGCTCAAGCACGTTAAGGACTACATTTTTGCGTCACAAACCTAAGCTTAAGGATGCCTAAATAGAGAGATAGAAACTTGACAAATACCTTGTTCAGTTGAGTTTCAATATGGAAATGTGGGGACTTTGAGTGAGGCCTGAAGGTCGTGTGAGCTTGCTTGAAGTTCCCTCAAGCTATCCCAATGCTCAGCTGGCCTTGTAGATGCCTGAATCTTCCTATAGAAGTTAACCTGCAAACTCAAAAAATGAAAATGGTGAAGCTCGAAACAGGGGTTACAGTTGCTGAACAAAGGCCTGGATAGTTTAGGTAGGAGGTATGGAATGTGTTTGAAGTGATTCAAGGCAAAACGCACGAGGCAAAATGGAAATGGCTTGAGATTTGCAGAAGATACCCTGTTTGGGCAGAAAATGGTGTTTTTTATGTTTTAGAGTGTTTGAGAGATCTGTCGGACTTATACGGGACGGGCCCGGGCATGGTTATCTTCAAAGGTGCAGTCTTCAGAGCGGATGTAATCTTAACAAGTCTTTTGGAGACCTTGGAAAGATTGGCGGATATGGTTATTATTGAAATATTAGTGACAGGAGTCGGTGTAACATGAGTCTTTTCAAAAAGGATTTCTTGGTTATCCATTAGGCGTTGGATGCCTAACTTCAACAATGGACAGTCGGTTGGTAAGGATGAACAAAGGCAACAATCTTCTTCACAACCTGGGAAAATCCCAGCCTTCAGCAAATTCAACTTGAATATCGGTAGCGGAGTCATCAAATCATCAACAGTTGCAACAAACAGATCCTCTTCAACAGCATGGGCATTGTGGCCATGCTTTGGCATTGGAGCAGAGATTACATTCGGCTTTTCAGGGGCGTCGAATTCAACTTCTTTAGCGTCTATCAAATCCTGAATCTTATTCTTGAGGGGCCAACAATTGTGCGTGTTGTGCCCTGGACTCCCTGAATGATAAGCACACTTGGCGTTCAAATGGTAGTAAAGAGAAGCTGTATTCGGATTCTTTGGGGCCTCTTTCAGACTGGCAAGGTTTAACTTCAAGAGATGGGGTAGAACCTGAGCAAGTGTCATGTTTATCTGGGTGAATTGTCGTATAGGCCTTTCCACCCTTGCTTGGTCGGTTCTTGGTTGATTGTTTCTGGGCTAATCAGCTGCAGACTTCTGAATCATTACGGCCCCCACCGCTGGCCAGCGCTCAACTCTTCCCTGACCTTTTTGGGAGTAGACAACTGATACTTATTTCTTTGCTGGAAAAGTCTTTTTGATGGCAGCGGAAGCAGATGCATCTTTTTGAATTTTTCCGCTTTTTATGCCGGCCTCCACTCTTTCGCCAGTTAGAATCAACTCAGTGAAACCTGCAGAAGAGCTTCCTATCATGTGATTAAAGAAAGGACCTGACAGCATCCCTAAGAACATATCAACTAGCTCCCTCTCAGATAGAGGTGGTTGTACTCGTCCCGCCAAGTCTCTCCATTTTTGGGCATACTCTTTGAAACCTTCATTTGAGACCATGCCCATACTCTGTAATTGAGTACGGGTTGGTGCTAAGTCTGCATTGTATTGATACTGTTTATAGAAGGCGGCTGCCAAGTCTTCCCAATTATGCACATCAGACCTCTCCAACTGGTAGAACCAATCCAGCTGCGTCCCTGACAAACTGTTCTGGAAAAAGTTGACCCATAGATCTTTGTTAGAAGAATATGGTTGAATTTTCCTGACATAAGATCGTAGGTGCATCTTTGGGCAAGACACCCCAACATACTTAGAAAACAGTGGCACTTTGAATTTAGGAGGGATTACAATTCCATAAACCAAGCCTAACTCCTCAAAATCCAACCCCGGAACCCTCTGTATATCCATAGATGTCAGACGTTCTTCCAAGTTTTTGTATTTGTCATCGGCCGGAGGATGTTGTTGTTCAGAGTAATCCTCATCTTCCTCTTCTTCAGCTTCAGATTCAGATGGCACTGCAGCTCCTTTACCCTTTCCTTCACCCTCTTCAAATGTTGATGGAAAATCTAGGACCCTTCTGGCTTGACCTTTAAATCTTTTGCCCAAGGTAGCCACACCAGCTCTCTTCTTCTTCTTTTTCTCTTTTTCCTTTTCTAGTAGAGTCTTGAGCTCCTCCTGCCCCTTAGTCAAGGTCAAGAGTAGTTGTTGGAATTGTGAATTCTGAGCTTGCAAGACTTTGACCATTTGTTCAATATCCATCTTGCTGAAATAAACAGCAGAGAGATGAGGAAACTTGGTGTGAAAATCTGTTTATGCATATGATGAATGATATGTATTCATGTAATGCTTTCAAGGATTCAGAAATTCAAATTTGTTTTAAACAAAAAAGGAACACACGTCATATTAATAAGATAGAATTGTTAGTACATCAATGCCCCATGGGCAAAATAATACAAAATTCTAAGGTAAAAAGACGTTGCGCATCCTCTTTGGTGCAATGTAGGTGTTGAGAGTCTTCTCTTCATGAAGTTGACGAGTGAGTTCCAAAACGTTCTTCTCGCTGGCGTAGAATTGGGCTTCAAAAGTATCGCGTTCTCCCTTGAGCTGTATCCAACTCCTTTGCAGATCTTCGAGTGATGTTGGCATGTCAGGATGTAGGAGGGTGTATGAAACCTCTCCTTCCTTAACAGGCTTTATAATCACTGGGAGAACAGAGGGGTAAGGCATCATAAGAATTTGGTCACGGGTTCGTACCCACTTGAGGTAAGGCTCAATAGGGATGGAATTCTTGTGTCTCAATGTCTTACTGTCCACCTTGTTGGGCATCTTCCAAGCTCGGATAAACCTTTGTCGAAGTCCTTGATTATCATTGTCGAAGTTAAAAACCAAGTCTGGAATCAGCATGTCATGTGGGCCATCCCTTCGGGCATAACCAAACTGTCTCAGAGCCAAGAAGGGGTTGTAGGTGATGCCTCCCCTAATGCCTAGTAGAGGGACATTAGGGAATTCCCCACAACGGTCGATGATGATAACATTTTCACTAGGATTCAGAACACCAATGAACATTTGAATGTGTAAGAGTCATCAATCGTTGTGACCACCTCAAGCCTTGCTCATTCTTCAAGAATGATTGGGGAAGATGAGAAATAAACCATCTTGCCAGTAGAGGAGTGCAACACATGAGAACACCTATTTTCCTCATTGTTCGAGTGTGAAGAGAGTGTAAGATATCTCCAAGCAAAGTAGGCACAGGATTTCGAGACATGAAAATCTTGACATCATTCACATCTATAAGTTGGTCAGGGTTTGGGAACAAGACCAATCCATAGATGAGAAGAGCTACAATCTCCTCAAAAGCTTGCAGGTCCAGAGAATTCCAACAGTCTTGGGCCTTCTCAAACAGGAACTTTGCCAAGAAACCCTTGACACCACTTCTAGTTTCCCAATGACCTATGACATCAGATGGTTGCAAGTGTAGGGCTTGAGCAACATCTTCAGGCTTTGGATCTCTTTCTGTACCGTTGAAAGGTAGTTGATAGAGAATTGGAATCCTCAAGAGTTGAGAAAATTCCTCCAAAGTAGGCACGAGCTGGTAGTCAGGAAATGTGAAGCAGTGATGCATAGGGTCAAAGAACTGGAAAAGAACTTTCATCATGTCTTCCTCTGTGTTGGAAGTGACTAAGTTGAGAAGACGACCATGCCTCTCGGTGAATGGAGAATTCTCAGGAATCCTTGAAGCTAGCTCCTTGAGTTATGGAGGAATTCTTACAAGGTTGACTTGGATGGTTTTCCTGCGAAGTGAATCCATAACCTACAAAACAGGAACAAAGATGAAGATCCAAAATCCTTGAAATGGTTAGTGGATGCAAATGATGCTTCATGATGTTCATGATGTTATGCACAAGTACGTATGTACAAGTAAGTCACACAAGTTCCTAGTTCAGGCTTGCATGGGGTTTAATAGGTAAGTATCCTCTTGAAGTTTAGTTGGCTCAACCTGTCCTAGAAATAGTAACCGGGTTCTAAGGAGCTCAATATCAATGGATTGTTTTCTGTGTTCATTGTTTCAGTTTAGCCACTTTATTGGCGACCGAAATATTCCAAGAAAACAACCCTCAATGAGTGTAGTATCGAGTATCTACCAACTTCAGACTGCACCAAAGACGGTCATCTCACTACATCCTAAAAGGCTCAGTTGGTCAAGTAAAGGTTCTAAAAGTCCATTAGTGCTTCATGACGTCACTCAGCGGCCCCGTATTCTCTTTGATTGACTCAAAGGCTACCGGTACCCACAAATATGTCGCACTAATATAGCTATTTCTTAGACCATGTCAGTATACCCCGCACAGTTTCCACAATGTATTGCTATTTACCTATGAATGTTTCCCAAATCCGGGTAGAGGATTCAAACCCAAACAATAGAACCAAAGTGTAAAGCAAACAAGTCAAGCAAGATAAGCATGTAAAGGTGATCTAAAACCCTAATGTAACCCCACTTATAAGTATTTTCTCCCCAGCAGAGTCGCCAGTTCTGTGATACGGTGGGAGAACTGACTTGAGGTTTTGCATTTGTGTTCGCAAATGTTTCGGTTTAGCAAGAGTCGCCACCGACTTTTATTTTATCCAAAAGGAAAGGTAAAAAAGCACAGGAAAGACCTTTGAGATTGTTTTTGGGTTCGGGGGGTATATTATGAAAAGGGAAGGTGCTAGCACCCTTTTCATCCATGGTTTTCCATGGGCTCTTAGTTACTTATTTTAGATCACTTGCTTTGCTTTTCCAATTGTTTGAAATGGTGCTTTATGTGGTTTTTAAAGTATCTTGAAAAGAGGCCATCGTTTAGGCAATCTTTGTAATGATTCTCGTTCGTAAGAATGTATACAAAGATGTTTGTCTTTTGAAAAATGTTTCAATGTTTGAAAGTTGTTTGGAAAATGTTTTGAAATGTGTGTGTGTTTTTGAAAATAGCAAGGATTGTTTGCGAATTGATCAAGTAACTAGAAGCTTATCTACCTACTCAAAAGTCTTTCCTACACATTTTTATTCCTTTGACATTGTTGTTTTACCATTGTATTTGGTAAACAACCCTATCTTTGGATGTTAAACGGGACGGGCGTGGGTCATCGTATGACCATGATAGCAATAGTGCCAAGTATCTTAGCAAGTTTTAGGGACTAAGATCATCTTTGTTTAGGCAACCAAGATAGCGTCATCGAGGGACTATGATCTTTTTATTTTGTTTGATTTTTGCCAAGATACCTAGCATGCATACCATGACCATTTTTAAGGCAACAAAGTGGATGAAACCCTAGGGGTGCTTGTGTGCAAGGTGTTGTCATTTTTTCATGCATTTTTGTCTTGTATTTAGGTCATGCTATTTGTTTTGATTTTTGGTCTTTGCATACAAAACCCTAGTTTACTATCATGGTATATGAAAGCAATAAATTGCGTAAAGTAAATCTAAACTATTACAACAATATTATGGGGAGGGGGATACAAGTTTTGAATAGGGGGTATTGCTCAAAATAAAACCCTAAAACTATTACAACCAAATTGAATTTATTGTACAAATAAATAAACAAACAAGTATTTAAATATGCAATTAAATGTATGTATGCAAAAAAAAAATTTTGTATTAATTTTATGTATGAGAAAATAAATTTATTTATGTCTTAAAAATAAGAAAATAAAATGATTATTTTTGAAAGGGTGAAAACCCTAATTTTTGTTTAAGAGAAATATATTCTAATATTATTCATTTTATTCATTTTTTGTTCAAGAAAAAATAATAATAATATATACAAAATATTAAAAAATTGAATATTGTATGAAAATATTATTTTAAGTATATAAATAATAAAAATAAAAATGTATGATATTTTTATATTATTTTCAAGTTTTATTTAAGAAAATAAAGTATAAAATCCTAACAAACTATTTATTATGCAAAAAATAAAATAAGAAAATATGATAAAATGTAAAAAATAAAGAAAATATTTTTTGTGATTTTTCAATGTTCAAAAAAGATAATAAAGTCAGAAAATATAAATTATGCAAGAAATTATAGAAAATAAAAGAAAATGATCAGGGGGTGTAAAAGCAAAATGGGAGGTGTGAATAGTAGAGACAGCAATCCCAAGCCCAAGCCCAAGCTCACTTCATCCCAGACCTCCAGACCAAAAACGCGTGCGCTGTACTTCAAATCCTGTTCTTGCTATTCTTTGCATAAAATCAAAAACTTATAACATGAAAATGTAGCTGATGAACTCACGATTCCAATGATATAAAGAACATGACCTAACTCTAAAAGACCAAGGATAATTTTAATGGCCCTAAATTCTGACCTAGTTTTTTCAACAACTTCAACAATCAAATACTCTTAGCCCAGTTAATATAAATGGAAACTATGCATATGTACAGCTCAAGCACGTTAATGACTACATTTTTGCTTCACAAATCTAAGCTTAAAGATGCCTAAATAGAGAGATAGAAACTTGACAAATACCTTGTTCAGTTGAGTTTGGATATGACAATGTGGGGACTTTGAGTGAGGCCTGAAGGTCGTGTGAGCTTTCTTGAAGTTCCCTCAAGCTATCCCAATGCTCAGCTGACCTTGTAGATGCCTGAATCTTCCTATAGAAGTCAACCTGCAAACTCAAAAAATGAAAATGGTGAAGCTTGAAACAGGGGTTACAATTGCTGAACAAAGGCCTGGATAGTTTAGGTAGGAGGTATGGAATGTGTTTGAAGTGATTCAATGCAAAACACACGAGGCAAAATGGAAATGGCTTGAGATTAGCAGAAGATGCCCTGTTTGGGCAGAAAATGGTGTTTTTTGTGTTTTAGAGTGTTTGAGAGGTTGTGTATTCGTGCTTCTTGCTTGAGACAATGTTCTGAAGTTATCTAGAATAATTCCAAGGCTTCTCTTTATCAGATATCCAAGTTCTATTGACTTTTGCAAGTTTACTTGCTTTTGAAGAAAAGGTGAAGTGACAATGCCCAAAAGCTTGTACTTGCTAGTTCCTTAGCTGATAAGAGTCGGTAAACATGCCTTATAACTGTGGATATTGTTTGCAAAAAGAGACTAGGTCCATGGCTCAAGATAAACAAAGTTGGAAAAAGCAAGCTTTATGAAAATGGTATTGTACACTTTATGCCATTTTTGGATTAATTTAATATACAAAGCTTCAAAGATCAAGATAAGACCATTATCCATTGTGTTTGCATTAAATTAATGAGTGTAGAAAGGATTAGTACCTGTAATACCAAGTACAAGCATGTTAGGACAGATTTGCAACTTGAACCATTGTGAAAAATGCCTTGGACAAAAGTGATAAATTTCCATTTTTCATTTCTTCGATTCTCCCTAACCATAAATGATCTTGGAGAGTTCTTGGAAATTTTGGAAATCTTGTAACATGCTCTACAATCCATATTTGAAATGAATTTTGAGATTCCACTTGGAACTAGGTGAAAAGTAGCCATGAAGTTAGGTCAAAAATCTGCCTAAACTAGGGCAAAATTTCACTAAGTTAAAAAAGTTTATGGACCCCTATTCACAAAATCATAACCTGAGATCCAAACATCTTTTTGGAAAACTTTGTGAATCAAAGTTGTAGATTTCATGGAGGACTTCAACTTTCATGTTGGAAGTTTTCTTTGAATCCAATTGCATCATGGTGAAAAAGTTGGGAAAATTGGGAAAAAATAAGAAATTTTCATAACTTAGAAAAATTCTAAGTTATGAAAAATTTCAAATTAAAACCCTAATTTTCAAAATTAGGTTTCTTGGTCAACAAGTTTCACATTTTGACATATTTTGATGAATTATGACCCTTGGCACTTGATTTTGACCAAAAAGTCAAAGTTTGACTTTTCAGTGTACAATTGACTTTTGATCAATTGACTGCAAAATTCATCTGGCAATCCTATGCACTTGAGATATTTTGAACCTTGTGATTAGGTCAATACAATGCCATTGAGTCCTTGAAACCATGTTTGAACCCAATTGGCCACTGGCTAGGTGAAAAATCAGAAATTGCCCTTCCTTAGTCAAAACCCTAATTTTGACCATTTTGCCCTTTTGAAGATCTGATCAAATTTCTTGAGGAGTTGTGGTACAAACTTGATCAAATGGTTCACATGAGTCTATAATGTTGATGTGGATAAAAAATTATGAGGTTTGACTGTAAATTGGCCATGGTTGACTTTTTCCCCAATACAGTTGATTTTTAGGTTAACTGTCCAATTGACTGGTCAAAAATGTGATTCGAGGCTTGAAACTTGGTATGGGCAATCTTAGGGGTCCAACATGAAGTATGAAAGTCTCATGAGGCATTGGAAGTCCAAAAATCCTTGTGCAAACTCAAACCCTAATTTCAGGTTATCATTGCAAGGAGAGGTCTTGAGCTGAGCAAACCTTAATCTGGTCTTGAGTCCAAGAAGTCTTGTGAGGAGAATCTTGATAAAATGAGAGGGAAAATTTTGGGGTACAAAACCATAAATCTTCAAACATGTTTTGGACATCACAACTTTATGTTTCACATCTTTTTTCAAAGTATTTTTTTCAAAACTGACTTAGGGAACCCGGTTACCCAGTTATGGTAATCGATTACCTTATATCATTTTCCAAAAATAAAAGCCTCTGTCTTGAGGAACCCGATCACCCATATATGGCAACCGTTTACCCAACGCTATTTTTCAATTTTTTTAACGTTGAGAAAGGTGGTACCTGGGTACCCAGTTATGGGAATCAGTTACCACCAAAACAGTATGAAAAATGTATATGTCTCTTGTCCAGAAACAATGTGTGTTTTTGTTTGCGAAGCATGGCATCTTTCTATTGAATCATACCATTTTGTAAGGATTTATAGAGGCATATATAAACTCATAATTTAAGAATTATTTGCAACCTCTTTCAATCTACAATTCAAATTACATAAACTATTTATCTTTCAAATTTTCAAGTGTTCTACACCAGAATTTTTATTGAAACTTTATGCACTCATTTTTCATTGAAAAATTGTTCTAAGTTGTATATCATCATTGTGAACACTTGTATCCATTATTGAGAATTGTTTTTCTTGAAGGAGAAGATCAATCCAATATTGATATATTATATCATATTTTAAAATCTCTTGTAAAAATTCAGAATACCTTATTACTTTCCTTGTTATTCAAGATTGTTGAAAGAAAGTGTGTGCATTGAAAAGTAATGTTCTTCTTGCACTTAGTGTTCAAGGTCTTAAAGGATTTAAGAGCATTTGATCTCCCTATAGATTAGATAATAAGGCATCACCTTTGGTGTGATTAGGCTTGCACAATAATTCTAAACTATAGTGAAATCTCTTCCGTGTTGGCAAGAGGACTGTAGTACTCTCGATTCGTAAGGGGGACCATTTTATATCTGGTGTTCATTTACTTTCCGCATTTTATCGCTTTCATCACTTAACCAAAAAACCAAAAAAGAAAGATCAAAGATTCATAAAACCGGAAATATTTTAAAAGTTCTAATTCACCCCCCTCTTAGGCAAACCTTATACTTACATTGTGGGAAGATTCTTGTGCGATTGGGCTATCCACATACAATCGATACAAAAGAGAATTGTAGACATATGGCGACCGCTAAAGGGTGTTATTATTAAGGAAGCCAAGGACGATTTATATCTATTCCAATTTTCGCATCAGTTGGACATGCAGTCAACAATTAAATGAGGACCTTGGACTTTTGATTCTCATCTTTTGATAGTCGAGAATGTACGAATTGGTATCCAGATCGAGAGCATATTGTTGTTCCACGTCGACTTTGGGGTTGAAGTACACCATTTGTCAGCTTGAATGATGATGGAGAACGTAGGAAGAACAATGACAAATTTTATAGAAGAGTTCGTAGGATATGATAAGAATAATAACACAAGTTTCTAGCACGAGTAAATGAAATTGCAAGTGAAGATAAATGTAAGAAATCCATTGAAGAATGTATATACTTTTTGTTGCACTTATCAACTCTTTGTTGTTAATACCAGTTGAATAACCCAACTTTGTGTATAAATACGTTTAATTTATGTATAATTCATTTTTGTGTACATAGTGTACCGTTTGGTGTTTTCCATTCTCTGTGTAGGTATTCATGTGTGTTTGGAGCATTAAGGAACAAATAGCCAATTGGCAGCTCCAAAGATGCAAGATTTAAGCAATAAAGCCATTGTTGTGTACCAGGAAAAGAAATAAAGAAGTTCTTTCTATCAAGCCTCATCAGGCGATGCCTGGGCGAAAGGCTTGCACGTCATGCTCGTCGGGGGAGCGTGGGGCGAGAGGAAAAGAAGAATTTTCCAGGGGCTATTGACTTGGGCTCGCTGGGAGATAAATAAAGATGTCGTTGGGAGAAGCTTCTCTTCGTTGGGCGAGGGTGGATATTTTCGGACAGTTGTGTACATGGCGCAACCTGGGCCTTGTGTTTAGGAATCTTTGTTCGGCGACGCCTTTTATGTCGCCGAGTAACACATGCAGACCGGATTTTTGTATACATTTCAATTTCATTACCTTTTGTTTGGTTATGGGTTTTGGGATAGTTTTAGCTCCCAAATTCATCAACCTCATTTTTTCTTAGGATTAACTTAGATAACAAGTATGGAGCTTGCATTCGAATGATCTGGGGTGGATTGCTCTTTGATCGGTGCTGATAAACTGGGAGATTTGTGGTTGATTTCTCTTTTTCTTTGTGTATTCTCTTTTAGTTAGGTTTGTATATGTTTTACTTTGATCTCATGTATAATTGTTGCCCATGGTGTTGTATAAAACATGCTTTACAAATCTTTGTCGATTGTTATCCTTGATTTTTGCTCTATGCTAGGGATTTAGGTTGTTATAGACATATACTGCTCGGATTCTTATCTAGGATGATAGTCTGTTAGTTTTTGGATTCTAGAGATAGATTTAGAGTTGACATTTACTTGGATGTCTGTGATTAATGTCTATGTGTTGGTTGTGTCTCTATGAGAGATCATCAACGCGATTAGCACAATTTACTTCTGTGTTGTTAAAGTTGGTTGAGAGATCACTGTTGAGATGATATAGTGGGTGTAATGTTTGACACGTGATGACATTGACGAGTCTTATAGGTTGAGTATAACTGGTCGATAGGTTTAAGTCTCTGAGGAGTAGATTATATGCATGCTTGATAAGTTTTTGCTTTAAAGAATGAATTTATTTCCTGTTAATAACTTTAAATTCCTGCATTTACTTCAAACCCGTTTTACCCCCTAACTCATTAATGAATGATTTGTCGAAGATGACTCGATAACCAATCTATGTGGACACGACAGATATAACCTAAATATCACCCAGTAAATTAAAAACTTACTTTTTGCTTGCCGCTTTACCATTTCGGTAAAATAGCGTTGTTGCCAGGGATTGTTTTATTGTTTCGCATTGCGATAATTCCTTTGTTTTTTAGTTTTGTAATTAATATATATGTTGTATAGAGATTATGCATGAACTTGTTTATGTTTACTTGTGAATTTATTTGTTTATGTTTACCATACATGTACATGTTTTCTATACTTGCGAATTTGTTATATCATTGTTTGTTTCCTTTCACGTTTGCTTGTGTGTTGGTTAGGAATAACCAGGTGGAAGCAACTTCGATGAACGTTCTTAAATAACAGGCTTCGAGCTTAAGAAATAAAACAAGCATGTTTTATTATTTTCATTTTGTTAGTTTAGGCAGTTGAATGCAATTGTCTAAAGAAATTTAACTCAGACTAGTTCTTAAATTTCATATCTTCACTTTTAAACTTGTTTAGACAATTTCATTCGGTATTTTAGTATGTGTATATTATTTGTGTTCATTTTTGTGTTTGTCTTTGACCTTATTGTGAATAGCCTGAGGATATTGAGGTGATTTGTTAAGTTTGATCGTTTCGACTTGCGAATGCGTGGTAATGATTTTGTTAAGGTTTTGTACACGTTCGAGGTATGTATTTACCGCTTTCTATACTTTAGCATATTAATGATACTTAGAATTTTTACCATTTTTATGCCATTCATTCTTTTGTATACTTGTTCGTTTGTGAATCACTTTAGTTCCTACCCTTTTTGCGAGGTAGCTTTCCATTGTTCATACATGTTGGAGACCGCAATTCTTGTTGTAACTGGATTTTATTATGCTTAATTTTTTATTTTGTGTTGATTGTATGAATGCATGAACATGATCAAGGAATTTTGTTTCATTTGAGCATAACTACATAGCCAAATATTCAATTCACCTTGTGAGTGTATAATCATTAGTATCCCTTTTGAGCCTTTTTGTCAATGTCCATGTTGTTTTTGAACCTAATGCTTGTCTATGAGTGCTGGTTTTCCTTTTTTAATGGATATTGGCTATTTGTTTTCTTGAACCCTTAACTATGATTTATAGTTTGAATTTTTACTTTGCCTTAGAAATTAGGGAGTATTCATATTATGATGATGGTTGAATTCAAGTTGGGGAGAAAAATAATTGTGCACTTATGGTTGATTGCTATGAGGTTAAGAAATAGAAAAAGGAAAAATAAGTGAAAAAGAAAAGAAAAAATTGAAAAAGTTTTGAAAAAACAAAAACAAAAAGAGTAGAATAATGTTTTGTTGAATAAGTATTGTGATTGCTAAGAAATTTTGGGGATGAATAATAAGTTTGATTAAGATTTTATTGCTTGAAACTTTGTGAATTAATCACTCCCTTAGGTTTAGGCAAGTTTTTGTTTCGATTAGCTTTAGGACTTATCCCTTGTTTGTTAACCAAGCCACATTACAACCTTGAAAAGTCCTTGTGATTCTTGCTTTTATGTCTTCAACATGAATTTTTGGATGAGTGTATAATTTAATCTTTTGTTTGCAAGGTTGTCGGATGAGTGAAAATACCTCATTTTTGCGTGTTTGTCATCTACCGATGATTGATTTTGCTAGGTGTGATTCATTTGTGAACTAGTGCTCTTTTAGAATGTTTGGCATGATTATTTTTTTTTGAATTTGTTTCTTGTTTATGTTATAGTCATAGACTAGTGGTAAGTGTTTACTTTGTGTATATTATTTTTCATTTGAACCATTACATTTGTTTCTGTTTTCAAAACTTGTCGATTCGTGATTCTTTGGTTGATCGTTTTTGTTTCTTTGAGTTGTTTGTTTCTTGTTTGAGGACAAACAAGTTCAAGTTGGGGAGATTTTGATAAGTGCAAACTGTAATTAATTTTTAATATACTTTTTGTTGCACTTATCGACTCTTTTTTGTTAATACCAGTTGAATAACCTAACTTTGTGTATAAATACATTTAGTTTTTGTATAAGGCATTTTTGTGTACATAGTGCACCGTTTGATGTTTTTCCATTCTTTTTGTAGGTATTCATATGTGTTTGGAGCATTGAGGAATAAATAGCCAATTAGAAGCTCCACAGATGCAAGATTGAAGCAATAAAGCCACTATTGTGCACCAGGAAATGAAATAAAGAAGTGCTTTCTGTCAAGCCTCGCTGGGCGAAGGGCTTGCGTGTCATGTTCGTCGGGCAAGCGTGGGGTGAGAGGAAAAGAAGAATTTTCCAGTGCATATCGACTTGGGCTCTCCAGCAGCTCGCTGGGCGAGAAATAAGGATGTCACAGGGCAAAGCTTCCCTTCGTCGGGCGAGGGTGTATATTTTTGGCCAACTGTGTACGTGTCGCAACCTGGGCCTTGTGTTTAGGAACCGTCATTGGGCGACGCCTTTTATGTCGTCAGGCGACGCGTGCGGACTAGATTTTTGTGTGTGTATATATATATATATATATATATATATATATATATATATATATATATATATATATATATATATATATATATATATATATATATATATATATATATATATATATATATATATATATATATATATATATATATATATATATATATATATATATATATATATATATATATATATATATATATATATATATATATATATATATATATATATATATATATATATATATATATATATATATATATATATATATATATATATATATATATATTGTGATCGGTGGATCTGGAACTGACTGTTTAACGCTGGTTCGCGAAATGTCGCGGAAGCAAGAGTCGCCACCGTCTTTTATTTTCTCCAAATGGAAAGGACAAAAGCACAGAAAAATTCCTTATAGAGATTGCTCTCGGTTCGGGAGGTAGGTTATAGAAAGGGAAGGTGTTAGCACCCTTTCTATCCATGGTTATCCATGGGCTCTTAGATACTTGCTCATTGTGTTTTCAAAAAATGGTTTGTTTGCCTTTCAATTGTGGGTTTTAAAAAGTTTCTTTGAAAATTCCAGTTCGACTCTTGTATCGGTCCTCAAGAGTGTTTGAAGAATTGCTTTCGAAAGCTTTTTGAAAAGGTGTCGGTGTGAAAAGTATTTTTGAATTTGTTTTTGAAATTAGAGCAAGTATATAGAGTCGTCTACCTACCCTAAGGAATTCGTCTGTGTAGATGTCCTTTAAAGTAGTGCCATCCCACCATTGAGGGGTAGGTAGCACCACCGTTGGAGGTGTTCGGGTCAATTCGAAGGTTCGGGACATGGTGATCACCAGAGCAATGGGAAGACACCTTAGAAGCTACCCTCATGCCAGGTTCCCGGATCATGAGGACTTACTAAGACATCCTCTACTCGACGATCACCTTTCGAGGCAAGGCAACAGTGAGGCGTACCCTAGGGGTGGTGTGTGATTTGTGTGTCATTTTCAGATATTTTTGTCTTTTGTCATGTCATTGGTGATCTAGCGTTTGTTTTTATTTTTGTCCATTCATTCTTTCATGCTTTGATTAACAGTTAAAAATTGCGAAAAGTAAAAGATTCTAAGCTATTACAAAAGGCGCGGGTCCACATCGCCAAAATTTCCTGGACCCGATTTGACAGAAAAATAAATAAAGAAATAAAAAGTGCGAGAAAATTAAAATGTTACATGGCCTTGTGAGAGATACATAAATATTATACGAAAGAAGAAATAAATATGCGAATTGAAATTTAAATCGAAACGAGGGCGTTGGACCCTTTTTGCAAAATTACATTAAAAGATGAATTAATTAATTAAAAAAAAGAAAAGAAATTGTTTTTTGGCATTTTTTGGTATTTTATGATTTTTATGAAAAAGAATTAATTAAAATAAAATGCTAACCCTAATTCTAATTGTTTTTAATTTATTAAGAAAAGATTAAATTTTAACCTAAAATTAAACCTAATTATTTACATGCAATTTAATTACAAAATAAATATTTTAATATTTTAATTATTATGAAAGAAAATAAAAAGGATAAAAAAATTACTTAACCTAATTCTACCAATTTTAGATTTTTATTATGAAAATATTATAATTAACTCTAATTTAATAACTAAATGAATTAATACAATTTATTTATGAAAATACTAGAATAAAATATTTATTATTTTTTTCATCTTTTCTGATTTTTTATGGTGTTTTGTATTTTTATGAAAAATAATTGAATTAATTAAACAAAACAATAATTAAAAGAAAATAATAATAAAGCAAAATAAAGAAAGTAAAAAAAATGGCAAACCTAGGGGGTCTGCCCCTAATTTTGGAGGTGAAGCCCATCAATTTTGGCCCATCACTGGAGGCCTTGTTGACTTTTTTCAGGCAGCGTGTGGGAGCATTGACTGACGTATACCGTGCTCTCCAGATCATGGCCTTTGATTTGATGCCCTGAGACGCGTGGCCAGCTTGATTTTGAGGGTGTATTGTGGACCACAACATTGAATCTGCACATGAACACTAAATGAAGAAAAATATGAAAGGGGGTGAGGATCTGGGGCTCGAACCCAGGTCCTATGGTTTACCAATCAAACGCTTCACCACTGCTCCACTTTGTGTTCTTTGTATATTATATAATAAGCGATCAATATAAAACAAAACAAACGCGTTAGTGGATTTTAGCGCGAATTTTTGAACAGGCCAACCAACGCTCGCCACTTCATCATCTCCTTCGCCTGGTTTTATTTTCCTGAAACAAGAACAATTTAGCAACGGTTTTGTTAGTGTTCCCTTAGGCACCCTTAGAGAAAATAGCGAATAGCCCCTGGGGCTCCATAAATTGAGCGCGACCCCATCAATGAGTTTGTATGGAGGTCCTGGTTTTGATGGTCTGGTTCTTGAGTGCTGATTTTTCCTTGAGTGGAAAACCCCAATTCACAGCTTAAAAAAACCAATTCTGAGTGTTGAGATGATTGATTTTGATTGGAACACGTTCTATGATCCTCAAGGAAGCTAATGGAATCACTATTTGGTCTTGAATCGCCCTAGAACTAGGTTTTCAGAATTGAGTTTTCAAGAGGAATTTCAAATGTTCATATGGTGTTTTCTGCGCAGCTTCTTGGTCAATGGCATTAGGGTTGTGTTCTATACTTATGTATGAGTGAATTAGGTCAAAGAAAACAATCAAAATCCTTGGCATTCATCGTTTGGAAGATTTGATTTTTCAAGATCTTTTTTCCAATATTTTCCATGCTATTTGGTATCAAATCATGACAACACTTTCCACAAATGATTATGCACGAATCTTGAGTGTCCAATGAGAGTGTTTTCTGCACAAAAAGATTTTATTTCATTAGTTTTGTATTTTTCATGTATTTTATTTAATTAAATGAATTATTAATAATAAAAAATCCAAATAAATAAATAAAAATGGAGACAAACTTCCCTTTGGGCCTAATAGTCGTGCACATGCCTTGGATAATGAATTGTGGAAGAAAAAGAGGCCCATTAGCAATTTTAGGTCATTTGAATCAATGTTGACTTTTCAAAATATCCAAAATTTCCCAACTTCCACAAGGCATAACTTGCTCAATTTTTAAGATTTGCTCATGTTCTTGGACATTTTGGAAAGGTCTTTGAGTCCTCTAACCAATGTCTTTGGTCCCATGTCATTTTGATTTACCAATCTAAAGTTATGGCCTTTGACTTAAAGTCCCTTTTTGTTGACTTTTGAAAATGACCTATAATATTGAAATTGATAACTTTCTGTGAGAGCATTTATTGGACTTTAAGTATGAAGATGAGTTGTAGGAAATGTCTTTCTCTTCAAAATGAGCTTTGGGTGGAATTTTTCTGATAATCCATGTGAAAGTTATGCCCTGGTCAATTTACAGTTGACTTTTTCAACTGTCCAAATAAGGAAACTTTTGCATCTTGATGATTTTTGAGCCAAGCTTTGAGAATCATGATCAAGCATTGATCAAATGATGTTTGTGGCTTCAAAATGAGATGTTGACCAAAAATTTGAACTTTTGACTGTCAAATGACCATTTTGCCCCTACAGTTGACTGTAGTGCAATTAGGGTTTTTGACTGTGCAATTTTGTGCTGAAAGTCTTGAAACTTTACATGAGGATGCTTGACCATGTTTATAGGCATATGAGACTTGATTGGACCTTTGAAAACTTCATTTTCTTGATCAGAACAAAAACCCTAATTTTGACTGCTTAGGAGGCCCTTGAACTGTGCAACCCTTGGGGAATTTTGAAGCATGACTTGGCAATTTCTTGAAGAATATGGGAGGGAAAATTTTGGGGTACAACAGTTGCCCCTGTTCAATCTTCTTAGACCTGAGGATGCAGATTGGCTGACGTGCCTTTCGTAATCCGAGGGTAGAAGATGATTGAACACTAGAGTGCCCAGAAATTTGCGCTCACATAGTAGCAGTGTGATGATGCGAATGGGCTTATAGATGCCATTTTGAGATTGATGGATAGGATGATGGGCTTATAGATGCCATGCTGAGAGATGCTGGAAGGTGGATGGGCTTATAGATGCCATCTGGATGTTGATCGCATAAGAGATTCCTTAGCGAGAACTTGCGTACCTGCAAAAGAAAAAACGATACCTGACATGTTGCAGGAACTGGTCTTCAGATGCTTTGTATAGATGTGTCCTGACTGGTTACAGGAGCTGAATCTGGAGCTTCAAACGGTGATGAATGAACCAGGGGTGGTTACTACCTCAGTAGGAACGGTGAGAGAACCTTGGATGACCTTAATCTCAACAACAAACGTTGAGAAAATCTTGGTGGGAATTACCATCTCCGCAGGATCGGGGAGAGAACCATAGGCAATTATAATCTCAAAAGCGGACGTTTGAGAAAGACCTGGAATGGAATTATCATCTCCGTAGGATCGGGGAGAGAACCATAGGAAATTATAATCTCAAAAGCGGACGTTTGAGAAAACCTGGAATGGAATTATCGTCTCCGCAGCATTGGGGAGAGAACCATAGGAAATTATAATCTCAAAAGCGGACGTTTGAGAAAAACCTGGGATGGAATTATCGTCTCCGCAACATTGGGGAGAGAACCATAGGAAATTATAATCTCAAAAGCGGACGTTTGAGAAAAACCTGGAATGGAACTATCGTCTCCGCAACATTGGGGAGAGAACCATAGGAAATTATAATCTCAAAAGCGGACGTTTGAGAAAAACCTGGGATGGAATTATCGTCTCCGCAACATTGGGGAGAGAACCATAGGAAATTATAATCTCAAAAGCGGACGTTTGAGAAAAACCTTTGATAACTTCTACTGAGTCTTCATCAGAAAAATCTGCTTGGGGTCGATTTAACTTGACTAGAGAAGGCCTTGGACTGGATAAGAAATCTTTGGAGTCGATTTAACTGAACCGGTCTAGGTCTTGAAATGTCTTCAACTGGATAAGAAACAGGGAGATCTTTGGAGTCGATCTGACTGAACCAGAGAAGGCCTTTGACTGGATAATAACCAGAGAAATCTTTGGAGTCGATTTAACTGAACCAGACAAGGTCTTTGGAGTGTAGCTTTAACTGGATCTTTCCTGAAAGGTAAAGGTCAGTCATATGCAATGCATGATATGGATCAAGCAATGATGCTCTCAACATAAATGAGATGATGCGTCTATGCATGCTATAATGATGTATGGAAGTGCGATGTTTATGAATGTATGTTTTCGTCTAGGAAAGTAAATCCTTGACGGGTGCCGAGAAGTCACTCCTGGGCTGATGTTGGAGAATAGATTTTGCTTCCGCTGGGGATGATAGTTGCAAGAATACCGGTAGGAGAAGATAACTCCGTTGGGGAATAAACTTGGCGAATGATTACTCTGCGGGTGGAAAAGTATCCTGACGATCTTGCTGGGAAGCGATACTCTGTGGGGAGAGAGATACTTTGCTGAGTTGATAATAACTTGCTGGGGATACTCTTGTTGCGTTGGAAGTGTTACTAGACTTCGCTGGGGATAAGAAGACTTTGTCGACGACGATCTTTCCATGGCTTTTGGCTGAGGATAACCCAGTTATATCCTGGTAGGGAAATAACTCTTTGAATAAAGCCGGGAGACGCGTTCGTGCTCTGCGTGGATAAGCTTCCAGAATCTATTGGGGATAAGCTTACTGCTCGGGGAGATGAATTCCAACTTTCCTTGGGAACTAGATTGGACTCTCCTGGGGAAGTTTTGAACTGCGGGGGAAGTGATTCCTTTGAATATTGGTACGCCGTCGGGGAACAATCTTTAGGCCAAGACTGCCAGGGATGCTTGTTAAGAATATATATGCTGTCGGGGAATGTTGAGATCTGCTGGAGGATACCCAACTTCCTTAAGATTTGATAGCTTTGCTTGGGGAGAGTGCACTGACTGCTCACTCTCTGGGGAATTAAGATATTTGGTTATGTTCTTTAGCTGAACTTACCTTGGTACCTTGGTGGACGGGACAATTAGATTGCTCAGACGACTCTTTATTGCCCCTGTTTCTAATGTTACCTGTAATTAATTCTTTGTTTCGTATGCAAATATTTATGAGTTAGCAAATTATTGCCAATGCATATATCACAAATTGAACCTTGGACGTTCTTCGCAAAACAAAACAGAAAAAGAAAAACGATTGGCACTTTTAACTGAAAAGTATATTTGTATTGATTTTGAATGGCCTGTAAATAGGCGTTTTGTGTACAAGAGGCTGACGTCCTAGTAAGAGAACGCCGCCGAACAAAAGAGTTTATACCAATTTTGTACAAAAGAAAATAAAACAGCTGTGTGAAATAAATGATCCCACTGGGTTTCAACTCTGCTATTGCCTTTATATCCCCGAGCATCTCATCACTTGATGACCTTGGTTGAAGGTGAAGCTGACTGATCGATGCTGTCTGAGCTTGATGTAGATACCGGATTCTGGATGCAAAGTGATCAATGAGACATAGTATTACGCTTTTATCCCTAATTTTTGCCTGGACCGCCCTTTCGGGTTTTCAGTCCACCGGGATACCCATTTTTGCCCAAGCCGCCTTTTCAGGTTTTCGACTTGCCGGGTGTACAGATTTTTTTCATTTCATCCCTTCATTTTGCCCGAACCCTTTTGGTTCGACGGGAAGCCCTAATTTTTGCCTAGGCATGTCAGCCTAGCGGGTCTTTTTTTATGCGTAGTATCTTTTTACTATGTCTGCATTGGCGGGGTGAGGAAGGTCGTCACCATCCATATTGGTTAGAATCATTGCTCCTCCTGAGAACACGTGCTTAACCACAAATGGCCCTTCGTACGTTGGGGTCCATTTGCCCCTTGGGTCACTCTGAGGAAGGATGGTTCGCTTAATTACCAGATCCCCAACTTGATATTCCTGTGGTCTGACCTTTTTGTTAAATGCCCTGATCATCCGTTTCTGATACGTCTGACCATGACAGATAGCAACAAGTCTCTTTTCATCAATGAGGTTGAGCTGATCAAGTCGTGTCTGGATCCAATCATCCTCGTTCAGATTTGCATCCTTCATTATCCGGAGAGAGGGTATTTGCACTTCGATCGGCAAGACTGCCTCCATACCATAAACCAGAGAGAAAGGAGTTGCCCCGGTTGACGTCCTAGCTGAGGTACGGTACCCATGTAGAGCGAACGGTAACATCTCGTGCCAATCTTTATAAGTCACTGTCATCTTCTGCACGATTTTCTTGATATTCTTATTTGCTGCTTCGACAGCCCCATTCATCTTCGGTCTGTAAGGAGAAGAATTGTGGTGCTGTATCTTGAACTGCTCGCAGAGCTTAGCGATCATCTTATTATTCAGATTGGTACCGTTGTCTGTAATAATTCTCTCAGGGACGCCGTACCGACAGATCAGGTTATGCCGAATGAACCGTGCCACAACAGTCTTGGTTACCGTAGCATAGGAAGCTGCTTCGACCCACTTTGTAAAATAATCAATCGCCACTAGGATGAAGCGATGCCCATTAGATGTCGTAGGTTTAATCTCACCGATCATGTCTATGCCCCACATTGCAAACGGCCAAGGCGCAATCAGAACATTCAGGGGAACTGGAGGAACATGCACCTTGTCTGCATAAATCTGGCACTTATGGCATGTCCTGGAATGTTGGTAGCAGTCAGCTTCCATTGTGGACCAGTAATATCCTGCCCGGAGGATTTTCTTAGCCATAGTGTGTCCACTGGAATACGTACCAAAGGTCCCTTCATGTAGCTCTTCCATGATCCTTTCTGCTTCAGTCTTATCCACACAACGCAGTAAGGTTGAATCATGGTTTCGCTTGTACAAGATGCCGTTGCTAAGGAAGAACTTTGCCGAGAATCTTCTCAGGAACTTTTTATCATTGACAGATGCCCCTTCAGGGTATTCCTGAGCTTCTAGATATCTCTTCACCTCATGGTACCAAGGCTTCTCAGTCACCAATTCAGTCTCGAGATCGCAACAGTATGTCGGTTCGTCCAATTTCCAGATGATGATCCGGGGAGCCTCATTGTCCCATTTGACCTTGAACATAGAAGACATTGTAGCTAACGCGTCCGCCAGCTGATTCTCCTCTCTCGGGAAGTGTTCAAAGGTTATCTCGGTGAAGTGGGGGATCAGGGTCAACACACATTCTTTGTAAGGAATAAGATTCGGATGTTTCGTATCCCACTCTCCTTTGATCTGATTGATCACAAGAGCGGAATCTCCGAAGACACTCAGAAACTTGATCCTTAGGTCGATCGCAGCTTGAAGACCCATGATGCACGCCTCATACTCCGCCATGTTGTTGGTACAGTTGAAACATAGCCGGGCAGTGAGTGGAGTATGAGTGCCTTGAGGAGATATGATTATGGCGCCGATACCGTTACCCAAAGCATTGGAGGCTCCGTCAAAGTGCATAGACCATCGGGATCCTTCCTCAGGTCCTTCATCCGGTCCAGGTACTTCACAATCAGTTACTATCATGATGCTTTCATCTGGAAACTCAAAGTTCATTGACTGATAGTCATCTACTGCCTGATGTGCCAAGTGGTCTGCTAATACACTTCCCTTGATGGCTTTCTGGGTTGTGTACTGAATGTCGTATTCCGTCAAGATCATTTGCCATCTTGCAATTCTCCCAGACAGAGCAGGCTTTTCGAATATGTACTTTATAGGATCCATCTTTGAGATCAACAAGGTAGTGTGAGTCATCATATACTGTCTCAGCCGGCGAGCAGCCCATACCAAAGCGCATCAAGTTTTCTCGAGCAGTGAGTATCGGGTCTCACAGTCGGTAAACTTTTTGCTAAGGTAATAAATGGCGTGCTCTTTTCGGCCAGACTCGTCATGCTGCCCCAGCACACACCCCATTGAATTGTCGAGCACTGTCAGATATAGTATCAGAGGTCTCCCTTCAACCGGTGGCATAAGGATGGGTGGTTCTTGGAGATACTCTTTGATTCTGTCGAAAGCAGCCTGACATTCATCGTTCCAACGTACTACCTGATCTTTCTTCAGCAGCTTGAAGATTGGCTCACAGGTAGCAGTCAGGTGTGAGATGAAGCGAGCAATGTAATTCAGGCGTCCTAAAAAGCCTCTGACCTCCTTTTCTGTCCTGGGAACTGGCATCTCTTGAATAGCTTTGACCTTAGCAGGGTCCACTTGAATACCCTTGTCACTTGCAACGAAGCCTAGCAACTTTCCAGATCTTACCCCGAAGGTGCACTTGTTCGGGTTCAACCTCAGTTTGTACAGTTTCAACCGGTCAAACAACTTCTGCAGATGATCTAGGTGCTCTTCCTCAGTCTGGGACCTTGCGATCATGTCGTCCACATACACTTCTATCTCATGATGGATCATGTCATGAAATAAAGCAACCATGGCCCGTTGGTAGGTTGCCCCAGCGTTCTTTAGTCCAAAAGGCATGACCTTGTAGCAGAAGGTGCCCCACTGAGTAACAAAGGTAGTCTTTTCCATGTCTTCAGGTGCCATCTTGATCTGATTGTAACCTGAGAAACCATCCATGAAAGAGAACACCTTGTGCTGAGCTGTATTATCAACAAGGACATCAATGTGAGGTAGAGGGAAGTCATCTTTGGGGCTGGCCCTGTTCAGATCCCTGTAGTCGACACACATTCTGACCTTACCGTCTTTCTTAGGTACCGGCACCACATTAGCAACCCACTGAGGGTAAGAAGTCACTGCAAGGAACCCAGCGTCAAACTGTTTCATAACCTCGGCCTTAATCTTCTCAGACATCTCTGGGCGCATACGACGGACCTTTTGCTTAACTGGAGGGCAATCTTCCTTAGTAGGTAAGTGATGGACCACAATATCGGTATCCAACCCGGGCATGTCTTCGTAGGACCAGGCAAAGATCTCCATATAATCATGTAGCATCTGAGTCAACCGTTGCTTCATGCTGAGCTCTAGGTTGGCACCAATCTTTACCTCTTTCCTGTCTGCCTCTGTACCCAAGTTTATTGTTTCCACTGGATCTTCATGGGGTTGAATTGCCCTCTCTTCCTGAAACAACAGTCTTGCAAGCTCTCCAAGCACTTCGCAATCATCTTCACCTTCGTCTTCGGCTAAGTTGATCGGATTTTCGAAGTCATAATTGGCAGTAGCAGAGTCGTTATCAGTGAGATCCAGAGTGGATTGAAACCTGTATGAGTGAGTGTGTGTGTGTAAATACAGCTGTTTTGAAATATATGTAAAGGAAAGAAAGACAGAAAAGGAGCATAAGAGTTGCAATGCGAGAAAACGTCCAAGATTTTCATTCATGATATATGAAATGACAATTTATATGCCCTCACAAATGAAACCACGGTGCCTCGGGTAAGACATCGGGCCATAGAGTTTATTTATTGTTTATTACAAATACCAAAACGTAGGAATTCATTACTTAGTAACAAGAGAAACAGGTAGATTATCCTTTGCACTCCAATTGTTAAGTCCACTGTCGGTTGCCGGGTAGATCCAGCTATCAAACTCAGCTTCATCCACTTCGTCTTCGTCCCCAATAGCATTCACTCCATGAGCAGGCAGGGGAGCTGTCATTACATTGGGCTTCTCAGATGCCTCAAATTGTACCTCCTTGGCGTCAATAAGGTCCTGCAGCTTGCTCCTTAGAGCCCAACAGTCGTCAGTGGAGTGCCCCGGGCTATCTGAATGGTAAGCACAACGAGCATTTGGATTGTACTTGGGAGATGTAGTATTTGGAAACTTCGGAGCCTCTCTGATGGTTACTAAGTTGGTTGAGAGCAACTGTGGTAAGATCTGCGATAAAGTCATACTTAACCGGGTGAACTCTCTCCGGGGTCTTTCAGCCCTTTGAGGATTGGTCGGCCGAGGAGGGGCAGCAGGCTTGGCAATCGTTACCGCACTGACAGATTGGCGGCGCTCAAATCTTTCTGATCTCCGGGAGCCATATACAGCACTAGCCTCCTTCTTAAAGGGTTTCTTCTCAGAACTAGACGATGCACCCTTCGGAATCTTACCAGACTTTAACCCAGCCTCAATTCTCTCTCCAGTCAAAATTAGATCAGTGAACCCTGCAGCCGAATTCCCAATAAGATGGTTGAAAAATGGCCCAGATAGGATCCCCAAGAACATGTCTACCAACTCCCGATCAGTCAACGGAGGCTGCACCCTGCCAGCCAGGTCTCTCCACTTCTGAGCGTACTCCTTAAAACCTTCACTTGAACCTAACGACATACCCTGGAGTTGGGTACGTGTAGGGGCAAGGTTGGCATTATATTGATACTGCTTGTAGAAAGCAGTAGCCAACTCCTCCCAGTTACGAACCTTGGTCCCATCCAGCTGATAGAACCATTCGAGATGAGTCCCTGAAAGACTCTCCTGGAAGAAGTGGATCCACAAATTCTTATCCGCTGAGTACGGTTGAATTTTCCGAACATAGGACCTGAGATGTAGCTTGGGACAAGACGCCCCGTCATATTTAGTGAAAGATGGTGCTTTGAACTTCCGAGGAATGATCACACCAGTAGACAAACCCAGATCTCCAAAATCCAGCCCAGGTACCTGTTGTATTTCCATAGCATTCAGCCTGTCCTCCAGCTGCTTGTAACGGTCTTCTGCCGGAGGGTACTTCTCTTCATCAAAATCAGTCTCGTTGTCGGAGACTACCGGACTAGGACCTTTTTCTGCCTGAGGAGTACTCTTGCCAATAGAAGAACCAGCCTCTTCATTCTGCAAAGTATTGCCAAACCTTCGGCCCGAGCTAAACAGAACAGTTCTTCTCTTCTTCTTCTTTTCCTTCTTTAGAAGTAGAGCCTTCAGCTCTTCTTGGCCTTGAGCCAAACCCTTGATTAATTCCTGAAATTGCGCATTCTGCGCCTGAAGAGCTTTGATGGATGTCTCAGTTGAGGATGAGTCAGGATTCATGATGCTGAAATAAACAGCGAAGAACTGTAAGCAACCTGAAAAGAGGAAAAACCTGCTATGCACATGATGAATGATATGTGTTTATGCAATGCATTCAAGGGTTCGAAAGTTCAAATTTGTTGTAGACAAAAAGGAACACACGTTATCATTAAGGAAATAACTGTTTAGTACATCAAAGCTTCATGGGCAAAATAATACAAAAGTAAATCAATCCCAAAATACACTGCGCATCCTCTTTGGAGCTATGTAAGTGTTGAGATTCCTCTCCTCATGCAACAGGCGGGTGAGCTCCAAGACCTTCTTTTCACTGGCATATAGACTAGTCTCAAGAGAATTCCGTTCTTCCTTAAGCTGGATCCAGCTCTTCTGCATCTCTTCCCAGGATGTGGGCATATCAGGGTGCTGAATAGTGTAGGACACTTCTCCTTCCAAGACTGGCTCTTTGATCACAGGGAGCATATGGGGATAAGGCATCACCAACTTCTGGGAGCGGGCTCGTACCCACTTGAGGTAAGGTTCCAACGGGATGGAGTTCCTGTGCCCCAGTGTCTTGCTGTCTATCCTACTTGGCATCCTCCAGGCTCTGATAAATCTCTGGCGAAGTCCTTGAGTATCGTTGTCGAAGTCAAAAACTATGTCAGGAATCAACATGTCATGAGGACCATCCCTCCGAGCATAACCAAACTGTCTCCAAGCCAGGCATGGGCTGTAAGTAATACCTCCTCTGATTCCAAGTAAAGGAACATTAGGTTATTCCCCGCAACGATCAATGATAGTGACATCTTCTCTGGACCTAGGGCACCAATGTATATCTGCATGTGTAAGAGTCATCAACCGTTGTGACCATCTCAAACCCCGCTCATTCTTAAAAACTGATTGTGGAAGGTGCGAAATAAACCACCTTCCCAGGAGAGGAGTGCAACACATAAGGACACCCCTTTTTCTCATGGTTCGAGTGTAACATGAGTGAAGGATGTCCCCTAGCAACGTAGGTATAGGATTCCTGGACATAAAGATCTGGACAGCGCTGATATCTATAAGCTGATCTGGGTTAGGGAACAACACCAAACCGTAGACAAGGAGGGCCACCACTTCTTCAAAAGCTTGCAAGTCAAGGGAGTTCCAACATTCATGGGCCTTTTCAAACAGAAACCTGGCTAAGAACCCTTTGATACCACTTCTAACTTCCCAATGTCCCTTAAGGTCAGATGACTGTAGGTGCAAGGCTTTAGCAATCTCTTCAAGCTTAGGTTCCTTTTCCATACCGTTGAAGGGTAGCTGATCAAGGATAGGGATCTTCAGGAGCCGGGATAACTCCTCCAATGTAGGTACTAGCTGATAATCCAAGAAGGTGAAACAGTGATGCAGAGGGTCAAAGAACTGGAACAGGACCTTTATCATGTCTTCCTCAATGTTGGTATTGACCAAGCTGATGAGACTTCCATGTCTTTCACTGAATGAAGAGTTCTCGGGAATCCTGGATATAAGCTTCTTAAGCTGAGGAGGGATCCTTACAAGACTGACTTGAATTGTCTTCCTGCGAACAGTTTCCATGTCCTACAAAACAAGAACAAAGATGAAAATTCGAACCCCTGAAATGGTTAGTCAATGCATATGATGCTGGATGATGTCATGATGCTATGATTAAACACACCACAGATATTTACAAAGACAAACATGTAAGGCACACAAGGCACACAAGACAAGCCCTTAGGGTTTAAGGCCAGCATGGGGTCTGGGTAGCACCCTCTTGAAGTTGGTGGGTTCAACCTGTCCTATCAAAGTAACCGGGTTCTAAGGGTCCCAATATCACAAGATTGCTTTCATTGTTCATCGTTTCGATTTAGCCACTGAACTGGCGACCGAAATATTCCAGGAAAGCAACCCTCAATTGAGTGTAGTATCGAGTATCAACCAACCTCGGACTGCACCAAAGTCAGTTATCTCACTACCCTAAAGAGGCCAAGATAGTTCAATTAAGGTTCCTAAGGTCTGTTGATGCTTTACGACACCACGCGGAGGCCCCGTACTCTCCTTGACTGAACTCAAGGGTTACCGGTACACACCAAAGTGCCACATCAACGTAGCAGACTGTTTCAACCATGTCGGTATACCCCACACAGTTCCCTCACAGTCTTGTTGCTACTTTCTAAGAAGGTATCCCCCAGATCCAGGTTAGGATCTATAGAACTCCCAAGCAACCCACAATTTAAAGCACACAAGGAAAACAATTGAAAACACAGTGATCTTAGTCCTAAGGTACACCTCACTTTAAGTTATTCCCCAGCAGAGTCGCCAGTTCTGTGATCGGTGGATCTGGAACTGACTGTTTAACGCTGGTTCGCGAAATGTCGCGGAAGCAAGAGTCGCCACCGTCTTTTATTTTCTCCAAATGGAAAGGACAAAAGCACAGAAAAATTCCTTATAGAGATTGCTCTCGGTTCGGGAGGTAGGTTATAGAAAGGGAAGGTGTTAGCACCCTTTCTATCCATGGTTATCCATGGGCTCTTAGATACTTGCTCATTGTGTTTTCAAAAAATGGTTTGTTTGCCTTTCAATTGTGGGTTTTAAAAAGTTTCTTTGAAAATTCCAGTTCGACTCTTGTATCGGTCCTCAAGAGTGTTTGAAGAATTGCTTTCGAAAGCTTTTTGAAAAGGTGTCGGTGTGAAAAGTATTTTTGAATTTGTTTTTGAAATTAGAGCAAGTATATAGAGTCGTCTACCTACCCTAAGGAATTCGTCTGTGTAGATGTCCTTTAAAGTAGTGCCATCCCACCATTGAGGGGTAGGTAGCACCACCGTTGGAGGTGTTCGGGTCAATTCGAAGGTTCGGGACATGGTGATCACCAGAGCAATGGGAAGACACCTTAGAAGCTACCCTCATTCCAGGTTCCCGGATCATGAGGACTTACTAAGACATCCTCTACTCGACGATCACCTTTCGAGGCAAGGCAACAGTGAGGCGTACCCTAGGGGTGGTGTGTGATTTGTGTGTCATTTTCAGATATTTTTGTCTTTTGTCATGTCATTGGTGATCTAGAGTTTGTTTTTATTTTTGTCCATTCATTCTTTCATGCTTTGATTAACAGTTAAAAATTGCGAAAAGTAAAAGATTCTAAGCTATTACAAAAGGCGCGGGTCCACATCGCCAAAATTTCCTGGACCCGATTTGACAGAAAAATAAATAAAGAAATAAAAAGTGCGAGAAAATTAAAATGTTACATGGCCTTGGGAGAGATACATAAATATTATACGAAAGAAGAAATAAATATGCGAATTGAAATTTAAATCGAAACGAGGGCGTTGGACCCTTTTTGCAAAATTACATTAAAAGATGAATTAATTAATTAAAAAAAGAAAAGAAATTGTTTTTTGGCATTTTTTGGTATTTTATGATTTTTATGAAAAAGAATTAATTAAAATAAAATGCTAACCCTAATTCTAATTGTTTTTAATTTATTAAGAAAAGATTAAATTTTAACCTAAAATTAAACCTAATTATTTACATGCAATTTAATTACAAAATAAATATTTTAATATTTTAATTATTATGAAAGAAAATAAAAAGGATAAAAAAATTACTTAACCTAATTCTACCAATTTTAGATTTTTATTATGAAAATATTATAATTAACCCTAATTTAATAACTAAATGAATTAATACAATTTATTTATGAAAATACTAGAATAAAATATTTATTATTTTTTTCATCTTTTCTGATTTTTTATGGTGTTTTGTATTTTTATGAAAAATAATTGAATTAATTAAACAAAACAATAATTAAAAGAAAATAATAATAAAGCAAAATAAAGAAAGTAAAAAAAATGGCAAACCTAGGGGGTCTGCCCCTAATTTTGGAGGTGAATCCCATCAATTTTGGCCCATCACTGGAGGCCTTGTTGACTTTTTTCAGGCAGCGTGTGGGAGCATTGACTGACGTATACCGTGCTCTCCAGATCATGGCCTTTGATTTGATGCCCTGAGACGCGTGGCCAGCTTGATTTTGAGGGTGTATTGTGGACCACAACATTGAATCTGCACATGAACACTAAATGAAGAAAAATATGAAAGGGGGTGAGGACCTGGGGCTCGAACCCAGGTCCTATGGTTTACCAATCAAACGCTTCACCACTGCTCCACTTTGTGTTCTTTGTATATTATATAATAAGCGATCAATATAAAACAAAACAAACGCGTTAGTGGATTTTAGCGCGAATTTTTGAACAGGCCAACCAACGCTCGCCACTTCATCATCTCCTTCGCCTGGTTTTATTTTCCTGAAACAAGAACAATTTAGCAACGGTTTTGTTAGTGTTCCCTTAGGCACCCTTAGAGAAAATAGCGAATAGCCCCTGGGGCTCCATAAATTGAGCGCGACCCCATCAATGAGTTTGTATGGAGGTCCTGGTTTTGATGGTCTGGTTCTTGAGTGCTGATTTTTCCTTGAGTGGAAAACCCCAATTCACAGCTTAAAAAAAACCAATTCTGAGTGTTGAGATGATTGATTTTGATTGGAACACGTTCTATGATCCTCAAGGAAGCTAATGGAATCACTATTTGGTCTTGAATCACCCTAGAACTAGGTTTTCAGAATTGAGTTTTCAAGAGGAATTTCAAATGTTCATATGGTGTTTTCTGCGCAGCTTCTTGGTCAATGGCATTAGGGTTGTGTTCTATACTTATGTATGAGTGAATTAGGTCAAAGAAAACAATCAAAATCCTTGGCATTCATGGTTTGGAAGATTTGATTTTTCAAGATCTTTTTTCCAATATTTTCCATGCTATTTGGTATCAAATCATGACAAAACTTTCCACAAATGATTATGCACGAATCTTGAGTGTCCAATGAGAGTGTTTTCTGCACAAAAAGATTTTATTTCATTAGTTTTGTATTTTTCATGTATTTTATTTAATTAAATGAATTATTAATAATAAAAAATCCAAATAAATAAATAAAAATGGAGAAAAACTTCCCTTTGGGCCTAATAGACGTGCACATGCCTTGGATAATGAATTGTGTAAGAAAAAGAGGCCCATTAGCAATTTTAGGTCATTTGAATCAATGTTGACTTTTCAAAATATCCAAAAATTTCCCAACTTCCACAAGGCATAACTTGCTCAATGTTTAAGCTTTGCTCATGTTCTTGGAAATTTTGGAAAGGTCTTTGAGTCCTCTAACCAATGTCTTTGGTCCCATGTCATTTTGATTTACCAATCTCAAGTTATGGCCTTTGACTTAAAGTCCCCTTTTGTTGACTTTTGAAAATGACCTATAATGTTGAAATTGATAACTTTTTGTGAGAGCATTTCTTGGACTTGAAGTATGAAGATGAGTTGTAGGAAATGTCTTTCTATTCAAAATGAGCTTTGGGTGGAATTTTTCTGATAATCCATGTGAAAGTTATGCCCTGGTCAATTTACAGTTGACTTTTTCAACTGTCCAAATAAGGAAACTTTTGCATCTTGATGATTTTTGAGCCAAGCTTTGAGAATCATGATCAAGCATTGATCAAATGATGTTTGTGGCTTCAAAATGAGATGTTGACCAAAAATTTGAACTTTTGACTGTCAAATGACCATTTTGCCCCTACAGTTGACTGTAGTGCAATTAGGGTTTTTGACTGTGCAATTTTGTGCTGAAAGTATTGAAACTTTACATGAGGATGCTTGACCATGTTTATAGGCATATGAGACTTGATTGGACCTTTGAAAACTTCATTTTCTTGATCAGAACAAAAACCCTAATTTTGACTGCTTAGGAGGCCCTTGAACTGTGCAACCCTTGGGGAATTTTGAAGCATGACTTGGCAATTTCTTGAAGAATATGGGAGGGCAAATTTTGGGGTACAACATATATATATATATATATATATATATATATATATATATATATATATATATATATATATATATATATATATATATATATATATATATATATATATATATATATATTTCATTTTCATTTCCTTTTGTTTTGTTATGGGTTTGGGGATAATTTTAGCTCCCAAATTCATTAACCCTCATTTTTTCTTAGGATTAGCTTAGATAACAACTATGGAGCTTGCATACGGATGATCCAGGGTGGATTGCTCTTTGATCGACACTAACAAACCGGAAGATTTATGGTTCATTTCTCTTTTCCTTTGTGTATTCTCTTTTAGTTGGGTTTGTATATGTATTTACTTCAATGTCATGTATATTTGTTGCCCATGGCGTTGTATAAAACTTGCTTTACAAATCTTTGTCGATTGTTATCCTTGATTTTTGCCCTGTGCTAGAGATTTAGGTTGTTATAGACATATACTGCTCGGATTCTTATCTAGGATGATAGTTTGTTCGTTTATGGATTCTAGAGATAGATTTAGAGCTGACATTCACTTGAGTTCTGTGATTAATGCCTATGTGTTGGTTGTGTCGCTATGAGAGATTGTTGACGCGATTATCATGATTGACTTTTGTGTTGTTAAGGTTGGTTGAGAGATCGCTGCTGAGATGATACAGTAGGTGTAGTGTTTAACACATGATGGAATTGACGAGTCTTGTGGTTAAATATAATTGGTCGATAGATTTAAGTCTGTGAGGGGTGGATTATATGCATGCTTGATAAGTTTTCCCTTTGAAGAATGAATTTATTTTCTGTTAATAACTTTAAATTCCCGCATTTACTTCAAACCCATTTTGCCCCCTAACTCATTAATGAATGGTTTGTTAAACTAAGACTCGATAACCAATCTATGTGGACATAATATGATATAACCTAAATATCACCCGATAAATTAATAGCTTACTTTTTGCTCTCTACTTTACTGCTTGAGCACTATCATAATTGCTAATGATAATAATATTGAGAGTAATGTTAATGGCAATAATGGTGGAATCATATTGCACAAAGGCAATAGTGGTGTTGCTAATAATAATATTGAGGAAGCTTCAGTCTGCATAGGACACATGAGAATGCAGGTAAACATGTTCCAACGATTCCCAACAAAAATTATGACACAATCATATGATACCCTGGACCAACAGTCACATTAGTTTCCCACCTACAAGACTAACTCTGACCCCACCCTTTTTAATGTACCAACCGATGACAGAGGTGCTACTATACTGCATCCCAACAATATGTCACAATTATTAGCCAACAAGAAACACCAACTTATGCATGAACCCAACCTTAAATTGTCTAACCCGATGGTATTTACCATGCAAGAAAATGAGATTGACAAAACTATGGAATTTAGAGCATTTCAAACCAACCAGAAGTCACAAGTGTCGTTATTCCCAACTCAGCAATATAACCCACATGCTAGTAATAATATTGCAACTACTAACTCAACGACGCTGAACCTGAAATCGTATAGCATCGAGACCAAAATTTCCCAACAAAAATCCTCAATGTTAAACCAGGCCCGAAAGCTAAATAATCAAAATAGGAGTGTTGGAATTAACAACTCTCAAATTTAGATTCATGCTACCGATTCTGTTATGAATAGTGAAATGAATGCGTAGTGGAACAAAGAATCACAGCTAGAGAAAAAATAAGAAGAGGTAATGATACAAAGAAATAGGAAAATGTATTGGCAACAACGTAACATTTTTATCGGCAAGTCCTGGTAGTCAGGACTCATGAAAATTCTAACTTGGAATTGTTGGAGTTTGAGCAGCCGGCATGCAATTCCTAATCTGAAGAAACTAGCTCAAAAACATCAGCCTGATATCATTTTTCTTTCGGAAACGTTATCTAAAGCATATGATAGAGTGGATTGTGGATTTTTGAAAGAGGCACTTAAGAAGATGGGCTTTGCAATAGATGGATTCACCGGATGATGATGTGTGTTACTTCGATGCACTATAATGTTCTCGTAAACTCGGAGAGTGTTGGACCTATTGAACCAGGAAGAGGATTGAGACAAGGAGACCCACTGTCTCCTTATCTCTTTATTCTTATCTTAGAGGGCCTTTCATCCCTCATCAAGGGCGGTGTGTCTAAGGGAGACATCCATGGAATCCAGGTGTGCAGAGGGGCACCTAGTGTGTCCCATCTGTTTTTTGCTGATGATTATTTTTTATTTTTTAAGGATAATTTATCGAAAGTGAGAACTCTTATGAGTTTACTCAATACCTATGCATAAGCGTCAGGCCAAGAGATTAATATAATGAAATATGAGGTCTTCTTTAGTAATAATTTATCTAATCCGTCAAAAGAGGATCTGGCTAGGATAATGGAAGTTCGTCATGTTCTTAGGACTGGTAACTATTTGGGGCTACCTTCAATGATTAGAAGAAGCAAGAAGGCCATTTTTTCTTATATTAAAGATCAGATCTAGAAGAGGATAAATTATTGGAGAGGACGTTCATTGTCTAAAGTCGAGAAAGAATTTATGACAAAATCGATGCTCCAAGCCATTCCAGCTTACATCATGAGTATTTACATTCTTCTGGATGCAGTGATAAACGAAATAGAGAAGATGTTTAATTCTTTCTGGTGGGGTGGAAATAGAAACAATAGGGGAATACGGTGGATGTCGTGGGAAGACTCACTTGTACGAAGAAAGATGGAGGATTGGGATTTCATGACTTTAAAGCTTTTAATATGGCAATGGTGGCTAAACAGAGGCAGCTTATTATGTCCCAACCTCAAGCTCTGGTGTCTCGTATTTTCAAAGCAATGTACTTTCCTAGAATCTCTTTCTTTGATGCTAATATTGGGTACAATCCTATCTTTGTATGGATGGGTATATGGAAAGCTAGAGAGGTGCTAACTATAGGGTGCAAGTGGAGTAAAGGTGATGGAAGCAGAATTAAAGTGTTAAAAGAACTTTGGCTTTGTGGGGGTCGTGAGGGTTGTATGAGCTTCCCTCAGAAGCAAGGTGTGTATGGCATTACAATTAATACTCTTATGCTGCCAAATGTTAAACAGTGGAATATGAGAGTTTTACGTGATATATTTGACTATGCATCGGTAGAGGAAATTCTCCAAGTCCTATTGGTGGAGGAGGTTACGGAGGATAAATTGGTTTGGAAGGAGGAATAAAGTGATAGTTATAGTGTGTGGTCAGGGTATCGAGTCTGGAGGAATGCTCATAAAAATCCTTCTCTCACGATTACAGTGGATAATTGGATTTGTATTTGGAACATCAAAGCCCCGACAAGAGTGAAGCATATGTTGGGGAGAATTTCTCAGGAATGCCTTCCTACACAGACGAGGCTTTGAAACCATCGTGTCAATGGTACGAAAGAGTGCCCGCTGTGTGACAATAATTATGAGGACGATTGACACATATTCTTTGGATGCTTAGAAATAAACCAGTGTTGGGAAAAAGCAAGTTTGAGTAATATTGTTAATCATAGAGTTCATTTGTTTCATGATGTGAAGTCGCTTTTTCTTGATATTTGTAACAAGGAAGATAAGAACAGAACATGTAGATTTGCAGTTATGATGGAGGTTCTGTGGTAAAAATAGGAATGATCTTATTTGGAATAATGAGAGAGAGGAGGGTTCTAAACTTGGTTGGCCTGCGTTTCATCAGTGTCGGGATTGAGTGTCGGCTCAACGTCCCCAAGATAGTAACAACAATCATCATCAAGTGCAAGTTTGGAGTGCACCATCTTCTGGTTGACTCAAATGTAAACTGGATGCCAGGTTTAATAGGAATTGTGGTACTTCGAATATAGGGTGGTGTTTTCGGGATGAATCTTCCAATTTTATCTTTGTAGGGGTGACATGGGATCCGTGTATTCTTTCAGTCCTAGAAGCAGAAGCTATAGCTCTTAAAGAAGCAATCCCAAATACAATAACTTTGAACCTGGAGCGTGTTATTTTTGAAACCGACTCTCTTCGGGTGGTGCAAGCCATTAGTTCTAGCAACACATGAAACTCATAATTTTATATGATTATTAGTTTTATTAAGCAGTTGTTACATAACTTTTTCAACTTTGAGGTTGAGTTTATTAAGCGTAAAGTGAATTTTTGCCCATTCCTTAGCAAAGGCGGACAATTCTTGGGTTAGACGTAGTAGTTTTCATCTTGTTCCTCCTTGTATTGAACTATTGATTCACAAATTCACAATGAGAAAAGTTAATTTTGCTCTGTTCAAAAAAATAAAAAATAAAGATGGTGCTGGTAAATAGTAAAAAAACTTTTGATATAATTTAATTGTTTTTGAACAAATATTTTTGAAAATTAAAAATAGAAAAGTGATCCTAAGTTTCGAGTTAAAAATAGTTAAAGTACACAAATCATATATCATAAATGTGAAGATCACGGTCAAATCTTTCCAATTAAGAAAAACAATATTTTTAAGTCCAATATATTAAATTTAAAATTTGAATACCCTATTTTTATTGGATAACCTAAATGTCTAAAACTGCGTAGGTCAATGAAAATAATTTATATAACATACAATTTAGGTTTATTTAGTCCTGAAGTCTCATAACTTAATTTTAAATTTCAGCTTGGTTCCTCATTTAATAAACATTACAAATAAGTCCCTTAACAATACTTTTGTTAACTAACTTGATCTATTCCATTAATTTGGTTGTGAAAATTTTAAGTTAGCTAATGTGGAATGACAGCAAGGATCGGTATGTATTTGTGACTCAACATATGTATTAAAAAACAAGTATTTTATTTAAATTGCAGGGGTATTGTTTTCGGAGATTTAAACCCCCCACAAATTGTTAAAAATTTATAAAAAAAATATATCAATTGTTCTGCTATAAGCTTCTAAAAAAAGGTCATTTTAATATTGAAACTTTTGTAAATTCTGCACATAACCAACACAAATAAACCAACAAATAAGTTATACAACAACATCATTTTCATATCACATTAACAAAAAAAAATATAGAAAATATCATTCCAAATCCATCCTAAAACATTATTAACTACACATCAAATTTACAAAGTATATAAAAACAAGATTCTCCAGCATCATCAAAATTATATTCCTCACAGATAATCACAGATAATTACAACTTCTTCAAACATTGATGACACCTTGAATTCCTTGGCTCAAAGTCACCCGACAAAGGGGCCCTGATTCGATATCTTCTCCGGTAGTGTTGGCATCTGCAAATGAAGCCTAATCTTGTTTAAAAAAAGAGAGAGCAAGAAATTCAACAATTTAAAAAGTATAAATGATCAAGTAAACAAGAAATTACTCATGTTCCATATATCCTTTATCTTGCAGATCATTTGTGTTTATAGATTGACTTGATTCTTCTCCGGAAAAGGATTCCAAATTTGAATTTGGGGGATATACATCTTTTTGTATCATATGTTTGGTGTCATTGCATTCAAAGTGAAAAGGCTCAGAGTACAACACTGCCACCTCACCCATGATACAAGCTATCCTCAAATAAGAGTATCAACTATTTCTAAAAGTAGGTAGTAAAATTAATGACCTGCATGTAGTGACAAATTTAGAAATAATTCTAAAACATCTAAAGGCATATTTAGTAACCCCATCAAGCCAGCTAAACACCAAATGCATTGTTAATTTCTTGTATACTTCTGCAGACCAATTGTAATCAGCAACACAAAATCGTATTACGAAGCTCCAACCACCACTACTCCAAGAGATGAACTGATAAAAAAAGTGTATACACAAAATTTACACATATTACGAGGTAGCATTGGGGTAGCACAGAGTTAAAAATGACAAAATCAAAGCAACAGAAACCCAACAAATTTGAAGGCAGAACACATGCAAAGATCAATAGCAAAGATGAATCAAGAAAATGTGAAACAAGGTGAAAACACAACCTGAAAAAGAAAAAAATGTGAGAGTAACAAGAAAACACAAATTGACAAAAACATAAACTCAAATAAAGTACACCAAGAAAATTCTCTCTAAACTCAACCCTAGAAATTGAAATCGAATTTAAAACCCGAAAAGCTCTTAACTTTACCACTTTTAACTTCTTCCCAGAAATGTAAGCTTGTTTTGCTACCTTGTTTTGCCCAAAATTGAAATTTCATGCAATGAAAATAAAAAAGTTTATATTTTTAACAAGTTCAAATTTTTCATGTCTTTTGAAATATGGAGATGAGTAATAGTAGTCTTTGTTCATCTTCCTCCAAACGTGTATCTTTTTTGGGAATATCTTCTTATGAGATTTCTAGGGTTCAGCCGGTACCTCTTTGTCTTCTTCATCGTAGTGTTGTTGTTTCATTACCGAATGAAATTAAGATAATGGGGATAAGTTGAGGTTGAATATGAGGATTAGGGAAAGAAAGCGAATGACGGTGGATTGAGTTTTCTCTTAGGGTTTCTTTTGATTAGAGAGGGAAAACTGAAAAAATGTAATACAACTTGGATTCTTTTTACAAAATTAAATTAATATGTAATAAAGTAATTCCACATAAGATAAAATATGCCAAATGAAGTGCCACGCATGCACAAGTTAACGAAAGTTCACAAAATTTAACAGACAGGACTAAAGTGTCTAATTGAAATACACTTATGGGACTTAAAATGAACGTTTATTAAATAACAGACTAACGTGAAACCTTAAATTAATTTAAGAGTCCAAAAAATGCATTAAACCTCAAACCTACTATAAAAATAGCTTTAAATATCTATTTGATTTCTACAATTATGTTTTTTTTTCTTATAGTACTATAAAATTTTTAATTCTTGTAAATATATTCTTTATGGATATTCAAGGGGAAGTGCTATGAATGACATGATTATGGATATCCATCATTTGAGATATTTCATATTGATTTTCTATTTATTACTTATGTCCTATAAATAAAACTCATATTATACTTGAAACATCGACTCAGAGTATGAATAATAAAATATACTCTCTTCTTCTCTTTCTCTCTTCTATTGTTTTATTCAATTTCATAACAATGTTATGAATGACATGATTATGGATGTCCATCAATTGAGAGATTTCATATTGATTTTTAATTTATTACCTATGTCCTATAAATAAGACTCATATTGTACTTGAAACATCGACTCAAAATATGAATAATAGAATATACTTTCTTCTTCTTTCTCTCTTCATTTGTTTTATTCAGTTTCATAACACGTTATCAGCACGAAGCTCCAAGACTTAAAAGGATCTTATGGTATTGTAAGGTAACATTATTTCTTCTTCTTTTTAGAATAATATTTTCTACCTGTTATTTATAATATATTAATTAAAAAAAGAAAAAGAAAATTAATGATGATTATCAAACATCTTTGAAGGAGAGCAAAACAATATTTATATAAGTTCCTGAAGAACTTATCAATCATCTCTGAAGGATAGCAAAATAACAGTATATAGAAACTTATAAATCTCTGAAAGATAATATTAACAATCCCAGAAGGATTGCATCTATAATATTAACAAATCTCGGAAGAATTGCATCTATAATATTAATGAATCCAAAAAGGATTGCATCTATAATATTAATGAATCATAGAAAAATTGCATCAATTATGTTAAAAATTAGCAAAATAATTACATCAATAATATTATTCAATTTGAGAAAGATTGAAAGAATAATATTGAATACCCCAGAAGGATTTCATAAATATTTTTTTGTTATATCAATCTAAAAATTTGTAATATGCTCATAAATGATTATCATTCCAGAAGAATAACACAAATAATTTTAATGTATCCCAAAAGGATGATTAAATTTTTTAGACCATTGTTTATAACAAATGATTTTAATGCGCCCCAGAAGGATTGTTATATTTTTTAGATCATTATTTATAAGTTATAACAAATAATTTTAACGCATCCCAAAATGATGATTATATTTTTTTAGATCATCATTTATAAACTAATATTTTTAACGCATCCCAAAAAGATGATTATATTTATTTTAGATTATTGTTTATAAATATTTATATTATTCTAAATTTTTTTCCTAACATTTGAATATGTTAGAAACTTCTTCAAATTGTTAGAATATAATTTGTTACATGTTTGAGATTATAAATCTATATATTTCCTCGGAAAAAAAGACCACAACATCCCTGAAGAATTATTCAAAGAGTGTATTTTTTTCTTTATTTGTTATATAGTTCACTAAGAGCTAATTTCACTAAAAGATTGACTATATAATATTTTTTATTGTCTTTGATGATTAAGCCATTGTCTATGTGTTTGATGTTAAAATATTTTACTAGAAGAAATCTCGTTATGTATAATATAACACTTAATATATTTATGTATCAATTAACCAATCTTATGTATTTTATTGATTGTGTGTGACCTGAGTAATATTATTATGAAATAAATTTTGATTTAATTAAATCATATAAAAACATGTATGTATGGTTTATGAAGATTTATTTATTAAATATTAATGTGGTTGATTCAAACAATTTAAAATAATTAAAATACATATATATTAGTTGAGTCATCTCGAATATATTATGATGTAGAAATTAATATTGAAGAACCTGAAGTTTCTTCAATCCAATAAGTTTTGTATGTTCTTAAAGGAAATTAAAATTTTATAAATTGAATTTTTATATAACATATATAATGTGATATTTGTGAATTAATACATAATGTAGACGATTTAAATACTTTATAATATTAATTGTTGCATTAACTTAAAGATCATGCATATATCTTTTGTTTACTCACAATCAGAAGTTATGAAATTGTTTTCTCAACTAAAAGATCACGAATTTGTAACATGATGTGAAAACTCGTGATGAAGAACCATAAATTTCTTCAATCCAATAAATTTTGTGTGTTTCTAAATGAAAATAAAATTATAAGAAATTGAGTTTTTCATGATATTAATTATTACAAAAATATCATGCAAATATTTATTGTCTACTCACAACCAGAAGTTTATGAAGTTGTTTTCTCGGACTAAGATCTCAATTTCTAAATTTTTCAGAACAATTAATATTGAAGATCTTGTATCACATTTTCATAAAAAATGGACTTGAAGATCTATTCTTTAGACGTCTAAAGTTAATTGTATGATTTATACTTGTGAGATTATAAATTCTAAATTAGATATTTAAAACACACAAAATATGAATATTAATATATTTATCCCCATTAAGCCAACAAGATAGTATATGTTAATTTTTCTCTTAATTAACAAATTATTTTAGGATAATAACCTATTATGTTTTATCTAAGTAAATTTTGGATGTGTTGTGATTATTCAATTGTTCTAATATAGTACGCTAAAATGAGTTTTGAAAGAATATTGAGAAAATATCTTTTATATGAACCCCGTATTTGATGTCAATAATTGAATATTTGTTTAAAGCCTAGTAGGCTGATTATCAAATAAATTAATTTTCTCAATATTAAGAGGAGAGAATAAGCAGCTAAAAGTGCGAATCAGAAGTTCAAATGAACAATTTGAGATGAAATATTATCATATTATTTTGATCCTCGAAGTTCAAAACATAATTCATTTGTAAAGTTTATGAGAAAAAAAAGTTATTAACTGCTAATAGTCCTCTCAAAGTGGATTCTCCTATTGGGCAACCTAATATTGCAAATGAGTTATAACTGTACCTGAAGCATGATAGGAAAGTCAGTTCCAATGTTAAAAGTTCTCTACCAAGAAAAGAAACTAAAGTTTAAGATGACGCAAGTGAGGATATGAAAATTCTAAAAGCACTTTGACATAATTTATTTTTTAGTTCTAGAAGAACTAATCAAGTACTTGAAATATGAAATAAAGAGATCTCGATAAATTATGTCATAGATGAAATAGAATGGAGCCGAAATTAAGATAACCGAATAAAGTCGACATTGACAATATATTTGTATACAATATAATGCTAAAGAAGATAAACAATAATGGGGATCATGAAACAAAGTCTACCAAAGATTGTAGACAAAGTGAGAATTGGTCAAAATGAATAAATCATGAATCAAAGTCTATCAAAGATTATAGACAAAGTGAGAATTGACCAAAAAGAATAAATCATGAATCAAAGTCTATCCAAGATTATAGATAAAGTGAGAATTGGCCAAAAATAAATAGATCCAATTGAATAATAATTAAACTCACTTTAAAAGCGAATCATTTTTGGATCTGTAGTCCGAATACCTCGTGGTGTGAAACCAATAAGATATAAATGAGTTTTTGTAAAAAAGTAAAATAAGAATTGTATAAAGCTTGATTTGTTGCTCTCTGATTTTCACAAAGACCTAAAATCGAGTTTGATGAAACATATCCACATGTAGTGGATTCAATTAATTTTTGATAATTAATTAGTCTTGTAGCACATGAAGGACTAGATTTGAACATGATGGATGTTGTAACTTCTTATTTGTATGGTTCACTTGATAAAGATATAAAATTAAACAAGTATCTCTATAGGATAAAACAATATAGACACAAGTGATATGATTTTCTCAATGAATATTTTCTAAGAGAAAGATATACAAATAAGTCCATAAGTCCTTGTATTTTTATGAAAAATTCTAGAAAATAATTTTCTATAATATTTGTCTATGTAGATGACATAAATATTATTGAAACTCCTGAAGTGTTTCCAAAGTTATAAATTGCTTAAGGAAATTATTTGCTATGAAGGACTAAAGAAAACGTCCTTACTAAATGAACATTTAGACAATGGAACTTTCATACACCAAGAAGGTTATATAGAAAAGTATTAAAATATTCCTATATGGACAAATATCATATGTTATGTAACATAAGTGCTAAAACATTTGTATATGGATAAATCTCGTATGTCGTGTATCCCGATGATGTTAGATCATTGGACGTGTATAAGATTCTTTTAAACCTCGAGAAAAAGATGAAAACTAATTAGTCCTGAAGTACCATATCTCAGTATAATGCAAGCACTGATCCATCTTTCTAATTATACAAACATCAATATATCAATTTCTATTACTCTATTAGTAAGATATAGTTCTTCACCTACACAAAAACATTTGAATGGAGTCCAACATATACTTTGTTATCTTAAGGGTAAATGTACATGAGTTTATTTTATTTCAAAGTATCCAAATTATAATTACAAAATTATACAGAAATAAGTCACTTGTCAAATTCTCATAATGGTACAAACTATTTCATGGAGACCTGTGAAACAAATCACAGTAGCAACTTCATTAATTAAGAAAATTTTTTTAGCACTACATAAGGCAAGTAGAGAATACGCTTGATTGAAATCTCAAATTGAACACATACAAAAGATTTGTGATTTGACTTCTAAAAAAAAAATACATGAGGCATGTCTTGAACAAACATCTGAGGAAGACTGTTATGAATAATGAATGACTGTCTCTCTATAATTTTCTTTCTTATTTGTAATAATTTGTATTGATTAGCAGCGAAGTAGTTCCCTTACAAAGAATGTTGTACTCTTTTTCCTTCTCTAGAATTTTTTTCACTGAATTTTTTTAGTAAGGTTTTAACGAGACATGTTCTTTATGGATATCCAAAAGAGAGTGTTATAAATGACATGATTATGAATGTCTACCAATTGAGAGATTTTATATTGATTTTCCATTTATCCCATATATCCTATAAATATGACTCATATTATACTTGAAACATAGAGTCAAAATGTAAATAATAGAATATACTCTCTTCTTCTCTTTCTCTTTTCTATTGTTTTATTCAATTTTATAACAAATTTATATTATTTTGTCTTAAATTCAGTGAACTTTGTTCATATAAAAATAAACTATAATATAATATATTTTTTTAGATGTGTGTATGTTAAAATATTTTAATTGGCTATTTATATAGCCCATATTATAGAAAATAAAATTAAATATTTTATATATTACATTGGTCAATTTTAATAAAATTAAAATTTATAAAAATTAAAACTAAAATCCAACAATAAATATAAAAGAACTCTATAATAAACCAATTAAAAGAGTTTGAATTTTGGTCGATTGATCATGATTTTTTTTTTTTTTGAATGCGTGGCCTAATAGTTGGATAATTACGGGTTTAGAAATTAAAGAATTACGCCGTGACAGTCTGAGTCAAATAAAGAATATGAAAGTTGATAGTAATTTGATAGTTGTGCTTGGAATATTGAAGTGTTGAAGGATTGACTTCCAATTGATGAGCAACAACATAAAGAATCACAGTCAGAAAATTATATTGAGTAAAAATTGTTACAATATATATAGTTTATTAAATTATCATATCCCAAGGCTCAAATACATCTATATGTTTTTAAAAATTATAAACTATAAGATTAAAAAATATCTTGTTAAACAAAATCTTAATTATTTTTCACAATAGTCTAACGTAAGATCGTATAAAAGAAAATATAAAGAGTTAAATATAAGTTTAAAATACTTTATTTATTGTAAGAGATTGTCCAATGGCTATGTTGGCTTGGACGTGGATAATGACATAAGGCAACTTTTTTTTCAAATCCAACATGCATGAGTATTTCATATTACAATTCTATTATTGGAATAAAAATAATGAAATGTATATTAAATAATGAGATAATTGTGATGTTAAATGAATGAATTCAGTAGTTATCTATACTACGAGCCATGCTTTACAATTTTGGAGGAATTAAGTGGAGCATTATAGTGAGTTTATTCAAACAAGGATGTATTAGAATGATCTTTGAAATCGAGCCAGACATTATGAGCAGACAACAATTGACATTAATCTGAAAGTGATTACAAGGAAACACCAAATTATTATTACTTGAAACAAATATTGGTTATAGAGTTTTGATGCACGCAAGAACTTATATTAAAAATATTTTTGTTCGCTGTAAATATCTCAAATTTAATTTTTAATTTTTATTAAAAAAATATTATTTGATTTTTTGCAATTTTTTTATTCATACAGTTTTAATCCCAGTTATTTTCTAAAATTTTGAAAATTGAATAATTAACCTTAAATTTTTAAATTTTTGAATAATTTTTTATACGTGTTTAAAATACTATAAAATATTTCTTTACTAAATTTTAGAATTTTTAAAAATAAAATGAGTTTTTTAAATTTTACAAAATATTGATGAAATAATAAAATCTTAATTTAAAAATTAAATTTTTAATTTTTTTTTTAATAAACTTTTATAACATTCTAAACATATCTATAAAATAATTATTTAAAAATATACATCAGATTAACAACGTAGATTACAACTACACACATTATAATTTTGTAAAAATTAAAACATGTCATATTTTTTTATAGGGACTAAAAATAAAATTTGATAATTTATAAAAATCAAAAATATATTTAATTTTTATTTATTTATTTTCCAATCGATTTTGAAAAAAAAAAAACTTATAATTATAGTTTTTTTGGTTATCTTTTCGGACTTCAACTTTATTTTATTATCAAAAACAAAAAAAAAAACTATTTATTTGCACTCGCAAAAAATTGAGTTAACCTTTATTAAATATTAAAATTCAAAGAACAGGGGCATTAATGTCAATAAAAAAAAACGTTGAAAGGTAAAAAAGAAGTAACATCAGCTTCACTCAGCTGACTATCCAATCCCATGCAGCCACCCAACGACCAGCCGTGGTGAAAGAAAACCGAACCCTCCTCACTTTTCCTCCTCAAAACTACCACTACTCCATCACGCGCCATCTACAGCGCGTCTCATACACTCGCCTCTACTACGCTATAGTAATAAACTATAACCCTTTTTTCTTTCTCTATCGAAATCACAACAACAACAACAACATAAACTAACAACAACCACCGAATTTGTGTTGTGTTGTGTTTTGTTGTTTCAGATTCACAATCTTAAAACCCTTGATTCCTTCCTCATTCTCCTTTAGGTAAAACTCTTCTATTCTTTTTTTTTTCTTCTTTTTTTTCTTATACTCTTTTTTATTTCCGTTCTTTTTTTTTTTTTAATTATTATTTTTCTTCACAGATTCGTTCTAGTTTTTCTCGTGTTTCTCTTTGTGATTTTTGCTGAAATAAGTGCTTTTGTTGATTTCTTAATTGTCATTATTTGTATCGTTTCTTGTTTATTTTGATTTTTTTTATTAATTAAATTGAAAATAATTTATGTATTTTGATTTTGACCTACTCTTGTTAATACGTGCAATGCTTATTGAAACAGTCGTTAGATAGATCGTTAGGTGTGATCTTTTGAGTTTCCAATTCATATCTCTAGATTGTGGTTTTATTATTATTATTATTAATATTTTCATCTGTTTTGGAACTTATTTAAGAAAATAACTATGATGTTTTTAGGGTTGTTTTATTTATTTTTTGCATGATTGCCATTAGGATTGGTGTAGTCAAATTACGAGATACATTCTAGGATTGGTGTGTAAAGATGTAGCACTGACATCTTTGAACAAATGCGTGTCTGGTGTCTGACATGACACAAAACATGTAAAAGATGGTGTCATGTCTGGTGTCTTTGTCTGTGTGCTGTGTCTGACACGACACCAAACATGTTAGTGATGGGGTCGTGTTTGGTGTCTGGGTTTGTGTCCATGCATAAAAACTGTGGTTGATCCCTGCGGTGATTGACTTTGAAGGAAAAAAAAGAACTGAACAGTTCAAGATTGTTTTTTTAAAGTCTTTGATAATAGATGCTAGTTCTTGATGTTGTTTGGAAATTGGAATTTGTACACTAAGCTAGCAACTGGTTTTGTTGCAGTTTTGGTTAATGCTGTTTTTTCAACTTTCTTTACTGTGATACCATACTTCAGAATTCACTAAACTATTTCCTTTTTTTGTTCCGTATGTTCATCTGAGAATCGATTGGTGTGAATCGTGATGATGGTTCATGCAAAGCAGTAACACACACTTTTGTTTTTATTGTGTTTTGTTCATTTGTTTCACGTTAATCTACATAAAAACATGAATATGATTTAAAATGCCGACCGAAAGTGGACTTTCGAAAAGATACTTAACGAGTAATTTAATGTGTTTTACTCTTTTTAGCTTTCTTCCTTGATAAAAACTAATTTTATGTATAGTTTCGATACAATGAATTGTTATATATTGCTTCTTTTGGAAGGCTTTCTTTCCTGTTTATATCATTATTCATTTTATAGCCTATTGCTTTGTTTCCTGTAAACTTTTAATCGTGCACGTTGGTTTACATTTGTTTCCTTTTATCTTTTAATCACGCGTTGATTTACATTTGTTTCCTTTTAAACTTTCATCGCGCGCATGATTTATATTTGTTTCTTTTCTATTATCCCGAATGTGAAATTTGTTTGTCTCCTATATTGCACCATGTTATAATTATGAGCTTAAAATGGAATAATATGATGATATGCCTTGTAAGTATATACGATTTGGGGGTCAAATCTGCTTTTTCATTACTGAACAAATATGAGCTATCTTCTTAGAGTTAAGGATCAATGTTATATCCGAATAAGCATGAAGATTTTATCATTATTGGACAAATATGGTTACAATCTAGTATTGTTCTATTTTCTCCTTATTGTGTCATAGTCTTGCGAAGTAATTGTGACATATCTTTATTCATATTTAGATTAAGTATGTTTTCGATCCTTATAAAATCCGAATTTGGTTTTGGTTGCATAATCTTTAATCACTGTTTTTTTGTTCTAATGTCAAACAAAGTCATTCAACTACTTATGTGTCTAACACTCGACCTAGTATCCGTTTCAGGTGGCACGTAATAATGTCGGTGGTGCCTTGTTAGCATGTGACTCCCTAAAATGATTTCATATTCTAAAGAGATGGGAAACCAAAGAAAACATTTTACACGAACAAATACCAAAATTTGCTCATTTTATGGGGTCTAAGAACAAATTCAGATTTTGGAGGAATGAAAATCAATGAAGAAATTTTGTAGGGACCAAAACCAAAATTTTCTAGTTATGGTTATGGAGACCAAAATTATACTAAAAAACATACTGTTTTAATTTTGTTATATGGAAGTATTTGACTTTGTGAACCTCATATGGCATCTTATTTAGGAAAATATAATATTGATTAATGATGTGGTACAAGATTTATTCAAATTTTCAGTAATAAATTAGTTAGGTGAGGCTATGAATATTGTCCTCAAAATCAATCTTGGTTACTATTTTAATAGGATTTGTTTTTCGTTCCTTAAAAGTTGGCAATATAAATTTTGATCTATCTGTAATGTTCTGTTATTTTTATATGCAATTATGAAATATTAATGCATTAGTTAATGTGTGTTCCTGTTATGCCTAGAGTATAATTATGTAGCATATATGACATATAATCTTCCCAATATGTGTTTTAGAATTTGTTCCTTAAGATACTTTCCATAAAAGTGTATTGAATGCTTAATGTGTATAAAGATTTGCAGCAGTTTCAATAGAGATTTGCGTAATAAATTCATAATCAAGACTTTAACAGTTGCTCTTGTCCCTGCATAGAGTCTAGTCTATATAAAGGTTATTCCAAACTCTAGCACCTGTACATTGGATCCTCGTCCAAGAATCGCGATATTTATTGACTATAGTGATGCGCATGTAGTATCGACTCTGTCAAGATATCTCTTTTCTTTTTCTATTTGTATGTTAGGGAAGACTTGACGCTTACGAGGTGTTGATTTTTGCATACTAAACTTTTGTCTTTGTATTCATGTATTTCGTCTTTTAGGTTTCTGAATCATCCGAGAGTGCCCAATGAAGATTCAAAGACTGCAGAACTCTTTCACAAGTTTCTGAAATCCAGTCGAAAAAGGAACTTCTTCGAACCTGCTTCAATAAAGTAAAAAAGAGTTTATTCCTAATAGCAGGATGACTGTAAAGAAACAGGACTCGAAAAAAGTTTCTGGCCTCGGCAATCAATCTTCAAGGAAGCTACATCGCAAAGGAGAGAACCCTATTCGGTTCGTACCGGCTGCTGAACCTCCTCCTGATAACTCACATTCAAACTCGTGGATCTGTAAAAACTCTGCTTGCAGGGCAGTTTTATCCAAAGAGGACACATTCTGTAGAAGGTGCTCTTGCTGTATTTGCCACCTTTTCGATGATAACAAAGATCCTAGCCTTTGGTTGGTATGCAGTGAATCTTCTCAAGGGGACTCATGTGGATTGTCTTGCCATATCGAGTGTGCCCTTCAACATGAAAAAGTCGGAGTTGTTGATCATGGACAACTTATGCAACTTGATGGCGGTTATTGTTGTGCCTCCTGTGGTAAAGTTACTGGGATTCTCGGGTGAGTAATTTTCTTCACATTCTGTGTTATCGATGTTGTATCTATTTCGGCCATGGTTATTAGTATCTTACTATCTTACAATACATGCTAGTCGTATCTCGATTTGATACAAACCATTTCTATTGTCTGCGTTGTTGACAATATTGGTGATTCATGTTTAATAATGGCAGATGTTGGAAGAAGCAGCTAAACATAGCTAAAGATGCTCGGCGTGTGGACATACTATGTTACAGGATATATTTGAGCTACAGGCTTCTGAATGGTACTGTGAAATTTAAAGAATTGCATGACATGGTACAAGAGGCAAAGGCTAAACTGGAAAAGGAAGTTGGTCCAGTTAACGGCGTTTCTTCCAAGATGGCACGCGGCATTGTCAGCAGACTCCCTATTGCCAGTGACGTGCAGAAACTTTGCTCTCTTGCTATTGAGAAAGCTAATGACTGGTTGGCTACCGATGACAATCCCGAATCCAAAGGTTTGAACTGTCTCTCTCCTTTTCTGATATACTTCCTCTGTCCTAAAATATAAGCCCTCTTTTCGGAAAAAAATCGTCCTTAAATATCAGAGCTCTATTTCAGATTACTAGACACATGAAATTTTTTGGTGGTATATTAATATGATGAGTTCGTTTGACTCGCAGAGGGATCGCTTCCTGCTGCATGTAAGTTTGTGTTTGAAGAGATAACAGCTTCCTCAGTCAAGATCATTTTACTTGAAATGTCGAATGTAACTTCCGAAGACATTAAGGGGTTCAAGCTCTGGTATTACAAGAGTAGGGTGGAATCACACACACAAGAACCTGTTTGTGTGTTTCCAAAAGCTCAGAGGAGGGTTTTGATATCCAACCTCCAGCCTTGCACAGAATATACTTTTCGGATTGTATCTTATACAGATATCGGTGACCTTGGTCATTCGGAGGCCAAGTGTTTCACCAAAAGTGTTGAGATATTGGAAAAGATTCCGACTTCATCAATTGACATGAATACCAAAAAGGAGAATACTCAATCTGAAGGAGGCAATGAATTGGGATCCAAAATAGAGCCTGATTCTACAATGGCTGACTCTGGATTCAAGGTCCGAGACCTTGGAAAGATTTTGCACCTTGCATGGGCTCAAGAACAAGGTTGCATAGAGGGGTTTTGTCGTTCCGATATGAAAAACTGCTGTGGTCAAATTGAAACGGTCAAGCCTAGCAACCCGGTTGAGCAGTCCGCACCGCCTTTGGTTTCTCGAGACCTTGATCTCAATGTTAGCTCTGTGCCTGACTTAAACGAAGAACTCACTCCTCCTTTCGAGTCTTCTCGTGATGAGGACAATGGTTGCACTTTGCAGCAGGCCGTTGAGGCAGATGATGATGCTGCCTCTCACGATTTAGAGAAAAACCTAGCAAGACCACATGGTAGTGGTGGTTCTGAAACATGGAACCATAAACCGGTCGGAGAAGTTCCAGCCGTTGACTCACGCATAGTCTTAGAAGCAAGTAGGAAAAGGGTAGCAAGCACAACTGAAGAAACACATGACTGTGACAGCACCTTAATAAACAGTTCTCCTTTACATGTACCTGATGGTTCATTCTCCTTAGACGAGAATTTCGAGTACTGTGTTAAAGTAATTCGTTGGCTCGAATGTCAGGGTCACATCAAGCAAGAGTTTAGGCTGAAATTGCTTACATGGTTTAGTTTGAGGTCGACAGATCAAGAACGTAGGGTGGTAAATACTTTCATTCAGACACTGATCGATGATCCGAGTAGTTTGGCAGGTCAACTAGTTGACTCATTTTCTGATATTATATCCAACAAGAGGCCCAGAAATGGATTCAGTAATAAGGTTGTGTCGTTAAATTAAGAAGGGTGCGAGTGGAATCTTGTTACACAAGATTTCTCTTTGATTCAAGATTACTAGTACTACCATTTTGATTGTTTTTGCCTTTCATTGTACAGGCATTTTTTATTACTCATTGTGATTCATTATTATTAGGACAAGTTAATTGCCCTGCTAAAATTGGATTTGCACTGATATGCCAGCAGAGACACTGAATCATTTTTCCTTTGAAAGGGAGAGGATCTTTGGACTTGAAGTTTCAGGATGTAGAAGGCATTTTTCTATTTATTAAATTATTGCAATTTATTTTTTCAATCATGATATTTAATCATGGAGGATATTGAATATTTAGTGTTGAACTTTATTGTTTACTTTCATTTGACAAGCAACATTATAGTATTGCTTTTTGTAATAGTCATGTCCTGTCATTCACTTTGTTATCTTGTTTTGTTTCTCACTTCACTGCCGATATGAGAGAATCCAAGTCTCTATTTTGGATGATCAATATTGAAATATGAAGGAAGCTTGATGAGCAAGTTACTCTGATGGTTGAAAGATTCTATTATGTTGTTAGTGGTTCATCTATTTATTTTTTGTATGTAGATAGATATAGAAGAAATAAAATATCAGTTATGTGAAGTTTTAACATGAGATGGTTGCCTAACTAGTCATCGACATATTTTAGTAAAATGTGGTGTTAATATATTGAAAATTCGAATTATAATTTGATATATTGAAAGTTCTAATTACAATTTAATATATTGAAAGTTCTAATCAACTACCTAACTAAGATCGGAAGATGCTTAGGCACTTCTAATCTTATTCTTTAAGCAAATTCAGATTTACACTATAATATACCCCTTTTTGTAATTGACTAAATAAAATTATACTATCCAATCAAATACTCCGAAACATCTAAGTGGCACATCATTTTTTTCAAATCTCATTCCTTTTTCGCCTGGTCGTATTCAAGATCTGGTTGAAATGGGCATCTGTCGCCTACAAGAAGTATCTTTTGTGGTAAGCAATAAATTGTCTGCATAGTTCTGTTTTGTTCTCTCTTACTAATGAGTTGTTACTCAATATCTAATTTATTTCCTTAGATTAACATGTTCCACATTTAATCTATTAGACACTTTGGTTCAATTAAAAGTTTGTTTCAATGTCAACTCTGCTCTCTGATCCTTTAACAGTGTCTGCATTTTAGAGTAATATTGTTGTCTCTGGTGGTAATACGGGACACAGAGACACATGTTCGAGCATCAACACGGGACACAGATCGAGCAAAGCTTTTCAAAAGTCATAATCGATTCAAACACTGTCTTAAGATTTTGCTCATTTATTCTCACTTGATTTTTGGTTTAATGATTCTTGATTATTTTACAAAGGTATTTGATTGAAAATTTTCTATTTTGCTTTTTGAATTTAAACTTTAAATTTAGAGGTTTTATTTGTGGTTACTGTGTGGATGCCCTAATTACAATCTCTTATTTCTCGAGCCCTTGGTTCTTCACAATTTTAGTTTATATATTCTCCATAGATGATTTATATATGCATAAGTGTTTTGGATTTTTCCTTGACAAAGGTGGTTATTTAATTCTTTCAATGATTAAAATTTTGTTTGGATTTATAGTAATCAATTTTTCAATCTTTTGTTATGCAGATTCTTATAAAGCATAATTGTATGGTAATCAATTTATGTGCAGGTATTGAACTTCTCTTTTACCAATACTTCTCTTTCACAACTTTATTGTTTCCTGCTTAGTTTTTAATCCGGTTTTTAAAAATAGAATTGTTGCATTGACTTATAAGGAAGCACATGGAAGTAGCACTAAAGAAGGACATGTAATTGACACTATCGATGGTGGTGAAAATAGCCAGTCAACACAGGTTTAAGCACTATGTTGACATTTCGCTAATGTTGGATATTTTTTCTGATTTCAGGAAAAACTTTATCAATTGATCTGGAGACAAAAGAGTGTATTGAGATCTTCATCTCTTCTGGGCAAACTTGTTGATTACTTTGTGAGTGAAATTTTCAAATTTGGTTTTGCCTTTAATTTTTCCATACATTTTTCTAATTATTGTATCTAATAGTTTGTATTTTTTTGTTAACTGACACACGAGCCGTTAATTTGTTGAATGAGATTTATTCTCTGATTTCATTGCTAGAAAGTTGTATAGTATGATTTTGTTGAGCCTCACTGGTATCCTTCTCTAATGGATTGTAGCAGGGACCACTACTTCAACTAAAGAATCCTTTAAGTTTTTCAATTTCAAAAAGAGTAAATGCATCATATGTGTAACATTCCGATTTTCTTTATTAATTATTTTATTATTTAATTTTCATGTTAATTATTATTTGGTTTGATAATTATTTATTTATTTGATTTTGTGTGATTATGTGAATAATTGATTTAATTGGAACAAGTGTGTATTATATGTTATTGGATTATTGAGTGTGAGAATGATAAAATGCACATTTGGGTCTTATATTACATTAGAGTGGGTGAGTGGAGTTAAGCCCATTTAGAGTTAGTAAGAGTTGAACAAAGTAAGGAAAATATAGAATTAGAAAGAGAAAGTGAAGAAAACAAGAGAAGAGAAGAAAGAGGAAAAGAAGAGAAGATGATAGAACCCTAGAGTATCTACATCCAAGGTAATAGTGAGTATTATTTATTTATGAGTGTATGTAATGGTATGTGATAGGTAGTAACATGAAATTAGGGATCTATTCTTTAATTTCTAGATTTTGACATGTTAGAGTTTGAATGAGGAATCATGAAATTGATGTTGGAAATCATGTTTTGATGTTTGTATTTGATGCCATATGTTAGATATAAGTTATAATACATTTAATTGGTGAAATATATATGTTTGAATGAGATTTGGATGGACAAATTCGTAGGAGGTAGAAGCTGTCAGTAGCAGAATTTTTTTGCATAATCGCGAGGCCGCTTAGCGCGCGTGGGGCCGCTTAGCACGATCTGGAATGCAAAACTTTATATTTTCTGAAACTGTTTTGGTTTATGGATGCTTATGATTTATCATTGATTTACATGAATTTTAATAATTGATTCATTGTGTTTTGGATTGGTTTTAGATGACTTTTGATGAGAAACATGATACTTGATTTTGTGTATGTAATTATTGGGAATTGATGCTGATTGAAGATAACATGGTTTGGACTTGTTTGCTACATGTTATAATGATGTGTTGATATGATTAACGTTATGAGAATGCATTGTGTGTGATTGATGACATAAAATATGTATGTTGTGTAATTTGGTGAAGATAATTCAAATGTGTTGAATTATGTGAGATATGCTTGTATGATTAAGATATGGAGACTTAATTGCATATGATTATTGAGATTTCAAATACATCATTTGTGTCAAGAGGAAATTTTTGGTAATTCCGTGGGAATTATTGACTTGTCCCAAACCTGGAGATGGGGGTTTGAAAGCTTAAATAACAGGTTTTTTTGGTGATCTATTTTGGAGATGCGGATCCGGTAGGACCAGTAAGGATAACAGTCGGTACCACATGTATATTTCATTGGAGTCGCATGTATCGATGTGAATGCTGAATTGATGTGCAATATGTGATATTGGTGTGAATGTTACATTCGTGGTATTTGTGATTGATTATCTTTGAATCTTGAATTATTGAGCAATGTTATATATGAAATCATGTGAATTATGTTGAAGTATGTTGAATACATGATTATGTGAAGTGTGATGAATCCAATTGATGTATGTTTGTTATGCATTACTTATTATTATATATTTCCATAATGATATGAGTTCTCACCCTTATGTTGAAATGATGTTTTATATGACATCGCTCAGGTATCAAGGATATCGGTGGTGCTTCTAGCAAGGAGTAGTTGGAGGATCTAATCCTTTATTTATCCGTTTTATTAGGTAGTGAGTCATACTATGGTCTATGTAACACGGGAAACGTTTGAATTCATGTTATTTGTGTTATATTCATGTTTATTTGAGAGATATTGTTATACTCTCTGGATATTTATGTTGGATTGAGATGTATGTGGTGATGACCTTTAGTGTCTAATGCTTTATGTTATGATTGTCAGTATGAGATTTCAATCATTAGTATCATTATTTTGAGTTGAGAATTACTCCGCGCGAGATGCATATGAGTTATTGTATGAAACATGATTCTAAATGCGTGTTATGAATATGACTTGTGTTCTTGAGTTTCGTGAAGTAAATGTGATACCCTCGTCTGATATGCATGCTAATTTACTCTGATTATGCTATATTATTTTTGCGGGGTTTAGAGGATGTTGCAATATGCAACTCTAAGTCTTTGATTTAACACCAAAAGTATTAAAAGATAGTCTTCATTTGAGAAAGATTTCAATCATGCCAAACAAGATGCAATCCTTCAAGAATCAAATTTAACATTAGTTTTAAAGCTCAACCATTCTCATAACAAGTTACAAAAGAATCTACTTAGAACATGACTCGGTTAAAAGTTGCATCAATACTAAATACCGATTTTAATTTTTTAAGAATTGATAAAGTAGGAAAACTTTCCAAACAGTAGAACAATATATCAGTTAAAAGTTACAGAAAGTTGGATACTTTTACTTTACCTTAGTCCAATATTAATATATAGTTCTTCAGCTCTTTTCGAATATGATCAATGTTGAACATGTCTGATTCAAAAAATGGTGATGTTTGTGCATGTATGATGCTTGTGCAGGTAAAAAGCAATATGAGTTGAGATTTTGAATAGGATCAATATTGAACATGTCTGATTCATATGGCAGTACCATATTCTTCATTCATAACAGTACCATATTCTTCAAAGTATCATTTTGAACCATTTTCTTCATTTTCAGTTTTTATTATACAAATCACTTCATTTATCAAGTTTTTAAGAACCATTTTCGTTCTATTTGGCGATTGCATCAAATAACCATTTTCTTTTAATTTTAAGATTCATTATTTTCTATTTGGTCACTGAGTTTGAAAGCTTATTTTTTACAGTATAATAGTATGACATGTTCATTTTGACTCTACTTCTATAGATGATGCTCATGCATATTAGATAATATGAGTAAGCCATGGCTAAAACTACTGCACAACTAAGATGATGCTTATAGGTTGTTAATATGATGCTTTGAGAATATTATTCATTTGCAATTCTGATATAACTATCTAGAAGCAATCAGATTTAACAAGCATACAAGATTTAAACAAAAAACTGTGGGGTAATATTTTGTTGTTGTTGGTGCAGTATAATGGTGGAAAGATAGCAAGCAAGACTTGTGCAACACGAAAAACCAACATGAATAAGTTTCACTACTGAGAATTTTAATACTAAGGGCATTAATTTATCTATATATTTATAACTATAATGGTTAATAGATAAAATAATTAAAATAGAATGGTTAATAGATAAAATAAATAATTAGTCAATATTTATTTATCTATAGATATTAATAAGTTTATAAAAAAATAATTGTTATGATTTCAAATATAGCAGTTCATTTATGGAAATATAGTTAAATAGGTATTGTATTGTAACATTGTAACAACACCTATTTTAAGAACAAATTTAGTCCCTTGATAAATTAAGAATTGTTTGAGACAATTTTACTTTTTTAAGAACAAACTAATCAAGTAGGTTGTACATAGACATGGTAAAGATGATGTTTGGAGACTTTTAGAGTATATTAAAGTTTATGCATACTTTTATCACTAAAACTATCACTACTTTCATTGGTCACTACAACCACAATACATTTTTTTAAATATATTTTAATCAACAAAATATTTATAAATAATTAAAGTTATTAGTAGTTATTTGACATGTTAGATTTATCATGTTGAAGATTTACTATATATTTGTTTTTAAATATTTTTAATTATTAGTAATTTTATAATAACAATTATATATCAGTAACAACCAAGTCTTATCGAATGATTTAAGATATGAATGAATTTATCCATACAGACGCACATGTCTTCTATTAGTTACAATGATGAAATAAACTTTTTTAGATAGAGAGAAAAATAAACTCAATTGGTATTGCTTAATAGGTTATAGACTAATACTGCAAATTATTACTTCGAGTTTAATATTTACAACACTCTCTTTTAAATTGGTGAATAAATATTAATCGTTTCAAGCTTGAAAATAGGTTAATTGAATGATGTTTTAAAGGAAAGTAGATTATAGTTATCAACCTACTACCCAACTTTTCTTTTATGAAATTTCAATAAATCTTAAAGTGTTTTGTCATATCATATCGTGATCAATAGGATAATGTGCAACATTGATGATCAATTTGTTATCGCTAAACAACTTTATAGATCATTCACTCATTCACATTGTATCTACAAATATTATATCACTTGTTTTTATCCATAATAGTTCATAAATTCTTTGTGCCATAACTCTAAATTTTGCTTCAGTGCTTGACTGAGCAACTATACTTTATTTCTCACTTCTCAAAACAACTCAATTTTCACACAAGAATGTACGATAATTTGCAGTGGATTTTCTATTACTCACTAAACCTGCATAATCAATATAAATGTAAGCTTTCATGGTTAGACTTCTATCTCTTTTAAATAAGAGTCGTCTTTTTGAAGCGACTTTGAAATATTCTAGAACATGTTCTACAATTTTCACATATTTTTTCTAATAGATAACAATGCCTTCATTTGAGTACCCTACCTCAATTCCTAAATAATACTTGAATTGTTCAAAGTCTTTCCTCTAAAATTCAAATTTAGCTGATAAATTTTGTTGAGTTATTGTATGTCAATCAAATTATCATATCTAACAACAATATCATTAACATAAACAAAAAGTACAATTAAGTTTTCTCCTTGTGAAGGTTTGAAGAGTAAATTTTGATCTCTTAGACTTTGCTTGTATCCTAATTTTACCATGAACTTTGTGAATCTTCCAAACTAGGCTAAAGGTGATTACTTTTATAAGGCCTTATTCATTCGACACGTCGATTTCACCCACTGGACCAAAGTCAGGAGGAATCTCCATACACACCTTATTCTTTAAGTTTTCATGTAAGAAAGCATTTTTGACATCGAACTGATGCAGTAACAAACTAGA